>CM034234.1:31817586-32417586 GCA_019916065.1 Vitellaria paradoxa
CACACGCCCCAAGAGTAGGCGAAGAAGGGACCTTGAGGTGGCAAGCATTAATGGGATAAGTGTCAACCCCAGGGTAACCTATGGTAGTACGTGCTGTCTCTTGAGGAATCGAGGGGCTTCGCATCAAATGATTTCAACCTCTACCAGATTTGAATTTTGAGATAATTGGGCAGAGGGGGGGAGAGAGTTACTGTCACACTGCCCTTTTGTCTAACGCATACCTAGAGCATTTAAGCCTCCTTATCCCAAGCACAGTCAACTTTTAAGTTTCGCGTCCCTTTTCTTATATTTCTTGAGTGACATGGCTAGGGTTTTAACTTTTTCGATAACTCTTCACCTCCTTTCCTTCTCATTTTTTTTTTTGGTCACCACAACGGGTAAGAAACAGTGAGCCAACAGGTCTACCGAGAGTAGGAGGTTCCATACACATTGTGGGATCCCAGGGTGCATTAGTGGACTATAAGGGACCGCCAACCATCCATAAATGGCATAAAGCTCCTATTTCGAATAGTAAGGTAGACCCATTTTGGAGGAGTGTTGAACAGTTCTCTCACTAAAGGTGTTGAACCTCATGGAGCCCATTATAATGTTGGAAGTGTTGCTGGACTGTGCCAGCTTTCTAAGACCAAGAGTCATCCACTTTCCCATTTGGAGGGGGGATTTTTTCTGATGTCTGTGTTAGGATCTTTGAAATATTCTAGAATAGTTAGAATTTGATGAGCTGTGATTACACATACTAAATTGATGTGTATCCTAATATAGGGATTATTTCCTAAATTGATTGTAATTTATCAATATAAATACAATAAGAGGGAAATGAGGAAATTAACTCATACTCCTATTTTTTCTTTGGTATTATTCAACTCGGTATCCGAGCACCTTCCTTTCTTCATTCAAAAAAAAAAAAAAAAAAAAAGGAAACCCTATTGTCAGAAACGCCTTTTTTTGCTGCCAGCCCCCACTTTCTTGCTACCAGTGTCACTTCCGGTGACTTCACTCGCCTTTCATGGGCAACCCTCGTCTATTCCTCATGCAAACTCTTCTCTCAGCTGTTGATCCATTGCTCTTCTGTTTTTCATGCGCATGGTGATGTTTTCTCCGATCGCGATCACCGATTGTCACTGTGATGTCTAGGCGTTCGCAAGATCTGGTACCTCTATTTTTGCTCCTCGCTGGGTAGCGATCGTTACTCGACACCATTTGGACCGCGGTACTCGCTCGTTGATGATTGAGTCATTTGCAATCATCGGTAGTTGCTCGCTGTTGTTGCTCATTGCCTTTTGAGACTCAATCATCTGATTTCTTAATTTGTTGTTTTGTTTGATTCTTAGCCCATGGTCTTCATCTGGTTGGTAGCTCTTTTGTTGTTCTCTGATTGGTTGCTGACTGATTGTTCTTATTCTGTTTGGAAGACACAATGCTTCATATTATCGTGATGGCTTTCAATCCAAACAACAGTAAGATCATTGGTATCGAGTCTTCCTTTGTTTCATTTGTTATAACAATTGATAGTCTGCCAAAGTCCCATCTCGTGTGAGAAGCTGAATGGTACAAATTATTTGACATGGTCCCACACTGTTCAGGTTTTCCTGATTGGTTGTCAATTGGAAAATCATATTATAGATCCTCCTCCAGATTCCAAGTCTCCTTTGTATTCACATTGGAGGGCTTCGGATGCTGTTGTTATGAGTTGGATCTGGCATAGTTTGGAGCCTTCAGTTTTTCGCACAATTGCTTTGTGTGGTTCTTCTAAAGCTATATGGGATTTACTGGTAGATTCCTTTTTTAAGAAGAGTAATGTTTCAGAGATTTTTGAAGTATATGAAAATTTTTTTTCTTTTCGCCAAGGTACTCAACCATTGTTTGAATATTACAGCAATCTTAAAGCTTTTGGAGATCGTCTTCTACAATTTCGTCCCTTTCTAGAAACCAAGGCTGAGATGATTCGATAATGGGATGAGTTTATGACAGTTCTACTTCTTATTAGCCTCAATGATAATCTCCGCAGTTACAGGGATCATCTTTTGACAGGAGAGACTATACCTTCTATAGCTAATGCTTACTCTCGTCTTCAGCATTCTTCCTTGGGCCATCATTCTCAACCAGCCTCTTTTAATGTGTCTGACTCAGTTGCTCTCATTAGTGGTTCTGGTGGTCGTGGTTCTCGTGGTCGATCTCTTGGTTCTTGTGGTGGTGGTCGTGGCTCTAGACGGGGCAACAAGAAATATGATCACTGTGGCGGTACTAATCATATCGAACCATACTGCTGGAAGAAGTATGGTCGTCCTGAGCAAGCTAATCATGTCACTACTGCATCCACTGGTACTGATTCTTCTATACAAAGCACTCTTGATTTAAGTGATCCAGTTACATCTAGTATTGCTTCTCCTAGTCCCTTCACTCTACTGAGTTGGAAGCTATTGTACAGGCTCTTCGCATCTCTCGCTCTTCTACTGCTACTTTAGTACAGTCAGGTAGTATTGCTTGTTTTACTTCTCAATCTTCTTCTCAATGGGTTATTGATTTTGGTGCCAGTGCACATATCTCTTGTAACTCTTCGTTATTTTCTAACTTAACTTCTACCACTCACACTATTACCTTAGCTAATGGGTCCTCCCGGCCTGTGGCTGGTAAAGAATACCTTCATCCTTCTTCTTCCTTAACCTTATTTTCTAGTCTTTTTGTACTTAATTTTCCATTTAATTTGTTATCTGTTAGTCAATTAACTAGGTCTTTGAATTGTTCTATAACCTTTTTTCCTTCTTGTGTTTTTCAAGATCTTAGGACATAGAAGATGATTGGTTCAGGATGTGAACGAGCTGGTCTTTACTATCTTGATCCTGCCAGCTTTCAGCCTTCTCATTCAGTCTTTGGTGCTTCCGTATATCCGTTCCAGTGGCATTGTCGTTTGGGCCATCCATCATTAGCTCGCCTCAAACTTCTTGTTCCTAGTTTAGGATCTATTTCGAGTCTTGAATGTGAGGCTTGTCAACTTGGCAAGCATCACCGTAGTTCGTTTTCAAGTCATAAAAATAGTCGTGCGTCTCAACCATTTGATGTAGTCCATACGAACATTTGGGGTCCTTCAAGAGTTGCTTCTATTAATAGATTTTGGTATTTTGTGATTTTTATTGATGACTATTCTCTTATGACTTGGTTGTTTTCAATGAAAAATCGTTTTAAGCTACCTGCTATTATTTTAAAATTCTATAATGAGATTTTAACTCAATTTGATAAAAAAAATCAAAATCCTCCGCGCTTTGACAATGCTCGAGTATACTTAATTTGTCATAACCCAATTTTGTGCTGAGTAGGGCATTCTTCATCAAACTTCATGTGTTCATACCTCCCAACAGAATGGTGTTGATAAACGCAAACATCAACATTTACTGGATATTGCCCTTACTCTTCGTTTCCAAATAAATATTCCAAAACAATATTGGGGGGATGCTGTCTTGACTGCATGCTATCTTATTAATCGGGTTCCTTCACCTCTTCTTGGTAATCATTCTTCTTTTTCTCTTTTGTATCATTCTATTACTCCTTTTTTTCTTCCACTTCGTACTTTTGGCTGTGTTGCTTTTGTTCATAATTTAGATCCTGATTTAGACAAACTTTCTTCTCGTGCTCGTTGTTGTGTCTTTCTTGGTTACTCTCGGACTCAGAAAGGTTATCGGTGTTATCATCCTCCTTCTCGTAAATATTTTGTTAGTGTTGATGTTACCTTCTTTGAGTCCACTTCCTACTTTTCTCGTGAGGGGAGTCTTCTTTTCCCTCTCCAGAGGGGGAGTCATCTCACACTACACAGGTTTCCTTTACTGACCTGCCGCCACCTATTGTCTCAAGTTTGCCATCATCTGTTGCCTCAAGTATGCCTCTACCCTTACAGGTATATTAGCGCCGTACTCGTCCTGGACCGGTTAGTTCAGTCCTTGTGGATCTTGAGCCTACTTCAGTCCGTGTGAATCCTAAGCCTCTCGAGACACCTGTTAAGACTGAGTCTCTTAAAATTGATAATCTTTCCATTGCTCTAAGGAAAGGTAAATGTGTGTGTATTCAACATCCTATTGCTAAGTTTGTCTCATATTATCGTATATCATCTCATTCCTGTCCTTTGTTTGTGACTAGTCTTCTGTTTCTCCTCCTACATCTTATAAGCAGTCATTATTATCACCTGACTGGAAGAAAGCGATGGATGAGAAAATGCAGGCATTACAACATAATCATACTGGGAGCTTACCTCTTTACCACCTGGGAAGAAAACAATAGGATGTCGATGGGTGTACACAGTGAAATATTTACCAGATGGATCTATTGAGAGACTTAAGGCTCGGTTGGTAGCTAAAGGATACACTCAGACCTATGATATTGATTATCTAGAGACCTTTTCACCACTGGCTCGTTTTAACTCAGTTCGTATTTTACTAGCAGTTGCTATGAGTAAGTCGTGGCCTTTGTTCTAGTTAGATGTTAAAAATACCTTCTTGCATGGTGAACTTCAAGAGGAAGTTTATATGGGCCCCATTTGACTGCACAAAAATGTGCAAAAATCTACTAAAAGCTGCAAAATAAGTGTTTGGTAAAGCTTCAACTTTTGCCACTTTTCTACTCTATGACAGTAATTTGTTCCACTTAAAAGTTATTAAAAGTTTTACCAAACGCATAAAAGTTGCTAAAAATTATTAAAAATTTTACCAACACTCAAAAGTTACTAAAAGTTATTAAAAATTTTTACCAAACACTCAAAAGTTACAAAAAGTTGCTAAAAATTGCACCTTACTTCATCAAACACACCAAAAATTACAATTAGTAACTTTTGACTAAAAATTACAAAAAATTGTGCCTCCAAACGCTCCCATGGATTAGCCCCCTGGGTATGTTACAACAAGTAGTGAACATCTAATTTGTCGCTTGCACAAGGCCTTGTATGGACTCAAGCAATCTCAACAGGCATGGTTTGATTGATTTGGCTCTTCTCTTCTGATCACTCAGTATTTGTGTGTCAAAAATCTTATGGTATTATTATTTTGGTTGTATATGTGGATGATATCATCATCTCAGGTAATGACGTCGAGGGTGTTTCTGCATTGAAAACTTATTTAGGGAAGCAGTTTAAGACAAAAGATCTTGGCGCATTATGCTATTTCCTAGGAATTGAGATTGCTCGTTCCTCACAAAATATCTCATTATCTTAAAGGAAATATGTATTGGATTCACTCTCTGAGATTGGTCTTTTGGGATCTCGTTTTGTTGATACTCTTATGGATACTTTTGTTTATTTAGATTCTAAAAGTGGTAAACTATTCTCTGATATTGGCAGATATCGTCAACTTGTGGGTAAACTGATTTACCTCACCGTGATACGGCCTGATATTACATATGCTATTGGAGTAGTTAGTCAGTTAATGCATGCTTCTCGTCAACCTCACTTTGATGTTGTGTTTTGCATTTTGAGATATTTGAAGAACTCGCTTGATAAAGGTCTACTCTATTGACCTTCCACAACATTAGGCGTGATTGGATATAGTGATGCAGACTGGACTGGTAGTTGTTCAGATCGGAGGTCTACTTTTGAATATTGTACCTTTGTTGGCAGCAATCTTGTTACTTGGCGAAGTAAGAAATATGTTGTAACTCGGTCCAGTGTAGAGGCTGAGTATCGTGCCATGGCTCATACTGCATTTGAGATGTTTTGGGTTTGTTTTCTTTTTCAAGATTTTGGTTTTTCAGTTCCAGCTCCAATGTCTATGTTCTGTGACAATTAGGCTGCAATATTCATTGCTAATAATTCCGTATTCCACAAACAAACCAAGCACATTAAAGTTGATTATCACTTCATTCGAGATCTCTTGCTTAAGCATAATATTGCTACTCCATTTTTACGCTCTGATTCTCAATTGAGAGATATTCTCACAAAACCATTGGCTTGATCTTTGTTTCAAAAGTTGTCTACCAAATTGGGTATGTTTGATTTCTATGCTCCAGTTTGAGGGAGAGTGTTAGGATCTTTGGAATATTCTAGAATAGTTAGAATTTAATGAGCTGTGATTACACTTCCTAAATTGATGTGTATCGTAATCTAGGGATTATTTCCTAAATTGATTGTAATTTATCAATATAAATACAATATGAGGGAGATGAGGAAATTAACTCATACTCCTATTTTTTCTCTAGTATTATTCAACTGTCTACATGCAGTATGTCTACATGCAGTACAAGGCCAACTCCATCCCTACCAGTGGTTGGCCAGAGGGGGGGTGCATGACGTTTTAGGGAAGCCTTTGCTTGTGGCTTGCCTTAAAGAAGTGGGTCTGTAAGAAGTTGCACAAGTCTCAAAGGACTTGATCGTCCACCGGAGTCTTCCCAATTTGGATACCATTTTATCTCACTAGTGCATGGACATGCATGCATTTATTTCTGCATTGGCAGGACTTTGACCCTAGTCTTAAAGATATAACAGTACTGATGCGCCTTCCAATGTTGGGCACTTCTGTTTACGACCATTAGAGGCCATCCTAGATGTGGTGGAGGAGACTATCGCCATAGGAAGTGGCCATCCTAGAGTCTATTAGCCAAATCAGTCATGGTTGCCCCCTCTAAGATAGAAATGTACCTTCGCAGCATGCTACTTCTTCAGGGACTACTTACCAACCTACCATTGTGAAAGGAAAAAGGTCATTACTGTTAACAATCTCGAGAATTGGGGATTGGCATATGGAGAAATTACTAATGATTGTGGGATTGTAATTGAATTATTGTTGGGATGTAGAATTAGATTATGAAACGTTTCTTTCTATAGGAGATATTAGTAGCTAATTTGTAGGGGCTTATTTCCTTCTATAGATGTTCGATTGTATAATAAATAGGGAGGTATAGCATGTATAGAAATATAAAAGTAAAATTTTCTCCAATTTCATGGTATCAAAGCAGGCCGATCAATTTTTCCGGTTGATCATTCAACCAATCAATTGATTTTATTGTCAATTGATTTAAGTCACGATGTTCATTGTTCGTCAAATCAATTGTTCGTTTCGTTGATTGCTAGAGCCGATCGTTTGTTAATTGCCAAAGTCAATCGTACAATCAGAATCGAACACTAGAATCAATTGCACATCGACATCTTCTGCAATCATTCATCCAGAATCGATCGGCAAAGTCAATTGGTCGTTGAGGTTTTCAGTTCGTCGTCACCAATGTTCCTTGACTTTAGCAACGTCATCTCCAGCAACATCGCCTCCAGCATCGACCTTGGTGTTGCTCCATCAATCGACTATCGCTGCTGCCGCCGAATCCTCAATTTATCACAGTCGTCAATTGCTGCCAAATTAAATCGCTCATTTCATCGTCCTCGTAGCCTGAAACTGAGCTATACATGGCGACCAAGATATCTAAGGGTAAAACGGAAGTCAGCTCCTACACAGGTCCAGTGGATAACTCCTCTGTTCAACTCACTGTCGAGAAGGAATTTCTGTGAATGGGCTCAGTCCATTAAGCTTGTCATTGATGGCAAAGCCAAGTTGGGGTATCTTACCGGTGAGACGAAGCAACCTTCTTCCTCTGATGCCACTGCCCACCAACGATGGAGGTTGGAAAATTCATTGGCAACTTCGCGGTTAATAAATTCCTTGAACCCATCAATTGGAAAGACATACTTGTTCCTGCCTACAGCAAATGATGTTTGGGAAGCAGTCTGTGAGACCTATTCAGATGCTGAGAACTCTTTCCAAATATTTGAAATCAAAACCCAATTATGGCAAATGAAGCAAGGAGAGAAAGAGGTGACTAACTACTGTATGGAGATGAAGTCTCTTTGGCAAGAACTTGACCTGAGCTGTGAAGAAGAATGGGAGTGCTCAGCTGATAGTGTTCGATACAAAAAGAAACTTGAGAACGAAAGGGTATTTGAGTTTCTTGTTGGCCTCAATCGTGACCTGCATGATGTTCGTGGAAGGATTCTTGGCCGACACCCCTTGTCATCAATTTGGGAAGTTTTTTCAGAGGTCAGGCGAGAAGAAAATAAAAGGTGATGTTAAAGGAAAATACTCTTTCTAGTTTTGAAATGTCAGCTTTAATGACCCGTAGTGGTTTGTTCAAGGCAACAAAAAAGGGCATCCCAAGTGTGAGCATTGCAAAAAAATCAGGCCACACCAAGGACACCTGTTGGGAGCTACATAGGAAGCTAGCTGATTGGAAGTCTCGACAGAACACTCAAACTCCGGGACATCAGGCTATTGTGGACTACTAGATCGAGAAAATTCAAGGGTAGAAGAGCAATCAATCTACTACCAGTGGTGGCTTCAATCTGAACTAGTCAGAAAACTTTATGAACTCTTCCCTCACTTCCAAGCATCGGGCCAATCCACCAGTGTTTCTTCAGGCTTTTTAGCCTAACGAAGTAATTTTTTGCAAGCATTTAGTACTACTTTCTGGACTAATGCTCCTTAGATTATCGATTCTGGGGCTTCGAACCATATGACTGATACCTATCACTTGTTCTCATCATATTCACCATGTGCTGGCCATTCAAAAGTTAAAATTGCAGATGGGTCACTCTCCTCAGTAGCCAAAAAAAGAAGTACTTGTATCTCAGATTCTGTTACCATGGAATCCGTTCTTCATGTCCCAAAATTATCTTGCAATTTATTGTCCATTAGCAAGTTGACAAAAGGCTCCAATTGCTTTGCTAAATTTCTTCCCTCTCATTATGTTTTTCAAGACCTATCATCGGGCAAGACGATTGGTAGTTTGCTAAGGAGTGTGAGGTTCTCTATTATGTTGTAGAAGATAATAAGAGTAGCTTGTGCCACACTGTGGCTTGTAATCCGGCATCTAAAGCTAGTGAACTTTTGTTATGGCATTCTAGACTAGGTCATCCAAACTTTCAACGTATGAAACGTTTATTTCCTTGTATTTGCCAGAATAAAATGGCCTTTGATTTTCAATGTGAGTCTTGTGAATTTGCAAAACACCATCATGTTCCATTTCCCACATTTACTTATAAACCTTCTACGCCTTTTTTTATAATTCACAGTGATTTGTGGGGTTCGTATTGCACTCCTAACTGAACCCACACAAAATGGTTTGCTACTTTCATTGATGATCATACTCATATTTATTTGGTTTATCTGTTACATAACAAAACTGAGGCTCTTTCGATGTTTATCAATTTCCATTCCATAATCTAAACACAATTCCACGCACAAGTCCAAATCTTGCGAACTGATAATGGCAATGAATATTTTAACCATATATTGGGTGCCTTATCTTAAAGAATATGGTATAATTTACCAAGGCTTTTGTGTTGACACCCCGTAGCAAAATGGGGTTGCTGAAAGAAAAAACAAACACATTCTTGAAGTTGCTCGAGCCTTACTCTTCACTACCAACATGCCCAAATTCTTCTGGGGCGATGCCATCCTAGCAGCCAGTTATCTCATCAATAGAATGCCAAGTAGGGTTCTATCATTTACTACACCTCTCCAAAAGTTTGCAGAGTTCTTTCTTGCCGCTTGGCTGAGCTCTACTCTTCTTCTCAAATTTTTTAGCTGTATAACTTTTGCCCATGTTCATGCTCATCACTGCAATAAATTGGATCCTCGGGCCCTTAAGTGTGTCTCCTACCTAGAAAGGTTATAAATGTTATCATCCAGCTACCAAAAAAATCTTTGTCATCCTTGATGTTAGCTTCTTTGAAAACACTCCCTACTATTCAAGGTCTTCACTTTAGGGGGAGAGTATCAGTGAAGCTCGATTTTTTGACTTTGATGTGGATTTTGATCCTCCCATCCAAAACACGACTACTCCTATACTGTCTTACTCTCCTTCGCCATGGACTAAAGGACACTTGAATTCAGGGGGAATTGCAAGAAAGCACAGTGATAAGGAGATGCTGGTTTACTCAAGGAGGTCAAAATCCAAGTCTCAAGAGAACCCCACACCCAAAGCACTACCAGAATTGGACCCGGTGATAGATCCAAGTAATCATGAGTCTCCTCCAACTTCACATCAGGTGACAAAATCTCTCTTGAACACATCTAAACCCGATGATTTTGATATACCCATTACTCTCAGAAAACAACCTCGTTTGTGAACTCTCCATCATATTCCAAAGTTCATATCTTATAATGCTTTGTCTATAGGGTGCCGTACTTTTACATCTAACCTTCATAGCATAAATATTCCTAAGAATATTCAGGAAGCCTTGAAGACTTCTGAATGGAGGGAGGTAGTAATGGAAGAAATGAGAGAACTAGAGAAAAATAGGACTTGGGAAGTGATGGATCTACCGAGAGGGAAGAAATCAGTGGGATGCAAATGGGTGTTCACAGTGAAGTATAGAGTTGATGGCACAATAGAGCGATACAAATCCTGGTTGGTGGCAAAAGGGTTCACTTGAACTTATGGCATTGATTATATGGAGACCTTTGCACCAGTGGCAAAACTTAACACCATCCGGATCCTATTGTCTTTAGCAGTTAATCTGGATTGGCCACTTCAACAGCTAGATATTAATAATGCTTTCCTGAATGGAGAGCTAGAAGAAGAGGTCTACATAGCGTTGCCACTAGGATCTTGTAAAAAAGGTAAAGAAAATCTAGCCTGCAAACTCAGGAAGTCCCTATATGGACTCAAAAAATCTCCAAGAACTTGGTTTGACAGATTTGCAAAAGCAACTAAAGAACAAGGATATCGACAGAGACAGTCTAATCATACAATGTTTTTTCAACAGTCCAAAGATGGAAAGAAGACAATTCTAATTGTGTATGTCAATGACATTATTTTCACTGGTGATGATCAAGTGGAGATAGAAAGATTGAAGGAGGTCTTAGTCACTGAGTTTTAAGTCAAAGACTTGGGCCAAATGCAGTATTTTCTGGGAATAGAGGTGACCAGATCAAAGAAGGGCATCGATGTTTCTCAGTGGAAGCATGTACTTGATCTTCTGACTGAAACTGGCATGCTTGGTTGCAAATCAAGAGAGACTCTTATTGAAGCAGGGAAGAGAACAGAAGAGGCTGAAAAATTGGTTGACAGGGAAAGGTATTAGAGGCTAGTAGGCAAACTAATTTATCCTTCACACACCAGACCTGATACTGCCTTTGTAGTAAGCGTAGTGAGCCAACATATGCACTCACCGAAAGAAACTCACCTAGATGCAGTATATAAGATCCCTAGATATCTCAAGGGCCCCCCTAGGCAAGGGCCTATAATTTAAAAAGGGGAAAAGCAAGGAAGTAGAAATTTTCACAAATACTGATTGGATAAGTTCAGCAGAAGATAGATTTCGTGGCATGGAGAAGTAAAAAAACAAAGTGTTGTGGCAATGAACTCCAAAGACAATGAATGTAGGACTTAACATCTACCCAAGTTGCTGTCGGGTGCTGGAACATGGTCACATTCGGATGGACATGGAAAAGGTGTGTGCCATCCAAGAGTGGAGAACTCCAACCAATGTGTCTAAGCTGTGCTCTTTCTTAGGGCTAAGCAATTATTATCGAAGTTTTGTTGAGGAGTACTCAGAAGGCATCCCCGTTACTTGACTTACTAAAGAAGGAAAAGGCTTCGAATTGATCTCAAGAGTGCCATGGTACCTTTGATAATCTAAAGCAGGTAGTCACAAGGGACCTTGTCCTTGTCTTAACAAATATGTGCAAACGAATGCTTTAGATTATTCTCTTAGAGGTGTGCTACTCCAAGAGGGCCATCTAGTTGCTTATAGAAGTTGCAAAATAAGCAACGCTAGGAACCACCCAAGAAAAAGAATTTCTTGTAGTGGTGTATTGCCTTTGCATATAAAAGCACTATCCATTACGGTCCAAGTTCCTGATGAAGGCTGATAATGTGGCCATCAACCATTTTCTATTTTAGCCCAAGTTGACCCCTAAGGCAACCCAATGGCAAAAGCACTTGGCTGAATTCAACTTTTATTCAGAGTACAAGACAAGTCGCATCAACCAAGTTGCCAATGCCTTAGGTTGTAGGACCGAGCTCGCTACCCTTAAATTTGTGGTGCACCTTATGGCTAGCAAGTCGCCATTAAGATGCAGGGTTGCATCAAAGAGAATATAGAAAAGAACCCTATGGCGAAGATTATAATGTAACTAGTCAAATATAGGAAAAAAATTCACCAAGTTTAGGTGGAGAATAACTTAATCATGGCCAAAGGCAACCGTGTATGTGTGCCCAAAGTTGGTGACATGAGGAAGGCGCTTCTTAGGGAGTGCCATGACACCTTGTGGGCTGACTACCCTAGATGGCAATGAATATTGTCATTGTTGATGCAGGGGTATTATTGGCCCCATATGAAAGATGATGCAATGGTGTACACTAAGACTTGTCTCGCCAGTCAGCAGACTAGGTTAAGCAAGTAAAGTTAGCATGACTACTAAAGCCACTTCCCATCCCAACGAGGCCTTGGGAAAGTGTCTCACTTTATTTCATTATGAGTTTGGCAAAGGTTGGGATTTTGGTGCCATTTTGGTGATAGTAGACCAATGTGCAAGTATGCTACATTTGTTCTTGTGACAAAAGTATTGCTCGATAGAGGAGAACACAACTATTTTTCAAACATATTGTCAAATACTAGGAAAAGCCCCAAAATATTATAAGTGACCGAGATAGCCGTTTTACGATCAAATACTAGGAAAAGCCCCAAAATATTATAAGTGACCGAGATAGCCATTTTACGATAACGTTTTGGTTCAAACTCTTCAAGCTTCTCGGATCACACTTGGATATGCCATCTATCTATCATTCCCAAATTGATGGCCAAACGGAGAGATTCAATAGCTACTTGAAGAGTACTTATGCCACTTTGTTAATCTAATCAAAAGATTTGGGTGCAATTTCTTGATGTAACTCAATTTTATTTTAGTTCTCCAAAGAGTTCTTCAACTAATCGAAGTCCTTTTGAGATCATACAAGGTTAGTAGCCACTAATGCTCTACACCGTGGATGAGCCTTAGACGGAAAGTCTCCAAAAGCCTACAGCTTCACCAAGGAATGGAAGCAGGGAAATGAGATAGGGCTTAGCTTGAGAAGGCTTCCAAAATAATGAAGTGGGCAAACCAAGGATGAAGGCCGCTTGAGTTCCAAGTGGGAGATAGGGCGCTTGTCAAGTTGAATGCCTGAACAACTTCGCCTTCTCTGCAATAGGGATAGACGCTTAGTGTGAAAGTATGAGGGTCTAGTCCCAATTAAGGTATTTTCGATTTTATTTTATCTATCAAGCAACCATATACTTCGGCTCTAACCAGACACCAGATGGCCGAGAGCTTCTCTCTCTAGAATTTTCTCTCTCTAAAACTTCATGGCCGAATCACCTCCTACTTCTCCTACATCAAAAGCTCTCTTGTCCCTAATCTCATCCTCCTCCGTTTCAGTCCAAAGCAATGACAATCCAAGTTCGGTTGGGGTAGAAGAAGTTAAATCATGCTCCTTAGTCACGGTTCATGAGAAGCAAGCCACAAGCCGGGAAATAGAAGGTATAGGGCTGGATGATACCTCTTTGCATGTCTCATCCACCTCTATTCCTTCTCTCCATTGTCACCCGTTGAAAGATGAAGAAGCATACTTAAAGGCTGATTGCACTCGGGAAGGTATAGTCCAAGATGAGAACATCCTAAGGCTTTCTTCTTCCTCTATTCCATCTCAGAATGATCCACAACAAGATTTTCAAAGCAAGACCCTTTTACAAACCATTGAGAAGTTGCGTGCTGAGATTGAGGTGTTAAAAAAGTCCTACAATGGAGAAGAGCTGGTCACCCGTGAGGCAAACACTCTCAGCAAATCAGAAAATTCCTAAAGAAGAGCAATGGAAGCAAAAGAAGAATGATAGAGGTAAGTCTCCTCTTAGCCCCTCCAAAGTTGATCTTCTATTGTCCAACACTTCTTCGGCTTCCAAGCTACCTGAAATGAAGAAGAAGATGCTCCATAACTCCTATGGACCTCATGTACCTGATCCTTTAGGCCTTTACCCGGTTAATGCCAATGCCCAAGAGACAAATTTGCATCAGTCAACTCCCCAACTACCCATACAACCTGCCACAAGTCAGCACACAAATACCAACCTTCCAACTCCCGTGCAATGCCCTTCCCACTTGGTTATTACCCCTACTAGCCCGCCAAAACCACTCCTTTCAAATCCCATCAACCAGCCACTTAACCCCTCACCCTCAACCGACCCAAATAGCCAAGTTCCCTTAGTTAATGTAACCAAACCAGATTTAAAACCAGCCGAAATAAATGCTCAGCCAAAGCCTACATGGGCACAACTCTTCAATTCCAACCGTGTCAAAACTAATGGGTCCATGCTCAAGTTTTTTCCTCCTCAAACTACCCAAGGCACCTCCAAAGCTCCAGTTTCCTTCTCACCAGAAGAAGTGGCCGAGGACTTGAGGAAATGGGACAATGCTGTAGTCGGGCATGTGCTAGGTGCAAAGCCCCCCTACAAGCTGATGGAGCAATTTATTGAACGAAGGTGGAGGGCCTTTGGCCACGTTGAATTGTTCATTCTCAAAGCTGGTCTTTTCATCTTTAATTTCCAAGATGAAGAAACTAAACTCAAGGTTTTGGAATTGGGACCTTGGAGTTACTATGACAAACCTTTGATCTTAAGGCCATGGTCTCCTAATGAATTCTATGATAGAGCAACCCCTGAAGTAATTCCAATATGGATCAGATTTCCTCACCTAAAACTCCACCTATGGTCGGCAAGATCATTGAGCAAGATTGCTAGTCAACTTGGTAAACCACTGTTCACGGATAGAATGACATCTCAAATGCAAAGACTTGCTTATGCAAGAGTATGCATTGAAGTGGATAATCAAGCTACATTTCCATCCTTTGTTGAAATTGAGGATATCAATGGAATGGTGTATCAACAACCAGTGGAGTATGAATGGATCCCTACAATCTGTGAAGGTTGCAAACAATTAGGCCACAAAATAAGTCAATGCTCTAAGAATGTCACTCAAAAATGGAGACCGGTAACTAAGCCCAAAGCAAGTGTTAATCAGCAAGTTCCCAAAGAAGCCGAATGCCTCACAAATTCCAGCTCCTGTTGATCCTCAAATTGACAAGACTCCAAGCAATTTGGAAGAACACAAGTCCTTGATGTTGCAAGAACCCGAGGCTCAGCTTATCTCCCCAATGGAATTACATGAAGAAGCTCCACTCAATACCACTCCATTAGCAATTCAGAAGCCTAAAACCAGCCAAGATGATGTCTTATTATTGTAGCACATTGATGAATTCTCAGAATTGGCAAGTGAAGATGATAAGGACCAGCCCTCAACTCCTTCCTATGATCAAAAAGGATTAGAATTTGAAATGAATTCTGACTTTCCAGCTTTCAAAGACACAACGCAAGAAACAAAGGAAAATGATGTATGCTGTTGAAAGAAAGGAAAAGGCACTACATGCCAAGTTCTCGGGCTCCTCCTCCAAATCCAAATGAATTTCGGGGCTTGGAATGTAAGAGGCCTCAATTGGCCCTTAAAACAAGCTGAAGCTAGGAAATTGATCAAGAACTCCTCCTTTAACCTTGTCGGCCTTCTTGAAACCAAGGTACAAAGTTGTAATGTAGAAAAAGTTTGCAAGTCTATAAACCCTTCTTTTTGCTATGTGGGGAATCACTCCAATGATACACCTGCTAGAATCTTGTTTTTGTGGGATCCTTCAATTGTCAAAGTTCAAATTATTGCAAGCACAAGTCAATCAATCTTTTGCCATATTGCTTACCATGCAATCTCAATTGAATTTTTTGCAACTCTCGTGTATGCTTCAAATGATAAGGCAACTAGAGAGCTTTTGTGGAAAGATCTTCAAGCTAATTATGACATGATTGGGACAGCTTCTCCTTGGATCATCTTGGGTGATTTCAATGTAGTTAAAGAAGGAAAAGAGAAGAGAGGAGGTAGGGGAATTGATAAAAATGCAGTGAATAGCTTTAACTCATGCCTTGAAGCTATTGAAATGGTTGACTTAAGATTCTCTGGATGCTACTACACATGGAGCAACAAACAAGAAGATGGGAGTAGTATCTTTAGCAAGCTTGATAGAGCACTTGTGAACGAAAAATGGCTTACTTGCTTCCCAAATTCAGAAGCTTTCTTCCCTAATGCTTGTACCTCGGATCACAGCCCCATTATTGTAAGCATTCGGCCCAATGCCCCAACCGGCAAGAAGCCTTTCAAGTTCTTCAATTACTGGTTAAAGAACAAGGAGTTTAACAAAGTGGTAGAAGAAGCATGGAGTATAAGAGTTTCGGGCACCCCTATGTTTAAGCTAGCTTCCAAGCTCAAGTCACTTAAGGAATCTCTAAAGGCATTCAACTTCAAGCATTATGGTGGGATCTCGGCCAAAGTCAATGAAGCTAAAGCCAAACTTGAAGCCATCCAATATGAATTGCAACTCAAGTCTAGCCCCAATCTCCTTGAAGAAGAAAGCAAAGCTCTTGATGACTACTTGCACCTTGCTCAAGCCGAGGAGGCCTTCTACAAGCAAAAAGCTAGAGACAATTTGATAAGGCTAGGGGATCAAAACACAGCCTACTTTCATAGAAAAGTAAAGAGCCATTGTTCAAGAAACAAGATTCTTTCAATTCAAGATGATCTTGGCACAAGGATTGAAGATTATGGTAAGGTTAAAGATATTTTTGTTGATTACTACAAGAGGCTTTTGGGAACTCCCTTTCAATATCCACAAGATGCAAAGGCATACGTGGATAGCATCATGCACACATCCTTGCCATCACAACTCCTAGATTCTCTTGAGAATGAAGTCTCGGATGAGGAGATAAAAGCTACCCTCTTCTCTTTGCCAAATCACAAAGCACCTGGGCCTGATGGATACACTCCCTATTTCTTCAAGAAGACTTGGAACATTGTTGGGGTAGACTTTACAAATGCCATCAAGTCTTTCTTCAGTTCGGGTAAGCTCCTAAAGATGATCAACACCACAAGCATTGCTCTAATCCCTAAAGTCCCTAATCCAAGCAAGGTAGCTGATTTTAGACCCATTTCCTGTTGCAATACAATTTACAAATGCATTTCTAAAATCATTGCTAATCGGCTTATGAAGCTTATGCCCCTCATGATTAGTTCTTCCCAAGCAGCTTTTATTAAAGGTAGAAGCATTTCAGACCAAATCCTTCTCATGCAAGAACTTGTAAGGAACTACCATAGGCAAAACACATCCCCAAGGAGTGCTCTCAAAATTGACCTTATGAAGGCTTTTGATTCGGTGTCATGGGACCTTATTATGGATATTCTGCAAGCCTTTCAGCTACCAAGTAAATTTGTGGGCTGGATAAGAGAATGTATCACTACCCCTCAATTCTCCATATGTATGAATGGACTACTTGAAGGGTTCTTTCATGGTGCTAAAGGCCTTCGCCAAGGTGATCCACTTTCCCCCTACCTCTTCCTCATTGCCATGGAGTTCTTCACAAGATTATTCAACAAGAAGATTGAAGGAAGTGAATTTACTTATCACCCGAAGTGCATGGTTCCCCAAATCAATCACATATGCTTTGCAGATGACTTATTCATTCTTTGTACTCCTAATGATGTCTCTTTTCAGATTGTTCATCAAGCCCTCCAAGAATTTCACAAATACTCAGGATTGCAACCCAATGGGACCAAAAGCAAAGTTTACATGGCAGGTGTTAGCAGCCAAAGAAAACTCCAACTATGCTCAATACTCGGATTCCAACTTGGAGAGCTTCCCGTGAAGTACCTAGGTGTTCCACTCATCTCAACAAAGCTAAAGTACGAAGACTGCATGGAACTCATTGACAAGGTCACCAAGAAAGTCAAGAGCTGGACTGCAAAATGCCTATCCTACGCGGGTAGATTGGTTCTAATCAAATCTGTTCTGTTCAGTTTGCAAGTTTATTGGAGCATCCACTTTATACTCCCAAAAAGAATTTGCAATGCCATAGAACAAGTCCTAAGGAGATACCTATGGTCGGGTTCTGAGCTAAAACAATGGGGAAGCAAGGTTGCATGGAATGAAATTTGCAAGCCAAAGAAGGAAGGAGGTCTAGGAATAAGGAGACTTGATGAATGGAACAAAGCATCCATGATGAGGCACATTTGGGCACTATGCACTAAAAGGTCTTCCCTTTGGGTTGAATGGTGTCACATTAACCTCCTTAAGGGGAAATGTTTTTGGGAGATCAAGAAGCCATCCGATTGCTCATGGACTTGGGGGAAACTACTCAAACTTAGAGAGGAGGTCATTCGCTTATCCAAGTACAAGGTCGGACAAGGTAACTCAATTTCTTTATGGTACTCAAATTGGCATCCTCTTGGTCCTTTAATTCCTAAATATGGTCCTAGGATTGCCTATGATGCGGGGCTACCTACAAATGCAAGGGTGGACCGAATAGTTGCAAATGGGGAATGGAAATGGCCTTTTCCTTGCTCTTGGGAGTTAAGGGAAATAATCCTTGAGCACCCTCCCAACTACAAGCCGAGCACCACCTTGGAAGACAAGCTTATATGGAGTGTTTCCAAGAATGAAGTATATGGTGTAGCTGCAACATGGAATGCCATCCGTGAAAAAAGCAACAAGGTACCTTGGTATCACTTGATTTGGTTCAACCAACATATTCCTAGACATAGTTTCATTCTTTGGCTTGCCATTAGAGAAAGACTTTACACCAAAGATAGAATGGTTAATTGGGGAATGAACATTGATCCAACTTGTGTATTATGTGGAAATGAACTTGAAACCGTGGATCATATTTTCTTCAAGTGCACACTTGCGGCTGAGTTGAGATCCATCATTCTAAGGAAATGCTCTATTGTCAAACCAACACAACCTTGGAGAAGGGAAGTTGCTTGGGCCATGGGCAAATTTAGTGGGAAGCAACCCTGCTGTGTGCTCTACAAGCTTGCTTGGGCCGGTTTGGTTTATCACATTTGGGAAGAAAGGAACAAGAGAATCTTCAAGGGTCAATCTACACCTATGGCAACCATTGTTCATGGTATCCAAAATGAAGTTAGAAGAAAGTTATCCCAATCTCATGTCATGTTGGCTAATGTAAATTCTACTTTGCTTAATAGTTGGGGAATCCACTAGTTGTCATGTAATTGCACTACGGGGGAATGCCCCCAAGACATTGTACATAATTTCCCGTTAATCCAAAATACGCTTACTTACCAAAAAAAAAAAAACCATATACTTCGGCTTGCATTGAATGCCGGGCCGCTCGTTGAAGATAAAAGTACATCAAACCCATATGAAGTTTTACCATGAGTAGATTGGATGTGGCCAAATTACAAGGTGTCCTACAAGATTCAAAGCTTGTATTTCCGATAGCGCGTGAATATTGTCTCCAAGCCATTGAGTTCAAAGGGCATAATAGGCTAGAACAAATTCTTGAATGATATGCAGAAGGCTATCTTTCCCACATCAACTTCAGCCATCCATATTTGATCATAACCACTAGAGCCATCCATGAATGAAAACATATCATGGCTTAATGTTGCGTCAACATAAGTGTCCACATGAGAGAGAGGAGATTCATTCTACGGACAAGCTTTGTTTAGATTGCTGTTCACATAAATTCTAATTTGTCAATTCATCTTCTTGATCGGCACAAAGTTTGCTAGCTAGGAGAGATATTGAATGGCCTTAATAAAACCAACCCCCTGTAGCTTCTGAATCTCTTCCTTGATATTTTCTTCCAATTTTGGTAGGTACCTTCTCATAGGTTGCTTATGTGGGCAACTAGAGGGGTGAACATCCAGGTGGTGAGGACTAAGCTGGTGTCTAGCCCAAGCACCTCATCGTATGTCCACGCAAACACATCGAAAAACTTTCAAAGAAGAATGATCAACTTATGCTTAGCTTTAGGAGGTAGTCCCTTGATGAATACAGGGCGAGGTGGCTCCTTCCCTTCTCAAAGATTAACTTCCTCAAGTGGTTCCGATTGTGGCTTAGGCCCATCTTGTAAGCACTCGGGCGTGAATTCATGTGTTGCGACCAACTTATTGTTCAGGGACTTCGCGAACTCTCTTAGTAGCAAGTTGGCATCAGAGCCACAGACAGGGTCTCTATGAGCCGCAGAAGGTGTACCTTTGCAATGTTGATCTTCCCATTGAACTTGACAAACTTAAGTGGGACATACCAAGTATGGAGATCTAGCAATTAGAGGGGAGTAGGGGTTAAATGTTCGGATCTAGGAGGGAGGATAAGGTTTGCTTAGCTCACCCTTGTTGAAGAATGTCTTGTACTTCGGCCAAAATGATGAATCATTCCTCCCCTGCCGATGCTAGGCTATGTTGTGTGGCAAAGTCGACGCTGGCAATAGGGATAGGATTGCTCTATGTTCGATATGGCATTAGCGACAGTAGGAGACGCTGCATGGTGAAATTTGTTTATGACCACCTAGATATGTAGTTGCTAGAGCTGTTGAGCAAATAAGATAAGCTGTGATTGTGGACATTGAGTCTTTCATTGCGAGTATAACAGCCAGCAACTCATTTTTAGTTTGCAACATCTCTTGTTGTGATTCTTTTATTAGCTGGAGTGAGCCAAAAAATGGGTCTCCACTGGAGCCGTTATTGGTGTTGCCGTCAATTGCAGTGTTCTCCAGCCATCATCATCTCGACAGGATAGTGGATCTATTGCTTCGAGTCACAACCATCTGTAAAACTGCCTCCCTAACGGAGTCACTTGAATGTAGATGGAGAAAGCTCCTTCTAGGGTTATTAGGCCCAATAGGTTAACATTACAGATTTTCGATCGAAAACAGGAAGCCAGATATGACGATTATGAATAACAAAGTGAAGAGGGGAGTCAGGTCACACCCTTATAATAGAGTAGGTCTTGTCTGGGGATCCCCAATTTGACGAGGGCAAATTCTATGTTGGTAGCTGTTGATTGTTCCAGATCTACCCTTTTATACCTTCTCTCCTCGGCCCTTTATGCTCCTACAGCGGCTTAGGGGTCAAAAAATGGCATGGTTGCTGCCAAGTGTCCCTTAAAGGCAAGTTGATCTATGCCCCAGGACTGTTATGGAGACAAATAACCCTACTCCACTAAGACGAACCAATCTACTAGTACATCCTTTGTTTTCGCAACCAAACAAGCCATTGTAGGACAAAGCAGTATCATGGAAATCTCTCCTCTTATCCGCCACGCCACTTAACAACCTCTGGTCCCAATGGGTACACGAGGCAAGTTGTCTATCGACTTTTCAAGCGAGGCTTTCATCGACCAAACCTATCCCCATGGTTGGCCTGCGAGCTAAAAGAGTAAATGCCTACAGACTCCCTTCAATCATGCCACATCGACTGCCATTCTACAGTTGGGTCCTTTTAAATGTTCTTTAACATATGCCCTCAGTTGTACCTAATGTTCTTAAGGACATAATTGGGCTTCCTTTACCCTACCCAAGACCGGGCTTAATCATTTAGTATAACCGTGCCCATGTAGTCCTGGACCAGTCAAAGGCTCCACCAATATCCCCATCTACAATGAACAACATGTAGCCCAAGAAAAGGGGGGGAAGCCCAATGATCCTAAATGTACCTAAATCATTAAGACTTTATGTAGAAACAATAAAGCTTAAGAACCATTATAGTTAAGCCATTTGAAGCTGTACTACCTAAGGGGAGCAAATCAGACATGTCAAATGGTTAAGAATTATATGATGACTCCTACTCAATATATAGTTTTCCAAGGTTAGAAGACAATTGAGTTTGTTAGATTGTTATCCACCTGCTCACCAAAAAGTCTTAAGTTATCAGGAAGGGGTAACTTCATTACTTGCTATTATTTTTTTATACTCTCAACATGTTTCAGTGTTCATCATCTACAATCAATCCATAAAATTCATTATTTTTCATTTTTGATTTGCCATTATAAAGAATAACAACCTATTGTTTATTTTCTCAGTCCAGCAACATGTAAGCAGTAACCACAAAGTTGTAGCACTTTTATTGTTTCCTAATGACTCGGGATGTGGGTGATTTAGGTTAGATTAGTGACTTGTGTTGCTCTTCTTGGGCAGTGTCCTCCCATTAGGGAGTTGTATCAAGCCTATTGTAATATTCTAATTTTTTTGGTAATAAAACTTAACAATTACCTAGAAGCAAAAAAATAATAATAAAAAATAAACAAATAAGTAAATAATAAATAAATAAATAATAAAAATAAATAAAATAAAATGAAGAATTTAAGAAAATCTCAAATTAGCAATTTAACATGCCAAAATTATTTCTTAAAACAGTTTGCAACACAAAATAAATGGCATCCATATCAACGTGAAAATCTAGAGCTCCTATCAATATCACTGGGTTTTCAGCCATGGCCATACTGTTAGGCACCCTATCACTCACCAATTCAGGTACATAATCCATCCCTTCTTTCACCTTTAGACTCATGATTTTAAACTTGATCTTGCTCTTCTGATCCAATTGTATCCCACTGTTCTCTGCATGCTCCATGAACTTGAACACTGCCAGTCAAATTCAAAATAAAGAAAGAAGTCAGAAATGCATCTCCAAACTACATATAGAAAGTTATTTGGTAAGAAACTTTGTCAAAGCTTTAGATGAAGATTCAAGGGATTTCCTTTCTTTATATCTTTTTTTAATGCAAGAATTTTGGCACAAGAAACTTGTTTTCACGTCAGTTGTATTTGCACCCCATGTAATGATTCCATATTTTATAATTATCTACATATGGACATGCCATTGACTGTTATACTGCACCTCACATCTTGTTTTTTTTTTCTGCAAATGTCTGTGAAACAAACATGGCAGCTGATGCAATCATCATATTATGATTTTTCTTTATTGTTTTGTCAGTATTTCATATTTCATCTTATTAACCTCACATCTTGTTTATTTTTCTGCAAATGTCTGTGAAACAAACATGGCAGCTGATGCAATCATCATATTATGATTTTTCTTTATTGTTTTGTCAGTATTTCATATTTCATCTTATTAACTGAGAAGGATGAGAATAATGCTTTTTCTTGTATTCAAGAATGATTGATACATCATAGCATATAGACTACTCTAGGATAAAAAATAGGAAACTAATCTACCAAAATAAGGAAACAACCAATCCCATAATTTAAGGGATTCTAAATCAGGAAACAATCAATCCCATAATTTAAGGGATCCTAACCTAGTCAAACTTTCCTAACTTTTCTAACTAATTATATACAGTGGATTTTCTTCCTAGTAATCGGTATAAGAAAGCTGTACAATTCAACACATCTCTTAATAACTCCTCAAAACATACTTGTTAAAGGTGTTCCTGGGCTCCAATAAAGCCTGAAGCTCATCAAGGTTGGAAGAAAGTGTGACACTCTATGTTAGGCCAGAGCCCTTCAATCTGGTCCGCATGAAAACCTTCACTCACTTCCCTTAGTAAGCTCTAGGCTTAGGAAATACATGCCCTATGTTCTTACTGATACAATCATATATTCTCTCTATCTCTATCTCTTTTACCTTCAAAATTTTATACTAGATTCAAGAGTGTACAATTCACTACTTGAAATATAGATACCAGGGGTGGAGGTAAACACTGCTTGTGTGCTTCGTCCACCATTTCCTGCTTACATATCTTCTTTTCCTCCTATAGCCCCTACTCCCTATGCTCCCTTCCCAGTTCTAATCCCTTGTTCGTCCACTAACTTTTTCCCTCCTTGGTATTTAAGTTGGGAGAGTTATTAACAGTTGACATCCCCCCCACAAAAAAAAAAAGAAGAAAAAAAGAGCAAGCGAATGATGGATATTTGAGTCATTTAAAATTGTGACATGGCTTTAAAGATAGGAGACACCTCTCCCCGTATTGGTATAGATAGATGGAAACACATGCATTGGTGGTGGAGGCACACACTACATGTGTGACCTCCATTTCCTTCTCCTCCTCTAACCACCTTCTTCTCCTCTTATCTACTTAGTGCTTGCTTCCTGCTTTAATCTTTTTTCCCTCCACTGCGCTTTTCTATCTTTCCTTGATATTTAAATTGAAGCAATTATTAACAATTATCTCAAGAAAAAAAGCAAGAAGTTGAGGAATATTTGAGTCATTCAAAAGTATGATATGGCTTTAGTTGAGAAGAATGAATTGAAGGAATAAATTGGCAGAGAAAAAATACAATCAAGAAAAATAAAGAAACACAATAAAAAAGAATGTTCTGATAATCCTAACTATAAATCTAACACATTCCCTTAAGCTGGATCATAAAATCAAATATGCACAACTTGGAAGATAAACTACTGAAACGAAAAACAAGCCAAGGGGCTTGGAAAGTTTGTCACCTAACTGAGTGTTTGAACGAACAAATAGAGTAGTTAGATCACACTTGAGTAGGAGATCTCGAATAAAGTAGCAGTACTTCAATATGCTTGGTACACTCGTGGAAAACTGGATTATTGACAACAAAGACGGCAGCCTGATTGTCACAATACATAGACATCGGAGCTAAAACTTCAAAGCCAAAATTACAAAAAAGAAAAGAGTGAACCCAAAGCATCTCAGATTCAGTATGAACCATAGCACAATATTCCACCTCCATATTGAAACAAGCAATATAATAGATTGTCTTACTATGTCAAGTCACAAGATTACCACCAACAAAGGTACAATACCCAAAAGTAAATCTCCGATTTGTACGACTGCCTACCCTATATGCATCATTGTATCCAATAACATCTACAATAGTAAAACCAATTACCTGTGGATAATAACCTACTCATCTCGCCAACTCAGTTTGAAAATTCCTATATTCAGCCGCCCCACAATACTGACCAACTCAACCATCACTTTCCTCTACTTAGTGGGTCACCTAAGTTAGAAACCCACTCACCTGGTTCCCATGCCCCGACCGAACCTAGTCAAATCCTAACCAGTCCTAAAACACCCTGGTCACAACTCTTCAAACCCAACCGTATTAAAGCCAATGGTACATCCCTTGAATTCATTCCAAATTCCTCTGTGGAAAATGGACCTTTCCCAACAGTTACTATTACACCCGAGGAAGTAACCGATGAGCTTTGTAGATGTAGGACAGCCCTTGTAGGCTATGTAATCGGTGCAAGACCTCCCTTTAAACTAATGAAGCAGTTTGCTGAAAAGAGGTGGAAGGCCTTTGGTAGTATAGAACTCTTCATCTTGAAGCCCGGAATCTTTGTTTTCAATTTCCAAAATGAGGATACTAAACAAAAAATTTTGGACATGGGACCTTGGAGTTATTTTGACAAGCCTCTAATACTAAAGCCGTGGTCTCCTTCCCAATCCTATGACAAGGATTGCTGTGAAAAAATTCCAATTTGGATAAGGCTACCACATTTAAAGCTCCACCTATGGTCTCCTAAAACACTTAGTAAACTGGCAAGCCAAATTGGCATCCCTTTATTTACTGATCATATGACTGCTATGAGACATCGCCTGGCCTATGCAAGGACTTGTGTTGAAGTGGATAAATCATCCTCCTTTCCGCAAGTTGTAGAGATCAAAGATCATGATGGCTCCACTTTCCAGCAAACAGTAGAATATGAGTGGCTCCCTTCCATCTGTGAGAATTGCAAGCAAATTGGCCATAAAACTTCCCAATGCCCCAAAAATGTTAAACAGATATGGAGACAAGTCTCTAAAGCCCAGGTAGATGAAGCAAATCAAACCACTGTGGAGGCAAATTCCCTAGAGCGGAATGCTGTCTCATCCTTAGCCAAGGACAATCCTTGTAATGCAATTGCTAATTCTTTAACAGAAGATTGGGTTTCTAAGCTACGGCTATGAGTCCTTAAAATGACACTAAGACTTGTGTGACTTACAACAAGTTTCAACGTCTTACTGAGCAAAAGGGAGATGATCCAATATCCATTCCTCCTCTAGCAATTCAAGCACCAGATCCCATAATATGTGATGCTCCTTCAATGCCCCCTACTAGTGGGACTGCCCAGCTGGTTAAAAAAGAAGCAACCTATTCATTAGCTGAGGAAAGCCAAGAAGAGCTTCAAGTAACAGAGGAAGTACAGTGTCCAAGTCAACTTAATACTCAGCCCTAAACGGGTAATAGTAGCT
This sequence comes from Vitellaria paradoxa, assembly GCA_019916065.1. NCBI lineage: Eukaryota > Viridiplantae > Streptophyta > Magnoliopsida > Ericales > Sapotaceae > Vitellaria > Vitellaria paradoxa. The sequence continues at coordinate 31,843,645 of CM034234.1, forward strand.
GTTCTCCCACTAATTCAGATGATTCTCTTTCCAATAGCCAAAAAAAGAGGAAAAGTAAGATGCTTCATGCCCTTTCAAGCAAGAATAAGGCTGCCCAAGCAAAGGCCACTAAATCCCCACATGCTCATAAATGAATTTTGCTACTTGGAACATAAGAGGTCTAAACCATCCCATTAAGCAAGCTGAAGTTAAGAAATTCATTAGAAGCTCTGATCTTAGCATCATAGGGATTTTGGAGACCAAAGTAAGAGCTCATAACATTGAGAGCACTTGTAAAGCAATCACTCCTTCATTTTGTTATTTTGGCAATCACACAAGTGAATTGGCAGCTAGGATTTTGCTGTTATGGGAGCCTTCTACAGTTAATATGAACATCATCTATAGTACTTCTCAATCCATATTTTGTCATATTACTCACAAACTATTATCTACAAGTTTTTTTGCAACTTTTGTATATGCCTCCAATGATAGGAAAGTTAGAGAAGCTCCTTGGGAAGATTTGCAAGCAAACTATAAAATGATTAACAATTCAGCCCCTTGGATGCTATTAGGTGACTTTAATGTGGCTAAGCTAGATTCTGAATGGCAAGGAGGAAAGGGCATCGACAAAGCCACAGCTATGGAGTTCAATTTGTGTCTTGAAGCTATTGAAGTCACGGATTTGAGGTTCTTGGACTGTTTGTTCACATGGTGCAATAAGCAAGAACTTGGGAGCAGGATATCAAGCAAGTTAGACAGAGCAATGGTGAATGAACATTGGCTTAGCTTATTCCCAAATTCTGAAGCTTACTTCCCTCCAGCTAGCATTTGGGATCACAGCCCTTGCCTTGTCAATATGCGGCCTAGCCTCAAAACAGGTTTGAAGCCTTTCAAAATTTTCAATTTCTGGACCAAGCACAGAGAATTTGCAAAGGTGGTGGAAGAGATTTGGTCAAGACCTACAGCTGGCACTCCAATGTTTAAACTCCACTCTAAGCTAAAGTCACTAAAGATTGCACTTAGAGCATTCAATGCCAAATACTATGGTGGACTTTCCTCTAAAGTAGCTGAAGCCAAAGCTAACCTGGAGGCCATACAGCTTAAGATACAAGTGGACCCCAATCCTAGCCTCATAGCCGAAGAGGGTAAGGCACTTGAAGACTACCTTCATCTAGCACTAGCGGAGGAAGCCTTCTACAAGCAAAAGGCCAGGGATAATATCATCAAAGTAGGTGACCAGAATACTTCCTACTTCCATAGAAAGGTTAGAGCTCATTGCTCAAGCAACAAGATCCTTTCAATTCAAGACAACCAAGGGGAGAGGCATGAGAACTATGAAGAAGTTAAAACAATCTTTGTTGATTACTATAAGAAGCTACTTGGAACACCTTTCAATTACCCACAAGATGCCCAGCAGTATGTAAAGGAAATTATGCAAGCTAATCTTCCCGTGGATTTGTTGAACTCGCTTGCAATGTAACAGAGGAGGAAATTAAAAGCACTCTCTTCTCCTTGCCGAGCCATAAGGCCCTTGGTCTTGATGGATTCACTTCCCATTTTTTTAAAGTAACTTGGAATGTTATTGGGGATGACTTTACTATGGCCATTAAAGCATTTTTCAGCTCAGGTAAGCTTTTGAAGGCAATTAACTGCACTACCATTGCTCTAGTGCCAAAAATTCCCAACCCAAGCAAGGTATCAGATTATAGGCCCATTTCTTGTTGTACCACCATTTACAAATGTATCTCCAAGATAATTGCCAACAGGCTCAAGAAGATAATGCTTTTTGTCATCGGTCCCTCACAAGCTGCTTTTGTCAAAGATAGGTCCATTTCAGATCAAATCCTCCTTATGCAGGAACTAGTCAGGAACCATCATAGGCAAAACCTATCTCCCAGATGTGCTTTGAATATAGATTTGATGAAAGCCTTTGATTCATTATCTTGGAATCTACTGCTTGACATAATGTTAGCTCTCGGTCTCCTTAGCAGATTCATTGAATGGATCAAAGCTTGCATTACTACTCCCCAATTTTCCGTCTCTCTTAATGGAGCTCTTGAAGATTATTTTCCAGGTGCTAAGGGTCTTCGGCAAGGTGATCCCCTATCTCCTTATCTCTTTCTATTTGCCATGGAATTCTTCTCTAGGCTTTTCAATAGCCTATTGATTGGAAGTGAATTTGTATATCATCCAAAGTGCTATGATCTCTCCATCACTCATATATGCTTTGTAGATGATTTATTCTTGTTATGTACTCCTAATGAGGCTTCTTTCAAAATTATCCATAAAGCACTAAAGGAGTTTCACAAGTTTTCTGGACTCCAGCCTAATGGTAACAAGAGTAAAATCTATATCTCAGGAGTGAGCCATCGAGAGAAGGTACATCTTTGCTCCATGCTTGGTTTTCCATTGGGAGAGCTCCCAGTCAAGTACCTAGGAGTCCCACTAATCTCTACCAAGCTCAAATTTTAGTGATTACAAGGAGCTTATTGAGAAAATTACCAATAGAGTAAAGAGCTGGACTTCTAAATGTTTGTCATATGCTGGTCGGCTAATGTTTATTCAATCCATACTATTCAGCATACAAATCTATTGGAGCCTTCATTTCATCCTCCCTAAAAGAGTAAGTAATGCCATTGAACAAGTACTAAGGAGATTCCAATGGTCTGGGGCTGAACTTAAAAAATGGGGCAGAAAGGTTGCTTGAAATGAAGTATGCAAGCCAAAGAATGAAGGGGGCCTTGGTATTAGAATGATAGCCGAATGGAATAAAGCTTCTATGATGAGGCACATTTGGGCTTTATGTTCTAATAGCTTTTCTCTATGGGTCAAGTGGTGTAAAACTAATCTCCTTAAAGGCAAATGTTTCTGGGAAATAAAGTCGCCTTCAGATTGCTCATTGACTTAGCGCAAGTTACTCAAACTTAGAGAGGAAGCTATAGGGATATCAAAATATGTTGTGGGTAAAGGGGACTCCATTTCATTATGGTTCTCTAATTGGCATCCCATTGGCCCTTTAATCCCTAAATTTGGTTCAAGAATTTCCTATGAAGCTGGACTTCCTAAGGATGCTAAGGTGTCACGGGTGATCACTAGAGGGCATTGGAAATGGCCTAGAAAGAACACATGGGAACTTAGAGAGATTATCAAAGAGCAGCCCCCGAACTATGAGCCTAATCCCCTAGAAATGGATAGATTCATCTAGTTGGCCTTAAAGGATCATGTATACAAGGTGGCAGCTACTTGGGACTCCATCCATGAGAAGACTCAAAAGGTAACTTGACATAAGTTGATTTGGTTTCCTAATTACATAACTAGGCACGCTTTCATCTTATGGCTTGCAATTAAAGGGAGGCTGAACACTAAATGTAGAATGATTGCATGGGTATGAATGTTGAACCCCAAAGTGTTCTTTGTGGACAAGCTCCAGAAAGCTTGGATCATCTATACTTCTATTGCTTATTTTCGGCAAAACTAAGGACGAACATCTTGCAAAAGTGCCACATCTCCAAGCCTAAGCAACCGTGGGCTAATGAAATTTCTTGGGCTGTTGGGAAATTCAGTGGGAAGAATTATAGTGCCAATATATGCAAGCTAGCTTGGGCAGCTTTAATCTACCACATATGGCAAGAATGAAATGCTAGAGTTTTCAAGGGGCTCTCTTCTCCAATTCCTACAGTTGTTCAAAAAATCATGTATGAGATTAGAGTCAGGGCTTCTCAACTTCCTGTTATGAAACTCTTTGATACAAATATTAGTTTATGTAATAGTTGGGAGATCCCACTTAATTGTAACTAATTCTTTTGTATACGGGGGAATGCCCCCAAGATGATGTAAATACTTCCCATCAATCCAAATTACACTTAATTACCAAAAAAAAAAAAAAAACCTACAATAGTAAAAAGTTTGTAAAGCAAATATTGACGAATTGAATTCTTCAAATACCTCAAAATGTGAAAAACAGCCTCAAAATGAGGTTGATGGGAAACATGCAAGAGCTAACTAACCACATCTGCATAAGTAATGTCAGGCCATGTCACAGTAAGAGATTAATTTCCCTATAAGATGGCGATATCAACCGGCATTTGTAAATGGATCTCCACTATCAAAGTCAAGACGAACCGAATAATCTAGTATTAATAAAACACGAACTTAAGAATCTAGTCTCAGAAAGCAAATCCAAAATATATTTACTTTGAGTTAGAGAAATACCCTAGAGGAAAAAGCAATTTCAATCCCAAGGAAATAACGCAATGCTCCAAGGTCCTTTGTATGAACTTCCTAAGATAACTCTTCAATGCAAAAATACCCTCACTTAGAAATAATGATATTATCCACATGGACAATTAAAATAATGGTGCCGAAAGATAACTAATGTACAAATACTAAGTGATCAAAAGTGGATCGTTTAAAACCATAAACAAAAGAGCTGAACTGAACTAATTAAACAATGCTCGTGGAGATAACTAAAGTCAATACAAAGCTTTATGCAAGCGACAAACAAGATGATCATTGTAAGAATATCAAAACAAGGAATTAGAAGGAAAGAGAAGGATAAATTTTCCTCTCCCATATAATATATTTATACTAGAACATTACAATCAAAATAGGAAAGATAGTTAATTGAGGGCTGTCAATACAAGGAAACCATCTATTACAATCCCACATAATCAGTCATCACACACTATATGCTTTAACACGCTCCCTCAAGGTGAAGCATGCAAGTCAAAAATGCCCAGCTTAGAAGACAGTCTGAAAGGCAGGACGAGGCACCGGCTTAGTAAGAAGATCAGCCAATTGAGGAAAAGATCAAACAAAATGAGTACTCAATTGTTTACGAAGCAACAAATCATGGATAAAGTGATAATCAACTTCGATATGCTTAGTTCGCTCGTGAAACACTAGATTATTTGCAATAAAGATTGCGAACTGATTATCAGAGTGCATAGCCATAGGTATAGGAACATCAAGTCGCATAGAAGAGAGCAAACTCAAAGCATCTTAGGTGTAGTATGAGCTATAGCACGGTACTCAGTCTCTGCACTAGAACGAGTGACGACTTCTTTCTTACTGCGCTAATTAACCAAGTTATCCCCCACAAAAGTATAGTAACCTAACGTCAAATGACGATCATCCCAATTCCCAGCCTAATCAAGTCACTATAACCAGTCACGGTAAAGGAGGATGATGGGCGATAAAGAAGACCACGACTAGGGGATTGCTTTAGATACCTTAGGATATGACAGACATCTTCAAAGTGAGGGATACGAGGAGCATGCATAAAATGGCTAATCGTACCCACTGCATAGATAATATTAGGACGAGTGATTGTAAAATAAATGAGTTTGCCCATTGTAAACTTGAGAATAATTTACTAAAGAGTTTAACACATCCAAATGAGTTGTCACTACTTGGTATTTATACTCATACAATATATATACAATAAATACTGTACAAGGAACCTAGACTAGGTACATATCCCCTAGATATATGAAAAATAAATTTACTAGGTACATGCACATACATTAACACTCTCCCAAAATATACACACATTTACTGCTAATATTCTTCTAAAAAATAGTAAGGTTGACCAAACAGATTTGAAAAGTTTTCAACACTTCCTCTCAAGTTGGTTTAAAGATATCCTCCACGGCCAACTTGCTAGTTAAGTTTTCAAACTGTTTCCTTGGTAGTCCCTTTGTGAATATGTCTGTTACTTGCTCAGCTGTTGAGATATAGGGTAAACATATTACCTCACTATCAATTTTCTCCTTGGTAAAGTGCTTGTACACCTCCACATGTTTTGTTCTATCATGAAGGACTGGATTATGAGTAATAGCTATTGCAACTTTATTATCACAATAAAGTTTCATTGGTAGTGAATTAGTAACCTTTAATTCCTCCAACATTCCATTAATCCACAATGCTTCACAAATTCCATGAGTAACAGCTCTAAACTCCGCTTCTGCACTACTCCTTGCCACTACCTTTTGTTTCTTGTTGCACCATGTTACTAAGTTTCCTCCAACAAATGTGCAAGAGCCAAAAATTGATCTTCTATCCGTAACACTTCCAGCCTAATCCGCATCAATGCATATTTCAACTTGTAAATTCCCATGACCTCCAAATAATAAGCCTTTACTTGAAGTCCCCTTTAAGTAGTTTAGGATTTTGTAAACTGCATCAAGATGCTCAAGTCCTAGTGAGTGCATAAATTGACTTACCACACTTGTTGCAAAAACGATAGGACGTGTGTGAGAAAGATAAAGGAATTTCCCTACCAATCTTTGATATTGTTCTCTATTGATTACTTCTTCAGGTTTAGTTGGTTGAAGTCTTAAATTTGGCTCTATGGGTGTTTCTGCTACTTTACACCCTAGTAAACCTGTTTCTCCAAGTAAATTAAGAACGTATTTCGTTGGGAAACAAAAATTTCCTTCTTTGACCTTACAAACTCCATACCAAGAAAGTACTTCAAGTTACCTAAGTCTTTGATCTCAAACTCCTTAGCAAAAATGTTCTTTAACTTCTCAAGCTCATTTCTGTCATCACCTATTAGAAAAATATCATCAACATAGACAATAAAGATAGCTACTTTGTCTCCATCGGTGTGTTTATAGAACATAGTATGATCAGCTTGACCTTGGGTGTAGCCATGACTCTTTACCACTTTCCCAAAGCATTTAAACCAAGCTCCAGGAGATTGTTTGAGTCCAGACAATGATTTCTTCAACTTGCAAACCTTGTCTTTGTCACATGTCCCTTCAAATCCTAGTGGTAGATTCATAAAAACTTTCTCCTCTAAGTCTCCATTTAAGAAGGCATTCTTCATATCTAATTGATATAAGGGCTAATTAGAGTGAACAGCGAGAGAAATTAGTAGACAGATTGAGTCCATCTTGGTTATAGGAGCAAATGTTTCTTGATAGTCAATCCTATATGTCTGAGTGAACCTTTTTGCCGCAAGTCTTGCTTTATACCTCTCTATACTACCATCAACCTTGAATTTGATTGTAAATATCCATTCACAGCCAACAGTTTTCTTTCCTTCTGGTAGGTAGATCATCAATTTCCCAAGTGCCATTAGTAATTAGTGCATTCATCTCTTCTTGAACAGCCAATCTCCAGGTCGGGTGATCCAGTACTTCCTGAATGGTTCTTGGAGTAAACAGATGAGAAATAGTTGATGTAAAGGTCTTATGAGTATCTGAGAGTCTATGATAGGATAGATAGTTGGCAATAGGGTGTGTGGTACAAGTTCTAACTCCTTTCCTAAGGGCTATAGGTAGATCAAGATTAATAGAATTATCAACGGAAAGGGTAGGAGGACAAGAGATACCTTGAGTATGTGAGGGACCAACTCGTGGAGGCAATGAAGATTGGCCTTGCTCTGGATTTGAAGCATAATTTCTATTATTCTGATGATCTCTTCTTCTAATATAAACATAAACCTTAGATGAGGGAATATCTGGTAATATTTCTCCCAATGTTTGTGAATCACTTATGCCTTGTACAGGTGGATTAGGATTTTCGTTATTTTCACTAGGTAAAGTATTTGTTTCCTGGCCTTTCAAAGAAGTATGGTTGTTAATGTCAAGAAAAACATCAGAAAGAGGTGTAGAAGTTTGCTAGAACTCGTCTTCACTTGTCTCTTTCTCCCCTTGAAGATGGTTATGGCTGAAATAAGGTTGTTTCTCAATAAAGACAACATCTATAGTGATGTGAATTTTTTTGATTATAGGATTAAACATTTGTATCCTCTCTTATTGGGGACATATCCAAACAAAACACATTTTTCTGCCCTACGGTCAAGTTTGGATCGAAGATGGATTGGTATATGAACAAAAACAGTGCATCCAAAAACTTTCAGTTGTAAATCTGATGCTATTCGACAAGTTGGGAAAATCTCTTTTTAGGCGGGCTAAAGGTGTGATGTATTTTAAAATACGAGTAGGCATCCTATTAATAAGATAGCATGCAGTTAAAATGGCAGCATCCTATAAATATTTAGGAATATGCATAGAAATCATGATGGCTCGAGCAACCTCCAATAAGTGGCAATTTTTTCTCTTGGCAATGCCATTTTGTTGTGGGATGTCACGACAAATTTATTGATGTTAAATACCTTTTCGTGAAAAAAAAATTCTTAAACAATTTTTAAATTATCCAATGCCATTATCGGTTCCAATAATATTGATTTTTGCTTAATATTGATTTTCAACCATATTATAAAATGCCTTGATTATTTGTTCAACTTCAGATTTGTCACTCATTAAATACACCCAACACAACCGAGTATGATCATCAATAAACGTAACAAACCATTTTTTTCCAGATGTAGTTTTGATTTTTGAAGGATCCCAAACATCACTATGTATTAAATAAAATGGTTTTGAAGTGCAATAAACTTTAGATTGATAAGTGTTCCAATGACTCTTGGATAAATGATAAGCATCACAATGAAGAGAGTTACCATCCAAAGTTTTAAATAAGCTGGGAAACAAATATTTTAAATAGGCAAAACTAGGATGTCCTAGTCTAAGATGCCAAAGCATTATTTGTTCTCGTACAGAAATTGAACTAATACTACTACTCAAACCTTGAGCTTGTTTATTGTTGAATGGTGTCTCATCAAAATAACAAAGTCTATCAACCATCCTAGCACTACCAATCATCCTCCCCCAGAGTTGGTCTTGAAATTTGCAACGAGAATCAAGGAATATGACATGACAATTAGAATCACCAGAAGTTGTATCTAATCTGGTAGAAGGATATATAAGAGTATCAATTGGACAAGCACCTAAAAGAACAGTCTCAAAAGTAAATCCAACACATACTTCTCCTAACAAATGGAAATCCCTTGGGAGGAGTGCACAATTTCAAGTCCCAGAAAGTACCGAAGGCCTCCAAGATCCTTGGTGTGAAACTGAGTAGCAAGTTGTTTTAAGTCCACAATACCAGAAGTATTATATCCAGAGATAATAATGTCATCTACATACACAATTAGCATAATAGTGCCAGAAAAAGTATGACGTATAAAGATAGAGTGATAAGCAGAAGAGCGTAAGAAACTAACATCAATAAGAACAGAGTTGAATCGATCAAACCAAGTTCGAGGAGATTGTTTCAAGTCATAAAGATGCTCACTACCGGAAGTACAATAACTTGGGGGTTGATCAATATAGACTTCTTGAAGTTCGCTATGGAGGAAAGCATTCTTAATGTCAAGCTGATGTAAAAGCCAATGACAACTGATTGCTAGGACTAGTAAAATGTGAACAGAATTCAGGAGAGTAACAAGAGAAAAGGACTCATTGTAATCTAAACCATACGTTTGAGTATACCCTTTGGCAACTAATCGAGCCTTAAGGCGTTCAACAAAACCATCTAAAAGGTACTTAATAGCGTACACCCAACGACAACCAACAGTCTACTTGCCAGGGGGAAGAGAAGTTAGTTTCCATGTCTGATTCTAATAGAGAGCATTCATTTCTTCATCCATAGCGTGTTTCTATCCAGAATAGATAAGGCCTGTGCATAAGAAGGAACAGACACAAAAGATAAGACACAAATAAAGGAGAAAAAAGACGATAATAGACAATGGTACGACGCATAATTAGCTATAAGATTAAGAGTGCAAGTATGTTTACCTTTCCTTATTACAATAGGTAAGTCAAAGCAAGAATCGAGTATCTCAGACGAAGAAATAGAATTAGACGGAGAGGTAAAGATAACCTTCCTATCACGATCACACTAATACACCTTTGGCAGAGGAGCAAGGGAACGAACAGTAGGAGCAGTAGTAGGATTTTCCGATTGAGCTGGGGTGTCTTCAGTGGCTAAGTCAAGTGATTAAAGCTGGGATAAGGAAACATACACAGAAGACATGGGAACAGGGGGTAGCAGTAGATGCGCCCTCACCAGAAACAATAAGGTCAGATGACTAGGTATTACCATTAGAAGAAAATAAGATAGTAGACTTTGAAAGACAATGTGATTGAGGTAATTTTCCACACACAGATCAGTTTGTGTGAGTGGACTTATATACACTAAAGAAGGTGACTTTACAGCTTACATCGGTGACTGTTCGAGTGACTGGATGTCTAGATACATCTCTACAATTAACACATACTACGTACATTAATGTTACATTAATACTACATTAATACTCCTAACACTCCCCCTCAAGCTGGAGCATATATATCATATGTTCTAAGCTTGGAACAAATAGCTCTCACTCTTGCTCCTCCTAAAGCTTTAGTAAACAAATCAGTTAACTGATCTTCAGACTTCACATGGCTTGTTTTGATAACGTTCTGCAAAATCTTTTTCCTGACAAAATGACAATCAACCTCAATATGTTTAGTTCACTCATGAAAGATTGGGTTCGAAGCAATGTGGATAGTAGCTTGATTATCACAGAATAAGTCCATGGGTTGGGATCCAAGAACCCTTAATTCTGTCAACATATGACTTATCCAGATCAATTCACAGGAAGTATGTGCCATAGCCCTATATTCTGACTCTGCACTTGACCTTGCCACCACAGTCTGTTTCTTACTTTTCCATGACACCAAGTTTCCACCCACAAAGATACAATACCCAGTAGTTGACCGTCTATTTGATGGCGAACCAGCCCAATCTGCATCTGTGTAACCTTGGACACGTACATGACCATTATTTTGATACAACAAACCACATCCTGGTGTACCTTTTAGATATCTCAGAATACGAATAACTGCATCCCAATGACTTGTCCGAGGAGCTTCAAGAAACTAACTCACTACACTTGTAGCGAATGAAATATTGGGTCGAGTAGCAGTTAGGTAGTTAAGCTTCCCAACTAATCTGTAGTATCGACCAGGATCATCTAACAATTCCCCTTTATCTGCCAGAAGCTTCGTATTAGGATCCATTGGAGTATTAATTGGTTTGGATCCCAGCAAACCAGTTTCAGATAGCAAATCCAGGACATATTTCCTTTGTGAAAGGACAATCCTCTCATGTGATCTTGCAATCTCAATCCCCAAGAAATACTTCAGTGGACCCAAATCTTTGGTGTTGAACTTATTTTGAAGGAATATCTTTAGGTCGTGAATTCCTTGTGTCTCATCACCAGTAATTACAATATCGTCCACATAAACTAGCAACCATATTTTTCCCTGAGGAGAATGATGGTAGAAAACAGAATGATCAATACCACACCGTACCAATCCAAATTCTGTCACTACTTTACTAAACCTGCCAAACCATGCATGGGGAGATTGCTTTAGTCCATACAATACTTTTTTAATTCGCAGACTAGTCTAGACTCCCCCTGAGCAACAAATCCAAGAAGTTGCTCCATATATACCTCTTCAGTAAGGTGTCCATGAAGAAAAACATTTTTAATGTCAAGCCGATGAAGGAACCAGTGAAAAATGGCTGCAAGAGATAGAAAAAGGTGTACTGATGTGATCTTAACCACAGGAGATAAAGTCTCTGAGAAATCAAGACCATAGACTTGAGTGTATCCCTTAGCAACAAGCCTCGCTTTCAATCGATCAACTGAACCATCAGGATGAATTTTGACATTATAGACCCAGCGACAACCAACGGCTGACTTTCCAGGGGGAAGAGTAACCAAATCCTACGTATCATTGGCTCGCAGGGCTGACATTTTTTCTTCCATGGCATTACGCCATCCAGGATGAGATAGTGCTTCAGAAACAGAGTTAGGAACAGAGATGGTAGATAGAGAAGAGACAAATGCATAATATAAGGGAGACAGGGCTTGATAAGAAACAAAATTAGATATGGGGTGAGAAGTACAAGCTCGTCTACCTTTCCGAAGAGCCACTGGAAGATCAAGGTCAGAAAACTTTGGCTCTGAAGCAGGATCTGAAGACAATATAGAGGAAGATGAAGTGTTTGAAGCATCAAGGAGAGACTCTATAGCTGTCCGCTGCCTGGTATAAACTTGCAAATCAGGACGAGAAAGACAAAAGGGAGAAACAACAGGTAAATGAAGACTTTCATTCACATCAGAAAGAGAAGACTCATCAGAAAAGAAGGGGGTATTTTCAAAGAATGAAACATCAGCACATGTAAAGTATCGATTGAGAGGACTGTAACATCGATACCCTTTTTGTACCCGAGAGTATCCCAGAAACACACATTTAAGGGCACGAGGGTCAAATTTATCAATCCCACCTTCAAGTTGATGGACAAATGCAACATACCCAAAAATTCGTGGAGGAAGAGGAAATAATTGTGTCTGAGGAAACAAGACGGAGTAAGGGGAACAACCTTTCAAGACAGAAGACGGCATTCTATTAATAAGGTAGCATGTTGTGAGAATAGCATTCCTCCAAAAAATCTTTGGAACCTTCATGTGAAACATCAAACAACGAGCAGTTTCAACTAAGTGCAAATTCTTCCTCTCAGCAACTCCATTTTGTTGTGGAGTGCGAGGACAAGATGACTGGTGAATCATGCCAACAGATGTCATAAAGCTAGTGAAAGGCTTAGAGAAGTATTATTTGGCATTATCACTACGAAGAATTTTAATGGACACATCAAATTGAGTTTTTATTTCAAGACAAAAAGATTGAAAGATTGATAACAATTCATAACGATCTTTCATTAAATAAATCCATGTAAGTCTTGAAAAATCATCAATAAATGTAACAAAGTACTTAAAACCCAACTTTGACACGACTCGACTAGGTCCCCATACATCGGAATGAACTAAATGAAAAGGTCTCGAGGACCTGTTAGACTCTAGGACTGAAGGAAGCACGGTGATGCTTTCCTAACTGACAAGACTCACAATCTTAGGACTGTAGTTGACTCAAACTTGGAACCATAAACTTCAACCTTTCAAAGACAGGTGACCCAAATGACAGTGGATTTCAAGCGGAGAGGCTGCTGTAGAACAGGTTATGGAGGAGGCAGATGAACCAGCTAGATAGTAAAGTCCCTGAGCTTCATGCCCTTCTCCAATCTTCTTCCTTGTCTTCAAAACTTGAATAACCATAGAATCAGGAAAGAAAGTCATTGAGCAATTCAATTGCCTAGTAAGCTTACTAACAGACAAAAGATTGAAAGGCAAGGATAGAACATATAGTACTGAAGATAAGGACAAATTAGGAGATAGACAAATGTTACCAACGCCTTTTACTGGATTAGATGAACCATTGGCAGTAGTGACATTTGAGATGGGAGAACACTAAATGTTAAAAAACAATGAAGGAATACCAGACATATGGTCTGAAGCACCAGAATCAATAACCCATGATATTTGTGAAGAAGTGGACACACAGGTAGTAGGATTACCTCGATGGGCTAAAGAAGCTATTGGAAGAGACGCCTGCTGAGCCATCTGATACTGAAAAATTTGGCGTAATCTTCTCCTGAGAGAATCACAGTTGAAGTTTCCCTGGTATTAAGTTTATCTGTGGAGGCTGGAGCATCAGATGAAACTGTATGAACCATGTGAGCTAGCTTCCCATGAAGATCCCAACACGGCCACAATTAGTGCACTTAGGTCTAGTGCCACGATTCCCACGACCATGACCACGACCACGACCACGACCACGACATCTACGACCACGTTCACCAGACTGAGACTATGGAGGATGAACTGGGCTCTTACTATCTGAGGAAGTTTGACTGATTAAGGCAAATTGTGTAGAATCTGTAGTGGTAAATGTTTCTTTGGACGCAGCCCTCATGACTCTAGAATAAGTCTTGGCAAACGACGGGAGAGAGGCTCCACTGAGAATTTGGGCTTTGATCGGTTCAAATTCTGGATCTAAACCAGCAAGGAAATAAAGCGCCAGCATTTGTTCTCGTTGCTTCTGCATAACATTGATATTTGTGGTTAATGGTTGTAAGGAATTCAATTCCTCATGGACACGTTTAAGAGAAGCAAAGTACTCAGTAACTGGCCTACCAAACTATTGGAGCTCGAAGAATTCTAGTGATAGATCGTACATTCGAGTGAGGTCACTAGAAAACAGGAGACAAATATATTCCCAGATATCCTTACATGTGTCAAGGTAAGTACACATGTCAGCGATATTGGGTTCCATAGAATTCCACAATCGACTGACAAGGTGACCATCCTCTTGGACCCAAATCTCAAACTTAGGATCATCTTTAGGAGGTGCAAATTCAGTTAAATGCTTCTGTTTGCCATACCCAGTTAACGCAATCTTGACGGCTTTGGACCACTAGATGTAGTTTGTTCCATTCAACTTTCGAGTTGTCAATTGTAGTGGCATAGGAACAGAACTATCCATTATATTCTGGCCAAAGGATGTCTCAATAGCCATTTAAGCTCAACCAACAGTGTTTGAACAGTAACACAGGCGACTGGCGGTGAACAGTGACAGAGAAGAGGAAATGATCAAAAAATTGTCCAAAAGCCGAACTAATTACACGGGTAGAGTCGCCGGAGGGAGGAGAGTAGTCGGCAAAGAAGGCCGAAGAGCAAACAGTGAGGCATGCACCACCAATCGCGGCTTCAGCGTCGACGTGTGAGGCTCACACGCAAGCGTCTAGGGTGGCGCGTGGGGGATTCTCTGGCAACGACGTTCTTTCAACGATGGTCGCCTCTTTCCGACGATATGATTGGGAGCTGTTGGAAGCTAGACCAGCAACTGGTTGATAACCTTTTGCTTCCGCAGATGACAACGGCCCTTGTTCTTAGACACTAATGTTGAACAAAAGTGATGAACAGTGACCAGTGCTCACTCACACTCACACAAACTACTCACGCTCTGATACCATGAAAGACAATGTGATTGAGGTAATTTTCCACACACAGATCAGTGTGTGTGAGTGGACTTATATAACTAAAGAAGGTGACTTTACAGCTTACATTGGTGACTGTTCGAGTGATCGAATGTCTAGATACATCTCTACAATTAACACATACTACGTACATTAATGTTACATTAATACTACATTAATACTCCTAACAGACTCAAAAAAAGTGATATCAACACTTATAAAATAATAGCGAGACTCAGGGTGATAACACCGATATCCTTTCTGTGTGCGAAAATAACCTAGAAAAAGATATGAGAACCAGGTGATAACTTATCTAGGCCAAGACCAAGAATATGAATGAAGGCAACACAATCGAAAACCAAGGAGGGAGAGAGAAAGGTGATTGACCAAGATAAAGGATAGAAAAAGAGGATTGATGGGACAAGACAGGTGTAGAGACTCCATTTATAAGATAACAGGTCGTGAGAACAGCATTTGCCCAAAAGGGTTTTGGAACATGCATATGAAACATCAAGGTGTGTGCAATATCTAAATACATGACGATGCTTACGTTTAGCAACACTATTTTGTTGAGAAGTATGAGGACAAATAGTTTGGTGAATAATTTCCCCTTCAAGACAAAAGTTGTCAACAATAGACTGATATTCTAAAGCATTATCAAAACGGAAAAAATTTTGATTTTCCCATCAAACTAGGTAGAAATCTCATTATAAAATAAGAGATAACAAAAGGTAACTTAGTTCTTTGTTTCATTAAGAAAAGCTAAGTCATATGAGAAAAATCATTAATAAATAGAACAAAATAGAAGAATCCATTGACACTTAACCCGGGAGGGTCCCCAAACATCTGTATGAACTACATCAAAAGACTCTGACTCACGATTAATACGACGACTAGTAAAGGTATTACGGTAATGCTTTCCAAATTGAAAAACCTCACATTCTAAACTAGATACAGGAGTCAAATTTGGCACAATGAGCTTTAATCTTGCTAAAGATGGATGACCCAGACAAAGATGCCACTGAAATGGAGAAACATAAGTGTGGAGAGCTATCGAGGGTGGATGTTTTGGAGGGTGATCACAATCAAGATAATAAAGGCTATCCTTCTCATGCCCCAAACCAATCGTCCTCTTCATCTTGAGATCCTAAAAGACACAAGAGTTGGAAAAGAAGGTTATTGAATAATTTAATAATTTAGTTAACTGACTAACAAAAAGCATATTAAAAGGAAGTTGAGGTACATGGAGTCTAGAATGCAAATTTAAACACGAAAAGGGACAAAGAATCCCTTTGCCAAACACAGGACGAAAAGAGTTGTCAACTAAAACAATATTATGATCATGATGACTCAGATTAGAGAACAAGAAAGAATTACTAAACATACGCGAATTGTCTCCGGAATCAATGATCCAAGATAGAGAAGAAGAGGTTATAAGAGTCGGGTTACCTGTATTGGCCAAAGTAGCTGTAAAAGCAAAGCGAGTAAAAACACACAAGGACTGGATAAGTTCTTGAAGCTGAGAAGAGTTCAGAGTAAATGTCTCTTGAACCTCAGATGTGGTAGTACCACCATGGGACCGTGTAGAAGACTGATTATTAACATTATGTGCCTGCTCTAGTTTTCCCTACCTTTTTCTAACAAAAAAGTTTTGTATTATTTGTTTCCCCATAGAAGTCACACTTACAATTACTTCTATTACTAGATGATCTGCCTCCACCACGATTTCCACCTCGAGTATTTCTTTCACCATGAGAGCCTCGAGAAGAGCCACCACGATTGTGATGATTAACAAGTGCAGATGAATCAGGTGACACTGTATAATCATTGGTGAAAGAATGACTGCCTAACAACAATTTTACTTAGATCCTTAGATGGTGAAATTTTATTTTATTTGATTTCATCCCTAGCCTATATAAAAGTTAGGAATTGTAAGAGATTGGCAGTTTTGATGATATTAAATTGAGAATTTGATTTATTTGCTCAATTATATATATATATACGGTGTTCATGCTCTGTTTTGCTACGTTAGTAATGATGGGACCATGATAGGCATTTCTGTTTCAAATATCCCAAGCGGGAACGCAATATGAATTGGATATGCATATTTAGGAATTGAGGATTTGGGAGAATTAATTTCATTTACTTTCCTTAGTGAGATTTTGTTTTATTTGATTTCAGCCTTAACTTATATAAAGGTTAGGAATTGTAAGAGATTGATAGTTTTGATGATATTGAATTGAGAGTTTGATTTGTTTGCTTAGTTATAGTTTTTTTTTTTAGTTATTGTTCTCTATGTTCATGCTCTGATGTGCTACGTCACTCCAGAGTCAAGAATCCATGTCGAAGGAGATGAGGCCACACAAGCAACATCCTTCACATTTCTTATGCTCTTGACCGGAACAAGTGTAATGGAAGTTTGGCAGAAATGAATTCTCTTCAGCGGTCTTAACTTCAACTCAATTGATAGTCATAAAAGACAAAATACAAAATAAGAAAGGAGCAGCAACAGAAAATGAAGACCAACCACCTTTGGTTAGCGAAAGAAATCACAAGCGAGTAATAATAATCAATAAAGAATCAACTGCAACCAAGATATCAAGACATAATCATTAAGATGAAATATTAAAGCCACAAATGAGCCACAACAGATAAGAGGTCGAACAAGCAACGAGAAGCAAACAAGAAAGACATCAAGGAGATGGCTAGACAATGCTCTACATCAGACAACTACTGTTGTTAACTAGAAAAAGATCGAAGTTTTGACATACCTAAATGGGTTGTCATTATTTGTATCTATATACACACTATACACATACAATAAATACAAATCAAATAACCTAGACTAGTTTCATATTCCTAGGTGCATGAATACACACTCCTAAGTACATGATTATGCATTCATTAACATTCTCCTTCAAGCTAAAGCATATACGTCATATGTTCCAAACTTGTTACAAATAAATCTTACTCTAGGTTACCCAAGAGCTTTGGTCAATAAACTAGCAAGTTGGTCTTCAAACTTCACGTCTAGTTTTGATCACATTCAGTAGAATCTTTTCTCTGACAAAAATGGCAGTCGACCCCAATATGTTTAGTCCTCTCATAAAATACTAGATTAGAGGCAATATGAATTGCAGCCTAATTATCACATAGTAACTCTATGGGCTGTGAATGATGAACTCCCAATTCTTTTAACATGTGTTGTATCTAGATTAACTCACAAAATGTGTATGTCATGGCTCCATATTCTAACTCAGCACTTGACTGTGCTACTACTGCCTGCTTTTTACTCTACCAAGATGCTTAAATTATACAAATTATATGATATTAAATTTATACCTGAGTATAGCATGCTTTTATTTTAATGTTAAGATATTAATGTTGATTATACATTATTGAGCACTAGTATTTACCCGTGCCTAAAGGCACATCAACAAATAATTGTGAAAAATTTGAGCAATATATGAAAAAATTCAACAAACATATTGTTTAAAAAGTTTGAGCACCAGCTCTTTATATTTTACATGAATAAAAAAAAATTGAAAACAAAAATGAAAAAAAAAATTGTTGCCTCCAAATGAGCAATTAAATGAAAAAAAAAATTGTAGGAGTTAAATTTGATACTGCCAATGTGTAGATGTCATTGGGATAAATTTATGAAAAAAAAAATGAGTATTTAGTTTTTTACAAAATTAATGGTTAGAGTTATATTGGGTCTAATTAGAACCTCACAAATGCTAACCTGGGATTCTTTAAATATATGTCAAGTTGAATAGTATAAAAGTAACAATACAATTTTTGCAAAAATAAGAAATCAAAAGTTTAAATAAGTGAAAAAAATAATGAAAAAGAGGAAAGAAAAATAAAAAAGTTGAACAAATAGATACATCCAAAGAACATTATTACGTAATCTAAAACATCACTATATTACCTTTTATTTATGAAAAATTAATGGCTAATAATATTTCATTAGGTCTATAATTAATAGCTCAATAAAAATTTTTTTATTTAAGTATAAAAGAAAAAATAAAGAAAATGTGTAAAATGAACCAAAGATATTGAGATATTAAAAAATTTCAAATAAACTAAACACGTATTTCAAATTGGATTTTGTTAGAATTTTTAAGTTAAGTCATAGTTAAATTAGAATTTATTCGAATTTGAATTGTCGTACCTAAGTTAGAATATTGAATGTCTAATTAACACAAACACAACTACAACTTGAGTAAGATTAATTTAGTCTAAAAATTTTCACTTCCCTAACTACAAATGGCGTGTAAATAATCATCCCGAAAACACAAACATCATAGCAAGCAAAAAGAAATGTACAACTAATACAATAGACTATTAGATTGTTTGAAAAAATTAAGTATTGTATGAAAAAAATTTAAAGTGAGGAATTAAATGTCAAAAAAATATAACGAAAAAGAGGAAAGAGGAAATGGAAACCTCAAACAAATATTTATATTCAAAGGAGATTTTTACGTAACATTAACTTCAATCACCTTTTCTTCCATAAAAAAATTATAAAAAACTAATGGCTAGAAAATTTTCATTAGGTCTATAATTAATAGCAAAATAAAATCTTTGTATTTAAGTATAATAAAAAAACAAAGAAAAATATCTAGAATGAACCATAGATATTGGGATATTAAAAAATTTCAAATCAACTAAACATGTATTCTAAATCGAAAACTGTTCCTATTACATATGTGTGAAACTAACATTACCAAACAGAGACTAATAAATCGCATGCCGAAAGGAAACTTTTATGCTAGAATTTTTAAGTTACATCTTAACCAAGTTAAAATATGAAATGTCTAATTAACAAACACAACTTCAGCAAGTTTAAGTCACTCTCAAAAATTTTTACTTTATCCTAATTACAAAAGAGCCCACCTAGTGGGATAAGGCTTATGTTATTATTATTACTGTTGTTGTATCCTAATTACAAAAGACATGTAAATAATCATCTCGAAGACACAAACAACACAGTGAACAAAAACAAATGTATAGCTAATACGTTAGATTGCTTGAAAAAATTAAGTGTTGTAGGAAAAAAATTTAAGTGAGAAATTATGTGAAAAAAATAATGAAAAAGAGGAAAGAGGAAATCGAAAGCTTGAACAAATAGGTATATCCAGAGGACATTTTTATGTAATCTGAACCCCATTATATTATTTTTTTATTTCATAAAAAACTATGAAAAATTAATGGCTAAAAATACTTCATTGGGTCCATAATTAATGGCTAGATTAATTTTTTATTTAAATATAAAAAAACAAAGAAAAATATGTAAAATGAACCATAACTATTGAGATATATTTAAAAAATTTCAAATAAACACGTATTCTAAAATCCAAACAGAGTGATAAATCATATGCTCGAAGGAAGCTTTCGAAAAGTTGAACAAATAGTATATTCAGAAAGCATTTTTACGTAACTTGAACCCCTTTATATTATTTTTTCTTCCATAAAAAAAATAATGGCTAAAAAAATTTAATTGGACCTATAATTAATTGCTGAATAAAACTTTTGCATTTAAGTGAAATATAAAAAAATAAAGAAAAGCCCTAAACAGATTTAATTGACGTCGACAAATCCATATAGCCGACTCCACCTAGTGGGAAAATGCTTGGTTTGGTTTGGTTTGGTTTATAAAAAAATAAAGAAAAATTAGGTAAAGTGGTAATATAACACCAATTAAATATTTGATCTAATGCATTCAACATATCTTATCAACATCAAAGAAGGAGTTCGATGTTGGAAGAAAAAAAAATGAAAAAAAAAAAAATCAAACGGAGACTTTCTCCTGAAATAAATAGAGGGCCAAATCAAAGCGAAGGAACCGCCGACAGCACTGGCGATGGATGACTAAACGAATCGGCGGAGACCCAAATCGAGATAGGCATCCCACTTAACGTCTAGATTGAACTACAGGAAAGGGATTTGAACCATTTATTTTCCTTCTATTATCTTAGATCAGATCTTTTCTTCCTCCACGTTTGTTTTTTAGCTTTCTAGGCACAAGCTTTTTTGCTTTTTCAGGAGCTATTTTACGTAGTCGTCTCTAGACGAAAGGAGGCTAAATGTTGGAAACAAAAAGGAAAGTCAAATGGCGCCGTTTTAGTAGGGTCTTCATTTAGGTTTTTCATTTCTTTCGAGTATAGAGAGAGAGAGAGAGCGAGCGAGCGAGCGAGAGCGAGAGCAGCATTCACATTGGGTAAGGGGGTATTCAGGTGGGGAATTCATGCTAGGAGCTCTATTGCCTCGAACATGGAATTCAACCCGATGGCATGATGCCCAGTAACTCATCAGTGGGTGTTGCACACGATGCCTTTAACGTCTTCTTTAGCAAGACTGGCTCAAGCAAACACATTCCTAGAGCTATATTTGATGAAATCGGTGTATTGCGCATGATGCCTTTAACACCTTTAGTGAGGCTAGTTCAGGCAAACAAGTTCCCAGAGCTACATTTGATGAAATCGGCGACGACTATAGCCCCCATCTTCGCATTGCAATTACCTTCTCTTGGACGGTTGTGGTTCAACCATGTGTATAATCGAGAAGAGAGACTGAAAGCTTCAAAAGGATTGGGAGCTGAACTCGCCAGAGGAAGAAAATATGTAAATTAGACATTTGAGTGGTAAAAGCTAAAAGGAAACCACAATCTCAGCCATTGATCGAAAGAAAACATAATCTCAGCTATTCATTTTTGAACTTTTGAGTCCACATAGGACAACTGTAATATCGTGGATGTGTTTTATTATATAGATATCATGTGCATAGGGCTTAGGGTGGTATCATCCGGATGTAGGTTGTGATTATTGATTGGCCAATAGTGCCATATTGATATTATTAACGTATTGAGGCACAGGTCATGTATATAGACGAGATCTTTGATTTTGAGAAAAATAGTAAAATAAGATTTTGAAAATACCCGACGGTCACCAATTAATATATATGACTAGGGATTAGCCATTGGAGATGGGACGTTAATATAGAGATGACATATATTGAGATTTTCTCTGAACAACAGCAAGACCCTACTTGAATTAAGTAGATGCCTAATTAAGGGTGTAACACTATTCCCTAACAAAAGGGCTAGGGGGTGTAACACGATTCCCCTGAGTTGTATATTGATGGGGTGTAACACGGCTCCCCACCTGTGATCATATATTGAGATTATCGTTTGCCATGAGGTTTAAACGGCGCAGTTGGTGACCTTGCGTGCTTTGTTAAGTTTCACTCATCCCAGGATAAGGCTAGGGATAGATGGAGATTAAAGAGTATGCATTGACATTGCATTTCATCATTACCCATTACATGAAATTGCATAGATTATTGTTATGCGTTGATATACTAAGTTGGCTAATTATAATGATGTTTAATGTTTGATTTATTGATAATGAGTGGGGTTGTGAACATTGGATAATAAATTAGAAACTATGATAACTTGATTTCCAAAGTGGGATACGTAGGCAACTTAGACTTAAGTAGCCTAAGTTCGGTCTTAACTATGAATCATAATATTTGTGTTTATTCTTCTTAACTGAGAGTTGAAATGTTAGTATTATACACTGTGTTACCCAAAGTGTGAGTTTGACGTTTACATTTATGGTGTCATAATTTTGAGAGATATAACTATAAAGCATGTTCTGGCCGTGTAGGCCATAAATGCTGGTATTGGAATAACGTTGAATTGGATTTAGTGTTATTTAATCATTGGTGATGTTTTTCAATATTCTTTCTATATGGGAATGAAGGATGATATTAGATACTTCGATTATTATTATTTATTGTGAATTGACATTGGATCAGATTTTTATTTATTTTAATTACTTCCTATATTCTCATGTCGTCCGTCTCAGACTATGAGGTTAGGGGCGTGACAAGACACTTATGGCTAGGTGTGCATTGAGTGCTCAAATCGAGGATGAGTTGGAACAGTAAAGGGAAAACATCTTTCATACTAGATACCACATCAATAACAAGGAATGTAGTATAAATATCAATGGGGGTAGCTCCACCCATCTAGTGACACGCTTGAGGTTACTTATCGCATCATACATCCACCCATCTAGTGACGCTCTTGAGGTTACTTGTCATAATTTTACACTATCTTGCTTTTCAGAGTTGAAAGTGCTCTGTACAAACCATTGAGTTGCACTGTCTACTTCCCGAACCTAGCGTCCCTATGATTTTTGTTGGCACTAATGATTCTATTATTAATTCTCCTCTTGATAATTAATTCCTTCTTTGATCCTGACGAGTTACCAAATCCTCAAAATGTGTCTTAAGTGGTTGATTTGGTTCCACCATCATCTTTGTCGTCTTTACCATACTATGGGAAGAACCTTCAAGCACAAGTTACATGCTCTATGTGTCTTGATTTTGTTAGTTCATTTGAGGATATCATGAATAATGACCGTATAGATTATATAGACTTTATCATTGGTGATGGTTATTTTTTTAGGGGATATTATTTAAGCATCTCAAGAGCTTTATTTAACGACCTCATTAGTTAGGAGTTCTTGGAGTCTATGTCTAAGTTATTCTTTCGTGAGATTATTCACTCGCATGAGTCCTCACTTCTAGTGTACAACAGAGATGTTCTAATAGACTTTGAACAATTTTCTTACAAGTTGTGTGTGTGTCATCTCTTACCACTATTTTGTTGATATCATTGAGTTTCCTTCCACTCATTCGTTTTTGAGGGATTATACTTCGACGAGTTTGGTTGCATCATCACTCGTCATTTCTTCTCAACCATATATTCCATCTTTTTTTGATAATGCTGATATTAAATAGAAAATTGAGTTAAGTAATAATTATTATAAATTTTTTACTAATGTTTTTGATGGGAATAACGACTTTAATAGATGTAACTCGATGTGTAACACTCTTAACCTCATAGTTCAGGAGGGACAGCACGGAAATATAAAAACTAAATAAAATAAATAAAAATTTGATTCAAGGTTAATTCACAATGAATTATAATCATCAATGTAACTAAAATCAATTATCATTCTTATATAAAAATAATATTTAAGTCTACTACCATCAATTAAACAATAATATAATCCACTTTAACGCCATCTCCCATGATATCATCCAAGATCTGCATAGTCAGAATATATACTATAATCCTATTTATATATATCAAAATCATAATATCATAAACGTAAGCCTCAATTAAAACCGGACTTAAGCTACTCAATTCTAAACTGTCTACATATTCTATCTCGGGAATCAGGTCACCATAGTTCCTAAGTTATTATTCAATGTTCACAACCCAACTCGTTATCAACAAATCACACATTAAACATCACTATAATTAATAACCTCAGTATATTAACACATAACAACAATTTATGCAATCTCATACAATAGGTAATGATGAAATGCAGTACCGATGCATATTCTCTAATTTCCATCTACTTGCAATCTTATCCTAGGACAGATGACGCTTAGCAAAGCACGCAGGGCCACCAACTGCACCATTTATACTTACAGCAAACATATATTTCAATATATATCATGTGTAGGGAACCCAGTTCCAGTTACACTCCCATAGATGTAAGATTCAAGAGAACCAAGTTACACCCCTGACCCTTCTACTAGGGAACCGACTTACATCCCTAATTAGGCATCTGCTTAGCTCAAGCACGGTGTGGTTGCAGTCTAGAGAAAATCTCATAATACATCATCTCAAGATTAACATCCCAACTCCAATGATTAATATCTAGTCATATATATCGATTGGGGATCATCCGATATTTTCAAAATTTTATTTTATCATTTTTTCGTGGGGGCATCCCCCTACTTAGCGATGTGCTGTATGGTCCAAGTACAGTGTTAAATAAGCAAGGACTGCTGCATCGGCGCCCGGGTGCAATATTAAATAAGCAAGGGTCCTCACACTTTCTTGGACGAGTGAGGGGGGTAAGGAAGATAGTCCAAAATAGGAGGCTGAGATTAGATACTTGGAACATTGGAAGTTTAACTGAGAAACTTATGGAAGTGGTGGATACAATGGAAATGAGACGAATCGTAATTGCTTGCTTGCAAGAGACAAGAAGGGTGGGACAGAAAGCTAAAAAGATTGAGAGGACTGGGTATAAATTATGGTATATGGGACTTAATAAATCGGGGAATGGGGTTGGCATAGTAGTAAGCAAGGATCTAAAGGAAGATATAGTTAATGTAAAACGCTGTGGAGATAGAATTATTGCAATTAAGTTAGTGTTAGGAGAAGAGATAGTAAACGTAATTAGTATTTATGCCCTCTAGGCGGGCTTAGGAGATGAACATAAGGAGAAGTTTTGGGAAGACTTGGAAGGAATGCTATTAGAGATACCCCAAGGAAAGATGGTCTTCATAGGAGGAGATTTGAATGGTCATGTAGGACGCGACGTAGATGGATACAGAGGAGTACATGGGGGATATAGATACACTAATAGAAATGAAGCAGGGAAGGATATTTTGGAGTTTGCAGTGGCTTATGATCTCATGGTGACGAACACCTATTTTAGGAAGAGAGAGGAACATTTGGTGACATATAAGAGTGGCTCCTCAAGGACACAGATTGCTTTCTTTTTAACTAGGAAAGGAGATTGCGTAACTTGTAAAGATTGCAAGATTATACCGGGAGAAAGCTTGACTTCCCAACATAGAATGTTGGTCACAGATGTGCAGCTTCAAATGTGGACTAAAAAAAAGAAGTTATATAGATGCTCAAGGACTAAATGGTGGAACTTGAAAGGTGATAAACAACTAGCATTCAGGAAAAGAGTACTAGAGGAAGATGTTTGGGCGGTAAATGAGAGTGCAAATAATATGTGGGATCAGGTAGCAGAGTGTATTAGGATGGTAGGGAAAGAAGTCTTAGGAGAATCCAAAGGGAGTGCTCCGACATAAAAAAAGCCATGGTGGTGGACCGAGAATGTCCAAGACAAGATAAGAGTTAAAAAGAGTGTTTTAAATCTTGGCAAAATGATCGAAATGGAGCGAACTTGGAGAGGTATGAAGAAGCAAAAAGAGAAACCAAAAAGGCAATTAGTGAGGCTAAGGCAAAGGCATTTGAGGATTTATATAGGCGACTTGACACTAAGGAGGGCGAAAGAGAGATATTCAAGCTTGCTAAAGCCAGAAATAGGTGGACCAAAAATTTAAACCAAGTTAAATACATTAAGAATGAGGATGAAAAGGTATTAGTAAAGGAAGAGGAGATAAATGAGCGTTGGAAGAGCTACTTCTACAAGTTATTTAACGAAAGCAGTAGTAGTAACATACAATTGGGGCAGTTTACCACCTTTAGGGAAGAATTAAATCGTATGTTCTATAGGAGAATCAATACGGAAGAAGTAAAAGAAGTATTGAAAAAGATGAAGAATGGGAAAGTGGTTGGGTCAAATGGTATCCCTATTAAGGTTTGGAGGTGCCTAGGGGAGTGTGGCATAAGTTGGTTGACAAAACTTTTTAATGTAGTGCTAAAGAGCAAGAAGATGACTGATGCATGGAGGAAAAGTATTCTTATACCCATATATAAGAACAAAGGAGATATTCAAAACTGTGCAAACTACTGCGGGATTAAATTGATGAGCCATACGATGAAATTATGGAAGAGAGTTATTGAGAGAAGACTAAGAACGACAACAAACGTTTCAGAGAATTAATCTGGTTTCATGCTTAGGAGATCAACCATAGAGGCTATCTTTCTCCTGAGGAGGTTAATGGAACAGTACAAAAAAGGTCAAAAAGATTTACATATGGTGTTCATTGATTTAGAGAAGGCCTATGACCGGGTTCCTAGAGAGATTCTATGGAGAGTATTAGAAAAGAAAAGAGTGTGTGCCGCAAATATTGAGGCGATAAAGGACATGTATGATAGAGCCATAACATCTATACAGACGACTGGTGGAGACACTAAAGAGTTTCCTATCACGATTGGTCTACACCAAAGTTCAGCGTTAAGCTCATACTTGTTTGCTCTAGTTATGGATTAGATTACAAGACATATTCAAAATGAGGTGCCGTGGTGTATACTATTTATAGATGATATTGTTTTAGTAGATGAGACGAGAGAAGGAGTGAACGCTAATCTAGAATTGTGGCGGGGAACGTTAGAGACAAAAGAGTTTAGGCTAAACCGATGCAAAACGGAATATATGGAATGCAAGGTTAGTCAAAGTAGAGTAACTAGTAGCATAGAAATAAGTTTAGGCGCACAAAAGATTGTATAGAAAGAAAACTTTAGTTACCTTGGATCTATGGTGCAACAAGATGGAGGGATTGATAATGATGTAAGTCACAGAATTCAGGCCGAGTGGACCAAATAGAAGAGTGCTTTGGGGATCTTGTGCGATCGAAAAGTCCCCCTCAAGGTGAAATGAAAATATTACCAGGTGACAATAAGACCAGCGTTGCTATATAGATCAAAGTGTTGGGCAGTAAAACATAATCATGTTCAGAAGATAGCAGTTGCGGAAATGAAAATGCTAAGATGGATGTGCAGAATTACAAGGAGAGATAGGATTAGGAACGAGGAGATTAGGGACAAAGTAGGAATATCACCGATTGAAGATAAAATGAGAGAAAATCGATTAAGATGGTTCGGTCAAGCACCTGTTAGAAGGTGTGAAAGCATGGATATTGCTAGGAGTAAGAGAGGAAGAGGAAGACCCAAGAGAAGTTAGAAAGAAACTATTAGACATGACCTTGCCTACCTGGATTTAATGAAGGACATGGCTCTAAATAGATTTGATTGGCGTCGCCAAATCCATATAGCCGACCCCACCTAATGGGAAAAAGCTTTGTTTGGTTTGGTTTATTTTTCTCAAAATCAAGGAGTCCATCCATATACATGACCTGTGTCTCAGTACGTCAATAATATAAATATGATATTCTCGGCCAATCAGTAATTACAATATTAAACCGGATAATGCAACCCCAACTCAATGCACATGATATGCTCAATCATGTAAATAATATCTCAATATAAAAATGCACTCCCATTGGGCCTGAGGATGATTTGAGGTCCACTTTATCTTTAGAAATCAATAACCAATGATCTAAGGCATAACCCACGATTTAAAAACTCAAAATTTTCAATTTTGGAAAATCCAGCCCGACCCCACTTAGACCTGCGTCCAGACCAACTGGTTCCTATATACAGGCACCAATAATAGTGTATCAGCAACACCAATACCTCTATGCAGGAATAGTGAACTCCCAATCCCTGTTCAGACCCACGTGCAGAGAATGGGCTGTACGGACCCATGTGTAAGCCACAGTGCCCAGAAACCTATTTTCTGGTTTGTTTTCAACAAACTCCGAATTAAAATACCTCAAATCATTCATTTAAGCCACATTATCAACAATCAATCATACATAAATATGTAAACATCTCAATAACATATTTATCCAACATTTGTTTCAATAGTAACTCAAAACAATGTGAGATTTCAACATATATATGCATATATATCCACATTCTTATGTACATATATACACATAACCACAAATCAACCAATATTTCACAACATCAAGCAAATGATATATCGAAATTATGCTAACAAATATAAATATGTATAGAAGTCCCACCTACCTCAGATTTGAAGAAAAAGAAGAAAAAGTGAAGATATCCCAAAACTTCAAAACTTCTCTCCTCTTATCTCTCACCTCAGGCAAAATCACCACTATCCGACTCCAACATGATGATCACGACGCCGGAAATACCAAGGTTCAGCTATCCCCAACCTTCGGCTCTCACTTTCTCTCTACTTTCTCTCTCTCCAGCGATCTATCTCAAAGCACCTAAAAGCATCCAAAGAAAAAAAGAAGAAAGACGAAGAAGAAAAATGGGTGGGCCCTTTGGCTTAGTTGTCCAACCCAATACAGCTTTGGGCCAAGCTTGGCCTATGAACAATAAAATAAATCCAAACATCCAGACCTAACCTCCAATCCAATTATTTAATTGGCCCAAAATCAAAAATAAATTACCAAAATAAAATACCGAGTGTTGCACTCTTCCCCCTTATAAAAATTTTGTTCTCAAAATTTACGTAACATACCCTAATCAAAAAACAGGGATGGGTATTTCAACCACATCACTGATTTATGCTTTCAAGTAGATTCCTTAACTGCGCGGTGTCACCACAACACATGAATCAATGGAATGATTTTGCCACGCAAAATCTACTCATGCTTGTCCTTTACTAAATGAGCAAATTCTCAAAAGTCACACCCTCGTCAATATCCAATTCTTTCCAATTAATCACATGAGAAGATTCTGGTATATACTTCCGGAGCATTGATACGTGAAACACATTATGAACCTGCTCTAATGGTGGAGGAAACACCAACTGGTATGCCACTTCACCAATTCTTTCAATTATCTCAAAGAGTTCAATATACCTTGGTTAAAGCTTCTCATGATTCCCAAATTGAACAATATCCTACCTTAGTGAAACTTTCAAAAATACAAAATCACCAACTGGAAACTCCGATGACTGTCTCCGCTTATCAGTATAACTCCTCTATCTACTTTAAGCCATTGTGAGTTTGTCGAGTCACTCGAATCTTCTCTAACGCCTATCTCACCAAGTCAAATCCAACCATCACAAATTCTCCAACTTCAAGCTAACATAAAAGAGATCTATAAGATTATCCATACAAAGCCTCATACGGAGCCATACCAATACTCCTCTGAATACTACTATTATATACAATTTGAATCAATGGTAAACGGCTTTACAAATTTCCTCACAGGGTCAACACACAAGACTTAGGTATATCCTCTAAAATCTAAATAGTCCACTCCGACAGCCCTTTTATCTGTGAATGAAACACTATACTAAAACATAACTATAATTATCCAAAAACAATACTAAAACATAACTAAGTTCCTAGTACTTCCTACAAACTCTACCAAAGCTGCGTTGTAAACACCAAGTTTCAGTCTCAATCCAACACCATTGATAACGACGTAGCCTATAACCAAACAATCTCCCGAATACAGAGCTGGCACTGCTTTGTTATAGTAATGACTGCAACAAATCGACCAGCCTCTAGTGCCCGGCCTTCACCTATTGACAAGTTATGCAACGAAACACAAACTTAGTTACATCACATTTAATACCACTCACCCAGTATTGATATCCTAAATCTTTGTACATTTTCGTCCTACCAAGATGACCACAAAGCTCGAGTTATGAAACTCCTAAATTATTACTTTCCAAAATTTATCTAATAATATACTACAACCTTCAGCCATTTAGTCAGAAAACTAGTAGCACCATATTTCCTAGCAAAATCTCGCTGTAAGACCTTAATAACTCTAATCCATTACAAAGCACGGATACAAGATAGGTATAGATACGAGAAAATGAAGATACGGACGTGAAAAAATATAGCAAAAAAATAAAATAAAATATACATTTTGTTTAAAATATTTTTGAAGATGATATCTATGTACTACAAAACATTATATAAATAACAATTATATAGCGTGAAAAATACCATTCAATCCACAAATTAATTATTTAGAGAATTTGTATTAAGTTATATTTTAATTATTTACATTTTGACCTCTAATTAAATTTTATCATATCAATTTTACCCCTGAATGAAGTTTGAAATATTACATTTGAATATCTTCCGTATCTCAAAAGTATCCCTCTCACACCCTAGTTGTATCCTATGCAAAATAAACACTAAAAAATTAAGACACGCCACATGGCATGTCCGATACGTATCCTGGCATATCCAAACCGTATCCATCTCTCCTAAGTATCTGATACGAGTGCGACACCTAATTTGAAGTGTCTGTACTTCATAACTAATCCATAACATCTGTGTCATTCACAATAACTCATACTCAAGAATAATACTTCACTCTTATCATCATTATTGTTCTAAGGATTTTTAAAAATCATTAACATTCTTTTGAATATTTTATTGGAAACAAACTATCATAATTACCAAACTCTGCAACATCTTATGCAATGTATCAGCTACTGCTTTGGCACTACCAGAATAACATTGAATATCAAAACTATAATCCCCTAAGAACTTCATCCACTTATATTGTCTCACAATTAAATCACATTATGTACATAATTACCTTTAAACTCTGGTGATCTAAGCACACCATAAACCTTTTACTATTTTGTTAATGTTGTCGAGGCTTCAACCGCCTCAACCCATACCACTATTTGATTATTCTATATCAGAACAAAACTAAAACCTTCATATAAAGTATCACAACATACAAAGTAACTCACTCATTGTTTAAAAAGGACCAAAACCAGAGTTTCAGCCACTCAGTGCTTCGACCCATTAAAATTTCTTGGCAAGTTTTACTCAAAACAATAAATTTTTTTCCTCAATTAACTTAATCAATCGACCCTCCAACTGAGGGGAATCCTAAATAAAACAGTTATAACAACCTATGCGACTGACAAATCTTTGAATATCAATCACAAATCTCAGCTGTGCTCAACTAACATAGTTAGAACCTTTGGAAAATTTATCGTAATACTTCAACCAAAAATTACTTGATCTCCAACTTCAGTTCGAACAATCAAAACTCAAACTTACTCTTCTTAACACACACACACAGAGTCAAACAATTTGCCAAACCCCAGCAAATAATGCTCATTCCCACTTATTATAGAACTTAACAACCTTGTCCACACCAAATCTCAAATTTCCATCTTTCTACTCAATCAGAACTTTATGATGCCTTCATGACAACATACTATATCAAACAAAACCATAGGACAACAATTATCAAATTAAATTATGAACTTCCTTAGCTCAACTGATGTCATATACATGGCGCAACAGAAATAGAAGAGACGTGACACAAGCTCCAAGAAAAAGTCAATCTCCCACTAAGAAGATAATTCTCGGCACTTCTTAGGAAACACATCAACAAATTTACACATTATTTTTGGAAAAAAAATATTGACACTCTTTCTCATCCAACATTAAACTGACCATCAAAACAATAACTTTTTCAGCCTACTTAACATAAGGTAATAAAGAAGTTAATATTACTCTTACCTCACCTAAATCGGAACCACAATGTCATCAAGTAAAACAGCTATCACCACTCTATAGTAACAGTCCATCATAACACGCCAAGTGGATAACCTATCCATTTCGTTTGTCTAAAGAAAGTAACTTTAAGGTTGTTCCACAACTGTCCCTCACTTAAGGGTAAGACACAATTTCGATAAATCCAAGATGCATAGAGTTAGGTTCTTTAAGCCTATAGAATTTCAATTTCAAAATTTTTATCATTTTCACAATCTCTTCTAATTATCATTCTCGATACTAGGACAATCGTCAAAACACCTCGCAACCCTCACATCTAAACCTGTGGGCCGTTAACAATCATAATCTCTAATTACCCATATGCCAATTTTATTATTAACTATGATATTCCATAATATTTTTGTGTCTTTCACTGACAGAATCATTGTTTTTAGGCAACAGTCCTGGTCTCAACCACATCCACAACTAATAATAATACAAAATACCATGATCCTCAACTCTAAACCCACAAAGTAAACATTAGGAAATTAGTAAAACACAGTAGAAACACGTAAGTCTCACTGCTCAAGGCCCAAAGTATTCGCAACCTAGCGCTCTAATATCATTTTCTCATGCCCCCAACCGCATTGTCCGAGATGGACGACATAGAAATATGAAAACTAAATAAAATAAATAAAAATCTGATCCAAGGTCAATTCACAATGAATTATTATCATCGATGTATTCAAAATCATACATCATTCCCATATAAAAATAATATTTAAGTACATTATCAACAATTAAACAATAATATAATCCATTTTAACGCCATTTCCATGACATCATCCAAGATTTACATGGTCAGAATATATAATATAATCATATTTATATATATCAAAATCATGGTATCATAAACGTAAGCCTCAACCACACTCTGGGTTATACAATTTATAATACTAGTAGTTGAGCTCTCAATTAAGAAGAATAAACACAAATATTATTATCTATAGTTAAGATCGGACTTAGACTCCTCAAGCATAAGCTGCCTACCTATCCTACTTTGGAAATTAGGTCACCGTAGTTCTTAATTTATTATTCCATGTTCACAACCCAACTCGTTATCAACAAATCACACATTAAACATCATTATAATTATGGGGAAAAAAAGGGCAGATTGCCTAATCTTGCTCCTCCTCCATTAGTTAATGCTTCACGGAGGTTTTACTTGAAATAAAAGAGCAAAAATGGATTCATAAAGGTTTAATTACTGAATCGCTTTCTAATGCTCCGAGATGAAAATGAAGGAACGTCTACAATACCTGGGTTTAATCAAATATAATTTGAAGGATTTTGTAGGTTCATTGATTAGGGTAGTCTATGCAATCTCATGCAATGTCAATGCATATTCTCTAATCTCCATCTACCCTCAACCTTATCATGGGACCAGTGACGCTTGGCAAAGCAGGCGGGACCACCAACTGTACCATTTACGCTTACGGCAAACATATTGTTGGAAAAATAAATGTGAATATATGTATTCCAAAAATAGGAGATGGTATATTCATTAAATCCCTTTGATTGAGGGATTTGATTAAGGTCTGATTAGAATTGATTATTTCTTTTTCCTTTTTTGTGTTAGGGCATCTCATGTATATATATGTGGTACTGTTATCACTTGAAACATATGAAATAAAATTCTTCTCCTCCTATTCTCGACATGGTATCAAAGCCTTAAGCTCTCTGGAAAAAAAAAAATATTTTTTGTTCTGCTATTTGGCCTTCATTGCCAACCAGATTTTTTTCTTTTCTTTTCCAGCCTTTCCAGATCAATTGCTCCAATCAATTACAGCTCTTCTATCGGCTTAAGTGTCCAGTTGACTTCAGTGTGACTATTTCATTCTATGCTCCTCGATTTGATCTACTGTTTCACCATTGGTAGTTCCAGTTGGCGTCGCCTGAGAGATAAATCAGTTGGCGTCGACAGCATTATTCGAACCTACATAGGCTAAAGCCCAACAGATTCGAACCTCCAGGCGTAGAACCCCAGTCCATCAACGACTATGCCGATTCTCGTCGTAGGTGGATTTCCTCGCTGAAGTCACAATTACCAAAATCACGATCGCAGAAGCTGCAATCGTTGAACAGAGTTTTCTTTCGATCGCTGCGGATCTTTGACAGACCCACATTGTTGCTTCCGTCAACGATTATTGAGACTGACAATCGAAGACGATTGCTGGGTTGAGGTGAGTTGTTCATCTTCGTGCCGGTCACACCCCTTCGAACGACATCACCAGAGATCTTCTGTTGGGTCCTGTTGATCATTACCCTAGTTGCACATCTCCGAGCAATGTCACTGTGTGACCTTCAGCCTTCCGATTGCCACCTCCATTGCCTCAGTTGGTAGTTCCTGTGTGTCCACGGTAGCACTTCGTTGGTTGTCAGTATTTGCAAATCACTATGTCAAAGATGAATGAGACGTCTTCTCGCACCACTGCAATTCAGCGTGAAGAATTGACAAACAGTCAGTCTGTTGGAGAGTTACAACATATACAGGCTGCATATCGTCTCAATGGAAAAAATTATTTGAAATAGTCTCAATTGGTCCGAACTTTTCTTAAAGGAAAGGGAAAAATCAGTCACCTTTTGGGAACAGGGCCTGCAGAGGGAGATCCTAATTTTGCAAAATGGGATGAAGAGGATTCTATGATCATGGCATGGTTGTGGAATTCAATGTTACCAGAGATCAGTGATACCTGCATGTTTCTACCCACTACAAAGGATGTTTGGGAATCAATTAAACAAACCTATTCTAAAGTACGGGATGCTACTCAAATCTATGATCTAAAAACCAAGACGATTTCCAGCAAGCAAGGAAACAGACAAGTTACGGAGTATGCTAACCACCTCAAAGGCCTATGGCAGGAGTTAGAACATTACCAGTGCATAGAGATGAAATGTACTGAGGATGCAGCCACATTGAAAATTTTATAGAGCAAGATCGAGTATATGAATTCTTGGCTGGCCTGAACCCTGAATTTGATCAGGTTAGAATTCAGATTTTAGGCAAAGAAAAGGTGCCTTCACTGAATGAAGTGATTTCCATTATGTGGGAGAAGAAAGTAGACGAGGAGTGATGCTTGAATCCCAGATTACTGATAGTTCAGCCTTGTTAACCAATGGATTAAATAGTCGAGGGCAGCAATCAAACAATGAGAATGGGAAAGCCGAATTGTCCAAAACAATGAGTGGTAACAGTCGAGACAGCATGTGGTGTACTTACTGTAAGAAACCAGGGCAAACTAAGGAGAAATGCTAGAAGTTACATGGAAAGCCTTCTACATCAAGTAAAGACTGGGGATACAAAGGTGGACGACAAAGAAATAAAGGACAGGGGCAAGCAAACCTAATAACCACTCAACAACAAGAAGAAAAGGATCAAGTCAAAAGGGATCTTAGCATAGGAGATATTGAGAAACTGCAAGACCTACTGGTAACCCTTAAAAGCTCTAAATCCCCAGGTACCTGTTCATTGGCACATTCAGGTAAAATTCCACTTTTACATAGTTTGAATGCCTCAGATAGTTCATTCATGAATTCTTGGATTATTGACTCAGGAGCAATAGACCACATGACACATTCTTCCCATAAATTTAGTACATATAACCCTTGTCCTAACAATAGAAAAATAGCTACTGCAGATAGTTCATTAACCACTGTACTACGTGTTGGAGATGTCAAGATTAGTCCCTCTTTTATTCTAAAGAATGTACTTTATGTTCCAAAACTATCTACTAATCTTGTGTCTATAAATAAACTGTCTCATGACCTGGACTATAAAATAACCTTTTTTCCCACTCATTGTGTATTTCAGAACCAGGGTTCGGGGATGATGATTGGACGTGCTAAGGTGAAGGATGGATTGTACTACCTTCAAGTACCTAAAAACCTGAGTGTTAGCAAATCACCTATGTCATTTCTTTTAGAGCATTCTCATCCCAATAAAGACCAAATATGGCTCTACCACTGAAGACTTGGACATCCTTCCTTTGGAGTTCTCAAACTTATGTTTCATTCGTTATTCAAAGGACTAGATAGTGTCAATTTTCATTGTGATGTTTGTCAACTCGCAAAACACAGACGTGTAAGTTTTCCAATCAGTAATAAAAGAAGCCATGTTCCTTTTGCATTAATACATAGTGATATATGGGGTCCATCCACTATTCTAAACATTTCTAGTGCTAGATGGTTTGTCTCTTTCATTGATGATTGCACTAGAGTCACCTGGGTTTTTTTGCTAAAATCTAAATGTAATGTAAGTAATGTCCTTCCCAATTTTCATAACATGATCAAGACTCAGTTTGGGGTTCAAATCAAAAGGTTTGGATCAGACAATGCCAGGGACTTTCAATCAAATTTTGTCACCATATATCCTAAGGGAAGGGATCATTCATGAATCCTCTTGTGTTAATACCCCACAACAGAATGGCATAGCAGAAAGGAAGAATGGTCACTTACTTGCCACAACTCGAGCATTTCTATTCCAAACCAATGTGCCAAAACATTATTGGGGTGAAGCCGTTCTTACAGCTACACATCTCATAAATAGATTACCATCAAAAGTCTTGGGATTCAAAAGCCCTATGGAAACACTCTCTCAGTTTTACCCTTTTCCTCATACTACAAATCATCTAGTGTCTAAAATTTTTGGTTGTGTCATTTGTTCATATCCACAGTCAAAATAGAGGGAAATTGGACCCGAGAGCGATAAAGTGTGTTTTTTTTTTTGGGATATTCGTCTACACAAAAGGGGTACAAATGCTATCATCCTCTTACAAAGAAAACATTTGTCTCTGCTGATTTCACTTTTTTTTAACAGGAGTCCTACTTTTCCACACCTTATCTTCAGGGGAGACTACATTTTTAAAAGATAAAGATAGAGATTATTTCCTTCTTGATTTATCTCTACCTTCTCAAACTCAATCTGCATCTTTCTAGAACCAAACTCCTTATCAAGATCCACCTCAACCCATAGCTAAAGGTGATGACACTGTTGATAACCCACGGTTCTCTCAGAGTATATTCAAGGAGGAAGAATCAAAATCCTGAACCAGTGCAAGTCCAAGAATCAGACTCCAACTCTGAAAATGAGGTAACAGTTTCCAGTTCTTCTTTACCTACTGAGTCTATATCTGATATGGATTTGCCTATTGCCATCAGGAAATGAATTAGGGAATGTACAAAAAACCCATTATATCCTCTCTCACATTTTGTCCCTTGAAAAATGTTCATCATCTCATAGGAACTTTCTCATGAGCTGAAACACTGTTTCTATTCCCACCACACTATCTGAGGCTTTAGCCTGTGAACATTGGAGAAATGCTATGAATGTTGAAATGCAGGCTTTAGAAAAGAACTAGACTTGAGAGGTGGTAGACTTATCTGAAGGAAAAAGGCCAGTGGGATGCAAGTGGGTGTTCACAATAAAGTACAATGCGGATGGCACAATTGAGAGGTACAAAGGAAGGCTAGTGGCTAAAGGATACACTCAAACTTATGGGATAGACTATCAAGAAACATTTGCCCCTGTTGCTAAGATGAACACAGTTAGAATTTTGTTGTCCTTAGCTGCTAACTATAATTGGCACTTGCAACAATTTGATGTGAAGAATGCTTTTTTGCATGGGGATCTAGAGGAAGAAATCTATATGGAAAATCCACTTGGCTTTCGTGGGAATCTAGCAACTAATAAAGTGTGCAAGCTTAAAAAGGCATTGTATGGACTAAAGCAGTCTCCAAGAGCTTGGTTTGGAAGATTTACCAAAGCAATGTTAGTTATGGGATATAAACGAAGCCAAGGAGACCATACACTCTTTATCAAGCACTCAGGTTCAGGGGGAGTTACAATTTTACTGGTATATGTTGATGATATGATATTGACAGGAAATGATGAGGAGGAAAGACAGAATTTGAAGCAAAGTCTGGCAAGGGAATTTGAAATTAAAGATCTAGGAAGGTTGAAATACTTTATAGGAATTGAAGTGGCACACTCAAAACAAGGAATCTTTATCTCTTAGCAGAAGTACATAGTTGACCTTCTGAAAGATACCAGAAATTTAGCATGCAAACCGGCAAGTACGCCAATAGAGTCTAACCACAAACTTGGAGAGGCAGAAGGAGATGTTACTGTTGATAAGGAAATGTATCAGAGATTGGTTGGAAGACTCATTTATTTATCTCATACTAGGCCTGACATTGCCTATGCCGTGAGTGTAGTAAATCAGTTCATGCACAATCCTAAAGAAGTTCACTTACAAGCCGTTTATAGGATATTGCACTATCTCAAAGGAACTCTAGGGAACGGTATTTTGTTCAGAAAGAATGCTGGCCTTATCCTAGAAGCATACACAGATGCCGATTATGCTGGGTCAGTAGCTGATAGAAGATCAACCACTGGATATTATATTTTTCTTGGTGGAAATCTAGTTATATGAAAGAGTAAGAAACAAAATGTGGTGGCAAGATCAAGTGCTGAATCAGAATTTCGAGCAATGGCACAAGGTGTTTGTGAATTACTATGGTTGAAGATTATCTTGGAAGATTTGAAGATTAAGTGGGAGGGTCCTCTGAGACTCTATTGTGATAACAAATCTACAATTAGTATCGCTCATAATCCAGTACAGGACGACAAAACCAAACACATCGAGGTGGACAGGCACTTCATCAAAGAAAAACTGGACAGTAGTGTGATTTGTACACCTTACGTGTCCACTAATTCTCAACTAGCAGATGTGTTTACCAAGAGCATGAATAACCCCATGTTTCAGACAATTGTTACCAAGCTGGGAATGGATAATATCTATTCACCAGTTTGAGGGGGAGTATTGAAAAAATAAATGTGAATATATGTATTCCAAAAATAGGAGATAGTATATTCATTAAATCCCTTTGATTGAGGGATTTGATTAGGGATTTGATTAAGGTCTGATTAGAATTGATTATTTCTTTTTCCTTTTCTGTGTTAGGGCATCTCATGTATATATATGTAATACTGTTATCACTTGAAACATATGAAATAAAATTCTTCTTATCTCGACACATATATCTTAATATATATCACCAATGAGGAACCAAGTTATACTCCCACAAGTGCAAGACTTGGGGGAACCGAGTTACAACCCCTAACCCTTCCGCTAGGGAATCGAGTTACACCCCTAATTAGGCATCTACTTAGCTCAAGCAAGGTTTGGCTGTAGTCCGGAGAAAATCTCATAATACATCATCTTAAGATTAATGTCCCAACTCCAATGATTAATCTCTAGTCATATATATCGACTACGAATCATCCAGTATTTTTAAAATCTTATTTTATCATTTTTCTCACAATTAAGGATCCCATCCATATGTATAACACGTGCTACCAATAATATAAACATAACACTCGCGCCCAATCAATTATCAAACTATTAAACTGGATGATATAACTCCAACCCAATGCACATGACATGCTCAATCATGTAAATAAATATCCTCTCAATATAAAAATGTATTTCCATTAGGCTTAAGGACGGTTTGAGGTCCATTTTATCTTTAGAAATCAATAACCAATGATTTTAGGCACAACCCAAGGTTTAAAAACTCGAAATTTTCAATTTCGAAAAATCTAGCCTAATCCTATTCGGACCCGCATCCAGACCAACTGGTTCCTACATGTAGGCACCAATAATGGTGTATCAGCATCACCAATACCTGCATACAGGAACCAATGAACTCCCAACCTCCATCCGGACCCACGTGCAAACAACGGGATGTCCGAACCCTTGTTCAAACCATAATGCCCAAAGACCCATTTTCTAATTCATTTTCAACAAACTTTGAATCAAAATACCTCAAATTATCCATTTAAGCCACAATATCAACAATCAATCATATATAAACATCTAAACATCTCAATAACATATTTATCCAACATTTATTTCAACAATAACTCAAAACAATACGATATTTCAACATATATATGCACATATATACACATTCGTATGTACATGTATACAAATGACCACAAATCAACCAATGTTTCACCAAGTCAAGCAAATAATATATCAAAATCATACTAACAACAAGTATAAACATTTATATAAGTTTCACCTACCTCGGAACTGAAGAAAAGAAGAAAAAGTGAAGAAATCCCAAAGCTTCAAAACTTCTCTCCTCCATATCTCACCTTGGGCGGAATCACCATGATCCGACTCTACCACAATGATCATGACGCCAGAAATACCGAGATTCAACTTTCCCTGACCTCCAGCTCTCACTCTCTCTCCTCTCTCTATCTTCTACGATCTGTCTCGAAGCATCCACAGAAAAGAAGAAAAGAAAGAAGAAAAAGAAAAAGGGCTGGGCCCTTTGGCCCAGTTGTCCAACCCAATACAACTTTGGGCCAAAATTGACCCAGGAAGAACATAAATCCAATCATCCAGACCCAATCTCAAGTCTAATTATTTAATTGGCCCAAAACCACAAATAAACAACCAAAATAAAACCCCGGGTGTTACACAATGATGACTTATGCTTTGGCCACTTACTACACCATATCATCCTACCAAAATTTGCATGCCAAAGTTGTTGGACCATTCTATATCCATTATGGATCTAGTCCCAATGCAATTTTTTTTAATATTACCATGTGATATGAGTTTTGTCGTAATTTGCAATGTGGAGAACTTGTTACCTTGTTAGGGTATCTTTAGGCCTCAAATATCGTCTATAGGTTAGGACGATGTTTTCATGTCAGTTCCAATTCTTCTACCTCTTAAGCAGTGTCTGTGTGTTTAATGTTGAGGACCTCATTTTCCCTCAACTTCGAAGATATTTTGTCAAGTGAAAAATGCAATCGGATACTAATGCGCAAGTTATCAATTCAACGAAGTTGAGTTTTTCTAAGTGGTGGAGAATGATTCAAATTAAAGATTTAAGATTTTAATTTAATAAGATTCTATTTCCATATTATTACAATTATATTTTATCTGATCTTTAGGATTAGAATTTTATTTTATTATCTTTGATTTGATTCCTTAGATAGTTGATTTGAATGCCTATATAAAGGTTTGGATTGTAAGTGTTATTAAGATTTTTGATGAATAAAAAAATTGAGTGATTTAAATTGAAGCCTATGTAGCTTAATCTCTTCCCCCCTCCTCTTCTTCCTATTCTCTTCTTGGCTTCTTCTGCTATTTCTTACCCTAATTTTTTTCATTTATTTGCTTTAATCTAGTCTATGCTACATCAATACCCTCTTTATCCAAGTGTCATGGTCCAAGTGTCAAATACCTTACACAGGTACATCTAACAGCTAAAAGAGTCCATGTAACATAGCCTATAAGAATTTAGAACATCTACCTGCATATGATTTATCTGACCATTGAAATGTCCAAAAAAATCACCACCTTTACCTATACTATATATTTTAAATTAACTGAAATTGCAAGTATACATTATTTAATAACACCTATGACATGCACCTTATGACACTCAAACTTGATCTCTATCTTATACCTTGAAACTAAGCTCTAGAAGATGTAAGCGCCTTGGTAGTTGGTGTGCCCCGAGCATCTAAAAACTTATTTATCTTTTTGCCATTTTACAATTGAGAAATTGTGAAATACAAACAAACCACTAACACCATAAAATATGTGCTTATTCACACCCTCAATCCTAGTTGATAACTAAATTTATTCATTCACACCTCCAATATTAGTCAACAACAACATGTTATGAACCCAAATTAGTGGGTCCACAAATTAATTACTTAGGAATTAGTTAGTACAACTGATTACACAAATTAGTTAGTTAGGAGTTAGTTGCTACAACTACTATAAATACTCTTGTAATGCATAATTCAAGATTTCAGTGAGAAATTTCCTGAGAATTCATTCTCTTTAGGAGGCCGAAAGTCCTTGAACTCTTCCATTTGGAACTCTTCTATTTTCTTTTCACTTTCTCTTCTATTTTTCCTAATTTTCTCATCACCCAAACATAAAGAGATGGGGTCACCACAATTGGTATCAAAGCCATTCTTTACTCAACAGCAGCTAAGTTAGCTCATGAAAATGATGGAAAAAATTAGCAAGAGATTAGATGATTTATCTCTTCAAGTGCAAGCAAACACAGAGGCAATTCAGAAAATTCAGAAAAACCATGGAGGATCAAGGGAAGCAGAATCACTACAGAAATAGAAAACTGAAGGGGCACAGGAGGAAAAAAATTCAAGAAATCAAGAACAGCCAAGGGAGGAAAAAAAGAAGAAGAAGAAGAAGAACATGCGACAATGGATGCTCCAAAAGTAGAAAAACTATCTTCTTCCTCTTACAGACACCCAAAATCAGAATCAAAACCAAGAGCAAGCAACAAGCGAGTTATTTCAGAGAAATTCGATTTTTTCACTACCTTGTCATCCACCATTGATGGACCTACAAGGAAGGAGAAACTGCCATTTACAAACACCCAAAATCAGCAAGGGGCATGAAAATAGCCCATTTCATGATTTTCGATCCGGGTGGAGTTAATCAAGAAAACTTAGAGAAAGAAAGGCCAAGACGGCAACAGAATTTTCTAGATTAACAGAGGTTGATTTTAGCCAGAACGCAGCTTGAACTATTGAAACAAAATGAGATCTTAGCGGCAAAAATAAACCAGATCTCGTTGCTCGGAGTTGTCCTCAACAGCGTATGAACAGAGATTTTAGAAGAAAAGGGCACAGATAGTTCAGAGGGAGGCATTCATAGTGGAGAATCCAAGAAAAACTCAGATGGGGTCTCGGGCCCTTTGGCTTCGACATCAAGCGAATCACTATTCCACAGGAGAATGAAGAAGCTTTTCACTGGATTCAATAATGGCGGCGGAGATTTTGGGATGGTGACTCTAAATCCTACGACTTCAGATTCCCAGAAAACTAGTGGGTCGAACCAAGTCGGTGGACCACCAAGCCTGGAAAAGACTAGATGGGTTGGATTGTTTGGATGTTACGTTGGACCAAAACTAGAATGGATCCAAACCCACCTTCAAATAGCTAAGACTGCGCTACTTTCAATACACGGATTCAAGACAGAAATGGGTGAAGTCCATCAAGAAAATCATAAGAAAGAGTGGTGGAGATGAAGACGGTGACGAATGATGAAGTCGAGAGGAGAAAAAAATAGTTCATCGTTAGCTTCACTATCATCTTCAAAATGTTTACAGAGAGAAGTTAGAAAAGAAGAAAATGGAGTTAAGTCTGAAGACCAACAACAAGCAAGAGTTGGCGTATACACCTTCAAACCAGCCATCAGTCATCAAAGATGAAGGATCGAGATCGAGTTTCTGGCAATCTCAATCCAAGCTAACCACATGTCCGGGATCGACGGTTGAGATAGAGAGGAGGTCAAGGGGTGGTTGCAAGCTGGGGAATTATGACATTCACGGGTGGAGCCACGTTGGGGTAAGGGGGGCAAGTGACCCCCTCAATTTTTTAGATAAAATTACTAAAATGCCATCTTTATTATTTTAATTTTATTTAAAAATTAAAGTAATTAAAAATTAAGATATTTTGATTTTATTAAAAATTTAAAGTTAACTCAAATTTTTTTAATATATAAGAAGTTTAAAAGAATCAAACTTGGTATTTTTTGTGAAATAAAGTGTATCTTTTAATACATTATTGCATATTTTTGTTTATACTATCAGTAAATTTAGCATATAACATAATAAATTCTATAGATAATAAAATTTAATAATAATTATATTTTTTGTAGTAAGGGATATCTCTAATAAACTTCAGGAGCTTGAACCATTAAATGTGAGAAATATATTCACTAGTTAATACTCAAGAATAATTTATTTTCTCTCTAAAA
Organism: Vitellaria paradoxa; assembly: GCA_019916065.1. NCBI lineage: Eukaryota > Viridiplantae > Streptophyta > Magnoliopsida > Ericales > Sapotaceae > Vitellaria > Vitellaria paradoxa. Next base: position 31,887,333 of record CM034234.1, read on the forward strand.
ATAACATTGTTTTTCTCCTACTCTTAATTGAAAAATAAGTCGATTGTTATTTTTTCTTGGGTGTTCGGTGCCCCCCTGGCGCCCGGTGCCCCCCTGGGCAAAAATTCTGACTCCGCCCCTGATGACATTAATGGCAGGGCAGAGCAGCAAGTGAAGGGAAGCTTCTAGAGTTAGATAGTGAGGCGAAAGGGCTGAATATGAATATAAGTGAATATGAGATCTGAACTTGCTAGTGAAGTGGATAGATGGGCCAAGAGATGGGGTAAGGATTGGCTTGAAGAGTGGCCAAGAAGCCTAATCCGAACCAGTTTTTTTTTAAGGAAAATGGGCTGCTCATCATGGGGCATTTCTTTAATTGCTGGGTCACCATTTGGGCCTGCCCAATGGACTGTTGTTAAACTGTTAAAAAAACTAAATGAGCTGGCCATAGTTAAGTAAAAGAAAAAAAAATATATATATATATAGCCTTACATTGCAACACCACAATAATTGTACCTTGACTTGAGGACAAGGTCAATTTTTAAGAAGGTGGGAGTTGTTATGAACCCAAATTAGTGGGTCTACAAACTAATTACTTAGGAATTAGTTAGTATAACTGATTACACAAATTAGTTAGTTAGGAGTTAGTTGCTACAACTACTATAAATACTCTTGTAATGCATAATTCAAGATTTCAGTGAGAAATTTCCTGAGAATTCATTCTCTTTAGGAGGCCGGAAGTCCTCGAACTCTTCCATTTTGAACTCTTCTATTTTCTTTTCACTTTCTCTTCTATTTTTCCTAATTTTCTCATCACCCAAACATAAAGAGATGGGGTGACCACACAATACTACCATTTTTTTCTTAAAGTTAGCTGCTAAATAAAATGCATTTACCCCATGATAAACATTTATGAGCAGTAGTGCTACAATTTTTTCTGCCTAATTATGAGCAATACCACTATTAAGTTTCATTTCCACTACCTATGATGTCATTGCATTGTTACGCTGGGTGTGTCCTGCACATTGTATTGGCCTTTTTAACTAGCAATGAAAAGATAAAAGAAAAATTCCCTTGAAAATAGATTGCTTCAATTAAAATTGAAATCCACCACATCACCCATCGAAACAGAAGTTACAATTTCAAAGAAAAAAAGCAATCAATGAAAGCGATCATTACCAGTTGCAATAAGGCTTTCTCCGGGAGCTAGGACACCTCCAGGTGGTCGCATGAAACAGCTCTTTGGTGCAGTAGTTTGAAACTAAAATATGACAAACAACGTAGAGATTTTAATGATATGCTTCAGTGTCGCCAGAAGAATGAAGATAAAACAAAAATTAGTCTTCCCGCATATCCTCACTACATGAATATGTACCACCATGCTTTCCCTTAAATCTAGCCACACGTGTTCATAGTTTATGGGGGGAACAGCACTCTAACCGGAATTAAGGATGATGGAATATGTTAAGTTTGGTATTATATATAGTTAGTATGATATGGATAGTAATCCTAATTATGGTATGATACATAATATAATACCAAACTTAACAGAATACATTCCTTTTAAGTAGTCAAAATAACACATTATACTGTAAATGACTCATGTTAAATTTAAATTACTGTATCTTTTAATAAAAGAGATTAAAGCGTTCGCACCACAAATGAGATTAATAGAACATTCAAAAGCCATATGCAAGATATTCCAAGTCAAGGACAAACAATCTATCAACAAATTGAATACACCAAAGTAAGAATCAATACCTTGAAAGCCACATAAGACCTGCTAGTGTTCTTAATTCTAACAGCACTTCTGACCAGCTTACCCGGTTCATCTATAAGTTAAAGAAAAACAGATCTTGCAATCAGGCAACTAAAAATAACATGAACATTTCTTATTAAAAATTTAAGTGCGTAACATTATATAAGAAAAATGTGAACATTTCTAATTAATAATTTAAGTACTTGATATGTGAGAAGAAAAATCAACCATCCCTATGGAATAAGTATATTAAATTCAATTGACTTTCCATACCTATTTTGGGAAAACCAAATGGTGAAAGAAGCAAAAGTTAAGTACATAAACCATCAAAACACCAAATTAGACAACTGTGTGCACATGCATAGGATTGCACATTTGACCACTTGAAGATTGAATAGAGGAATTAGAGAACTTAATTAGTCCTCCCTCTCTTCCATTATATTTATAATCACAGATTACAACCGGAAAAGGAAATTACAATCAAGCTAAAAAAGGAAAATAGAATCACGAATCGATCACCAATCAATCATACTCTAATCATGCTCATAACATGCTCTAGAATATTTTGACACTCCCCCTCAAGCTAGAGCATAGAGATCAAACATACCCAGCTTAGAACAAAACTGTTAGAATAGTGAGCGAAACAAAGGCTTAGTGAGTATGTTACCTAACTAAGAATCTAAACAAACAAATGGAGTTGTGAGTTCTTTCTTGATTAGGAGATCATGAATAAAATGACAATCCACCTCTATATGCTTTGTTTGTTCATGAAACACTGGATTATTGGCAATAAAAATAGCAGCTTAATTATCACAATACATAGACATTGGAGCTGAGATTTTAATGCCAAAATCCTGAAGTAAAGAACGAACCCAGAGCATCTCTGAAGCAATATGAGCCATGGCACGATATTCTGTTTCAGCACTTGAACAAGCAACTACAGTCTACTTCTTACTATGCTAGGTCACAAGATTATTACCAACAAAGGTACAAAACCCAGAGGTAGATCTCCTGGCAGAACGACTGCCAGCCTAATCTGCATCACTGTATCCTACTATGTCCAGTGTGACGGAAGGTCGATAAAGAAGGCCTTTGCCAGGAGAACTCTTCAAATACCTCAAAATTTAACCTACAACATCAAAATGTGATTGTCGAGGAGCATGCAAAAACTGACTGACCACCCCAACAGCATATGTAATATCTGGTCGTATCACAGTAAAATAAATTAATTTTCCCACAAGACAATGGTATCGACCAACATTAAGAAATGGATCACCACTCTTAGAATCAAGCCGAGCAATAGAATCTATAGGAGTATCAGCAAGTCAAGCACCCAAGAGTTCTGTTTCAGAGAGCAAATCTAGGACGTACTTCCTTTGAGATAGAGATGTACCTTAAGAGGGATGAGCAACCTCAATCCCTAAGAAATAACGTAAAGTTCCAAGATCATTTGTATGAAATTGTTTTCCTAGATGATGCTTCAATTTAGCAATACCCTTCTCATCATCCCCAGAAATAATAATATCATCAACATAAATAATCAAGACAAAAGTACCAGAAGATGCATGATGTACAAATATTGAGTGATCAGATGTGGATCGGTAGAAACCATAGTCCAAAAGAACCTTATTAAACCGATCAAACCATGCACGTAGAGACTGCTTAGGACCATACAAGGCTCGATGAAGCAGACACACAAGGTGTTCATTGCCAGAAACAACATATCTAGGTGGCTGATCCATATATACCTCTTCCTCAAGCTCTCCATGTAAAAAGGCATTTTTAATGTCTAGTTGAAACAAAGGCCAGGATTTACTTACTACCACTGCTAGAAGGATACGAACTAAATTAAGACAAGCAACTGGTAAGAAAGTCTCCAAATAATCAACTTCATGGGTCTGTGTATATTCCTTAGCAACCAACCAAGCTTTAAGTCGCTCAATAGATCCATCTGGCAAATATTTGATAACATATACCCATCGACACTACACTGTTGTCTTCCCAGGTAGAAGAGAAGTAAGCTCCCATGTATGATTATGATGCAATGTACACATCTCCTCATTCATTGCTGCGTTCTAGCCTAGTAGTAGTAATGCCTGTTTATAAAAGGTAGGGACAGAAGTAGAGGATAAGGCACAAACAAAGGACTGTAGACGAGGTAACACATGATGATAAGATACAGAGTTCGCAATAGGATGTTGTGTACAAGCTCGTCTACCTCCTTGTAGGGCAATAGGAAAATCATCACTAGAAGATGTAGGCTCAGGAGTTGCAATGTTATGCTCTTTAGAGGTATCAGGAATATCAGTGGCAAGTAACTTGAACGGCTCAAAATCCACAGATGCAAAGCTGAATGGAGCTGGTAGAACGGTAGGATTAGGGCGAGAGCGACGTTGATACACTTGTAAAGGAGGAGACATTGGCAAAGGAGGTAAGCTAGGACTAGAATCAAGAATAGGAAGAACAGGATCAGCTAAAGGAAGTGACTCCCCCTCTTGGGAGGAAGGAGAAATCTCCTCCTCACACGAAAAATATGAGGTAGATTCAAAAAAAGTTACATCAATACTCACAAAAAGTCATCTAGATGGAGGATGATAACAACGATAGCCTTTTTGAGTGCGGGAACAACCAAGAAAGATGCAATGTCGAGCTCGAGGAGAGAGTTTGTCCATACCAAGATCAAGATTATGAATAAATGCAACACAACTAAAGGTACGAGGAGTAACAAGAAATGGGGAAGTTAAGGCACAAAGAAGAGAAAGTATGATTTATTACCAAGGGTAGCAGAGAGAACACGATTAATGAGGTAGCAAGCAGTCAAAACAGCATCACCCCAATACTGTTTCAGAACATTCATATTAAATCTCAAGGTACAAGCAACATTTAACAAATGATGATGCTTGCGCTCAGCAACACCATTTTGTTGAGAGGTATGAGCACAAGTAGTTTGATGAATAATTCCCCTTTCAACACAAAAGCGATCCATAGCGGATTTTGTGTATTCTAAGGCATTATCAGAGCGAAGAATTTTGATGTGTTTGCCAAATTGGGTGAGAATTTCATTATAAAATCGTAAGACAATAGCAGGCAACTCAGAGCAATTTTTCATTAAAAAAAGCCAAGTTATACGAGAATAATCATCCACAAAGATAACAAAGTACCAATATCCATTATAAGTTGAAACTCGGGAAAGGACCCTAAATGTCCGTATGGACTACATCAAAAGGTTCAGATTGACGAGTATTATTATGACTAGGAAAAGAACTACGGTGATGCTTCCCAAGCTGACAAGCTTCACATTCTAGACTCGAAACAGACTCTAAATCAGGGACTGCCAACTTGAGTCAAGCCAAAGATGAGTGACCCAAGCGACAGTACCACTGAAAAGAGGAAACAGAAGTACTAAAGATAAAATGAAAAATAGAAAAACTAGTAGGATTAAGGTAATAGAGTCCATTCCGCTCACATCCTGAACCAATCGTCCTCTGCGTCCTGAGATCCTGAAATACACGAGAAGAAAGAGAAAAGGTTATGCAGCAATTTAATGATTTAGTGAGCTGACTAACAAATAATAAGTTTAAATGAAATTTAGAAACATAAAGACTCGAGGGTAGGGATAAGGAAGTGGAAGGCCGAAGAAGGCCTTTACCGACAAGACCCATCAGCTAGGTGATACGATGTGAAGTTGTAGTCAGATCAAGAAATAAGGATGGATTACCTGAGACATGGGCACTAGCTCCAAAAGTTAATAACCCATTGTGGAGTAGAAGTAGTGAAATAAGCAGTACTACCTGAATGAGCCAGAGTAGTAGTGGAACCGGAGAAATGAGAGATGAGAAGTGCCCACACAATAGCCTTAGCTGCAGAGAATGGACCTTGTGAACCAAGATGAGAAGCTGAAGGTTGAGCCAACAACACAGTTCCAGAGTTAGAGTTTGTCGGATCCACAGCAACATGATGAGTTTGCTCGGAACGACCATACTTTTCCCAACAATATGGCTTTGTATGATTAGTACGACCACAATTATCACATTTCTTTGTACCTCGCCTAAAGCCTCGACTACCACTACAAGAACTACCACAAGAATTTTGACCACCACAGGAACTACCACGGGATGTGCCACAAGAACTACCTCTTCCACCACCAATTAGAGCAGTAGAATCTGAACCACTAGAAGAAGTAAGTGTTGTCCAAGAATGATGTCCTAAAGAAGATCGCTACAGCCGTGAATATGCATTAGCCATAGAAGGAATAGTCTCACCAGCTAGAAGCTGATCCCGATAGCTACGAAGATTATCATTAAGACCAGCAAGAAGTAAAACAGTCATTAGTTCCTCCCATTGCTTCATCATATTAGCCTTAGTTTCTGGGAATGGGCGAAACTGTAACAGACAATCACCAAGGCCCTTGAGGGTGCTGTAAAACTTAGAAAGAGGTTGACCATTCTATCGGAAAGAGAAGAGTCGTTCATATGCTCCAAAAATTTCAGAAACGTTGCTCTGCTAAGAGAAAGAATCAGCTAAAGAATCCCAGATTGCCCTAGATGCATCACTTAGTGACACTGTGTGCAATACAGAGGGCTCCAAGCTATGCCATAACCAATTCATAACCACAACATCCACAACACATCACTGCCAATAAGTGGACTGAGAATCTAGAGGTACATCAGTATAAAATGTTCCATCTGTCGACCTATGAGAAAGACCCGAATAGCATGAGACCATGTCAAGTAGTTTGTCCCATTTTCACTAGAAATGATTTGGGAAGACTATCAGGTGGAATAATGGATATTGTTGAAACAGGAACCAATGAGGAATCAACAAGAGTTTTAGTGGGGTTTGCAGCAGGGAGCAAGAAAAAAAATTTCTACTAAACCTTCTCTCCTGGGCCAAGGCGAAGTTCCAGAGTCTATATTGAAAAAGCACTCGTGGGTAAGGCAATCAGATCGACTGAGTCCAGCGACAAACACCAATGAGCAGAATCAATCAAGAGACAAATCAAGCAGAAGCCAACAGCATGAATTACGAGCCACGAACGATGCGAATCAAGAACTAGGAATTGCAATTAGACCATCCAACCGATGAGACGAGAAGCAATTGATTGGAAAATCAAACCCAACGAGCAGTAAACATCGGAGCAACGATCAGACCATAGGGTACCGACGAGGGCTACGAGTATCGTAGCGGGAAAGGATTCAGCAATCTATAGTCGCTGACTGAAATCGGCGAGAGACGAGCGAGGATCGAAATCTCCGACCAACTGGAATCGACGATGGGTGACATCACCAACGAGAGCTGTGGTTTCTGGTCAATCGAGGTAGTCGCTGAAGGGTTACTGATGTCACCGGCAAGAACTTAGTCTCCGGTCAACAGGACAGTCGCTGAAGAAGCACCAACGTCAAGCCCTAGTTGGCGTTGACGGTTAGCACCTCCTCCATCTCTCTCTTTTTTTTTTTTTTTTAAAGAATGAATGAAAGATAGAATTGCTCTAATACCAACTTGAAAATTGAATAGAGGAATCAAAGAACTTAATTAGTCCTTCCTCTCTTCCATTATATTTATAATCACAGATTACAATTGGAAAAAGAAATTACAATCAAGATAAAAAAGGAAAATACAATCACGAATCAATCACCAATCAATCATACTCTAATCACGCTCATAACATGCTCTAGAATATTCTGACATGACCCACCAAACTTGCGACCCGAACCAGACTTGAGTTATTATGTATTTTTCGGTTCGATTACAAATTTTTTAAAATCAATTTTTTCAGTTCTGTGCCAGGTTGACCAATTGCCAAATTCAACCTGAACTAGACATGAACATAATTATATGTAATAAAAATAGCTTTCACTTTACCTCTCTCACACACAATCAACCTATCAATGCTAACACTAGAGGATACAAAGTACTTCTATTGCCGATGTGGAACAAGCAAACTGTTCAAATGTAGAGGGAGGTCAAGAAGCAATGTTCATGCTGTTGACTTCTTTAGTATGAAGGGTGTTCAAGTTCTCTTTACTCAACTCAAGTTGTATGTATTTATATTTATCATATATTGTCATTTATATAGGCATTGCATAAATTCTACTATGCCTATGTATACAACTACAATAGCATAAATCTATGTTTTGTAAAACATATTTTTTCCTTTGGTTTTCTTCACTTGTTTATTATTGTTTTTACAGCAACCTTTAAATGTAAATAATTATATCATAAATTTTAGAACTATTGGAACAAGACCCAACAATTTAATTTTTTATGGGATAATATCTTATGTTGTTTTCTATTAGTGTTCGGTTTCGTAGGGGGGAAAAAATTTCTCGTGTTTGGATCATTTTCTGCTTCCTAACATATGTAAATCTTACATGCCGTAAAATTTTGTAACTTTGACACTAGACATGAAAGTAACCTTAATTGGACTTCAATTGATGACTGCAAAGAGTTTAAAAGAAATAGAAAAATTTGAGAAGAAAATGAGTTCAAATTTTAAAAATTTTATCTTCCCGAAAGTGGGGTGAAATGAAAAAAAAAAAAAGAAAAGAAGTGAATTAATAAAACTTTTAAAATGATATATTTACTCATAAAATAAAAAATAAGGCTAAATAAATTAATAACCCTCCAACTTTTTAATGATTTAATAACAAATTAGCAAGACATCCTTTCTTTTCATTCCATTTACTGACAACTTACAAATAAAGTGAAAAAAAAACCATTATCTTTTTTTCCTCTTAAAATTTCAAACAAATAGGAAAAAAATTATTATTATTTATTTTATTTCCTTCTTTCTCCCAATTAATATTTTTTTTCTTTTTTTTTTCTCCCTCCTAAACTCACAAAGAAAGCATAAATGAGGCGACTATTAACGAGTATATCTCTACTCACCTTCCCCCCTTCCAATTTTCGGGAAATTCCCTACATTAGAATGCAAAATAAGCTCAAGTCGTAAAACTAATCCATTTTTCAAAATATTCCCCACATTGGAATGCAAAATAAGCTCAAGTCATAAAACTAAAAGTTTGATATTATTGTTGGTATTGATTTGGTTACAAAAGGGAAAGGGTATCATGTAATTTTCAACTCTTTATCTTCATCCATTTATTGTTTTGAAGAAATAAGAGTTAAAACGAAGACGCATAGGGAAAGTAGAGATTGTTAGCCGGATCGAGACGGAGCCGACGCCTGGCTGGAAGGAGCGACTTCGCCACCGAGGACACCGCATTCGAGGAGCGAGTGTTCGCTGCGACGCCTCCGTTCTGGAGATTGGAGTTCTGAGTAGAAGAAGAGAACAAAGAAGCTGCTCCTGATTGCCAGAAAGGGCAAAGCCTCCAGAGCTTCCCCTCAGAGTCAGACTCGTGGTTGTCCGTAATCGCCATGGACTCTCCGGAACCTGACACACTTCAGGTAGTTGACAGCAGTTTCAGGACATAAAATTTAGGATTCCGACGAACACCAGTGGCCGCAATTATCGTTATCCGTCGAAAGATTGTCCGAGACACGGCCAGGGATTTTTCCGTACTCAGATCGACTCTGGGTAGGAGTTTTTTTTTTGTTTTACTGTTAATAGTGAGTGTTTTTGTGGAAATACAGTCGGGTCAGAACAAATTAGGAAAATGCTGTTAATAAAATCGCGATCTCAGATCGCGGTTGTTGGGGTTAGAATCTGCAGAAAAGAAATGCTATCTGAGATCGCGTTTCTTAAGAAACGCCATCTTAGATCACGCTTCTTAAGAAACGCCATCTCAGATCGCGCTTCTTAAGAAACGCTATCCCAAATCGCGGTTTCTTGCCCCTCCTACCCCCCCATCCAGTGGACCTGTAAGTCCAACATTTCATTCAAACCCTGCCCAACAATTCATTCAAACCTGCAAGCAATAAGATAGAAATAATAATGGAAGGAAAACTTTCATTAAATAACTTCAAGCGCCAGCAGTATCCTCAAATCACCACTAAATAATATCAGCAATGAATATAAATACTATCGGCGACCTTGCCAACTTCATTAGAATATAAATAATATCAGCAATGAATATAATATTAGAATTCATATCATATCAGCAATGAATATAAATAAACACAAAAAAAAAGTCATTTCGTAATTAATACAAATATTTTTTATTTCATTACAAAACCACAAAGAAGCCACAATAACTTAATCTTCCAATTATGCAAAAATCTGAAATCTAATGTCTTGCATTCAGTACGGAATACTACTCCATCCCACACCTAGTAGGCTTCCGAATCCGCAATGGATTCCTACGCCTCTCTACTGGCTCTGGCTCTGGCTCAGCCATCAGCTCTGTCGGATGAGTGGGTGCATCGGTCCCCTGTGCCTGGCTAAGGGGCTCCCCTAACTGTACATGGGTCAGCTCAATCTGAGTCTGATCCCGAGGTCTCGTCCGCCTCCTCCTCGCATACCTCATCGGAGATGGTGGAACCAATCTGCTCGGCGGTAATGTTGGCGTAACTAAATGTGAGCCGTGTGATGGCAATGCCTCCGCATCGTCAGTGATCACCGTGTACTCATCATCGATGCTCGGCAGGTCAGTAGGTGCACTCGGCGACATGGATGGGCTGACCCGGCTAAAACTAGAAGGCCCAAATCTGGCTGAGACTGATGGGGGGGCTGAGCTAAATGGCCTGTCTCCAGCTCCAGGTGCAGGTCCATCGGCACCTAAAGTGGATGCACCAGCTCTGTCTGACCTTGATCTATCTTCCCTAATTCAATGCTCCTCATTCAGTGCGATAATACTCCTCCGACCCACTGTCCTCAAGGTGCTCGCTAACCGATGTACCTCAGCTATATCAGTGCAAGTGAGGAGCTCTCCTGCAATCTGTGTGGCCATAACCGCAGTCTGTACCTGTAGAAAAACATCCAACCGTTACTATTGTAAACGTAAGAAATCATGGACACATATGAATTGATATTGTATGTGTACTGGAAATAGGTATTTACTAATATCTCCCTGCTAGCAGCTACCGACTGGGACCCGATAGGAGGCACGTCACGAGGAGGCCCGATAGGATGCCTAGTAATAAGGTCGTACCACTGCATATAGGGATCAGCATGATCCATCCGACCTGTAAATGGCTCACCAATGACCACCCGAGCACGTCGATCATTCCAGGCAGCGATGTGATCAGCGTGCATGATAGTCCAGTCCGTGCCAGCCCTACCTCGACGATCAACAGCATGTAACTCGGTAGATGTGTCACAAATCAAGGGCTCGTGCTGAACCATACCGAACTGCCGCATGACACGATCGGGCAAATACATCTCCACAATGTCAAAGCATATCAATGGGGATCTCGTCAGCCATATCTCCCGGTCGTGTGCTGGGACATCTAGAGCCGCTGGATATGGCTGCCATGTCATCTGTGACTCTACCATCAAGTCCATCTGGTCCCTATACTCAACTAGAGTACGTGAGGATGTCAACTTAAGCCTCCCCTGCCATCTGTTATTCCAATTTGAATCACCACATATTAATTTGTTATAAAACTATGTAAGTTTGTAAATCAAATATAAACCAATAATGTAATTAAACTTTGTCATACCTACAGCCATATGGGTCTCCTGGCCAGCACTAGGGGGACAGGATCGGGTACTGGAGGTGCAACTGCTGGTGGCTCAACTGGCTGTGCCTCATCTGCGTTCTCGTGCTCAGGGGGGTCAACTCGCCTGTCACGATGTCGAACAAGAGGTCTGAATATAGTAAATCGCTCCCAAGCCCATATCTGGAGAATGCCTAATGGCCCAGCCATCTCCTTCGCCTGTGTCTGTGACGCTCTGCACATCTCCCGATACAAATAAGCCAATGCTGCTCCTCCCCAGCTATACTGTCCAACACGGTCCACGTCGGCCACCAACGGTAAATACATAAGCAGAATCAAGCTGCGTGACTTATTAGGGAACAAACATCCTCCAATCAACATGAACATGGTGGCACACGCATGCTGTCGCACAACATCATCCTCAGCATCTGCTGGGAGCTGTCCAAAGTGCTGGAGCAACCAACTAAACTTAATCGCATTGCCCCTAATAGCGTCGGGTGGTGGGGCTATGCCTAGGTGACCCGCAACTATATCCCTCCACGCAGGCACTGTATGAGACATATCTACGCCTGTAACCGCCATCCCATCAACAGGCAGTCCGATGATAGCACTGATGTCCTCTAATGTGATGGTGCACTCCCCAATCGGCATGTGAAAAGTGTGGGTCTCAACTCGCCATCTCTCCACAAGTGCTGTGATCAATGACCTGTATAACATGATATAGCCCAAGCGGTAAAACCCATATAGTCCAGCCCTGATGAGATAGTCAACTACTCGATCATCCCTAGGAATCCGTGTAAGGTCCCGCATAAGGTGCTGGACCAGTACGAAGATCAAGTACCGAAGAATCCTGAAAAGTGCAAAGATTATAATCATAATAGGTATTGTGCAATTATAAATATCAAACATAATGGAACTAACAAAGTTGAAAACTTACCCTGCCATCCCAGATAACGGTAGATCTATGTCTGAGCTGGCCGCGTAATACAGATGAATCACGGGGTCCTGGAGATAACAAAGGACGATCCTGATCGCCCTGATGATCCATAACCTAAGTACAAGTCAGGAAACAAATTAGAAACAGTGCTTACTATCATAATAAGTTCTTCAAACAAAAGAAATAATACAAAGGAGTGATAGCATAGTTAATATGATTAAACCATGTTCTGAACTCCAAAGTTGAAAGTCTTACAACATATATAACAAAATGGTTTAAATTCTCTCTAATAAATTACATAATTGAAACAATAAAAAAAAGTAGACTAGCGTGCAGCTCTTCCGGGACAGTTCCTTCTAGTATGACCTTCTGCCCGACAAATACCACACCGCAACTTAGTCGAAGTTTCACTTCTATCCATCTCATTCGTAATGCTGAGTCGATATTGGCCTCCCTTTCTTTCGTTTCAATTGTTCATTTGGGACGAAAGTTGGGACATTGGGCACCTCCCAGTATTTTGGATCATGTAATGGATGGAAACGGGAAGCATATTTGTTAACATACTGCATCGGTGCTGTACTCTGCAGAGATCATGGCCATCCAGTCATAACGACGTTCCTCACAAACAGCAATGACATGCAAGCATGGGATCCGCCGATTGCTCCATTTACCACATGTGCAATGTCTATCTTTCAGTGACACCACCTGTACATGCCCACCCCCATTTACACATTGTCCCGTAGTCACCTCGTACACCCCGTCGATGTGATTAAATCGGACAATTTTGTGACCTCGAGCACTGTTGTTGATACTTATCAATCACTTCCATGACTCCTGGCGGATACCGAACTCTAGCCTCTTCAACTGCCACTGAAACCTCATTCCTGTTACAGAAGTATGTCATGACTTTGTAAAATGTAAATTGGGCACATGCTGCTATAGGTAATGATCTGGCACCCCGCATGACATTATTGAAACACTCAGAAATATTCGTTGTCTCATTCCCGTATCTAAGGCCTCCGTCATGAGACATTGTCCACCGATCCTTACGAATCTCCATTAAATACTTCCACGCATCGACATTGAGCTCTCTTATCTTTTCCATGATAGAATCAAACTTGCGAATCTGTGGAGTTTTGGCAGCATGAGACATTAACTTATTTAAATGGGAGCCAGGGAATTTCTTCTTGAAATTTGCCTCCACATGCCTTAAACAGAATCTGTGGAATGCATAAGGGGGCCCCCATCCAGAGTTAGGGGAGTTTACAGTACTGGTAATGCCAATGTGCCGATCAGAAATTAAACACAAGCCAGTGCCTGTTTGGAATTACATGCCTCCTTAAGTTGCGTAGAAACCAGTACCAACTATCAAGCGACTCCTCGTCCACAATAGCAAAAGCTAGTGGGAAGATTTGCAGATTAGCATCAGTTCCCATTGCAATTAGCAACTTCCCTTTATACTTTCCAGTACAAGTGAGTGCCATCTATTGTTATGACCGGCCTACAAAATTGGAAGCCATCAATAGACGGCTTAAATGCCCAGAACACATACTGTAGGATGGCAGTCCCAGCGACCTGTCCTGGATGGTAGCGATACTCAACGATCGTACCGGGATTATATTTTTGCACCAGCTTGAAGAAAAACAGGTAACATGCTGTATGACTTATCCCAATCCCCAAAAATACTGGCTATTGCCTTCTGTTTTGCCGCCCATGCTTTGCTATCTGATATTACGTATTGAAATTGATTCTTGATGACCAAAGCTAAAAAAGCCGCCGAAACGGATGGATCCTTCTTCACCAATTCTTTAATGTGCATTGCAACAAACCCCGTGTCTAGCTGGGAGTGATCTCGGTTCATTCGAGTATAAACACAACTATGAGGGCCCTCGTACTTTGTGATCTCAAACAGCCCATGTCTTTTCAGTTTAGTTGCCCTTAGTCGCCAACTACAAGGAGTGTCACTGGACATCTTGCACTGAATAGCCCATCTCTTTGTATCCGACTCAACTGTTTTAAATTGAGTATTCGTTCTGACTGAGTACGTCTTCAGAGCCCTCATTAACTCAGTTTTGTCTTTGAATACAACTCCAACACGAGGGTCATCTGTCATTGGGTCCCAATTTAGGCAATGGAACCCAGACGTGGAAGAAGCTGCAGTGCTTGGCTCACTTAGAGTTGTAAACAATTGCGAGGGGGGCTGATGCAATCCTTGTTGACCCTCACAGAAATCGTCATCGTCATTGTCATTAAGCCCAGCATCAACAACGACATGACTGTTGGCCTCAACATCGACACTGTAATCAACATCTAACCCGAAAAATGAATCTTCCTCTGCTAGTATTTCTTCCAGGGTTGGAGGCACAGCCGATGCATCACAACCTCTTTGCTCCTTGTGCTGAGCTAGCTCCTGAACCGCAGCTAATTCAAGAAACTCTGCATGCAAAGGATTGTTGGGCAGTGGTAAATCATGAAAATTGGAAGCACCATCTCCCTCAGAGCCAATGATGGGTGGTGCATGCACATCAGCAACAACTGGCATGTGTGGAGGACAATCAACCGACATTAGTTGATAATCTAAGTATAAGTCAACATGTGACCATTTCAATTGATCCACTGCATCCATCATTCCCCTAACTCCTTTGTCATTTTTCACCCGAAAAGGCCTATAATGAGCTGCGGATCCAACAATCACTGGAAACCGATATGTAATATTAAGCTTCACCCGAGTCACATCTACGTCCAATGTGTTACACAGTTCGAGTATTAGTTCGTCATAACTTATAGTAGTAGCAACCCGAGTACTCTCCTCGTACTCACGGTCATATGCCAACCCCTCAAGACTGGAAATGACGTTCCCACCCCAATAGCAAAATACAGTGATGTATTTTTCTGACATCATACCTTCTGTTACAAAAATAAGAAAATAAGATAAGGGAATCTTCAAGAAGAAGAAAGAGAAGTTTTTTTTTTATCTATGAAGGCGAATACATCCCACAACACAAACAATTTAATCTCAGATGATAAATTTTATACTCGAGAGAATGTAATATTATTATACATTACAATATTAACATATATGTATATTTTTTATTGTGTTCTAAGCATTTTGTGTCGAGTTTTTCTGAGAATTGCCGTATAGACACATCCATTCTATGTTATACCCATCTGTCATGTTGTGTTTATGTTAGGAACTTGTGAATTAGAGGTACTCAAGCAAGAGAAGATTACTAGAATAAAATACACACGGCTTTGTGACTTTACCACCACAAGGCTAGTCGAAGGCCTTGTAATAAAATACTGAGTCACTTAATCATAAAGAGGACCACCAATTGCCCCCCCTTTTTGGTATGTGTGTGCACGGGTGTGTGTGTGTGTTTTATGAAGAGGTGGGTTGTGAAATCAATAAAGCCATATCCCAAATACTTGGGATTGGCCGATGGATCTCGTCATTCCAGTATGCAAATTCATAAGTTCTATCAAATTATATGCTACCACATCTTTCCTTAATATTTCTCCGCATGTTAAATTTGAATCATATTCTCCTTGCCAGCCAACAACATTTAACCCTGATGTGAATCGTGTCACTCCCTTTAGTTGGTGCTGTTATTTGATTATGTTGAAGTGGGATTTGAAACCAACCCCCTTGGAGGACCAAGAACTAAATTTGGTGCAACCATGCGAGCATTAGCATAACAGAAGAAATCAAATGTGGAGGACATTCTTCGTTGTTAAGATATTTCCCTCCCAATGCTGTGAGTTAAAAAAAAAATTGTATAGCATGCTCCTATCCATGGTTTAATTGAGCAAAGTGGGAAATCAAGCAACTAAGCTGGAATATAGTCTTTAGACAATGATCCGCCAAGTTAATAATAATGGAAAAGGATGTTTTCCTACTCTCACTTGACAAATTTAAATGAAGCCAGGTCAGCCAATTATACCCTGTCCCCAAACAGCCTAAGAAGATGTTAGGATTTTACATTTCCAAAAGACTCTTATGCTGAATATCATGAAACTCAAATCATTGAGTGCCTCTCATTTTATTACCTCAATATTCAATTCATTAAAATATGTGTTTCGAGAACTCAAATATTTCTCAAGCTAGTTCACATTTCATTTAGAGTAACTAAGAATCACAAAGATTACAAGCTTCAAAGTAGGAAAGATGTAGTCATGGTTGTAAACTAGATGTCATTTCTAGTAAGCAAAAAAACTAGAAACACAGCTTTTTGGGTGCAAAAATGGCTGTGTTGCAAAACCACTTCAACAAAATTGGAATTTCAATTCACATAGGAGATTCCTGTAAAAGGGTGGACTTAGAGAAGGTTGTTGCATTGTGATATGAAGTTAGAGATTCAAACTTTGGAACCAGCCTCTCTACTGACAAAGGGAATTTCTTTTTTTTTTTTTTGGGTAAATTTGACCCTTCCAGACGCCACAATGCAAGAGTCTTGCGCACTATATTACCCTATAAGAGATTTCTACAACCAAGGTGGCTTTAACTTAAACTGTCACTTTTCCACTCAATGACAACAGTATTAGTAGGCTTAATAGGGTTGTATCTTTGGATTGTGGTTAGGGATTGCAATATTAATCATGACACGAGGATACAACCAAACACAACACAAACACTGTCGATGTAAACACGAAATTACTAAGAGAAAACACAAACCCAACATGACGCGAGTACATTAACTCAAAATTGACACAAATTGATATGATTTTTAAGTAAATTAATTATTTCACATGTTAACTAAATTTTAAGATATTTGAGTATAAATATGAATAGAGACAAAGCTAAACACAAGACGTTTGAGTATAAATAAAAGGCATTTGTAACCATTTGTAACTACATTACTTTTTTGGGTTAATTGATCTTTCCTTTTATAGCAGATATTTGAATTAGTCAACAATTATATAGACTTTCAAATCTTCCCGATTCTAATGTACATACTAAAAAAGCAAGATATGTTAATCAAGCTAGAAATTTTTTCCTTTCCTGAATATAAATGATGCTAGTACTATTTAGGTCTAACGAAAACAAACCCCATAAAAATTAATTACGACATAAAATAAATAAATAACTAATTAATTACCAGGGTTATCACTAGAAACATGCAGCAGCAATAGAAACTAACAGGATTAAATATAAATGCTTGTGCTGACAGACTATGTTAGGATTTTACTAACCCAATATACCAAACACCGCAATAGAATATGCACGAGAGAGAGAGAGCTCTAAAAATATTCCTGAGGCACGAGAGAGAGAGCCGAGCGAGGAGGAGAACAATGGAGAGAGAGATTGAGGGAGGAGAGCGACGGAGAGACGACCGAAGGGCTGGAGACCAAAACCGCGATCTGGGGGCGGAGACGAGCGAAGGGCTGGAGACGAACGAAGCTGGGGGTGGAGGGTTTTATAGCCGACTAAAACCGCGATCTTGGATCGCGTTTTTAACTTAAACAAGAACTGCCATCTCAGATGGCGTTTTTCGGTTGGGTTTTTTTAACTTACATTTTTTTAACTTAAGAAGAATTGCTATCTGGGATAGCATTTCTTACTAAAACCACTATCTCGGATAGCGTTTTTATGCTGCCCAACAACTGCGATCTGAGATCGCGATTTTATTAACAACATTTTCCTAATTTGTTCTCGCCCGACTGTATTTCCCCAAAAACTCTCAGTATTAACAGTAAAACAAAAAAAAAGTCCTCTGGGTAGTGAGTTTGTTGACGGATTTCAAAGGTAGTGTTCAACACAAGGTCACTTTTACTGCGTAAATATTACTCTCTCGTAGGCTATTTGGAAACATTACTCTTTCAGAGGTCATTTAGATTATTAAAAAAAATAACCTAAAAATTAACGGAAGGGAAATTTTTTAAAATTTAATGTGTAAAAAATTATTTTATATTTAATTTGATATAAAATTATTAAAAATTATATAAAATGATACGTGACAAAATTTTTTAAAAAAAGTTAAAATTTTTTAGAGTTTGAAAAAGTTGAAATATTTGAAAATTTTTGAAATTTTTTAAATTTAGTTGGAGCTCTAAGTGACCCCTTAAAATTAATTTGATTTGGTTTGGTAAATAAAATTTTATGTTTAGAGTACATTTTGAATTTAAGAATTGAATTGATTTGATTTAAGAAAAATACTAGCTTTCACTGTACTAATAAAAAGTAGAAAATGGGATAAGTATAAATTTATCCATTTACTTAAATAGCTTAAAAAATAATAAATTCTCATCAAATTTTATTCTTTTAAATCGGATTCGAAATGATACAAAAATTTTAAAATTTAAGTTATAAAATAAAATAAAATTTAATTCATAAAATTTTATTTTAATTCCAAATATAGGAATTGATAAAAATTCTCATCAAATGAAATCAAATCCTATCAAATCTACCATTCCAAATGGAGTGCTAAGAAAATAATAAATTCTCATCAAATTTTATTATTTTGGATTGAATTTTACATTTTATAGAAATTTTAAATTTTAAATTATGAAATGAAATTAAATCCAATTTATAAAATTTTATTTTAGTTCCAAATATAAAAGTTGATGAGAATTCTTATCAAATCAACCATTCAAAATGGAGCGAAAAAGATTGTGGATTAGTATGAACGGCTGAGCAACGCATATATAGTGTACGATCCCAATGAAATTTTGATGCATGGTTAAGGTAATTAGGTATTTTTGTTTATTAGTAATTAAATCCATGCAATTTATGAATTTATCATATTATATATTTATTTTAATTTTTAATTAGACATTATGTTAATAATCATTTATTAAAAATCAAATTTAATAAATTATGTGCAAAAAAAATTAATTAGCATATTAAATAAAAATCTTATTTATTGACAAATAACATGTATAATTAATTTAGTTTTATTAATTAAAATATCACATGATAAATAAACTACATTATCACTTAATTATATTCATCGAAAATCAAATTTAGATAAAAAGTTCATGAATGATTTAAAATAATATGCTAAAAATAATTAGATATGTAAAATAATAAAAATTTAAAAATAAATTTATTCATTATTTTTTATTTTTCTTTTTATTTATAAATTTTTATTTTATTTAATCTCAATTTTTTTTAATTATCTAATCTCAAACTTTTTATTTAATCTCAATTATCAAAATAGAATAAAATAAGAAGGCGATAATATTTGAATTAAACTATAAATTTAAATTTTATATAATGAAATAAAATTTAATTATTATTAAAATAAAAAATATAAGAATCGTAAAATTATTTATGACTTTAAAAGTGTACGTTGTCACATAAAATAACTATTGTTGCATTATACAATTCATGGAAAATATTAAAAAATAATTTATGATAAATATTATGATAAATTATAATCAGAATAAATGATAAAATCAGGTAAAAAAATTTAATAGAATGTAAACAGATTTGGATTAAAAAGATATATATTTATTGTTATAAAATTATGATTATAAATTATATTTTTAAGTTCATAAAATTATATTTAACACAACATATTTCAAAATAATCATTCTATCTGAAACGTGTAACTAAAATTTAAAATAAATTCATAAATTATATTTAATGAAATTATATTTTTAATGAGATCATAAATTGTCATTTAGTATTATAATTTATATCTAAATTGAATTATAATATTTAATATAGATATAATAATTTAAAAATTAATATAATAATCATTGTAAAATTTAATTCAATTGACAATGAAAACTAAGTATAAAAATTTCAATTGAATAAAAAGTTCAATTTATATAAAATACACTATACATTTGTTAAATATAATTAGATTAACCATAATCTCTAATTAAATAGAATTTTATTAAATAATTATAAATTAATATAGAATTTAAATAGCATTCCAATATTTAGTATACAAAAAAATTTTAAATCTTGAGAATAATAAAAAATTAATAAAATCTAAAAAATCACATTAAAAACCACATTAAATAAAAATAGAATAAATTTAAAAAAATCATACTTTGTGTATTTGAATTGTCGCAACCGAATCCGCAGACCAAAGTCGACGAGCACGACTCGTGAGTCTTTATTGTAGCATGGTGCGTTTGAGATTGCCCAAATGTGAAAAACTATATTATGTTTTGAAATAAGGCATTGATTACAAAGACTTAGAGTTATCACTTGACACTTTCAAGATGTGTATGTTAAGAAACCTGAGTTTCGATTATGATTTAAAAATGTTATTTATGTTTTTTAAAAGATGCGCTAAGGAGCCCCTTTTTAGTGGCTCTCGACTACTTTATGCAATCAGAGATAATGGGTCAACTACGCACAGAAACTGTTACCCTTGGATACCTAATAATATCTAGAGTCTCTTTCCACTCTTTATAGTTATGATCTCACAATATAATACTCTGGTTTATGATGATCAATGCATACAACTCTTGAATGCAAATAACGTATAGAATGTGAGATGGTTGAGCTAGCTCGTGCATGCAAATGAGATGTCTACCTATGAGATTTGTACTGAAAAAAAATTATGTTTGACATAGAAATGGACTTGTGTAGTCCTTATGCATGAGTATGTGTGTGTGCGCGCTGAGAATGAAATGTGAATTAAAAGATTTTTTATGAAGACTCTAAATACCGCACTCAAGTTTTCGCTCAAGCTGCTTACATACCCTGTGATAGGGATCAGGTCATCGTAGCTTGTACTTATGGTTTGACCTATAAGTTGAAATGTGTGCAAGAGCTTAGCTCTAAATTAGCACCTCGTGCCAGTGGTTTATAAAGACTGGGGTGATCGAACTCAAGCCATTTACTCGAGCTGCTTATGTACCCTATTAAGGAATCAGGTCTATGTAGCTTTAGGTAGGTTTGCACCTTGCGAAGATGTGATGTGTTAATATACAGGTGTGGATGCAAATGTGATTAGAATGCCGTGGATGGAAAACTAATTGGCCTCAAGTATAATAAGCCTCATCATCAGCTAAGGTAGGCTAAGTGTGTGAAAGGGTGACCGATAAGATGGATGTTGTATCCAAGATTAGTATGAAGAAGCCTCGCTCTAAATATGGTATAAGGGAAAGGAAGAGCCTAGCTCTACGTATGGATTAGGAATAATTGTCTTTGTATTGTGAGATTCTTAGCTCTCAAACTGAAATGAAAATTAGTGCCTCGCATATAACTTTGGAAAAGGAGCTTCGCTCTTGATGATAAGAGACAATTAGTGCCTAGTGCATAACTTAGTGAAGGAGCCTTGCTTCAAGGAAACAGGGGCACTTAGTACCTTGCACATAAGTGGGAAATGGCTAACTGGGAAAGGAGCTGAGCTCTAAACAAGAAGGACAGTTAGCACTTAGGGGAAATGAGCCTAGCTCCAGATAAGGAGGACCAGTTAGCACCTCACGCATAACTGGAGGAAAGGAGCCTCACTCCAGATGACAAGGAATATTTAACGCCTCGCATGTAACTGAAGAAAGAGTTTCACTTTACTGGTGAGGTCAACTCCAAGGGAAAAGATAGTTAATGCTTAACGCATAACTGTGGTCCGGACACAAAGCCTATTTTCATTCTCCTATGCAAGTTAGCGCTAACAGAGTTGGTAAAATTAAAGAAACAGGTTGAAGAGTTTCTAGCTAAAGGGTTATTAGGCCGAGTACCTTACATTGGGTTGCACAAGCATTATTTGTAGCTAAGAAATATGGAACTTAAAGAATATGCATTGATTACAAAAAGCTTAACCAAGTGACTATCAAGAACAGATATTCACTACCAAGATTTAATGATTTGTTTGCTTATGTAAAAGGATCATCTGTATTTTCAAAGATTGATTTGAAGTTGGGATATCATCAGTTAAGAATAAAAGAAGAAAATATTCCAAAGACGGTATTTAAGATTTGGTATTTTCACTACAAGTTCCTGATTATGCCAGTTAAATTAACAAATGCACTAGCAGTATTAATAGACTTAATGAATAGAGTCTTCAGAGACTACTTGGATAAGTTTGTAGTGGTATTCATAGATGATATTTTAATTTATTCCAAGTTAGAGGAGGAACATGAACAACATTAGAGAATCATGTTATAGACACTAAAAGACCATAGGTTTTATGCCAAGTTGAGTAAATGTGAATTCTGGCTCAGGGAAATGAGGTTTTAGGGCATGTGATTTTTGAAGAAGGGATAGCAGTAGATCCATCCAAGATTGAGGCTACTTTAGAGTGGTCAGGTTGAAGATTGTATTTGAGATTCATAGTTTTTTGGAATTAGCATGAAACTACAAAAGGTTTGTTTTCAACTTTTCTAGAATGGCTACTTTCTTTACCAGGTTGACCCGAAAAGGATTTAAGTTTGAATGGAACGATGCTTATGAAAGATCATTCCAAGAGATTAAAAAGTACTAACTACCACAGGTGTTAGCCATTTCAGAGAGGGGATTAGGTTAGCTTATTGTGATGTGTCTTAAGAAGGACTTGGTTGTGTTCTCATGCATAATGGTACAGTTATGGCTTATGGTTCAAGATAGTTGAAAACTTATGAGCAAAATTATCTAGTTCATAACTTGGAATCGGCAACTGTATTTTTTAACCTTGAAAAGTTGGAGACACTATTTGTATAGTGAAAAGTTTGAGGAATTTTTCAGACCACAAAAGTTTGAAGTATATTTTTACCTAGAAGGACTTGAACTTTAGGCAACGAAGATGGCTAGAGTATATGGAAGATTACGACTTTAAGTTGCACTATCATCCGAGGAAAGCCAATGTGGTTGTAGATGCCTTAAGTAGAAAGAGTCAAAGTACCCTAGCTAGTGTTGTAACTAAAAAATGAGAAATGATATGAATTTTGGATGAATTTGATCTAGAGCTTAGGGGGATGGTGAACGGGTGGTATTATATACCTTTGTTGTTCAGCAAGCATTGGTCAGTAGGGTAATTAAAGCGCAAAGATCCGATAAAGAAGCTGATGATGTTTAGGTAAAAGTATGAAGATTGGTGGATATATTGGGTTGGATGGTAGATGATGATGACACGGTCAGATATCAATGGAGGATCTTTGTATCTTTGTCAGTTCGAGGTAACGTCATAAGAGAATTTTACCATTCATATTTTGACACTACATTGAGGGGGCACGAAGATGTATCATGACTTGAAGCGTCAGTTTTTACTAGGCTAGAATGAAGAAAGGCGTGGCAGAGTTCATTAGCAAGTGCCTAACTTATCAGCAAGTTAAGCAGAACACTAAAGATTAGTAGGACTATTGCAGCCGTTATCGATATTTGACTAAAAATAGGAGAACATATCTATGGATTTCGTGTCAAGGTTATCAAAGACTAAAACGGGCTGTGACGCTCTATGGGTAATTGTAGATCATTTGACAAAGTCAACACATTTCTCACCAACTCGGATGACAAGCTCGATAGATTCTTTATCCTGATTGTATATTCAGGAAATTGTGAGATTACATGGGATACTAGTATCTATTGTTTCAAAGTGAGACTCATGATTTCTCTCCAGATTTTGGTAGAGTTTTCAGGAAACAATGGGAACATAACTATATTTCAACACAGCCTATCATTCCTAGACTGACGGATAGTCCGAGTGAACAATTCAGATTTTATAAGATACGCTTCGAGTTTGTGTGCTAGATTTCAAAGGTAAATGGGAAGATCATCTATCACTAGTGGAGTTTGCTCATAGTAATATTCACCAAACTAGAATTGGGATGGTACCATTTGAGGCATTGTATGGGAGACCATGTAGATCATCAGTTTGCTGGATGCAATAAATTCTGAGAATGAAATTCTTGCAAGAATGGGAGAATGTAATAACCCAGATTTCCATATTAATATAAATTGGTGATTATTAAAGAGTTTAGAATGTAATAATGCGTTAATTAGATCAATGTGGGTCATTAAAAATGTAGTTGGTCAAGGTTTTGGAGGTAAAGGACCTAAATTCTAGACTTAGACTTTTTTGGCACAAAAGGAAGTAGTGGGGCACCCGTGCCTCATGTGGGGTGCCCTTGATGCTCTGCAGAATGTCAGACGAAAGTCTTTCTTTCAATCTTTCAAGAATCACCTTTTTGTCATGTCCTTATCCAAACCTAGGAAAGAGTTTGCAGGGGGAGGGAGTAGGTGTATTGTAGCATTCTTGGAACCCAAGATTTATATATGTATATATGGATGTATTAGAGAAGAGAGAGAAAGTTTTAGAATTGGGAGAGAAGGCTGATAACTAAAAGGAAGCCGAAAGACGTGGGGTAAGGTAAGTTCATCAAACCTAAACCAAACTTAAATTGGTTCTATAGGAATGAAATTAAACTTTTGTTAAACATGTTTATATAATATGTTTGTTGTTAGGATTAAAGGTTAGGCCGTACGATCTACTCGAAGTTGGGAAAGAATAACTGAAGGTACACTGTCATTGAGTTGTACTTTGTTCAAGGCTTGAGGTAGGAATTTTTAGCTTCTAAAAGGGCAGATATGATATGTAGAGAACCTAGAAGTATACTTCTGAAATATGGTTAGGAATTTGGAAGCATGAATGGATGGTTTGGGACAAGTTATAGATGAATAGATATGTATGTATATGTTGTAACTAAAATATTAATCTTGGAAGAATCTGCGAATTAAAACTTGTTTTGATCGAACCATTGAAGTCTTAGAGACCATCGAAAACTTGGGGAAATAGAGATTTTGAGTTAAGTATTGAATTTGAAATAGTTTGAAGCTACGAGGGAGAAAAAGCAAAAATGAACCAAAACAGGGGTTGCTGGTGCACTCAGTGGGGCGCCCTATCTCCTGTGGGGTGCCCGTGACCCCCCGTCTAGAATACTAAATTTTGATACCTTATTTTAAAACTTGTATATCTCAAAACCCAAACATTATGATATTAAATGTTGAACCTATAATGATTTAAAAGGTGAAACGTGCATGAATTTGAGTGTCACTGCTAGAAAAATAGCCTTTGGCTACTGAGATTTTTGGCTACGACCCATCATCGAACTTAAAATTGGTCACTAGCTAACAAAGTCGTAGCCAAATTCAGAGCCAAATATTTAACTGTAGCCATTAATATTCAAGCAGTAATAAAAAGTTATATAGCTTTCCCATTTGACTGCTGCTCTAATTTTATGGTAGTCAACACATACTTTTGGCGTTAGTGTTTTAGCTACGGCTCTAATTTTATGGTAGCAATTAGATTTTTAGCTTCTATGTTTTACTGCTACTTTAATGGGTAGAAGCTAAAAATTAAAAAATAAAAAAATTTCCAATTCTTTCCCCGCGAAAAAAATTGGCTTTTTTACTGTAATATATAGAATAATTAAATAATTTACTTGAATAGGCTGGAATTGGAGTATTTTCAAAAATTAGGTCACTGACGACACCTTTATGGATGTCGTCAATGCCACTGATGACACCTTTCTGCACTAGACCCCTTGATAGTTTGTTTGCTCCCCTCCCTTAATTTTAAACAACAACACAACAACCTGCCAATTTCAAACAATAACACAAATAACCTCCAAACAATAACACAACAACCCTGCTAACACAAAAACAAATCAAAAAATCTAAGTATAAATAATTAAAAATAATCAACTATTAATCAAAAAATCCATGTTAAATACTGACTTTTAAATAAAAGAATAAAGTAAAAGATGATTAAACTAAATCAAAACTTAATCAAAATAAAGTCCAAACGATTACACCTTCAATCTAAACTATTGCTTAAGTATAAACCCATATGAAACATGTTTTTGTTTATATATTCCAAATGAAAAATGTAATAAGAGTACAAAAGAAAAAAGAAATGAAGTGGATAACTCGGTGCCACAGCGAGGCCTCTTTCGTGCACGGCGTGGTTGGTCTGGGTGCATAGGCACATCGTCAGCTATGTCCACTGACACCGACGGTACCTCCTCTATACATAGCTCCCCCGCTAGTGCATCCCCAACACGTGCCTTCATTTGCTGCTGACGTTGGTGCATCATCCACACGTGCCTCCTGTCCACTCCAGCTATAGGCAACACCAAATGAATGTGTCCTAATGATGACATGCCTGTCCCTCGTCCTCTGGGTCGTCGTGTGTAAGCTTTAATTGGTGCCTGGGGGGCTGACACGGATAGCTTAGCATCAAATATAGTAGCAGGTGATCTGGATGTTGGGGATGTAGAGAATGGCTCTATATGCAGAATCCTAGAACAGAAGTTATCTATATTCACTAACAGTGAAGCATATGCCTCTGTAGCCAATGGTGGGGTTTGTAGCTCCACACTGGGATTTGAAGTAGATATGTGTGTCTCATTGGTCTGCTACTAGGCACTCGTTGCTGAGGATGGTATGTGCATCTAGTTTATGCAGCTAGAGGTGGCTGCTGGGGTTGTGGAACTGCTCAGTAGGTCTGATCGGGCACAAGTGGTGGGGGTAAGTCATCTCGAGCTTCATAGCCATATACAATATGATATCCTTGTGCTCATCTACCAGCAGGCTATAATCTGCTGAGACCTGATGGTCGGCCTAAGAGAATAAGCTTACTTAGTGGACATGGATGCGCGCAGTCTATCCTCATGATAATCGCCATGATTACCAGTCCTGCCTGATGTATAATCTGCTATAGCACTTGTAAGTAACCAGACTAATCTGCACCATCGATAGCTGCAACGTGACTCAATGCATGCTCACAATAGTGTTAACTTGCATTGTACAAAAAATTAGTGAGTTAAATGCAAAGCTAACAAATAAAACATTGGATATTGAAATATGCATAAGTGAAACACCATACCAAGATCGAAATATCAGCTGCCACCAGCAGAGACCCAATAGGTGGCACATGTGAGGGTGGCGCGACATGATTCTGGGTGATATGACGATGCTAGTCCTTGTATGGGAGACGCATAGTGGAAGCCTGACCCTGGACGACCGACTCCCATCGTTTGCCCCACTCCTCTACGTACCGCTAATGGTACTACAGCCAGTTCACCTCTCTCGCTATGCCTTCTAAGGTCGTGCAGCTGGGCATCCGTGTCAAACTTAGGCAGGATCACCTGATAGAGGCTGAACTACCTCATAACGCATTTTGACAAGTGGTATTTGACAACCTTATAACATATTAGTGGACATGTCGAGCGCCACACCACTTTTCCAGCTTGGCAGTATGCAGGAAGTGTGCTTAGAACTGACTCTAGATATGGACATCATGCCATCTGGTCCTCCCTTATGAGCATCAACTGGTCTTTGGAATCCCTCAATGGCCTCGCAAAGCTCACCGCTAACTCCTTCTTCCATCTATATCCCCATGGATCTGCTAGAAGGTCAAACTCCACTAGTGCAGGATCAGGTGGGAAGGTGGTCATGTAATGACTGGCCGAAACTGTGCTAGTCTCTCCTTTGCCCAAATCTATCATAAGAAATGATAAATTGCATGAAAATCACATGATAACATAAACTATAATAACATCTGATAATAAACATATAAATACAGTTTGTTTTGTACCAAAAGTATGGCAATCGGTCCTGCCATCTCCACCATACGTGTGGTGGAAGCTAAGCACATCTCCTTGTATAACCACACTAGTGCAGCTGCTCCCCAAGCTAGCCTACTGCACACATCCAAGTCTTGAAGAAATGATAGGTAATATAGCTTCACTAGGTTACCAGAGTAGTCTAGCAATAACTTTGTTCTGATGATGATTAGTATTAGTGCCCGAGTATAGCACTGTATTTTTGCATCTGTAGCCTCTCTGGCAACACCAGGGAATGGTTTGTGAGCCACGTAATCTTCATTCGGCCCCTTTTGAAGTCTGTCAGATCTAGGGTCCTACCTAGCACTTCCTAGCACAGTGCTTAGCATCCCACCAGTCTATACTGGTCATCTGTCCCGATGATAGGCTCCATGTCAACCCGTGGGACTAAAATAACCTCGATATCCTATAATGTGATGGTAGCCTTGCCGACGGGGAGGTGGAAGGTATGCTTTACCCATCTCCATCGATCCACCGATGAAGTGATCATCGACCAGCAGAGGTGGAGAGTTCCTAACTTGTATATTTCGTAAAATCTAGCCCTATGCAGCTACTGTAGGACACGAGGATCCTAAGGTGGATCAAATATCTGGCAAAGGCCATGCTACATAGACTGATAGCGTATGACCTCCTCGAACTCCGTACAATACCAATATAAGGATAATAAGTATTAGCAATTAAATAACACTTGAAATGACAGCATAAGTATGACATTATAGCATGGTAATTCTCCTTGGATCAGTCTAGGTGGCTTCAACATTATCAAGGAAGATACAAAAAGAATAGGTGAAGCACGAGCTGATAAAAATGCTATCCAAGGCTTCTTAGATGGCCTTGAAAAGATTGGAGCAACTAATCTAAGATACTCTGGATTCTATTATACTTGGTGGAACAAACAAGGAGTTGGCAAGGCTATTAAAAGCAAACTTGATAGAGTGCTTATTAATGAAGGCTAGCTTGACTCATTTCCTAAATCAGAAGCTATTTTTCTTCCCCATGAAATTTCAGATCATTGTCTAGGACTAGTCACAATTAGAGCTTCTAATTCTATTTGCAAGAGGCCTTTCAAATTCTTCAACTTTTGGACTAAGCATGGGCTCTTTAAGGAGATAACTGCTAAGGCTTGGGATGTGTAGGTGAAAGGAAATCTAATGCTTAGGCTTTACTCCAAATTAAAAATCCTCAAGTCTGAGCTTAAGGCCTTTAATGTTGCTTACTATGGCAATATCTCCAAAGGACTCAGGAAGCTAAAACTATGCTAGATATCATACAAAACAAGCTGCAACACCAACCTACCGATGATGCCTTGCTAGAAGAAGAAAGGAATGCTCACAATAACTATATTCATATGGTGTTGGCAGAAGAGGCCTTCTACAAGCTAAAATCTAGGGATAATATGATATGGCTTGGAGATTGAAATACATCTTTTTTCCACCGAAAAGTAAAGGCCCACAGATTAGCAAACAAGATTTTTTCTATTCATGATAGCCAAGGAGAAAGACATGAAAATCCTATAATAGCCAAAGGCATTTTCTTGAGTACGTCAAGAAGCTTTTGGGTGCTGTAGCTACATATCTTGAAAATGCCTTCCCCATTATTGAATCCTTAATGAAATCTGATATTCCATTATGCAAACTTCAAGCCCTTGATACACCTGTTATGGATGAAGAAATTAGAGCTACTCTGCTTGTTCTTGCTTAATTACCTCACTCCAAAATAAAAGCTCAGATGAAAATTCAGATTATAAATTCAAATTTTAAAAAAATGTTAAGTGAGGTAAATCAAGACAAGTTTTCCCCTAAGTGCAAGGTGTGGTTGAAGCACAAAATAATTGGTAAGTCCCAGGTCATTTCCACAGGGATCTAGGGAGTAATGAAGTGAATGACTCTAATGGAGATTAATTTGGCAAAACACAACTCACAAAAAATGTGAAACAGAAAATTAAAATCTGATTTGGTTGGTTGATGGTTTTGAACTAGTTTTCCAAAAGCAAAATAATTTAAACTAAAAGATTAAGTGATAAAAAGGTTGAGCAAGACAAGTTTAATACCAATCCGAATGAATTTCAAGTGCCAAGAGTTTATAAATTACCAAATCAATTTGTGCTGATTTTTGAGAAAATTAATTTCAATTGAAACAAACCATGGATTAAACACTCAATGTGCATAACCTATTTTAAGGACAATAGGAGTTCTAATTCTAGCAACCCACATACAACAATGTCATGAGAGTTCTAAGTTAAGCAACACCTATGAACTCATCAATAGGATATACAAATTTGGATTAATCGGGTCTTGAATCAATGAGTTCTAAGACACCCAGCTGCAAATTGACTTGATAATCATAAGAACTCAAAGTAAATCCATGAAGTTCGGCCACTTGAGATTCATTGGAAGGGCATTACCCTTGCCTTGGCCCAAGAAGACTTAGCCGAGCATATTAAAGAGAAGAAAAACAGAAATGGAAATCTGAATTGAAGACATTTCAACCTGAAAAATGAAAGTTTAATGGATTCAGAACTGAAAATCTAATTACAGAAATTGAAATGAATTCAAAATGTAAATCTCAAAAACTCCAATGCCAAATTGAAATTAAAATGTAAAACTATGAACTCTCAATAAAATTTCTCTCAAAACCTCTCTCTACAAAACTGAATTTCTCTCTCTAAACTTCCTCTGCTTTTTTTTTTGCGTCTCTCCACAGGAATGCTCCGTGTGTATCTATTTTTGCTTATTTTTTTCTCTCTCCTCCTCTAACAGAATGTAGTCCTCATGATAGCTCCTTCTTTCTCCTACTTTTACTGATTTGCCCTCCCTGGATTGCAGGTTACATCACATGGAGAAGTTGGGGTCACATGGAATTCGTTGCTGTGAAGAAGCTTATATTTGAATACAGTAAAACCATATTCGAATATGATCCTCTGCTGCAGAAATTTCCAGAATAGTGATTCTGATCTCTTTGCATTGATTTCAACTGAATTTTCTTCTTCTTCTGAAATAGCTTCAATCCTTTGATGTGCTGTGCAGCATGCTTTCTTCTCAACATCCTCAATGTAGCTTAATTTCTTATTTTTGTGATGGAAATCAACACATATTCCACTTTGGAGATATGGAGATGAAATCTGCACAAAACATAGATTTTATATCTTTTTATGATGTGTGCAAGTGTAATTTGAATATATAAATATGTAACAATTGATGTCCAATCACACTACCCCCCAACTACAACATTACTAGTCCCTAGTAATGCTTCTAATAGAAGAAATAGGAGAGAAATCCAAAAGCATTAATTCCATTTCAATTTGAATGACATTTCAGTTATTCATATGAAATTAGTCAACACCATAAGCAAAAACTTTCATAAGCAAAGTTTAAAATTTAAAATTTTATAAGAGATGTGAAACTTGCCAAGTGTGTGAAATGAATGTGAATGAATAGCAGCTTTTAGCTCTATCAACTTAACATACATCTTTAGAACTTCATTTAATTCTGAACTTTGCATTCCATTTCATTCCCAAGTTTTGACTTCAAATCTCACCTTGGAATTCACTCCAAAGAAAATAGAGCACACAAGGTTTCACTCAAGATGCCCCTTATTAAGAGTAAATGTTCATCAAATTCTAGAAGGTGGCATCAACAAGTCAAAAACGATGTATTCAAGAAAGAATTGGACTTGGCATAACTCCATGAATGAATGATGTAGCAAAGTAATTTCAGAATTTTCACCATGATTTCCTAATTCCTAAATTTCACAATTGAATGAAAATTCTTCCAAAGATCAATTAGGACTTGCAATGGGTTGTAATGGGGCCATGAGGTTTAATAAGGTAATAGAAGGAAAGGATAAGGAATTCAAAAACTGATTTGGAACACTGAAATAAACTTTCTTCTACTCTTCTACAATTCATTATTTTTTTTTCATTTTTTTTTTTTGAAGAAATTGAAAATGACCTCAAGTGAATGTATTTCAAGATTAAAACAGTTCCCCCCTTTTTGATTTTCTTTTTATCATCCATTTCCCTTAACATTTTCTTTTTCCTCATTCCATACATTTTTCTTTCTTCTCACCTCCAAATCCCACAATTCAGTCCACTAACCTTCATTTCTATTTTCAGTGCATTCCAAAATACATAGGGAAGGCTAGAGAGCATTCATTTTGGTTAAAGGAATTATGTGGTAAAAATGAAGAAGTATGAATGCTCTAATAAGGCTCAAACTTGGCTACAATGGTCATGTTTATCAAAGAAAGGCATTCCAAGCTCAAATGTTAAGAAAAATGGCCTAATATCACTTCTATGATTTCATTCCATTCAACCATAAAAGTTAAGAATCAGAAATCTAGTTCCATTCCTCTATCACTTCACAAACACCCTAAAGCAAAATAGTATAAGTGGAGTTATTGAAGGAATTTGAAGTGCAAAAAGCTTGAGCTTTTGGAAAGCCCTTAGAGTAAATGTAAGTCTCTCATGAACAAAGTTTAAGGCTCAAATATCTCACTTCAGGTTTTAAGTCTCCACTATATCTGGAAATCCATAAAACACATTATTCATTCATAAATCCATTCCTCAAGACAAATGTTAGATCAACAATTCTCAAGCTAAATCCATTCACACACTTTTCAACTTAAAAACACATGGCAAACACAACAACTCTTAAAATTTCATACTTCAACTCAGCTCAATCCAATTTATGCAAATGACATCACTAATTCCAAGAAAACAGAAATTTCATTCATTCCAAGTTGTAAGTTCAAAGTCATAGGTGGCAAAAGTAAAAAAAAAAACAACTTAAACCTAATCAAAAGAAACAAACAGCAAGAACATCAATCCAAATCCTATTGTTGACAAAACATATTTGAAATATTCTAAAGATTTGCTGTCAAAAATCTGGTTTCAAGGACGAAAGAGTCTGAATCATGGCTGAAATACTGAATTAAGCATTTCTTCCTTCTCGGCTTAATTCGAATATGCTCTCCACCAATCGAATAAGCTTTTGCTGCCCCTGTCTCAGCTCACTAACTTCCCTCATCAGTACTTCTTGATTTTGCTGGATTAACTTCAATTTCTCCTCTGTGCTCATGGGAGCTGCTTCAGTTGCCTCCTCTTCTGCTGGCTGCTGCTGGTTGTTCTCTACTGCAGGTGGAGCAGCCTTCTTCAACTGTCCTTGACTTCTATTCACAGATGTCTTGTCTATCAAAGGAGCAGCTTTCACAGTGGCCATTCCTACCTCTTCCTCTATTCCCAGAAAGTGCTGAATTATCTCTGTAATTAGACCTCCAAAAGGCAGCCCAGCAGTGGATTCTGATTTCTCCACCACATGAGAAATAACCAACTAGATGTGGTAAGGTAAATCCATGGGAATGCCTAACAACAACTTTCCCATAATCATGGCTTGCTCTAGAGTGATGGTTGACTTGTAAGCATGGGGCAGAATTGAAGAACAGACTAGCATGTGAAGGACATTACTTTTGGGAGTAATTCCTGACTTGGACATCCTAGCAGTGGTCCATTGGGCTTGAGGGTTGGCTGTGAAGAGTCTAGCCAAATTGTCCTTATGCAATTGCTCCTCCCATTGTGCTTTTTGTTCAGGTGTGGATTCGGGTACTCTTTCAACAGGTAAGTGACTTATGAAAGAGATCTTCTCAAGATTCAAACTGATTTTCTTCCCTCTAACCTTAGAGTTTATCACAGGTCTCCCATGAACCATACCCAATTCAGCATTTGAGTAAAACTCTCTCACATATGGTACCACAGCCCTCCTACTGGTTGTAACCCAATGCGCCCAGCCCCTTTGCTCAAATAATTCTAACAATTCATAGGGTGGTTCATTGTAGTCCTCCAATTTAATTCCTCTTTCACTCAACACAGCTCTCTTGCTGTAATTCTCATCATATTTCAGCTCTGAGGCTTTATTGGAAAACCTCGAGCTATCAAAAGAATCCTCATCAAAAAGATCTTGGTCAGATTGTGCTTCAGGTTCATCCTCAGGAGCATTTTCAGAGGTGTGGACCTCATGCTCAGGAGCAGTAGTGTGCTCCTTAGTAGGCACATTCTCAGGAACTCCAACAGAGTTTTCCTTTTCAACATTAGAGACATGATCATCATGTCTCTCATTCAAACTCTCATTACCTACAGAATAGAACGATTCTGTTCTAGAGGAGGACCTAGGGTCTGATTTAGAAGATGACAGTTCATACGTTATGGGTTCCTGAACAACAAGTGAAGAACCCTTACCATGTTGGCTCAAAATCCTCATGCTCCTTCTTTTAGCCTCACCTTTATAAGCCATCTTCTTCATCCTCTTTGATGGCATTTTGCTTCAATTGATTCTCAACCCTTTATCAGAAATTTTCCAAAGCTGTAAACCCTAGCTTCTTCAATCGCAGCTCTGTATCTGAATCTTCCTTTCAATGTCAACTCAAAATCACGCTCAGATAATCTGAAAGTTGAGGATTGGAAGAAGATGTGGAATGGTGAAGGTTTCAGGGTTTTGGGCACCAGGGCTCGTATTCGAATAGAACAGGAACTTGAATGGGGCCACTCACGGGTATATACAGGATTTAAAACCGACATCATATTCGAATACCCAGACCCATATTCGAATACAGGTTATCAGCAATTTGCAATTCCAGTGTCCAGAAAACCAGAAATTCTTCCCCCATTTCTTAAGAATACTCAAATTAAGTTTTGCCAACAGCTAGGATTCGAAAATTATTTCAAAAGACAACTAATTCAAGAAGAAGTTTTGCAATTTTTTCAAATTTTCAATTTTTTTCAAATTTTCAACATATGCAAACTCAAACTGACATAAGCATGATCTTAATTCAATTCAAACAATTCCAAATCATATTCAAAACATTCTGATCATATCCAATCACTCAATTCAGCAAATTTCAGTAAAAACACTATTCACATCCACAAACTCAGATTGTGTCCCCCCCAACTAAAATCATGCATTGTCCTCAATGTATTAAACCAGCAAATTAAAGAAAGTTGGGGAAGTAACATACCTGGAGATTGTGAATGAAAATTCAACTTATTACCAAGAATTGAAAGCTCATCATCAGCTGCTGTGACCAATTCCCCCCCCAACTTGTTCCAAGCTCACATTTCAGCAGTGGCAAAGCATTCAGTCCAGCTACTGCAAGAACACAGCTGCAGTTGCAATTGCAACTGATCAAATCAGATTTGAATAGATTCTTTTCATCAAGCAGATTCTTCA
The DNA here is from genome assembly GCA_019916065.1 of Vitellaria paradoxa. Taxonomy (NCBI): domain Eukaryota; kingdom Viridiplantae; phylum Streptophyta; class Magnoliopsida; order Ericales; family Sapotaceae; genus Vitellaria; species Vitellaria paradoxa. The sequence continues at coordinate 31,922,287 of CM034234.1, forward strand.
CTTCCTCAGTTGAGTACTACTTGCAGCTGAAAACTGAAGGTTAGCCATAACCATAAACAACTTCTCTTTTTTTTTTTAGATGAAAAAAAGAAAATTACAAAAACAAAAGAAAACAGAAAATCAAAAGCATAACAGAACCTACACTACTATGATACAAAGTCAGAATTCTTCCTTCATTCAAACAGAATTTGGGGGATCTTCGAGATCCCAACTCTCTACTTCAGCAACAAAATTCTCATGATACTCCTTGAGTCTTTGTCCATTCACCCGGAAAACATTCTTTGAACTTGGGTTTTCAATGTCAATAGCCCCAAACTCAGTCACATTCTTGACTACAAAAGGACCAGTCCATCTTGATTTAAGCTTTCCTGGAAACAGATGCAATCTAGAATCATATAACAACACTTTTTGTCCCACAAAAAACTCTCTTCTACTGATGTGTGCATCGTGCCACTTCTTTACTCGATCCTTAGAAATCTTGACATTCTCATATGCATCGTTTCTAATCTCTTCCAGCTCACTAAGTTGCAATTTTCTTTGAAAACCAGATTCAGTGATGCTCTCATTAAAATGTCTCACTGCCCAAAAGGCCTTGTGTTCCAACTCCACTGGTAAGTGACAAGCTTTTCCATATACCAATCTATAAGGGGACATTCCTAAGATGGTCTTGAATGCAGTCCTATAAGCCCACAGTGCATCCACCAATTTCAAAGACCAATCTTTCCTTGTGGGGTTCACTGTTTTCTCAATGATTCTTTTGATTTCCCTATTAGCTAATTCAGCTTGTCCACTTGTTTGGGGGTGGTAAGATGTTCCAACCTTGTGTAACACCCCATACTTCTTCATCAAAAGACCAACATGTCTATTGCAAAAATGTGTTCCCCTATCACTTATCACTGCTCTAGGCATCCCAAATCTGGAAAACACATTTTCTTTCAAAAATTTGATAACCACTCTATGGTCATTGGTCTTTGTTGGAATAGCCTCTACCCACTTTGAGACATAATCTACGGCCACTAGAATGTACTCATAACCAAAGGAACTCACAAATGGGCCCATGAAGTCCATACCCCAACAGTCAAAGATATCAAGCACATAAATGGGATGAAGGGGCATCATGTTCCTCCTAGTGAGGCTACCAAGTCTCTGGCATCTATCACAAGCAACACAAAATGCATACACATCTTTGAACATGGTTGGCCAATACAATCCACATTGCAAAATTTTAGCCACAGTCTTCCTAGCAGAAAAATGTCCTCCACAAGCTAATGTGTGACAGAACTCAATGACACTGGTGGACTCACTCTCAGGTATGCACCTCCTAATCACCTGATCTGGGCAATATTTAAACAAATAAGGGTCATCCCAGAAAAAGTGTCTCACATTCCTAAAGAACTTCCTTCTATCCAACATGGTCCAGTGAGAAGGCACAATACCTGAAGCTAGGTAGTTGGCTATATCTGCAAACCAAGGTACCTCAGAAGAGTCTATGTGGAACAACTGCTCATCAGGGAATGTCTCATTGATGGGAGAATCAAAAGATGCTAAATCCTGATGTGGGAGTCTAGAAAGGTGATCAGCAACTACATTTTCAACTCCCTTTTTGTCCTTGATTTCTAAATCAAATTCTTGAAGCAGAAGAATCCATCTAATAAGTCTAGGCTTAGCATCAGGTTTGGTCAAGAGATACTTCAAAGCAGCATGGTCAGTGTATACTATGACATGGGAACCTACCAAGTATGATCTGAACTTGTCCAAGGCATATACTACTGCTAGCAACTCCTTCTCAGTAGTAGTGTAATTCCTTTGTGCTTCACTAAGGGTTTTGCTAGCATAGTACAACACATGTGGCCTCCTATCCCTCCTCTGTCCTAGCACTGCACCAATGGCACAATCACTAGCATCACACATGATTTCAAATGGTAAAGTCCAGTCTGGTGGCTGCATAATGGGAGCTGAGGTGAGCAAACTCTTAAGTCTATCAAATGAGGCCTGACACTCTGGTGTCCAATCAAAGGGAACATCCTGGGATAGAAGGTTGCACAAAGGTCTAGCAATGGCACTGAATGATGCAATGAACCTTCTATAAAACCCAGCATGGCCTAGAAATGATCTGATATCCTTAACACATCTAGGGGTAGGAAGTTTTTGAATGATTTCCACTTTGGCTTTGTCTACTTCTATCCCCCTAGAAGACACTATGTGGCCAAGACAATTCCATGAGTTACCATAAAGTGGCATTTTTCCCAGTTCAAAACCAAGTTTTTCTCCTCACATCTAATCAAAACCTTCTCTAAATTTCCCAAACATGTATCAAAGTCACTGCCATATACTGAAAAGTCATCCATAAAAACTTCAAGGAATCTCTCTACAAAATCACCAAACAGACTCATCATACATCTCTGAAATGTTGCAGGAGCATTGCAAAGACCAAAAGGCATACGCCTATATGCAAATGTGCCAAATGGGCAAGTGAATGTGGTCTTTTCCTGATCCTCCAATGCAATCTCAATCTGATTATACCCAGAGTAACCATCCAAGAAACAGTAAAATGCATGCCCTGCCACTCTTTCCAATACCTGATCTAGGAATGGAAGAGGGAAGTGATCTTTCCTTGTGACTGCATTTAACTTTCTATAATCTATGCACATGCGCCATCCTGTTTGGATGCGCATTGGAACTAATTCCTCTTTTTCATTCTTAATCACAGTCACTCCAGATTTCTTAGGCACTACCTGAGTTGGACTCACCCACTTAGAATCTGAGATGGGGTAGATAATTCCAGCATCCAAAAGCTTGATTACCTCCCCTCTAACAACCTCTTTCATGTTGGGGTTGAGTCTCCTTTGCATTTGCTTAATAGGCTTGGCCTCATCTTCCAAAAATATTCTATGAGTGCAAATCAATGGACTATTCCCTGCAGATCTGCTATAGTCCATCCTAAAGCTCCTCTATGCTTCCTCAAGACTTCCACAAGTCTATTTTCTTGGTCCAAACTCAGCTGAGATGAAATGACAGCTGGATAGGACTCTCCCTCACCCAAAAATGCATACTTCAAGTCACTTGGTAGGGGTTTTCTCTCAGGTTTTGGTGGCTGGTCCAAAAATGACAGAGGCTTGACTATGGGCAGCTCTAAAGACTCAACAGATGGTCTCCACTGATTCACCAATAGCGTTGAATTTTTCATTTCCTCCAATTCTCCTCCCCCACAATTCTCCAAGTCACAATCAGCTAGGAAATCTACTTGCTCATTATTCACTAAAGCTTTCTCCAAAGGGTCATCAAAATACTCTCTATCAAAGTGATCTTGAGTGATTGTTTGAATCAAATCAACTTCCTCTACCTCCTCATAATCACTCGGCTGTTTGGTCACCTTGAAGATGTTTTTCTTAATTGTCATGTTTCCAAAGGAGAACTTGATAACTCCGGTTCTACAATTGATCAAGGCATTTGAGGTGGCCAAAAATGGTCTTCCTAGGATAACAGGTACAGCTGGTTGGTTTCCTTAAATGGGCTGAGTGTCTAGCACTATAAAGTCCACCGGAAAGTAAAAATGATCCACTTGAATCAAGACATCCTCCACCACACCCCTAGGGACTTTAACTGACCTATCAGCAAGTTGTAGTGTCACCCTAGTAGGTCTAAGTTCTCCCAACCCCAGCTGTTTGTAAACAGTGAATGGTAAGAGGTTGACACTTGCACCTAAATCTAGCAAAGTTTGATCTACCCTTTGATTCCCAATTAAGCAAGCTATGGTGGGGCAACCTGGATCTTTATATTTGGGAGGAGTTTTAAATTGCAAAATGGAGCTCACTTGTTCAGTCAAAAATGCTCTTTCTTTCACATTCATTTTCCTCTTAACACTACACAAATCTTTCAAAAATTTTCCATAGGATGGATTTTGTTTAATTGCATCAAGTAAGGGAATATTGATTCTGACTTGTTTGAACAATTCATAAATGTCAGAATTCAAATTCTCTTTCTTGGCTTTGTTCAATCTTTGTGGAAATGGAAGTTTTGGAACAAATTCAGATTTGTCCAACTTGGTTTTATTCAAAATCTCTTTATTTTCAAAATCTTTTTTACTCTTTTCAAACTGATTTTCCTCAGAAATTTTGTTCTTATTCTCAGAAATTTCCTCTTTATTTTCAGAATTTACCTGCTCTGTTCTCTGGATTCTGATTTGCTGCTTACTGCTATTCGAATGTTGCTTGCTGGTATTCGAATATTCCTTTGGCTGCATCAGAATTTTTTGCCCTTCTTGGCTCAGATTCTGCTTTTCCTCAAGTTTTCTGCTGTCCCCAATTAGTCTTTCATTTTGCTTCAATTCCTGCTCTTCATGCTGAAACATGATTTCTTTCTCAGAAGTGCTAAATTACTGTTTCTGTTCACTTTTTGTTCTGCTGTCCAGTTTCTGTTTCAGCTGCATTTCCTCTTCATTTTTCATTATTTCTTACTCATTTTCTTCCTCAATTTCTTCAGCAGGTGGTTTGTAATCTGGCTTGACAATTTGCTTTCCACTTCTCAATGTTGAAACAGCTTGTACATGCTCCAGATTTTCATTTGCAGTAGATGAAGATGATTCACTGAAATGAACTTGGCTTGTAGGATTTGGTCTTGGCTGAGAAGGAAGCTTTCCTGATTCTCTGATGGTTAAAGCTTGAGTTAGCTTTGACAATTGACTTCGGATGTCTTCCATGGCCCTGTTTGTCTGCTCTTGAAACTTGGAATTCTGATTGTTGGTTCCAATCTGCCCTTGCATAAATTGTTGCAAAGTGTCTTCCAAAGATCTTTTGTGAGGTGGCTGATAAAAATTTGTGTTCTGCTGAGGTTGAAAAGGCTGAGAAGGAAATGGTTGGGGTTGCACAGGTTGTTGAGGTAGGTATTGTTGGTTTTGTGCCTCTGCTTTCTAAGAAAGGTTTGGATGATTTCTGTAGCCAGGGTTGTAGTTATTCGAATATGGATTATGGCCTTGTGAATATGTGTTCACCCCCTGATTTTGGTTGAAGGGTCTTGCAGCTTGTGTGGGATTTGCTTGACCATAGAGAACTTCCTTAAAAGTTGGAAGTGTTGGGCAATCATCAGTCCTGTGGTCTGCGGTTTCACACAGCACACACTTCACTTCACTCTCCTTCAATGTTTGCTTCTTTTGCTCCATCAATTCAATCTTTCTTGACAATGCAGCCAACCTAGCTCCAACATCATCTGCCTCATTGAGATGGAACTTTCCTCTATCATTTGATTTGTCAGAAAATTCAGAAAAAGACGGGGAGACTACCTCCCATTGTTTAGTGTTTTCAGCTAAAGCATCAAAGAAATGTAAAGCCTCTTCAGCAGTTTTGTCATAGAATTCACCATTACACATGGTGGCAACCAACATTTTCAGATTTGGAGTTAATGCATTATGGAAAAAATTAACAATTCTCCAAGATTCAAAACCATGATGTGGACATGCTTGCAACAATTCCTTGAATCTTTCCCATGCTTGAGCAAATGTTTCATTGGATTTACACACAAAATTCATTATTTGCTGTTGAAGAATTATAGTTCTATTTGCAGGAAAATACTTCTTCAAAAATTTTGTTTGCATGTCTCTCCAAGTACCTATTGATCTAGGCTCAAGTGAATTCAACCACATTTTTGCCTTGTCTTTCAATGAAAATGGAAATAATTTAAGCCTAACCATGTCCTCATTAACATTCCTATCCATGCAAGTTCCACAAACATCTTCAAATTCTTTCATATGCATGTAAGGATTTTCTGAGTCCATGCCATGAAAAGTTGGTAAAAGCTGAATTGTTCTAGGTTTAAAATGAAAATTCTGATGTCCATTTGGAAGAACAATGCAAGATGGAGTGGTTTGTCTAGCTGGATAAAGATATTCTCGGAGAGGTCTAAGGATGTTTTGATCCATTTGGTCATTCTCTCCTTGAACACTTCCTTCCGGTAGAACAGGTGGTGGTGGATCCATATGTGCAACAGAAAATTCAGATTGTGAATGTGATGCAGCAGATTTAATCAATTCAGCAAGAGAAGATGGAGAATGCAATTCAGATCTGTTTCCAACAAGTTTACCAGACCTTAAAAGCATAAACAGAAATTCAGACTGAAGCAAAACTCCAATCTAACCTCCTAACTTCACAATTTCATCTACTGATTCACAGAGAATTGCAACTACAGCTTACAGCAGAGAAATGCAGCAGTATTCGAATATCAGATGAAACATATTCAAATCAGAAATTCAGGATTCAGATGCAAATAGTTCTAAAACTAAACTAACAACCAAGACTATAAAAGAAATAGAAACAGAGATGGAACAACAAGTTACCCAACAACTTAAGCAGCTCTGTTGTTGAAAATGGTGGTGAGATGTACTGCCAGTTAATGCTCCAAAAGCTCAAAACACCATTGCTTCTCAAAGATCCCCGGCAACGGCGCCAAAAATTATGCTTGTTCTTGCTTAATTACCTCACTCCAAAATAAAAGCTCAGATGAAAATTCAGATTATAAATTCAAATTTTAAAAAAATGTTAAGTGAGGTAAATCAAGACAAGTTTTCCCCCAAGTGCAAGGTGTGGTTGAAGCACAAAATAATTGGTAAGTCCCAGGTCATTTCCACAGGGATCTAGGGAGTAATGAAGTGAATGACTCTAATGGAGATTAATTTGGCAAAACACAACTCACAAAAAATGTGAAACAAAAAATTAAAATCTGATTTGGTTGGTTGATGGTTTTGAACTAGTTTTCCAAAAGCAAAATGAATTTAAACTAAAAGATTAAGTGATAAAAAGGTTGAGCAAGACAAGTTTAATACCAATCCGAATGAATTTCAAGTGCCAAGAGTTTATAAATTACCAAATCAATTTGTGCTGATTTTTGAGAAAATTAATTTCAATTGAAACAAACCATGGATTAAACACTCAATGTGCATAACCTATTTTAAGGACAATAGGAGTTCTAATTCTAGCAACCCACATACAACAATGTCATGAGAGTTCTAAGTTAAGCAACACCTATGAACTCATCAATAGGATATACAAATTTGGATTAATCGGGTCTTGAATCAATGAGTTCTAAGACACCCAGCTGCAAATTGACTTGATAATCATAAGAACTCAAAGTAAATCCATGAAGTTCGGCCACTTGAGATTCATTGGAAAGGCATTACCCTTGCCTTGGCCCAAGAAGACTTAGCCGAGCATATTAAAGAGAAGAAAAACAGAAATAGAAATCTGAATTGAAGACATTTCAACCTGAAAAATGAAAGTTTAATGGATTCAGAACTGAAAATCTAATTACAGAAATTGAAATGAATTCAAAATGTAAATCTCAAAAACTCCAATGCCAAATTGAAATTAAAATGTAAAACTATGAACTCTCAATAAAATTTCTCTCAAAACCTCTCTACAAAACTGAATTTCTCTCTCTAAACTTCCTCTGCTTTTTTTTTTTGCGTCTCTCCACAGGAATGCTCCGTGTGTATCTATTTTTGCTTATTTTTTTCTCTCTCCTCCTCTAACAGAATGTAGTCCTCATGATAGCTCCTTCTTTCTCCTACTTTTACTGATTTGCCCTCCCTGGATTGCAGGTTACATCACATGGAGAAGTTGGGGTCACATGGAATTCGTTGCTGTGAAGAAGCTTATATTTGAATACAATAAAACCATATTCGAATATGATCCTCTGCTGCAGAAATTTCCAGAATAGTGATTTTGATCTCTTTGCATTGATTTCAACTGAATTTTCTTCTTCTTCTGAAATAGCTTCAATCCTTTGATGTGCTGTGCAGCATGCTTTCTTCTCAACATCCTCAATGTAGCTTAATTTCTTGTTTTTGTGATGGAAATCAACACATATTCCACTTTGGAGATATGGAGATGAAATCTGCATAAAACATAGATTTTATATCTTTTTATGATGTGTGCAAGTGTAATTTGAATATATAAATATGTAACAATTGATGTCCAATCATACTCTCTTCTTTTTGCCAAGCCATAAAGCTCTAGGTCTAGATGGATAGGCAGCCCACTTTTTCAAAAAAGCATGGGATACAGTGGGAGATGATGTCTTGCAAGCTATCCATTCATTTTTCTCTTCTGGTAAACTTCTCAAGGAACTAAATGATACTACAATTACATTTGTTCTTAAAGTTCCTAATCCTAGTTCTGTTACTGATTATAGGCCCATCTCCTGTTGCACTACTGTCTATAAATGCATCTCAAAGATCATTGCTAATCAGCTTAGGAGAGTATTGATGCATGTTATTAGTCCCAACCAAACAGCATTTGTGAAAGACAGATCCATTTCCGATCACATTCCACTAATGCAGAAGCTAGTAAGAAATCACCATAAAGCCAACATATCCTCAAGACGTGCTCCAAAGATTGATCTCATGAAAGCCTTTGACTATATCTCCTCGGCCCTTATTCTGGACATAATTAAAGCACTGGACTTTCCTTTGAAGTTCAGGCAATGGATTGAAGCATGCATTACTACTCCACATTTCGCTATTTCTATTAATGGTTCATTGGAGGGCTACTTTCCAAGTGCTAAAGGCTTAAGATAAGGGGACCCTGTTTCCCCCTATATCTTCATCATTGCTATCGAATTCTTTTCTAGATTACTTACGAAAAACATTGGTGAAGGCTACTTTACTTTCCACCTAAAATGTAAGGATCTTGGCATTACTCACTTTTCTTTTGCTGATGATCTATTTATCCTGTGCACCCCAGATGATTCAACTTTCCGTATCATCAAGCATGCCCTCCTTGACTTTCACAAATACTCGGGTTTGCTCCCCAATAATGCCAAAATTAAAATATACATGGCAGGAGTTGAAGGAAGTGTTAAGGAAGAATTGTGCTCTATAATTGGATTCCAAAGCAGCTGCCTTCCAGTCAGATATCTTGGAGTTCCCTTGATTTCAACCACACTTAAGTTTGAGGATTGTTCAAGGCTTATTGGTAGTATCGTGAAAAGGGTTAAAAGTTGGTTTAGCAGAATCTTATCATATGCATGAAGGCTTCAACTAATCAAATCAGTGCTCTTTAGTATCCAAATATTTTGGAGCTTGCACTTTATCTTGCCTAAGGAGTGTTTATGTAACTATTGAACAGATTCTTAGGAGATTTCCTTAGAAGGGAGCTGATCTAAAAATGCATGGTAGCAAGAAGAAGTCTGTTGCTTGAAATCTGAAAGAGGCTTGGGCATCGGGAGATTAAAAGACTGGAATAAAGCATCCATATTAAGGCACATTTTGAGTCTCTGTTTTGGTAAGCTATCACTTTGGGCTCAATTGTGCAGGAGATATCTTCTAAGGAATAAAGACTTTTAGAGCTGCAAACCCCCTCTGATTGCTCTTGGTCATGGAGGAGGCTCCTTACGATGAGGACTTTCGCCATTCATATGTCCAAATATGTTATTAGGAATGGAAGTTCAATGTTATTATGGGATGGAAATTAGCACCCTCTGGGGCCCTTTATCCCAAAATACGTCCAGTGTATAGCTTATGATGCAGGAATCTCCCTTGATGCGAACGTGTCCTCCATTATTTCTAACAGTTGTTGGAAATGGCCTTATCCCACAACTTGGGAGCTCTAAGAAGTGAACACTGTTCATGCTCCTTATTTCCTCCTAGATGTGACGAAAGAAGATAAATTCATCTAGACTATATCTAGTTCTAATGAATACTCAGTTGCGGCAACTTGAAGCTTCCTAAGGTAGCAACATCACATAGTAAATTGGCATAGCTTGATTTGGTTCCCTACACACATCCCAAGGCATAGTTTCATTGCAAGGCTAGCAATTAAAGGTACGCTCAATACATTTTTTTTTTTTGGTAAGTAAGCTCAATACACTTGATAGAACTATAGCCCGGGGCATCACAAGTAGCTCCCTTTATGTGCTCTGCAATCATCTAATGAATACCTTTATCACTTGTTCTTTTCATGCCCTTTTTCTGCCGAGATATAGAGCACCATTTGCCAAATGTGCCTTATATATGATAATTGGCAAGGTTAGATGAATGAAATTAATTGGGCCATTGGAAAATTTAGTGGTAAATCTATGGAGAACTATGTATGCAAGCTTGCCTGGTCAGCTACCATCTATCATATATGGTTGGATAGGAATTCAAGAGTATTCAAAGGTACCTTTGCACTCTGAGCAGTATCCTAAAGGTCATCAAGCATGAAGTTAAAGTTTAGGCTTCTCAATTCAAGAAAATGAAATGTACTACTCTTAATAGAAACTTTTGTACAAATTGGGAAATTTCTAGCTCCTATATAGATGCTGTAAATACTTTTGTATTGAATGCCCCTAAGAAATTGTAATTTTCCTATTAATCCAAAACACACTTACTTACCAAAAAAAATATATGACATTATAATCACTGAACATTATGTACATACCCTAACAGGGGACTCTCAAATATCAGCCAATCGATGTTCACCCTGGAGTGGATTACACGGGCATCTAATGGCCCAGGATTTAACATATGTCATGATAAGACATCTCGCTGTACAAATCACATGAACATTCACAATTTGTAAATACTAACACATTAACAAGTAAATAAACTAGTAACTTCTTTCTAAATGATTTCATTCAAAAATTTAGTTAAGTTTATTTCCATAGGTGTAAACCAACAAATTGACTATTAACATGTAAAATTATTTTAAAGTAAGTTGTTTAATGAATTAAAATTAAAAGATGAACTAAGAAAAGTTTTAAACTAAAAGTGTACGGTCCCTTAATATAATACTCTTTCGTTACTATTAAATTGAAAATGTTATATTATCTACAGAATTTGTAACTTCACTAATTACGATTAAAATCTACAGTGTTTGAATGTATTAATTTAATAACCTAATGGCTAATGATGATGAAGCCCTTGCTTGGCACTTGCGTTGATCATGACCTTGTTAGTTACATATGTCACAATGTAGGGCAAAGCCATGTTCTGACCTGTCCATCTTATTCCTCAACTCAGTCAAAAGGGGACAACCCCTTTCACGGAGAAGGTTTGGGTTAGGGATAAAGATTAGGGTTTGAATGTTGGGCCAGTAGTCCTCATGTTTTAAGGGATGGAACTCTAGCATGTAGGTGTCCACGTATGACTTCATTAAGTATACACTTGATACAAACTACATCCAATCCATGCATATTCTATCACACGCCGCTATCACACGCTAGCAAGGTAGCCTTAAGACTTCCCACTTGCCATCGTTGCACGTCCCAGTCCTTAATTGCATAGCCTATGTGTTGCTACCCGTACTTAGATGGAAACTAGTCATGACTTTGCACTCACTAATTACATGATTAAACTCCATAACTTGATGAGCTAGTGCATCCCTTTGGAAATGTCAAAATTTTTTAGACCTGGGGACCAACTCTCGCCCTGTTGTTTCTTGCATTCAATTAGCCGACGTTGATAGAAGTATAAAACCAGTTTGTAGAACATTAGCTAAACTACTACGGTAATTGGTAAGCTCATAGCACTGCGTAGTACATTGTTGAAGCACTCAGACAAGTCAGTTGTCATGATGCTGTATTTGTGAGCCCCACCGTAACAAAAAGTTCACTTCTCCTTTTGGAGTTCATCTAGGTATTTCTATGCTTCTTAGTTAAGGGACTTTTGGAACTCCATTGCGTCATTGACCTTGTGGACTTGAGTGGCCCTCCCTACTTGATTCAGTAGGTCAGTCAGTTGTTTGCCATGCTATTTTTTCTTTAAGTTGGCCTCAATGTGCTTTAAGCAGAAGCAATAGTGTGTGTTGGCCCCAACTAGATTGAAAAGAGGCAATAGCAGCTTTTATGGCATTGTGCCTGTTAGAGATTAAGTACAATTTTCGATCTTCGCATACATGCCTCTACAGCATCCTCAAGAAGTACATCCAGCTACCATAGTCCTCTTCGTCTATCCATACAAATGCTAGGGGAAAAACTTATAGGTTTACATCTTGGGCTATTGCTATTAGTAGTTTTCTAGTATACTTGCCATACAAGTGTGTTCCATCATTTGATATAACAGGAATGCAATAAGCGAATCCATTAATTGAAGGCTTGAAGTTCCAGAACACATACTGGAGAATGTGTTAGGCCTTGCCCATATAAGGGTGATGCTGACATTGAACAACCATGCCCGAGTTGTAGGTCTAGATTGCATTCATGAACTTTGGGAGCAACAAGTACGACTCCTTTCAATCTCTAAATATCTTTGTCACAATCTTCTGTTTAGTGAGCCACAGTTTTCGATAAGACACATTATATTTGAACCGGTCATTTCCTTTGGCTTGCAACCAGACAATAGAACAAGTGGGATTGGACTTAACCAAATGCATGATATTGCTACAAAGAAAGTTTGAGTCAATTTGGTCATTGTTTTCACTCAGTCGTGCGAAGATACACGTGTGCAAGCCCTCGTACTTAGTCATCTCTGATAAACAGTGTGAACTTAACGTGCTTGCTCACACCTGCCACTTGCACTGGCCTTCATTCTTCTTTAGACATTAAACTGCCTAGAATTTCCTATTCGACTCTACAGTTACATAAAGCTGGTTTGATTTGACAGCATACAACTTTATAGACTTTAACTTTGAAAAGTTGTCCAACACAAGGCTCCTCATTCTTTGGGTTCCATTTCCAACGGTGAAGCGACGGGGCCCAAGAAATTGTACCGTCGTCTAGTTCAATGGAGTTGAATATTTCGAATATCGGCTCCTATAGTTGTCAAACTGCATGTTCATCGTGTTCATTAACAACCGGATCCCCGGTTACGGCCTCATCCAACATGTCCATGTGTTGACCTTCTATGTCTTCATCGTTAATTAGACCTCCAGCACTGTTGAAATCGTCAACCTAGTCAGCCATGTAATCCCAAAACATGTTTTGCTGCTGCACATAGTCACAGACAAGATCAGAGTGGGCTAAAGAATGGTATTTAGCAAGTTTTTTGGTTCATTGTAAGGGAAGGATGGCATCATTTTTTTGTAACTGGTAACAAAATTCTCAATCGAAGCATCCAATTGAGGGCTAGTTTCCTTGCCAACCGTCACAAGATTGAAAGACTCAAACTCCAGAGAGAGGTCACAGTGATTGTGCTGCAAATTCTAAATGATAGCAAACATTGCCTCGACTGTGTCTTTGTTCACCATATGTAAAGGTCTATGAAGTATTTGGCCTACACTACCAACAATTGGATAATTGCACACCACTCTCAAAACCTCCTGAGCCAGGTCCATATCGACAATTTCATACAGTTTTGTCAGCAACATTGCGTAGGTACACTGAGTGCTAGCCCTGATATAATGCTTGAATGGTCTGTCGTACCCCACAGTCATCGTCCGCATTGATGAGGTTCCCTCCCCAAAAATAAAATAGTGAAATTCATTCTTAAGACATCACGAATAATCAATAAACGACAGATTCTGGCCTTGAACAACATGAGTATCAGGGATCATACCCTCTTAACTCTTTATCTTCGCAAGGGATTTAAATCGGGAAAAGTTTCATTCGAATAGTCTTTATTTAGGACAACTACTTGACGAAGATGTTGAAATTTGAAAATTTTTGGCAACTTATCTTATCTTAAATTAACTTAACTTAACCTAATTTATGTAACTATGATTGAATTTGAATTTTATCTAAGTAATTTAATATATCACTTAATATATTCTATTTTATCTAAGTTTAAGTTTTTTAAGTTTAAGTTACTTGATTTAAGTTTGTCTAAGATTAAGTTAAGTTTAATTTAAAATTGAGTTTAACCTTAGTATTGTATTAGAAATGTAAGTGTCATTAAATTTAATATACATAGTTAGTATAATTAAATTTAGAGTGAGTCTATTTGCACTCTACAAAATACCTCTTACACTCTACTTTTTTATTAAATAAAATTACACAATTGCCCATCTTTCTAGACCTTTTTTTTTAAGTATTTGTTATTATACAAAATTAAATTAAGTTTTTAAAAGAACAGTAGTTGGCTTAATAAATTTGTTTGTACACTTGAAAGTTAATTTAGTTCATTGATTTCTCAAATTAGTTTTTTTTTTGTACTTTTATTTATTTATTTATTTTATTTGTGCATGAATGGTAAGAAACAAAAAGTAAAAGATCCAATTTTAAATTTTCGATTGGTGAGAAAAATTCGTATTGGGATAAAAGGCAAATTAGAAATTTAAATTTATAAGTGCTCTTATTTTCATATTTACAGATTTTAAGTAACAAAAAAAAAATTAAAGACTAGAATAAATTTATTTTCATTTATGTTTTTTGAAATTATGTAAAAATAAATTTTAATTTATTTTTTAAGTTAATTAAATAAGAAAATAACTTGTTTCATTTCAATTTATTTTTTGGTAAGTTTATTTCATTTCAATTTATTTATAAACTTTTGCTATTTTCTTCATCAACTTAATATTTTTTATTTATTTTTACAAATCTTTTATAAATTATTTACTTTAACATTTACTACAATTTCTTTTGATTTTATTATATTATTTTTAAAATATATTACTGGATTATAAGACTTGAAATGATTGTATAGAATCTTACTAAATAATTCGAGGATTATGGCAAGAATTAAAATAATAAAAGTTTGTAAACAAAATAAATAAAAGAAATTATTTTTTTAATTTGATTTAATTAATTATAAAATAAAATAAATAAATATATTTTTATATGATTGTCAAAAATATAAATATAAATAAAAAGTATTTTAGTCTTTAAAAAATAATTTTTTCTAATATTTTGTAGCCTAAGAGTGTTTAAATTAATATATATATATATATTTTCCATTCTAAATTAGCGATAGGAATAGTTGGTCAAAGAAGGATAATTTTATAATTTTACTTTATAAAAAAAGTGAAATGGAGTATAAGAGACTATTTGTAGAGTACAAATAGGCCCACCTAAAGAGATGAATAAAATTACAAAATAAAAATTTCGAATTTTAACATTCATCAAAATAATTTAAGCGTGCTTACAAGTTATCAAATAAAAAAAGTTTAATTACCAAAAAATAATAATAAAAAAATTCAACTTTTGCCAAAAGATGAAAAAAATAAGGTAAAACAAAAAATTATAAAAAAGTTTAACATATTTTTAGCATAACACAGTTTCAACATAAATCAGCTTAATTCAATGACATTGTACTAATTTTTAACATAAATCAGCCTAAAAAATTTAACATATTTTTAATATAACATTGTACTAATTTCAGGGTCGTGTAATTTCATGGTTTCAACAAAATGCCAATTATCATAAAATTTGCCTCATGTAATGCACATTCAATATAAAGATTGAATAACTCACTTAAAATCAAATTTCAAGGTGGAGTACACTGGTAATTTCTGATTTTAGCTGAAAACACAAATTTGAAATTTAAAATTCAAAATTCTTCTTCAAATCATACAACCTAATACAACCCAAATCAAGCACCCAAATCGTTCAAGATGTAACCAAATAAAGAGATCTAAAATATTGATAGACTCGTCTACAAGCAGTGAACCAAAGCAGTGCAATGTGTATGTGTATATATATACAGTCCAGAGTGATAAAACTTACATTTATAAATGTTGGAGATGGAGATGATAGCAGAGTATGCTAATAGAGTAGTTAGAGAGTATCTTGGAGTAGGTTTGAGATAGAGATGACACTTGACCGTTGGAGAGAGAGAATGGAGGGATGGAGAGGTGATCTGTGTGCAAAAGAATGAAATGCAACGAGCTGTTGGGGAAAATATACATGTAGAGTGTCGTCAGTGCCATTGATGCCACTGATGACACCTCCCCAACTGAAATTGGGTTATGTTGTTAGTGCCACTGACGACATTCATAAGGGTGTTGTTAATGGCATTGACAACACCCACCCTATTTTTGCTAATACTCTAATTTCAACTTATTTAAGTAAATTGTTTAATTATTATATATATTAAAGTAAAAAAGCCCCAAAAAAATCCCACTCTCATGAGCCCTAAAACACTTTCCTCGATCTATCAATCTCTCTTATCTTTCTTAAATCTCTCGCTAAGCCATAAATGAATTGCTAAAGAAGAAGAAGAAGCTGGCGATTTTGTGTGACGTCGAAGTCAAAGTCATCATCTTCTCTAGCACCGGGAAGCTCAATGATTTTGCCAACACCAGATCTATTTAATTTATCTTAGATTTCTTTTGTTAAGTTCTTATACGGATGATTTCTTCTGTCAAGTTTGTTTCGCAGATCCATTCCTTCTTCTTGTACTTTTTCCTTTGGCTTAAAGCTTTGCTCGCTTTCTTCTTCCAATCTATTCACCTTCAATTGCGAAAACCTGTAAAAGAGCACAAATCAAAAACCTCTCAGATCTCGACACAAAAACACTTTGTTTTCAGCACAGATCTTCATTAAGAGCCGAGAATTCACTCGATTGAGATGTCGTGTCACTCGACTTCGTGCCTCAGCTTGGTGACTAAAAGCCTTTTTAGCTCATCATCCATGGCTCTTAACCTCTCCTTATAATCACTGTCACCGTCGCCGCCAATGAATCGGTGCCTACATTCTTGGTACTTTCGCTTATGGTTAGGAGGGTTGTAGAAGGCGCAAAGGTGATGGCAAGAGGTCCGTTTCTAAAGCTGTATGGCGATGGAGTCCCAGCTCCTGCGGTCGTGGCAATTTACGGTGCCCGATAGTAATAGCTGCTTTAATGTCCCCAGGGTTCCCTTCGTCTTTGTCTATTTATTTCTCTCTCCTCACCATGTTTGTTCGTGGTTCATCTATCTCTCCCTGTCTATAAATGTATATATCTCTATATAAGTACATATGTATCTACTATCGTCTCACTATTTCCATATATGTTATTCAAAATTTGGATTTAGAATTTGGATTAGGGCTTTAATATTTGGTTCTTTGTATATATGTTCTTTGTTTTATTTTTGTTCTTCGATGTGACAGAGAGAGACCTTACCTTCATGTTTATCATGCTTTGATGTTGAGAGCTTGCTATTATTATTTTGCAAAATAATTTATCAATACTTTATGTCTTAGTTGTTTTGATTTATTATTTTTGCGGCTAGTTGAATTCAGAAGTTTGGGTTAACAAAGAATAACTAGTGTGTTTGGTTATTTCATTCAAATGAAAAACCATTCCATTTGTGCTTAATACCTTGACTCTTGTTTCCAAAACAATTGTCTTTGAAGCTAAGCAGTCTTACTCTTAAAAAAAAAAGAAAAGGAAAAATGAAGCTAAGCAGTTGAATGTTTAGCAAAATTTTTCTTTTACACTTGGGCAACCTTTAATGAAATAAATTTTGTTTGGAAGTCCACTAAAGTAGTTGAATTCATATTTCATTGGCTGTAGGTGCAACTGATTGACAAATTTACAAACAAAGACAGGAAAGACATATCAAGATTGCTCTAAGTAGTGTGTATATACATATAAAGATTTCTATAAGTATTGTTTTACCTTGTTAAAAATTATGAGTATTCTATGGTAGGTGGATCTGCAGGATTATGGTTGCACAATGCGTCTCCAAGTACCTCAATGAGATCATCCTTGCTTACCTTTGTGATTTTGTGCAGTGATTTATGTTGGTGAAAGGTGTTCCCCAAAGAAATGCAAACAAAAAACAGTGGATGGTATGTATCGTTATTTCTTGCTGCTAAATGAGATTGAAATTTCCTTTTCGGTGATAGAGTTTAATGTGTAGATTGGTCTATGAGCAAAACTTCTATCAAAGCATATTCACCTTTTTCTGGAGTTAGCATTTGACCATCAATGGTGCCACATCTATCTATTAGATGTGCTTATTTTCTCTGTTGCCATATTTTGTTTGCTTACATAAAGAATATCTTCTAAACAATGTGATTTGTGCCTTTTTCAGTTATGATTCAAAAATTTGATAAGATGGAAAAAGATAAGAAATAAAATTTGGGAGGATCTATCTACAAATAATCAAGCCTTAATGGATTTGGGATTTTAGTATTTTCTACCTATCCTTCAAACTGACTATAGATGAAATCAGGACTATGCTTTTGTTAGTTTTTGAAAGTCCCAAAATTACAAACTAGTATCCAAAATCCAATCTACCACAATAAACTAAGAAATGTCCAAACTAAGATTCCAACTCAAAATTAGCAATCATATCAATGGATACAAGGATTTGTTCTTTGAGTACAAAGGAGTAACAATCTTGGATCCTTGAGTAGATTAGACTAAAAATCTTCACTATGATATCAATGAGGTTATAAGTACCAAGGAAAAAAGGTTCCAAGTCCATCCAATCAACTACCCATTGCTTTACTTGTGTAAAACCTATCTTGACCTTGTTTGTTAGACTTTCCACAACTAACCTCAACTTGTGAAGATAAAAACCTTCAAACCTTGAATGAAAAGCTTCCCAGTCTGATGCTGTCCAACAGATCTGAGCAAAACAGAGATAGATCTTTACCAAAGATGGAATCTAACCTCATCCATTGTGAATCCACAGAGCCATCGCCATCTTTTTTTTGGTTTTTAGCTAAAGAAGGTAGGAATGAAAGGTGTAGGGTCAAAAGGTAAGGTTTGGAAAAAGATATTTGCTATATATATCAAAAGAAAAGGTAGAAAAGTTATTTGCACATTGGAAGATTCTTCTTGGTGTTCCAGGCAGCTTGCAGGCACGAGCTTCTCATGAGTTGCTTGTGAGGCACATTGTTTTACTGGGCAGTGATTTTCAAGACCCAAAATAGGATGCGCTCAGTGCAAGCTTCTATTAAGACACACGAGCCAATCTTTTCCTTTCCCAAACAACTTGAATGATGCACTAACACTCTTTGGCTTGTGTTAGTGAACCATTTTAACACACTTGTGACATTTTAAACAAGAACAATTACAAATAAAGTGTTTTCTCATAAATTGCCAATAAACAAGCTATACAAACACTAACAATCTTCCCATTTGGCAATTCCTAGACAAAACACACCAAACCCCAAGTTACAAATGAAAATGTCACAAGACTTACAGACATAAGACTGATTTAACTAAAGGGTCTTGACAATCAACCTAAACCACTATCAAAAACCTGCTTGAACTACTGTTAATAACTTGAAATGCTGAATAAGCTTATAAATGTACCAACATATAAGAATTCAAATCAAATAACCCAAATGCTCAACAATTCCCCTCAAATATTCAAATCATGCAGATGTTCAACACTCCCCCTCAAATATATAACTCCTTAAATATGCAAATCATTCTTCCCCTTTTTGTGAGAAATTGTCAAAGAGAAACACAATCAAGTAGTAGTATCAATCATCATGCTATATGCAATTAAATAGAAAACCAACACTAATATTAGCAGTGGTAAATTTTAGCATAGACTAGTAAATAGAAATAAGTTTAAACATAATTGCTAACAGTTAGGTACGAAAATAGTGTAAAAGGGCAAATAAGAACTAGAGGAATAACATCAGGTCTTACCAAAACAGAACTGAACATAACAAAACTAGCAGCAAGGAAAAAATAGCATCACCAACACGGCAATACATGTTCTCAATCGATGCAAAGGTTCTAACCAAATCGCCTATATCAGTGCTGAGTTTAGTGACTTATGTAGTAAGGTTGGCATGGAATTCTAAGCGGAAGAGGAGATATCACCCAATGAAGTCACTATGAAGTTGATTTGATTCTGGCAATGAGTTGGAACTTTGATTGTAGAGTCCAGTTAGCGAAGTAGTGAGTGTTGAAGACTATCAAACATCAATTTCATTATTTCCTCCAGACAATCGGACTGCTGAGTCAGGGAAGTCTTATGAGTCAGGAGATCAGTTAGGGCAGTAAGAGCATATAACACAACTGAGTTAGGGTCAGTGGTAGTAGAACCAGAGGAAACACTACTTGGGGGTTCAGGAGCTGAAGAGGATGCTTGAAAAGGACCCATTGAGAAACTCGGTGACTGAGGACTACAAGAAGAAGGATAAGGCCTTTTCTAAGTAGTAATATGGGAGACAGTAATGTGGCTGACGGGTTTTCTTGGGCAATGGCAATTTTGTCCATATGACAAACCATATTATACTTGGACTAGAGAAAAGTGGTGATAAACACACTGTAAAGAAGACCAAAGTGGGTGATCAACTGATTAAGACAGTGCACATATTTTGAAATAGTAGAGATGGAAGATCAACGGGTATGCCAAGAGTAAGACAGTAAAGTAACTTGACTTTTTCTTTAGATATTTTAGAGAAGTGATGGGCAGGGGTGATGATAGAATCAACGATTAGGTTGAGAATACAAAAACGCACGGTTGGATCACTATACTTAAAGGACATGCCATAAAACCAAGCAGTGGACACATATCTCATAGGAAGTGTCATATCCATTAATGGAGGAAGGAATAACCAGTCAAGATTGGGGTATAAGGCATCAAGAGTACGTTTGATTTTGAGATGAAAAGTAATATTCTCAATAGAGATGTGAACGAAACCCCCTTACTTTGGTGTCAAAAACCCCAAATTCATATGAAATGTTGTGAATATTGGAGTAAGACTCTTGAACTATGCTTACAGAGGCATAGTCAAGATTAGAGAACACTCTGACCCAACTTGTTTTATAAACATTTCTCTTATGCAAATAAACTCACTAAACAAGTGTGAAAGATCAAACGAGTGAGAATTGATCGGTGAGGGAACAATGTCAAGAAAGTTGTTTCTTGCCCTCAATAAAGAGATTAGAATAAGACAAAAGAGAACGAGAGGGAAGAGGATCAACGTAAGGAGTGGAGTTAGGTCTGGAGGAAGACCCAACGCTGGTGGTAGACATCTTCTTCTTTGCAGGTGGTGATTTTGGGGGTTTCTTTTGTTCCAGAGTGCATAAGGGGCACTTGATTGGTTTGGTTTTTGCTATGGCAGTCGAATAGAGAGAGCATAGAGTAGAGGGTTTTTGACAAGGATGACCACGCAGAGAGAGGATAATAGAGAGAGTGATTAGGGAGATGAAAAGAATGTAATGATATTGTAGCCAAAGGATTCTCATGGGAAGGTAAGCACCATTAAGCTACCATCACACCTAATCGCACTAAGCTCTCCTTATAAATGGAGAAACCAGACCCTAGGGCATTTATAGAAACAAGAGAAATGAAAATGGAGAAAGAGATTTAAAGGGTCTCAACCAAGTAATCACTTCCACCGAATAAATGATACATAAACTCTAAAAAATGTGAGAGAAAAAAAAATTAGACAACCATTAAAACCCATATCCATTCTCTTGTACACTGTCCGATATATGAACTAATCAAATTCATACACACAAGGAAAAATCAACTGGCAGCACCACAAATTTAGATAATTAAGGCTGCAAAGGACATCGTGCATTGCAACAAGTATACACACATCAACACACACATATTCATATATATCCTTTGTATGTATAAACATGCAATTACCTAATGAAATCAAGCCATGAATGTACCTTCTCCCTTAATCAGTGCTCCCACTACTTGTACCGAGTAATCAGACTCCCCAAAACTAATATCGAAACATATAGAATACTAAGGACAACTGTAGTGGCGGCAAATAAAAATGTCAGTCCATTACCATTAAATTGCCATAACTTTCAGCAACTCAAACTTATACTACCACAATTAAAAAAAAAAAAAAAAACTTTTAACTAAGGTAATATTGAGAACAAGCCAAAATAGTTAATTGTTAAAAGACAAAATAACTATAAACAATTCCAATTAACCCAAGTTCATACCAAAAACATAATTAAGAAGATAAAATAAAAAATTTGTCTTTCAAAAATTAAGTCAACCTTTGATATAACCATGAGCATTGCACAAAGTATCTTCAAACCTCATTAGACAGAAACACAGTAGCTATCGCGAGCAAGATAATGGAATCTCGCAACCCCGACTTGTTAGTTAAGAACACTCCAAGATGTATATCCAAAAACAGTATTGCCACAAAGAAATAATTATTTCTGAAACAAATAATTAAAGCTATAAAACTTCTTTAGCTTCAAAAATACACAGCGTGTCAATCAAGTTACACAATATCAAAATTTCTGAGCATGTAAAAATAGGATATGCATAAACAAGATTCATCAATGACATATTGTCTCAATTCTTGAAAAATTCTTTGAGAAACACATAGAGACTTGAGTAGCACTTCTAATGCAACATCAATTTCACATAAGAATTTCATAATACACTCAATTAATATCTCAAGACATAGTATTAGCTGTAGTACCACGTTCAAATTTTCTAGAAAATATTTACATGGAAGTCAAACCAATCACTTGCCCTACAAATGGATATTGATTTTCCCACTTTGAGATAGATAAGATTGACATTTTGATTTAATTTAAACCATCCTTATCTTTCCAAGCAAATAAGAAATTCAATAAGTGTAATGTGATGATGGTTTTTGCACACCTTGTTCTAATCTCTTTTTCTCCTATACTCATTTTCAATGTAATTTAGAGAACAAGATAGTAACACTTTCACCACCAAACACGACACTCTACATGCTATATTTCAAACTTCCAAACTTTTCGTAATTGGGATCGAAAATATGGCCAATTTTATTATAGGTCAATCCAAGGTAGTCATCATACTAGAAATTTAAGAAAAGTAGATAGCAATGACTATGTGTTTGATACCAAGCGAGTTGAAAAATGTGACAAGTTTGTGACCTTAATATTATATTTTCAACATGTTCTCTAATCACTATGAATTTTAAAGAATTCTACAAGAGGAGTACTATAGCTAACGATTCAAGGTGTAAACACATATCAAATTCAGAGGTGAAAAAGGAGATGGAATCCTACTTTTTGTTGTGCCATGCCACTAAGTTGCTCCCAATGTAAAAGCACCCTCTAGAGTGCTCTTATGATCATTACAACATCCAACCCCATCAGCATCTGGATAACAAGAAATTTCTGAAGAAGATCTATTAGAAAACCAGATGTCGTGCTCTTGAGAACCATTTACATAACGAATGATTCATTTGACAGTAGTCAAATGAGACTCTTTGGGATTAGATTGGTATCTAGCAAATATAGCCCACACTAAATGCCATGTTAGGTCGACTAGTAGTTAAGTAGAGAAGATTACTAATCATATTGTGATATAAGGTTTGATTAATACTCTTGCCAGATTCATCCTTATTGAGTTTGGTACTTGTACCCATAGGTGATTGCACTCAATTTGTGATCTTACTCTCAAGTATAAGAGGTTGTCGTAGTTTAGTCTAGGTGAGTCCTAAGCCATCTCCACAGGGAGCAAGAGATGTGATAAGTTTGGAAAAACTCATTTTGAAAGTGTTGGCAAAGAATAATAAAAGAAAAATAAAAATCTTTTGATGTTTTGAAGTTGGTTTTTGAAAGATGATTTGCAAATGAAATTCAACTTACACTTAAAACTCAACTTAAAAAGATGAAATTTGATTTTTGAAAATTACTTTTGAACAACAAGGACTTGGTCCTAATTTATTCCTGTAATGGAATCAAGACATTGGTTTGGTTGTGATTTTACTCAAACTAACATCCACACATGTGGTGTTCGGTTAGAAGATTTAACTTTAAAGCTTATATAGTAGAAAGACTTAGTAATAGGGTTTTGAAATAAAGTACAATCTCATCGAGATATTGAACTGAACATTTGGTGTGCACGAGCATCGAATCGTAACCAAAACCTGATTATAATATGGGTGAATCAATGTCAATGGTTAAACTTATCTTCTAAGTTTCTCTACAAATTTATGGGAACATATATTTCATTGAAGAACACAACACCCAAACCAACAATCTTTCAACATCAACCACTACGTTCCTAGATTAAAACCAAGTAAAAAGCCCTAGCCTAGCATGCTTAAACTAAGAGTTCGAGAAGAAAAAATAAACACACGTAAAAGGCATTACACTAAATAAGTAAAGCAAAACAACAAATAAGAACTAAAAGAAGAATTACTTAAGAAAAGAAAGCTTGGAAAACAAAAAAACTTTGAATTGAAATTAAACAAATAGCAATAGTCACTTATAATACTCAAACCTTAAGGGAGAGAGAATAGGAAAATACCATTGACATAAAACTAACATACAACTAATGATTAACAATGATTAAAGGTGTTCTGTCAGAATTACAAGGGCCTATTTATAGGTAAAGTCATTTTAAGGGTGATAAAGTAAATTTACATGCAAAAAAAAATGTCAAAAGACCGGTTGGGAGAAAGTAAGGGCGCACACGGCAAGAGGGTTGTGCACTTGGGGTAGCATGGATAAGTGTTTGATGAAATGTTCCACCGAAATACCCAAAAATAGGCTCTCGATGGGCGCATGACTGTAACACCTCGTGGGCACACGAGCTTGGGGTACGCATGGCCCAAGTTAGGGGTGCACTTGGGCTTAGGGTGTGCACAGCCCCAAAGACAAGGCTACACATACCCTTCACTCTCTTTGGCCTTCTTCACAACTTTCATGCTTCTAACTCAAAAGCTCTTCATGCTCAATCCATCAAATTGCATCCTCTTCTTTTCCTTTCAAGCCATCACATTGCATCCTCTTCTTTTCCTTTCAAGCCATCAAATTGCATCCTCTTCTTTTCTTTTCATTTCCCTAGCTTGATGATCCTCATGTTGCTCACAATCGTCATTTGCGTTGCCCTCCAAAGTCATCTTATTCTCACCTATTTCCTTCATTAACTGTAAAATAAGTTTCAAAGATAAGAAATTACAAAATACTAACAAGAACATGGAAAGTGATTGGTAAAATGCTTGTATAGGTGGAAGAATGGTGCTCAAATATATCAATGATTGTGTGCAATCAATAGGAGTCCTAGCATGCTTAGTTGATGAAAGACCAAATTTTTGAACCAAATTCTTAGTATACTTGGATTGGGATATGTAAATGGCACTTTTGACTTGTTTGACTTGCAAACCCAAGAAAAAAATTTTCCCCATCATACTTGTTTCAAATTGGCTTTTCATCGGTTTAGCAAATTTTACATCACACTTTTCCAAGATAGATTCCAAAAATAATGACATTCATATAAGTCTAAGCAATAGTAATTTGATTAGACTCTTTACAGATGAACAAGGTTTTATGTACACTTTCTCTAGTGAAATTTGACTCAACTAAGAAAATGGTAAGCCTTTTATACCAAGCTCTTGGAGTTTATTTCAATCTATACAAGGCCTTCTTCAAGTGGAAAACATGATTGGGGTACTTATAATCAATAAGACCCTTGGGTTGCTTCGCAAAAAACTCCTTCTTGAAGAAAACCATTTAAAAATGCACTTTTTGCATCCATTTGAAGAGGTTTGAAACCCAAATAGCATGAAATAGATAGCAAAATATGAATGGATTCTAATTTAGCCACAAGGGCAAAAGTCTCGTCAAAATCTATCCCCTCAATTTGAGTATAACCCTGTGCAACTA
The DNA here is from genome assembly GCA_019916065.1 of Vitellaria paradoxa. Lineage (NCBI taxonomy): Eukaryota > Viridiplantae > Streptophyta > Magnoliopsida > Ericales > Sapotaceae > Vitellaria > Vitellaria paradoxa. Next base: position 31,947,674 of record CM034234.1, read on the forward strand.
GTCTAGCCTTGTTTCTAACTATGGTTCCAAATTCATCATATTTGTTTTGGAAAATCCATTTTGCCCCAATAACATTTGTATCACTAGGTCTAGACACAAGTTCCCAAACATCATTTCTAGAAAACTGTTCCAACTCTTCATGCATGGCATTTATCCAATGAACAACTAGTAAGGCCTCTTTAACATTTTTTGGTTCAACAAATGAAGTATAGCACAAGTAAATTACCTCATTTCGAACTTACTTCCTAGTTCTTATAGGGACAGTTACCTCATCAACAACTTATGTTGCTAGATGATTTAGTTTCACCCTAAGAGAAGGATTAAGCGATAAATGTTGATCTTCAGCTTCATTCTCTTCTTTGGCATCTCTTTGACGATTGTCACTAGATTCAACATTGGTTTCCTATTCTTTGTTTTATACCTCCAAAACTGACTCTTCTTGAGGATATATTGTGAACTCATGTTCATCCTCAGTTGAATTTATCTTGCAAAAAGAATTCAAAGGATCATCATCAGCAATAACATTTATAGATTCCATAATAGTAGAATGTTTCAAATTGAATACTCTATAGGTTCTACTATTTGTGGAATAACCAAAAATATCCCTTCATCACATCTAGCATCAAATTTAACTAGGGACTCTCTATCCTTATAAAAATAGCATTTGTTCCCAAAGATGTGAAAATAATGAACATTTGGTAACTTTCATATGATGTGGTTTTAGTTCCACTTCTCATGAAAATCTTGTTGCTAATGTAACATGTAGAGTTTAGGGCTTCAACCAAAAATCTCATAGGCAATTTCTTACTATACAACATTACACGTGTCATCTCTTGAAATACTCTATTCTTCCTTTTAACAACCCTATTTGTTGTGGTGTCTTAGGAGTAGAGAATTCATGCATAATGCCACATCCATCACAAAAACAAGAAAATTCAAAGTTTTCAAATTATTTTTTATAATCACTCCTTAGGGGGTGTTTGGTTGGCCAAAACCAACCAAAACTCATTAATTTTTACCAACTTTTTGTACTTTCTCCCAATCAAATTTTACCACATATCACTTCTACATAATTATTATACTTTTACTGTACTTTTTTGCCAAACTTTTACCAACCAAACACCCCATTATTTAAATGATTCTACCAATCTTAAAACCTTTTTCATTTTAGAATCTATTACATAGAGATTTAAAAGATTAAAAAGTGTCTAATTTTTCCCACAGACAATTTACGCAAGTATATTTGGAATAATCATCAATCATAACAAAAATGTACTTTTTTCCACCTAAACTCTCAGTCTTAATAGGGCACATTAAGTCAACATGCAAAAGTTATAGAATAGAAGAAATAGCTATCTTGTTAGTCTTTTTGTGAATAGCCTTTGTTTGCTTCCCCTTCCGACATAGCCCACAAATCATTTTCTTCACTGTAGCAAGCTTTGGCAATCCTTTCATAGTCTTGGGCTTAGATAATCTTGCACGATCTCTGTAGTTTACATGTCCAAGCCGTTGATGCCAAAGTTCAGTGGTGTCATCTTGTGCAACATTGCAAACCAAAGTCTTATCAGTATAAAGTCCATAGCAATTATCTTTAGTTCTAATTTCCTTCAACACTACATTGTTATCTTTATCTAGAATGGAGTATTCATTTTTGGCAAACATAATATTATAGTGTGAGTCACAAGTTTGACTAATGCTAATAAAATTTACTTTTAAGCCATCAACATAAAGAATATCCTTGAGCTTAAGAAGACTAGAACAATCAATACATCCAATTCCAAGAATTATAGACTTACTACCATCACCAAAAGTGACAAAACTTTCGTCATAATCTTTCAAAGTGCGAAACATGGATTTGATGCCACACATATGCTTGGAGCATCCACTATCCAAGTTCCACATACTTGAACTTTATGCTCTAAAAGTAGTGTGTGCAACAAAGCACTTTAAATCATTAAATCTAATCCATTCTTTTCTAGTTTTAGTTTTGGAGGGTTTTTTTGCCTTTGAAAGTGTTTCTAGCTAGTGATGGTCCTAGACTTTGGCATGGAAGGTCTACCATTCGAAGCTTGTCCATTTGGTTTGGATGGAGCTCTTTTATCCTCACCATTGTGATATTGAAGGCCACTAAATCTATTTGACAGAAAGTCCTTTCCCACGGATATTTTTTTTTTGAATTTACTCTAGACTTGACATAGTCAAAAAGTAATCCGTACAACTTATGACAATGCAGTCTAATATGGCCTTTCATGCCACAATTGTGATGTATAGGAACAAACTTCTTATCATGTGCAAAACTTGAGGTAAATGTGTGAGATTTAGAGAAATTATTACTTCCATAACCTAAAGAGTTGTAAGAAGAAATATTACCTCTAGTGTGATTTTTCACCTTACTTGTACCTTGGAACAATTTTTGTTGGAAATTTTAACTCATTTTTGAATTTTTCTTTGAGCTTCCATTTCCAAACCTTGTAGCAGTTGGAATGGAGTGAGAGATTTTGGATTTGTTCCTCAACTTCTTTTCCTCATAAGGTTCATTTTCAGCCTTTGTTGGAGGTACAAATTTGACTGGTCCCTTTCCTTAAATTGAGGATGTTAAAGAATGCTTTACACATCCAAGACCAGTTCCATGATTTGGGTATTTTTGAGCTTCCAAGATATCATCTACTTTCTTGGTACCGGAGTCCCACTTCTTGAATGAACTTGTTGTCTTAGTAATTTTCTCCTTCAATTCTTCAATTTCTTTTTCCAAAGCCACATTCAAGAATGTCAATCTTTCCTTATTCATTTTCAAGGTCTCAATCATTCTTTCTAACTTCCACTTTGGCCTTATAACTCCCAACTTTATTTTTCAAACTTTCTTTTTTGCCTTCAACACTATTGAGCTTGGAGAGAGCTTCAACCTTGTGTTTTACAAGAGTTAAAACTCTGTTGGTACAGCTCGTTATATTTAACTTGTAACATTTCAAATTTCTCTTATGTGCCTTCTTCACATTCTGAATTTAAGGTGTCACTCTTGCTATCTTCACCAAAACTTTTCAAGGAATCACCAAATTTAGAATTTTTCTTTGGAGAGGATTCATTAACTTTCACCATAAATGCTAAAAAATTTGAAGAGTCATATTTGGACCCTGTTAAATCATTCTCAGCTCGATCTTCTTCACTCTTTGAATTATTTTCATTATCATAAAAAGCTGTAAAAACTTTTTTGTTGTTGTTATTCTTCATCCTGTTTGCACATTCATTAGCAAAATGACCATACCATTTACACTCCAAACATTGCTTATCTCTCAATTTCTCTAGCTTCTTGTCATTTTTGGGTCATTCTCCAACTTTTTTCTTCCCTTTGAAGAACTTTGAAGAATTGTTAAGATGAGGCTTCTTGGAAAAGCTTTTAAATCTCTTGACAAGGAAGGCAATATCATCAGCACTCATTTTAGAAGTATCAACTTCTTCATTTTCATCTTCACAAACTGTGCTTAAGACAATCCTTTTGTTTCTTTTGTTTTGATTGATGTTTACTTTTTAAGTCTGTAATACCCAACCAATTCTTTAACTTTCATTTGATCTACATCCTTACTTTCCTCAATAGCTGTTACTTTCAGTTAAAATCTATCAAGCAAAGACTGGAGAATCTTGCAAACAATTTTGATTGAGAATTAGTCTCCCCAAGATGTATCGAAGAGTTCATAATATCACTGAGTTTTATGTAGAACTGATCAAAAGTTTCATTCTCAGCTATTCAGATTACCTCAAAGGTAGTAGTGAGTCTTTGTAATTTTTCTATTTTCACTATAGTTTGTCCCTCATAAATAACTTGTGGTATGTTCCAAGTTTCTTTTGCCACTTCACAATTAGAGATCCTTTGAAACTCATCTTGAGATGCTCTGCAGAAAATAGCATTTAAGGCTTTGTTATTCTTACCGTGACTTCATTACTAGTAGCTGACCATCCCTCTTTTCTTTGGGTATGAGATAAGTATCACTCATGGTTGGTGGTCTCCATCTTTCAGTAATCAAATCCTAAACACATTCATCTATGGATTTAAGGAAGGCTTTCATCCTAACTTTCTAGTAATGATAGTTAGATCCATTAAGAAATGAGGGCCTAATAGTGGACTGTCCTTCTCTTTGGTTATCCATGGCTATGGACACTTTATGGATCTACTCTCAGAAAAAAAATCTAAACACATATAGAGAGCACCAATACTTTGATATGACTTAAAAGTCCCAAAATCATAAACTAGTACCCAAAATTCAATCAACCACAATAAACTAAGAAATATCCAAACTAAGATTCCAACCCAAAATTAGCAATCACATCAATAGACACAAGGATTTGCTAGGGTAAAAACTCTTTTGAACACAAAAGAGAAACAAACCCGGATCCTTGAGCGGATTAGACTAAAAATTTTCACTATGATATCAATGATGTTACATGGTAACAAGGAAAAAAGGTTACGAGGCCACCTAGTCAACTACCCATTGATTTACTAATACAAAGCTATCAATGAGGTTACATGGTAACAAGAAAAAAGGGTTACAAGGCCACCTAATCAACTACCTATTGATTTACTAATACAAAACCCATCCTAACCTTACTTGCTAGACTTCTCACAACTAACCTCAACTCGTAAAGCTAAAAACCTTTAAACCTTGAAGGAACTCCTTAATCTGATGTTGTCCAATAGATCTGAGCAAAAGAAAGATAGATCTTTTCCAAAGATGGAATTTGACCTCATCTGTTGTGAATCCACGGAGCCACCGTCATCCTTTTTTGATTTTTAGCTAAAGACGGTATGGGTGAGAGGTGTAGGGTCAAAAGGTATGGTTTGGAAAAAGATATTTGCTATTTATATCAAAACAAAAGGGTAAAAAGGTCATTTGGGAGATTTTTAAATCAACTGTGCATGCTCGCAAGAAACTCATGGGTGCGAGATTCTCTTGAGCTGCTTACGAGACATGCTTGCACACTAGACAGATCTACCAAGTGTTCTAGGCAGCTCGCAGACGCAAGCTTCTCGCGAGCAACTGTTTTATCGAGTAGTGGTTTTTAAGACCCAAAATGGGATGCACTCAAGTGCAAGCTTCTATTGAGACACACGATATTCAAGGACAAGTTTTTGGTATTGTATTATGGCTTTTGTTTGGTATTATATTATAGATTTTTGATATTGCACTATGTGTAATATTTTTATTTATTTTAATGTATTCGAATACATTTTATATCCCATTTGAATTACAGGTACCGCGTATTAATTAAATTTGTTTTTGATTGTAAATATAATATTAATTGCACAGGTAAATAAAATAATTATTAAAAATTAAATTAAAATTTAAAATAGTTAATAATATTGGCTATGACCATAGGCGGTATCGAATGCTATATACAAAAAAATACAATTTTGATGTTGGCCATTGCCCAAAGCTGTAGCCAAAAAGCTTGTAAAATTAAATTATTATAATATTATTTGTCATCAGCCAGGCCATAGCCAAAAGCTTGTAAAATTAATTAATACAATAATATTTTCTACGGTTTAGACCATAGCCAACAATCAAATCTGCCGTACCCAATGATTACAGGACCCTTTTATTGGCCACTCTATATATGTTGTACCTCATAGCATATTTGTTGTAGTCAATTCATAACTATAGCCATGGGTCGTAGCCAAAGAATTGGCTTTTGCTATTCTGCAAAAGCTACCATCGACGAGCCGCAGCCAATGCCTTTTGGCCATGGTTCCTTAATTTTTGGCTACCGCTTTAGCCCATGGTCAAAAGGCTTTTTTCTAATAGTGTATGAAAGGAAATATTTTGGATAAAAAGATTGACTTTAAGGTATGCTTTGGAATTGGTTATGTGAAAATTTGGCCTAAAATTTATGATTTGCCTATAGAGGGGTGCCTGCGGTCCTGAGTGGACACCCTAACCCCTTGGCGGGTCACATGGTGCCTGGATTACTCCAAAATCATATTTTGTATTGCTTTCAATGCTAAGCTTATGTGCTTACATCCTATACTTAATATATGTTTCATATAAAATGGTTCTAACATTGTTAATGAGAGTTATGTGATAACTGATTTAAAATGAGATGAGACTATGTTAATGGGATGAAAAAAAGGCTAGAATGAAATAATAATATGATAAAGTGATAGTGAAATGAGATGAGATTGTTGAATTGGTTGATAATGATGGCATAAGTTGTTTCTTGGTTGCATGAAATGATAAAAAGAAATGTGACAATGTCAATGGTGATAAAATGAGATAAAGTGGATATGTGATTGATGTTGTGAGAGGGGGATGGAGGGTACTGGAAAAGTAGGAAGGGTACAAAGATTATCCTAGGGTTGAAAGACCTAAAACTTGCTCAAGGATTGGTATTTATGGCCATAAGTTAGTAGCCTATAACATGACGTGTATTATGGCTAATCGTGGCCCTGAACGATAATGGATTTGGTTAATCGTTCCCTTGGATGTTGGCCCATAACTATGACACTAGCTGTACCCACCTCATAGAGATAAATGAAAATGAGAATGTGATTAAGATTTGATGATAATGAGATTAAGAAGGATAATAACTGGAGTTAATGTTGAGATTTATGCTGATGATTATGTTGGATATGTTACTTTATACCTGATGGTTTTGCTTCATGTTAATGCTTTATATTTTTTATATGCTTTTATTATGCTTTATGGGCATAAGTGGATTAGTGCTTTAGTCTCTACAGACTTTGTTATAGGAGCTAATTCAAATAATTAGGTAGGCACTTGGTGGGACTAGAAGTTGTATAAGTCGTGCAGTTATTGCATTTTTAATTACTCAAGTTTATTTTTTATTTAGGACCGTAATATTATTAAATTTGTAGATTTATTTTAATTGGGTTGTAGAGATCATAAGCCCTATACTTATTTATTGTTATGGGATGTGTTTGGAGTATAGCAGCCTGGCTGGAGTCAAGGTATAGCTTATCTTTAAGTTATTATTGTTGGTTATTATGTATTTTGCTCCAGAGTGGTTATATTGCTCTGATCAGGTATTATTGATTATTACATGATTTGTATGATTAATCATTTACCTTCGAGTCATGAGATCTGGGGCATGATAGCTTTTAAACCAAATTCTAGTTTTCGGCACATTCAATCATCAGATACTAACTTTATTAACATAATTTACATTTAAACTAGTCAATTTCAACATTAGGCTAGAACCCCTACCCCAACCAAGAAGCAATCAAGTAAAAAGAAGATAGTTTATTGGAAAGTTCAAACCGAAACTTAAAAATCTGCAAGCTTAGCTTCCTTTCTTATCCTTAATCTTTAACAAGAAATATTCAAATTCCAACTTCTCGTAACTATTAACTACTCTCAAAATAACTCTTGGTTGGCTTTGATAAGCTACCACCTCTCCTAAAAATAACATATATGAAGACCCACATACACATATGTTAAACAAAGTTGATGACACACAATAATTGGCCACCAACACACCATGGAGGGCCTCAGCCATGTGGAGGAATAGCCCAAGCCCAAAATATATATATATATATATATATATATCATGTAATCTAAGAGGTAGAAGGTTTAAGAGCCACCTAGAGTAGTTTTGCTCCAAGGGGTCTACACCGTTCATCATGTAGACGTGCATTCGCACAGCCTAGCCTCTTTGTCATTCAAACATGCGTTTGAATAGAGTTCTACACTTTGTTAATTTTAGATTTTGTAAATTAGAACCACGTTATACTATCAAAATATACTTCATGTTAATATTGAATGACATATATGACCCTTTTCATATCATACATGACCTCTTGAGAGGTGGGAGTAGAGATATATTAGTTTGCCTAAAAGCTTTTGTTCTCTTTTATTTCATTGTATGATTATTTGTGCAACTCAGAGTGCGAGTTCCAACACATGTATAATTGTTTTTTTAATATGATGTTTAAGGCTCATTGCTAGAGATTTGTACATTGTGGTTTTTAAATTAATGTTGCCAAGTAAGTCATATTTGAGAGCGACTCATAGCAAATCGATTGTTTGAGTTGTATTATTTCTATATGGGAATAAGGAGAAATTGTATGTTAGAGCTTTGTTATTATTCATAAGTATATTATATAAATTGACTCAAATAATGGTGTGTGTTCATTGTTCATTGATTTGATTGAACATTGGATCAGGTTTTGTTTTGGTTTTAATTAATCTCACATTCTTATGTCCTCCGTCTTGAACATTTTAGTTTTTGGGCATGACAATGATACCAACACATTAAATTTTTAAGTAAAGGACAAAAGCATCCATTTAAATTCAAACCTAGTAAATGATATAATTAAAATATAGTTAGTTTTTGAAGTCATTAAGAGCAAAATATAATACATTTTTGCTAGGGGTGGACATGGGTCAAACTGGGTTTAGACTAGACTTCTTAATATTTTAGTAGCAATCGAACCAAGTTTAAAAGAATTAGGGCTGTATTTTGAATCCTAAACCTGCCAATTTGAAACCATATATTTTTAAAATTATATTTTTATATTAAAAATAATTGAACAAAAAATATATTTTAGATAAAAATAATTTTAAAAATATAAAAACAATAGTTCAGTAAGAAAATATAACAAAGTATATAAATGCATAAAATATTAAAAAATATATCTTTTAATTATTTCAATTGGTGCCAATTTCCACAATTTCAAATTGCACCAATTTAACTAATGGTGGTCAAAATTTTTCTCAAATATGAAAAAGTAGGATGAGCCACATTAGGCTTAATTGGCCGTCAAACCTATATCTTATGCCATTATTTTTTACAATTTTTTAAACATTTTTAGTTTAGACTATAAATACAATGGTGTAAAATTATATTTTTAAAATTTACGGATACTTATTGTTTTGAAAAGTAACATAATTTGTCAAAATGTGGATCTTTTTAACTAAAAATTATAAAAAATAGGGCGCATGGAAAGTGAATGGAGGATTGGCGCATTTGAGAAACATGGTATGATCCGGTGAAGTGGGTATAGGGTTTTAATTGGGTTGTCGAGTCAACAACCCTAACTATGGTTGGAATTGTGAAGGAATCAACCTGGGTACGTCCAAGGCAAAAGAGTATCATATAAGTAAACCATGTGGCTGAGTTAATTATCAACCCATGAAGATTTGTGTGGTTTTGATTTGTTAATTTTTGCATCCATTCATCCTTTTTTTTACCTTTCAAAAAAAAAAAAAAAAAAAAATTTGCATCCTTCAGATCAACCACCCATATTATTCTACGTATGGACGTTCCAATTGATTGGCCCATATGGTTTGGCGTTGAAAGCCATGACTGACCCACTTCCTTACACGCTTTACCTGCTAGGGAAAAAAGAACCACAAATATGTGTGCCGCAGAATTAGCTTTCGCAGTCAAGTAATCAGAAACACCCATTTTTTAAGAAAAAAAATGACTTTTTGGGCTCTTTTCAATTTAGTAGTATGAAACCTCTAGTTTAATATATATATATATATATATAAAGCCTCAAATTAATTACAAAATTATCAATTGTTTTCAAATTAAGAATTTTTAATTTATTTTAGTCGAAATATTATTGTAATTTATATTGTAAATTATGCCAAATTTTAAAAAAACCATGGGTTGAATTGAGTTGAGTGCATAATAAGATTTTTAATTAACTAATTTTACATCATTAGTGATTTCAAATAAGAGAGGTTTGGAGAAGGGTGTTGTTTGCTTTGTGTTTTTATTTTTTATTTTTTGTCTTTTTTTTTTTTTGGGCTGTTGGCATGTGGGTATGGGTATCGGGTTTGGGTCGCCCATGGATATACCCAAGAACTATACCCATGACCCTTGTCTAATATAGCCCTTATCTAACGTAATTAGATTAAGAGTTTGAAATATTCACATTACCTGATGCTTTATATATGAACCTTATCATAATACAATTAGATAAAAGGATTTTGAATATCAAATACACCCAGTCAGTTTTTTTTTTCAAATGAAAAGGTGATACAGATAGATCACTTGACATAGGTGTTACGGTTATCTATAACCACTTAAGATTAGCTATATAAGGGCATGATTAACATCTTAGAAAGTACGTCAGTTTTCTTTTTATCCAAAACACTAGAGCATGAGAGGGTTACTGAGTGGTGAATAGAGCAGTGTGATTAGTCTCTCTGACTTAATCGCACTCACTGTGAGTGTAAAGTGGAGATTTGAAGACATAGATAGTTTGGTAGGCATGCGGAGAAATTTCAAATATTTTTATTTCAAAAAAGAGGTAACCCGAAATCTGCTTCCGCATTTAAACATATATATATATATATATATATATACTCTGTGTTCTATATTAGTATCAAAGCCTGAATCAACTGTTCTCATTGTTTTTGCCTAAAAATTTTTTTAGAGAAAAATATTATTTTCAGAGCAATAATTGTATAAAAATCCGAATGATTTTGGTTCTGTATAAAATTTGGTAGTATGTAGTCTATAAATGTATGAACTTAGTTTGTTGTTTACAAAATTCATCATTTTTTTTCTTTTTCTACAAAATTTTACTAGAAGTAAAATGTATACGCATCTGCTCTTCGTCTCGAGATCTTTCCAACGGTGTATTATACGTAATTTTTCCAGTTATGGTTTGGAAGATATGAATTTTTGAAAATAAAATGATTTTTCTTAATTTTGATACGTTTGTTTGTGAAACCCAGTCTCACCAAGGGATAGTGAAACCCCAAACACGATTTTTTTCACTAAAAAAGCAAACCAATAGCACAAGAGAGATCAGAACATCGAGACAAATCCAATGGTGGTGGTTTGGTGACCTACGGAGGTCGAAAAAATGGCACGTGGACCACATGGGCCAGCTGTGGTGGGTTATGCGCCTGAGCCAAGCAGTGGTTGACCAGACAAAACCCACACGCCCCGGTGGCACTGGGGGTGCATGAAGGGTCCTTCGAGATTCGATTTTGTCTTGTTTTTTTCTAGAATGAATAGAAAATTATTTTCTATTTTATTATAATTTTTCTAAAATTCTTTTTTGTATTCTGAAATTTTCTATTAATTTTAGAATGAGTAAAAACAGTTTTATTAATAAATTGGGATTCTTATTGTGCATTGGTTTGTTTGCCGGACTTATGGGGTCATTATATATTGATGCATTCAGATTAGATGAAATGTTGCTGCATTTTATTGTTAAATGACTTAATTATTCATTTATTTGGAATTATTTTAATTAAGTTATTGAGATGCGTGCTAGTGTTAAAATTACGAATGACATATATATTTTTTTTACCATACCAATGTGCTATAAATTCTAAAATTAATTATATTCATTTTAGAATTACAATATATGTCATATTGTATTAACAAGTGGGAGGTTATTTGGTTGAAAAGAAAATTTAAAGAAAGAATTTTTTTTTTCCAAATAATCATGGTTTTGGCACATTAACTAAATGATGATAATCCAACAATCACAAGAGACACAAGAGATGATTAGAAGTGTAGCAACTCTTTTGATCTTGTGACTTGTGAGAATTGTATTATTTAGAATTTAGTTTTTTGCTACAAAACTTGCGTGTTTTATGAGATGCTCATATTAATCCAATATCAATCTCTATTGTAGCCATGGCATCCAAGATGGTTGTGGCTGATATGGTGAAGGGTAAGAAATTGAATGGCGAGAATTGTGACATTTGGCATCGGCAAATTCAGTTTGTTCTCAATCAGCAAAGTCTCTTAGAGAATGTGGACCATGTCATGATTGAGCTAGAGCCCAGTACCACAGCTCAGCATAGAAGAGAACTAGAACTTTATAAAACTTGGCAATCCAAAGATCAATTTGCGACCTTCTTAATGATGAGCGGCACGAAAAATGATCTAATGCCAGAGTTTGAAAGGTTCCTGACTGCCTACAAAATGTGGGAGGTGCTGAAGCTTAAGTATGGAGTGACTTCTTTTGCAAAGCTTCGAGGCTTGACCTTGAAGTTTGATACTTATCAAAGGAAGCCCAACCACTCAATGAGTCAGCACCTATGGGTCATGTCCACCATGGTCTATTAACTCAAGGCAGTTGGACACATTCTCACTAATGAACAATAGGTCCAGGTGGTGATTCGTTCACTGCCACCCTCTTGGGATCAAATGAAACAAAACATGACGCATAATGAGAATGTCAAGACTTTTGAGGACATTTCTAGCCACCTAGAGTTGGAAGCTGAGTGAATTGAGGCTTTTAAGCCTTCTGTTGGTGTCACTGCCCATCTAGCATATGCTCTATTAGCTCTCCCTAACTCACAAGCTGGGTTTAAGTGAAAGAGATGTGGAAAGAATGCTACTGTTAGCCATCAAATGGTAAAGGAATAGGGTGTGTTTAAGAAGAAACACAAGAGAGGCAATCTAGCATGAAAGACAAAGCTAAAAATAAAATGTTATAACTATCAACAGCTAGGTCATTTCACTCGTGAGTGTCTCGAGCCAAAAAGGGTACTCCTTAATAATGTTTCTCAAATTGACCGTTTTGTGACTAGTCAAGTTTTGCTTGCTCAATCCCCTCAATTGTGGGTTGTAGACTCAGGAGCAATAGATCATATAGCAAGAAGTAAAAAGGGGGTTTGTGGAGTATCGCCGCATTCCAAAAGGGAGCAAAAGGATATTCATAGGAAATGAATCCAATGTAGATGTCATTGGCATTGGCACATACAAGCTGGACTTAGGTGGTGGATGCTTTCTTTACCTTTATGACGTGCTTTATGCACCGGGAATTAGGCGAAATCTACTTTCAGTGATTAGTTTAGTTTCCTTAGGCTTAAGCTTTTCATTTTGCAAATCAATCAATAGATATTTTCATGGATTAGTTTTTTATGGTTCTAGATATTTATCAGATGGTTTGATGGTATTTAATACTAATAAGCCTAGCATGGATAGGCCTTTAGTTTCGTTTAATATCTCTATGCATGATATTACAATTGATTCTGTAAAATGGTATTCTAGATTAGGTCATATTGGGCAAGAAAAGATGGCCAGACTAGCTAGAGAGGACCTTTTAGGTCCAATTGCTAAGGTAAGCTTACCAGTTTGTGAAAATTGTCTCTAAGGGAAGGCAACTAGAAAATCATTTGGCAAAGCACAAAGAGCTTCAAATCCATTATAACTAATCCACTCAGATATTTGTGGTCCCATGAATGTGAAGGCAAGGTATGGTACTTCTTCTTTCTCACATTTATAGATGATTACACATGGTTCGGTTATGTTTATTTGCTCTCATATAAGTCAGAAGCATTGGATTGCTTTAAACATTATGTTCTTGAAGTAGAGAATCAATTAAATCAAAGCATTAAGGCTTTGAGAACTGATCGTGGTCGTGAGTATCTATCTGAACTTTTCAAGGAGTTCTGTAAGAATAAGGGTTTAGTCAGACAGTTGACTATTACTAGAACTCCACAATAAAATGGAGTCATAGAGAGGCGGAACCGTACCATGTTGGACATGGTTAGGTTAATGATGGCACGGGCCAATCTTCTAATATCATATTAGGGAGATGCTTGAGTAACTGCAGCATATATTTTTAATCGTGTGCCCTCCAAATCTATTCCAGCAACTTTATATGAATCATAGATAGGTAAGAGACCTGACCTAAGTCATTTAAGGCCATGGGGTTCAATAGCCTATGTACACAATACTTCCTATAAATATGAGAAGTTAGGCCCTAGAGGGAAAAAGTGTACCTTTATACACTATTTCGAACATTCAAAGGAATATGTGTTTATTGGAGAACAGACCGATGAAATAATTACTGAGATAGAATCAAGGGACGTAGATTTTCTTGAGGACGTGTTTCCTAGTAGAGGAGAGTTGCCTAAAGACTTAGATCCTTATGAGTTAGAAGACATCAATGATAATGCACCAACTAGTCTAATTGAGACTGAGGAAGAGATTCCTCAAATTCCTAGAGACAATGGGAGCAATATACAAGTTAAAAGAGACTTAGATGAATATTCTCATGACACTTTATTACAAAGAAGCACTCGTGGGATCATTCCTCATCGTCGGTTTGAGATTAAGAGGGAGGCCCTTATGAGTGCTATGCTTGATGATGATGAGCCCAAAATAATAAAAGAGGCTCTTTCATCACCTGCTAGTGATCAATGGAAAGATACTATGGATAAAGAGATGGAGTGTATGAAAGTTAACTAAGTCTAGGAACTGGTTAACCTTCTACCTGGGTGTAAGGCAATTGGAAACAAGTGGATTCTCAAAGTCAAACACAAGGTAGATGGTTCCATTAAAAGGTATAAGGCATATTTGGTTGCAAAAGGATACACTCAGCAAGAGAGTATTAACTATGAGAAGACTTTCTCTCCAGTAGTCAAATTGGCTTCCATTTGCTTGATGTTAGCCATTGTAGCTCATATGGATTTGGAGCCGTACTAGATGGATATTAAGACTACATTTCTCAATGGAGAACTAGATGAAGAAATCTATATGGATCAACGTTATGTAGTTGCTAGCCAAGAGCACAAAGTTTGCAAGCTCCACAAATTAATATATGGCTTGAAGCAATCATCCAGGTAGTGGTACTTGAAGTTTCATCGAGCCATTACTAGTAATGGATTCACGATGATTGAAGAAGACCATTATGTGTATGTCAAATAGTCCAAGAATAGCTTCGTAATGTTATCACTTTATATAGATGACATCTTATTAGCTAGCAATGATATGGAGTTAATTATCACCACTAGGAAGTTGCTATCATCTACTTTTGAGATGAAGAACATGAGTGAAGCAAGTTTTGTGTTGGGTGTTAAGATTCTAGGAAATCGCTTTAAGAGACTTCTTAGTTTGTCTCAAGAGATATACATAAAAAAGGTCATGAAGAGATTTAATATGTAGAGTTGCAAACCTTTTGATACTCCAATAGCTAAGGCTAAGGGCAAAAGTCTTAGCCTTGATATAGGACCAAAGACTCTGGAAGAAAAAAGCTGAATGGCTAAAATACCATATACCAGTATCGAAAAGAGCATGATATATGCTGTGATGTGTACTCGGCCTGACATTAGTTATGCAGTGGGGTTGGTAAGTCATTATCAATCCAATCCAAGACCTACTTATTGGAAGTCTGTCAAAAGGATACTTAGTTATCTGAAAGGGATGACAAACTATACATTATGCTATCAACATTTGAATATGCCCTCGGTTAGTTATAGTAATGCTGATTAGGGTGGCAATGTTGATGAGAGAAAGTCCACTTCAGGATATGCTTTCTTGCTTAATGGTGGAACCATTTCATGAAGTAGCAAGAAACAATCCCGTATTGTTTTATCCACCATGGAGGCAGCGTTTGTGGCTTGCTTGTCTACTGTTTAGGAGGCTATTTGGCTAAGGCAGTTCTTTGCACATTTAGATATTGTCACATCCTCAAGTGAACCCGTAACTATATATTGTGACAACATAGCAGCATTTGCATATGTTAAGATCCCAAATACCACGGTAAGACAAAGCACATTGATTTGAAGTATCATTTTATCAAAGACATAGTAGTATAAGAAGTTGTGATCCTAAAAAACATCTCTACTAGTCAAATGCTAGTAGATCCTATGAGAAAACCCATTGCTAGAGAGGCTTTTGTCAATCATGTTAGGGCATTAGGACTATGTAGATGGTAAAGATGTAAATTTTTTTTTAGTTGGTCATTGTCTACCCTTTGGATATTGGATTTTATGATATGATGCATGTTTTATTTTTATGATTGTCATATTACACACAATTTTAAGGAATGTCAGTAGGTGGATAGGCTCCCTTACACAAGCTATCAACTTTTGGTGCTTTGAGAGCAAGCAAAGATTGGACACTATAAGCTAATGTGTTGCCATGTTTGTAGACATGATGAGGTCTAATAACAAAGACTAATGATGGTAATAACCCAATATCCATCAACACTTATAATATAAGCCAAATGCATAATTTCAATATTGTTGCTTTTCTTTAATTACGAACAAATGTGAGATTACGAGTGAGGCACTTATGTTAGCGATTAGACCAAGATCTGTACAGTGTGGGAGTTTGACATAAGTTTCTTAATGAAACTACTCCACTGTAACATGTAATCATACTACATGTGCTAAGTGACCATCAAAAAGAAGTGAATGAGTCCCCTGTCTCTTCATTGTGTAAGTCCTCATCGGTTATTTTCTGGGATAACCAAGAGTTTGTGTACCCTTATTTGACTTATAACTATGTCACAAGGTGAAAGAAC
This sequence comes from Vitellaria paradoxa, assembly GCA_019916065.1. Lineage (NCBI taxonomy): Eukaryota > Viridiplantae > Streptophyta > Magnoliopsida > Ericales > Sapotaceae > Vitellaria > Vitellaria paradoxa. The sequence continues at coordinate 31,963,917 of CM034234.1, forward strand.
TAATGTAGCTACTTTAGCATGATACCTTATGGTCATGATTGATTCGGCCTTCCGAACACTGCCAGGAAAGCGTTAGTTCTAATCAAAATGATATAAGGGCAGAGGAAGAATTATCTTATACATTTGACTATATATATAAAACGCGCAACTTGTATTACTATCTGGGATGGTGATATAAGTATGTATATATGGTTTGACCTCAGGGGGTTAAGTATGCTTCAAAAGGGGTAAAGATACTGAACCGGTGTATATAGATAAATGGGGGGCTATTCGAGACACTTATAATTTTGATATGGTAGATGCCTCTATGCTAGTTTTTGCTTAAGCTTAGTGTAGAGCTCCCAAACTTTAGTGTGCTTAATGGTCGCATGACTCATCTACCATATGTTCTCATATTGCTGTGTTAGTTGTGAGAAAGATTCAGAAATGACATTTTCTTGGATATACCCATGTGCGAGTGGGAGATGTTAGCATTTGGGTATGAGTATTGGGTTCGAGTCGCCCATGGATATACCCAAGAACTATAACCATAGCCCTTATCTAATGTAGTTAGATTAAGGGTTTGAAATATTCAAATTACCTGATGGTTTACATATCATTCTTACCTTAATACAATTAGATAAAAGGATTTTGAATATCAAATACACCTAGTCAGGTTTTTTTTTTTCAAATGTAAAGGTGATACAGATAGATCACTTGACATGGGTGTTGTGGTTATCTATAACCACTTAAGATTGGCTACATAAAGGCATGATCAACATCTAAGAAAGTATGTCAGTTTTCTTTTTCTCCAAGATACTAGAGTGTGAGAAGGTACTTGAGTGGTGAATAGAGTAATGTGATTAGTTTCTCTGACTTAATCACACTCACCGTGAGTGCAAGACAGAGATTTGAAGATGTAGATATTTGGCAGGCATCCGCAGAAACTTCAGATATTTTATTTTGAAAAAGAGGTAACCTGAAATCTGCTTCCGCTTTTAAACACACACATATATATATATATATATATATACTCTGTGTTCTACATCTGCTTTCTATTTTCTATTTTGAGATTTATATTTTAAGAATTCTGAAAAAGCATTTAATTAAATATTTTTCATTTTCCGTCTTCTGAAATTCTCATTGTTTTGGTCAAAAAACTTAAAACAAATTTTGGTCATTTTGCATTTCACATGTAAACCAATCTTTTATTTTATAAAATATGTTTCAAAAACATAAGTGACGAAATGTATTTTTGAGTCATTTTTAAAAAATGTAGAATAGAAAATGGTTCAAAATAGATATATCAAATGGACTTGAAAATTTTTACAATTTGGTCCTAGTCCTGCCATTTGTCATGTGAGAAAATTAAAGAAAGTTAGAAAAAATTAAAGAAGGTTAGTAAAAGTTGAAAGAAATAGAGAAAAGTTAAAAGAATTGATAAAAATTAGTAAAATTTAAAGAAAATTAAAAAATATTTGTAAAAGAATTAAAAGAAATTGAAAACAATTAAAAAAAAGTTAAATTTTGTTAGAGATTTTTAATGCTCCAATTAGAGCCTAAATTTGCTCTTTAAAATGTCCTAATTTAAACTAGGCCAACTTAATTGATGTGAGAACTCGTTATAATAGCTGTTGGGTTTATTTTTATTTTTTTTAATATTTGACTTCTTAAAATTAATTTTAAATTTCAATCTAGGTAATATATATAGAAAGACCCAAGATGCAAAACTTCTTTCTCATAAAAGTACTAATCTTAATTTGCTTTCCGTCCTTCAAAAAAAAAAAAAAGTCCCCTCACGATGGGTTGTCACTATAATTCCCTTTACAGACATGTTTGAATGGTAAAAGAGTACCAAAAGATATATATATATATATATAATTGATGTAAAAGTAATATGTGGTGTAACGAAATCTAATTAAAAAAATTAATATTATAATTTTTAGTAAAGTTTAGTAAATCAAATACCACCATAATTTAATTAACTGTATCCATGTCCATTGAATTATTTAGTATTAGCTCATTCCACTGAGAATTGATTTATGAGGTCAAGCACCTTCAATGGTTTTATTAATTAATCAGAGAATCTAGAACCCTTCAAACCCCCCATAAAAAAAATATAAGCAAAGGAAGTGAATTTTTATATATTAGAAACTTCTCTAAACAGATGCCCTTCACATAAAATATTAATTAATTGGTGAATATTGTCACACAATTATGAAAGAGTTTTCCAAAATTAATAATTAGATGGTCTCGATGAATTATGACTCTAGGTTGTAAATTGAATTAAATAGTTCAATTTTGTTTATATTAGCTAGCTAAAAACTCGTTTGAATAATTGACTTGTTATAAAATCTAGTAAAAAAAACTATTATAACTTGTTTAATTTTAATATCAATATGATAAATTTGTTTAAAATAATTAAGTTTTATGATACAATACTGTATAATCTTCTTAGTTGGGTATGGCTATCTCAAAAGTAATTTCAAAAAATACAAGAATGTAGTCTGTCAATCAACATATTTTTGGTTATTATTTTATCATATATGTTTTATTTTACTAAGATTTAATTTATTTTTTTATTTTTGCCAACATTTAAATATGTTATCTTGTAATACCCCGAATTTTTCATGTTAATATAATTTGATGGTTTTAACATGTTTTGGGCATGTTAGTATGTTAATTAAGTTATATTAGTCATTAAAGATGACTTAGGGGTGTGAATTTTGGAAGAAATTGGCAAAATAGCTCCAAAGTCAACATTTTGACTCGGGAGCATGCTGAGGGATGCCCGAGGTTACGAGAGGCGCCCATGGCTCTAGGATGGGCGCCCGTGGTCCATGAGGGGCGCCCCACTTGTACAGACAGTCAACAGTAGGGTGTCCTCTAGTTTGACAGCCGAGACCTAACCTAAACCCTAGGTTTATAGGGTATGGGAAAAGGGAGTAGGCTCCTGTAGAATGCTTGGGGGTTAAGCCAAGCTTGATATATATATATATATTTGATAAGAAAATGAGAGAGATTTTGGAGGTTTTGAAGGAGAACTGGGAGAGGAGGTGGAAACCAAAAATTTGAAGGGGTGGTAAGTTGCTCAAACCCTAGCCAAATGTAAATTAATTTTAAGGGATTGAAATTGAGTTCTTAAGGAACATTTTCATGTATTTTGTTTGTTGTTTGGATCAAAGGGTGAAGAGATCAATCAAGCCAAAGTTAGGAGCCAAAACCGGGTATTCACCAATTCACTTGATCCACTTTGTTCAAGCTCAAGGTAGGGATTTCTAGTCTTTTTTTAGCATATATGAGATGTATTTGATCTAGTAAATACTTCTATGAAATTTATTTAAGATTTGAAAACTAGGGAGGTGGAATTTGTGTGGATGAATGGATGTGTATATGTATATGTATAGGTTGAACCAAGATTTTTGTATAGAAGAAATGAATGAATTAAAATTGGTTTTGATGGACTTTTTAGAGTCTTCTATGTCCTAGACAACCCAAGAAAATGAGATATTAGGTTAAGTATAGGATTTGGTGAAGCATGGAACCCAAAAACATGACTTAGAGCTTGAACCGGAGTGACATTCTAGATAACAGAGGGGTGCCCGTGAATTTATGTGGGGCACCCATGACCCTTGAGGGGCACCCATGAACCTACGTGGGGCACCCATGACCCTCAAGGGGCGCCCATGGTCTATGTGGGGTGCCCACCGAGCCTAGGTCACTTTTCTGACATTATTTAGTTTAGCCTTCTACTTTGGGCATATGGAAGAGTTGGTAATTTGTTTTCACATGAAACTTTTACTTAATTAATTTCATTGATTTAGAAAGGGAAATGAGCCTTAAAAAGTGATTAAGGATTGATTATCTTAAACCTATGGGATTTAACTTGTAAGGGTGAATGAATGATATCTTGAATGAAATGAATTGGAAGCTTAATTTGAGATAAGGGTCGTAATTAAGTAGAAATGTGAATATGTCTTGGTGTAAACTAAATGATGAAGTACATGAACTTATGATTGATTAAGTGAAAGGGGAACTTGACAAAGAGACATATGTTTATAATTTTGATAAATGTGGAATGCTTAATATGGTTTGATCAATGTGATATGTAATGGGCTATGGAATGAACCGTAACATTGATATAGGTGTTGGATAATATATGTTGATAAATGTTAAATGTTTAATAAGGTTGGTAAATGTTGATATGTGGTAAATCTTGGGATGAACCGAATAGTGAATATATGATTGTAAGAAATTGAAATGTGAACTTTTGTTAACAAGCGATGGAAATTAAATGAGGCTTGGGTTAAATGAAATGTAGAGATGAAATTTGTTAAGTTCCATGATGAAATGGAATGTGGTTATGTGTGTTGGAAAGTTTATGGTGATGAATGTGAATTGTGATGGAATAGTATTGAATGTGATGAATGATTGTTTGTGTGCTGGGGGCAGTGAAGGGGTGCGAAAATAGGAAGGGTCGTGAGATTACCCTCGGGTTGAAAGACCCGGAACTTGCGCAGGGTTTGGTGTCAATGCTAGTGGGTTAGTAGCCCACAACATTGTATTTGTTTTGGCTCCTCGTGGCCTTGGACGGTGATCCTAAATGACGACGTCGGTTTATCGTTTCCGTTGGGTATTGGCCCATAAAAGACGATAATGTGTATGCACCCAACCCTCAAGGATTGTGTGGTTATAGCTATGTGATTGACTAATGAAATGATGGTATTGTGGATGTGATTTCATGATTGAAATATGAACAAATGTAATGAGGATGTGGATATGCGATTGAGTGTTGAATATGTGATAATGTAATATGGAATATGATTGGATACAAAGTTGGAAAATTTAATAATGGAGAATAATTGGACTTGAATGCTACACTATGATGTTATTGAATAAAAATAAATATTGTAAATATGGTTATGTGGTCGGCTATGCTTAAACATCAAAGAGATAATTGAAATGTGATATGAACACATGCATGGAATTTCAAAGATTAAATATAAATTGGAAACTTAATCTTTCTTATGATTTTGTTGTGTAAATATATATATATATATTCTATGTCGGTTATGTAGTTATGTTGATAAATTGCTGTGGCACTAGAACATATTGAGATAACTAGGTGCACCATGAATAATATGCACATTTGGAATACATATCATATATGTTTGTTTGAGACGTCGTGGGAACAAGTGGATCCGCGCTTACGTCTCTACAGAATTTGATGCAGGTACAGGCCATGATAATCAGGTGGGCTGATGGGGTTGGACTAGAAGGGTGTGCATGAGCCCTACCAAGCTTAGCAAAACTCTTGGTTATTTAGTTTAAATTTCTTTTGGAATTGTAATATTGTACATTGAGGACATGTTCAATTTGGTTGTAAGGGCCCTAAGGCTTGAGTTATGTATTAATGAGAGGATTGTTGAAAGTTTGTGACTTGACTTTAGCCAAGATTAAATTTATGTTATCTTATCTATGTCTCGGGCTTACTGGTTTACGTTGCGTTATTCTGATTATGGGTTGGTTATGTTAATGCATGTTGTGTGTGTTTATCACTCACCCCTCGAGTTACAAGATCCGGGGGGGACATATCTATATTTAAAAAATAATGAAAATAGAACACATATAAGATTAAAAAAAATCAGTTTAGTTGAGAAACAAATAACTTACTCCACTCACCGTGAATTTTTCTACTTTTAAACACTATTTTTTTAATTTATCCATTAATTCCTACAATTATTAAGACCAACTTTTATCCTTACATGACAGATGGGCCTCGTAGTTAAGCTCTTTTCTACTTTTGCACTCGAGGGCCAATCTCCCGCACTCCTCCTCCCGAGTTCCCGGATTGGAGAATGAGGGTGACGAACATAATAACTATAAGGAGCTCTGTTTGTAGAACTCACAACCAAAGTATTTGATCAAACAAGGGAAATGTTAAAATACATTTTAATTACAAAATTACCACTATTGCATCAATCTCAATTTTTTACTTTTTTTTTTTTGGATAAACTAACATTTTAGTAAATACGCAGGCAAATCTTTGCTGCTTACTCCCTTGGCTTCCACTAAACCAAACCAAACCAAACCAAACCAAGCCTTTTCCCACTAGGTGGGGTCGGCTATATGGATTTGTCGACAACAATTAGATCTATTTAGGGGCATGTCCTCCGATAAATCTAGGTAGGTCAGATCATGTTTAATGGTTTCTTTCCAGCTTCTCTTGGGTCTTCCTCTACCTCTCCTACTCCGGGCAATCTCCATACTTTCACACCTTCTAACAGGTGCCTTTGCTAGACGCCTTCTAACATGGCCAAACCATCTTAATCGATTTTCTCTCATTTTATCTTCAATCGGTGCTATTCCTACTTTGCCCCTAATCTCCTCGTTCCTAATCCTATCTTTCCTTGTAATCTTGCACATCCACCTTAGCATCCTCATCTCCGCAACTGCCATCTTCTAACCATGATTATGCTTTACTGCCCAACACTCTAATCCATATAACAGCGCTGGTCTAACCGCTACCTTATAATACTTTCCTTTCACCTTGAGGGGGATTTTTCGGTCGCACAAAACCCCCGAAGCACTCCTTCATTTAGTCCACCCAGCTTGAATCCTTTGACTTACATCAGTATCAATCCCTCCATCTTGTTGCACCATAGATCCAAGGTACCTAAATTTATCTTTCTCTATAATCTTTTGTGTGCCTAAACTTACTTCTATACTACTCGTTATCCTACTTTGACTAAACTTATATTCTATATATTTTGTCTTGCATCGGCTTAGCCTAAACCCTTTTGTCTCTAACGTATCCCGCCACAATTCTAGCTTAGCATTCACTCCTTCTCTCGTCTCATCTACTAAAATAATATCATCTGCAAATATCATACACCACGGCACCTCATCTTGAATATGTCTTGTAATCTCATCCATAACTAAAGCAAACAAGTACGGGCTTAACGCTGAGCCTTGATGTAAACCAATCGTGATAGAGAACTCATTAGTCTATCCACCAGTCGTCCGTATATATGTCATGGCTCTATCATACATGTCCTTTATCGCCTCAATATATGCGACACACGCTCCTTTCTTTTCCAATACTCTCCATAGAATCTCCCTAGGAACCCGATCATATGTCTTCTCTAAATCGATGAACACCATATGTAAATCTTTTTGACCTTCTCTATACTATTCCATTAACCTCCTCAAGAGAAAGATAGCTTCCATGATTGATCTTCCAGGCATGAAACCAAATTGGTTCTCTGAAACGTTTGTTGTCCTTCTTAGTCTTCTCTCAATAACTCTCTCCCATAATTTCATCGTATGGCTCATCAATTTAATCCCGCGATAGTTCGCACAATTCTGAATATCTCCTTTGTTCTTGTATATGGGTATAAGGGTACTTTTCCTCCATGCATTAGGCATCTTCTTGCTCTTTAGCACTACATTAAAAAGTTTTGTTAACCAACTTATGCCATCCTCTCCTAAGCACCTCCAAACCTCAATAGGGATACCATCTGGCCCAACCGCTTTCCCATTCTTCATCCTTTTTAATACTTCTTTTACTTCTTCCCTACTGATTCTCCTATAGAACATAAAATTTAATTCTTCCCTAAAAGTGATAAACTGCCCCAAATGTATGTCACTACTACTGCTTTCGTTAAATAACTTGTAGAAGTAGCTCTTCCAATGCTCCTTTATCTCATTTTCCTTTACTAATACCTTTTCATCCTCATCCTTAATGCATTTAACTTGGTTTAAATCCTTGGTCTGTTTATCTCTAGATTTAGCAAGCTTGAATATCTCTCTTTCGCCCTCCGTAGTGTCAAGTCGCCTATATAAATCCTCAAATGTCTTTGCCTTAGCCTCACTAACTGCTTTTTTGGTTTCTCTTCTAGCTTCTCTATACCTCTCCAAGTTCGTTTCATTTCAGTCATTTTGCCAAGATTTAAAACACTCTCTTTTAACTCTTATCTTGTCTTGGACGGCCTCGTTCCACCACCACGCCTCTTTCTGTGCCGGAGCACTCCCTTTGGATTCTCCTAAGACTTTTTTCCCTACCCTCCTAATACACTTTGCTACCTTATCCCACATAATATTTGCACTCTCATTTACCGTCCAAATGTTTTCCTCTAGTACTCTTTCCCTGAATGCTGCTTGCTTATCACCTTTTAAGTTCCACCATTTAGTCTTTGCGCATCTATACGACTTCTTTTTTCTAGCCCACCTTTGAAGCTGCACATCTATAACCAACAACCTATGTTGGGTAGTCAAGCTCTCCCCCGGTATAACTTTACAATCTTTACAAGCTATACGATCTCTTTTCCTAGTTAAGAATAAGTCAATCTGTGTCTTTGAGAAGCCACTCTTATAAGTCACCAAATGTTCATCTCTCTTCCTAAAAAATGTGTTCGTCACCATGAGATCATAAGCCACTGCAAACTCCAAAATATCCTTCCCTTCTTCATTTCTATCACCGTAACCATATCCCTCGTGTACTCCCACGTATCCATCTATGTCGCGTCCTATATGACTGTTCAAATCTCCTCTTATGAAGACCATCTCTTCTTGAGTTATCTCTAATAGCATTCCTTCTAAGTCTTCCCAAAACTTCTCCTTATGTACATCTCCTAAGCCCACCCGGGGGGCATAAGCACTAATTACATTTACTATCTCTTCTTCTAACACTAACTTAATTGCAATAATCCTATCTCCACAGCGTTTCACATTAACTATATCTTCCTTTAGGTCCTTGCTTACTACTATGCCAACCCCATTTCTCGATCTATTAAGTCTCGTATACCATAACTTAAACACAGTCCTCTCAATCTCTTTAGCTTTCTGTCCCACCCACTTCGTCTCTTGCAAGCAAGCAATTGCGATTCTTCTCCTTTCCATTGTATCCACCACTTCCATAAGTTTCCCAGTTAAGCTCCCAATATTCCAAGTACCTAATCTTAACCTTCTATTTTGGACTAGCTTCCTTACCCCCCACTCGTCCAGGAAAGTGCGAGGACCCTTGCCTATTTAACACCGCATCCGGGCGCCGATGCAGCGGTCCTTGCTTATTTAATACTGTACTCGGATCATACAGCGCGTCGCTAAATAGGGAACGCCCCCACGAAATCTCATTAGGTGTTAGAAAATCCATAAAAAAAATTCAACAAAGTTTTGCGCCGGCTGTCGACTACCTAACACAACCCTCCTCCTTTATCCGGGCTTAGGACCGGCCATGAAAAAACATAGGCGGAGTTACTCCCTTGGCTTCCACTAGATCTTGTAAAACATCCCTTCCTTCCAAGAGAGAGAATGGCCAATTCTCTACTCAACCTCACCACCACCATTCTCACCTTCTTCCCAGTCTCTTCACACTCACAAATGGCCGCCTCAGCAACCAATTTTCTCGATGAAAAAGAACAAAAACAAGAACAAGAATTAGAGGACTGCATTCTCGACTCCCCATTTCCTACCACCAGCACTAGAAGCAGCAGACTCTTCGCGGTCAGTGCAGTAAAGAAGATCAAGAAAGGCACCCGCGATCCTACTTCCAGCAACATCTGTGTTGCGATATGTGGTTCATATTCAGCATGGAGAATTAGGAACGAACGAGGAGTTTTTGGGGCGGAACATAATGGAGTGAAGCGTGAGAAACTCCTCCGCAAGAGTACACGTATTGTTGTGTGGGGGGTATGGAGTTGCACCTTCCGCGGTATGGTATATTTATTTTGCTCTTATTAACAGGTTAGGGTTTATTTATTTATATATATATATATATGTGTGTGTGTGTGTTTTTGTATTATGTAACCTCTTGTAGATTTTGTAGTTAATAAGAAAAATATTCCAATCGTCATGAACGTAGGCAATTTGGTTTAAACACGTTAAATTCTGTATATTGATTTCTTGCCTTCTGGTTGTTTTCTTCATCCATATTCACACTATAATTTATGACGGAGTATCGACCAAAAACAAGACAAACCTTCTCGACTGTTGCAAGAAGCATCGCAGGAACATTCTCTGGGACCGGAACAACTGCGGCCGGTGTCGGAACAAGTGCAGGTTTGGAGAGCTCTGCTGCCAAGGGACTTGCGCTAATGTCGCCTTTAACTCCTCGCACTGTGGCAAGTGCGACAGTGCTTGCCCTCCTGGTCCTATCCATAAATGTGAGCATGGTTCTTGTGGGTACGCTTGACTTTGATCGAGCTGGCTAGTTTTTGTTTGTTGTGGCATTGCTGGGGAAATGAGAGTTTGGAATGGAAAAAGAGAGATACGTGGGTTTAGTAATAAAATGATTTCAAGGGATTTCCAGGGAAAGTTAATCTTTAGTGTATCTATGATTCAAGTTTTGCATTCCTGTCTACTAGGTATACACAAGTATACGTAAACAAGTACTCCTTAATTGCCATTAATAAAAAGAGTTTATCTTTTTTTCCTTATCATAATTAATCTTTTTCTATGCATAAATGCATATGAAAGAGGACTACTACTATTCTTTACAATTATTTAATTTTTACTACTGACAATTAAACTATCGGCGAAGAATCAAATTCATTATTTTAAGTAAAGTTTACGTAAAATTCATTCAAATCAATAAATATAATTTTTTAATTTAAACTCGCCTTAAAATATTAGTGATTCTTATATTTATTAATAGGAACTAAAGTGTGGCACAAATAATATATACCCTCAAAAAATGATAACAATATTTTTATAATCAAAATATATTTTAATGTGTCCATTGATTTAAAGTTAAAAGATTCATATACAATTCTCTATATCATTTCACTTTATTTTCCAGAATATATAATTTTGAGTTTTATAGCCCATCATTCTACAAGCTTTTTTTCATATATTGATTGATCTTTAAAACTTGAGAATTTTGTCAGTCTTCCAAATTTTTTCAGATGGTTATTTACCTTAAGTTGCACCCTTCCATACAAGTGCAATTTGAAGAACAAAATTCTTGTGATCAATATAAGAAATTAAGACTCGACCAGTGACACTAGTTATTAATTTATACCCCAATTGTGATATATATATATATATATATAACTTGTATAGTGAATCCATCTAATTTGAGTTGTGTATGTTCTTCAAAAATGCATTGGAAAAACTAACAAAGGCATGCATGTCAACTGATCAGTTTAAAATTCTCTGTATCACACATATGCAACCATTAATTCTTTTATTCATGCACGCAAATACTTCTGTCTTAATTATTTATCTCATTTTCTTTCATTTTCTACTACCGATGTATTAAAGATTGCTCATTACCAATGTTAATGTATATACAACAAATATTTAAACAGAATATATATATATACACAAATAAATGTAATTATAGAATTTTCTCTTTAATAAACATGATATTTCTATCTCTAAATTACAATTTGACCTAGCAACCGTTTTTAAAATCTACTTTTTTACGTAGTTTATAATTTTTCTATCTTTGTCATTTTGTATCCGTTATCACAAATTAACTAAATTATTTGAAATACGATCTAATCAGTTGACACATTGATCAAATTCAAGAACATAGGTAATCGATGAATTTCTGAGGCAGGAATGAGGAGTGAAGGAAATCAGAGTTACGATATCAATGCATTTGGAACAAGTTCACTAGGTAGGCACATGCAGCTGATATATTTTACTACGCAATTTGGAGAAAATATTTAATTTCCATTTTATTTTCATTATTTATTTTTGATACTACGAAATCAAACTAAGTAGATTCATTTTGAACCCAATCAGTAAGAAATTAAAGATTATAATACACAATAGATATACATAATTAAAACCTTATGGAAAATTACTGAAACTTTTAAAAAATGAAAACTGGAAACACATTTTCGCATGGAATCCGCCATTCCTGAGCTAATTAAACCCAAATCTCTCTACATATACATATATATATATATATATATATATTGGCCTACTAAGAACGATCGAGTTGTAATAATTATACATACATTGGCTTAGCAAGAGAGAGTACCAGGCTCACCCCAAGGGTGAGCTCAGCAAACCCCTGAGCTTGAGTAACACCTTGGGCCAAGGGCAACTTAAAAAAAAATTTTAGACCGAGAAGAAAAAAAAAATTTTAAGGTTAACTTGTATATTAGTATGAAAGGATAATTTTTAAAGTCAGACTTGGGCAAGCGAATTGTCAAGGCTGGCACTTGAGAGTACTATAGTATTTACTCCCATACTGATTCTGAGACTACGTTTGCAAGCAAGTTGAAGAAGACCTTCTGCTTCAGTGCAGACTTCGTTCCCTTGCATTTTCAGTTTAGCGTCAAGATTCACATAAAGAACTCTGCATATTCTTGGCTAGGCTCCTTGTTAAACCACTCTGATTAGAGTCTGCAATAAGGAGGAGCCTAATCTGGAGTCTGCAATAAGGCAGGAGAATAAGTACTTTTTGAGCTATTTATCTGATGATCTTTAAATCTAAATTATATCAACAAGAAGTTGAAACAAAAAACCTGTAATTCTTGATTTGATCGAGGTAGCTAGTTTTTGATTGGTTTGGCGATAGTGAAATGAGAGGTTGTTTGAGAGTTTGGGATGGAGGGAGATATGTCGGTTCAGTAATAAAATGATTAATTGATATATAGGTGAGGTTTTGGAGTTTCAAAAAAATTTTAAAAAAAATAAAAATAAAATTTAGTGTAAAAAGTAACTGGTGGAGAAATTTAACTAAAAGAAAGTTAGGTAATTTTAAATTTTCTTAGAAAATTTTGAAAAATTTTAAAGTTCCAAATCAGCCATAGTTTAAATCAATTTGTAGGAAGAGTTAGATCTTTGATGTATCTATTATTTATTTATATAATAAAACAAGGCGATTTTTAAAAATATTTCGTTTATAAACTAAGATCTAACGATTAAGAATTATTTTTTTATTTTATTCAACTATTGAGATCATTTTTATATTTTTAACTTTCCACTCAATTTTTATTTTAGTGAATTCCACTACCATTTGTCTCATAAAATAGTTTGAACATTTTAAATTTCACCATATTTCAAAGGTGTAGTGCATATGCAAATAAAAACTTTCAATTTAAATTCTACCCAATTATGATTTCGAGGAAATTAAACATTTCAAATTAAAGTAACATAATTTATATTTTTTATGGTGTTTATCAAAAATTAATTGGATAGAGAGATTAAAATACATGAAGTAACTGTTAGAGTTTAAAATTTTGGAAAAAAAAATTATAATCCATGGATTTTTATTTGAATTTTTTATCCAAAATTTTAACTATATAACAAATTTAATATTAATTTTGTTCATAATGACGTACAGGGGCGGATCCAGAATTTTCAGTCAGGGGGCACCGGGTATCTAAGACGGGAATAACAAGTTATCTTCAGACTAAGAGTAGGAGAGAAATAATATTGCTTTTAGGGAGAGATAAAATTATTCTTGAACATTAAACCGTTGATTATACTTTTTTCAATTTAATGGTTTAACTAGTTATTTTAACAGCATCTGAGATTTAATAAGATATCTATCATTACTTAAAAAAATATAATTATTATTAAGTTTTTATTGTTTATAGAATTTATTATGTTATATATTATATTTTTTGATATTATGCACAAAAATATTGAATAGTGTAATAGGACCATATATTTTATTTCAAAAAAATACTTGGGTTTAATTTTTATAAACTCTTTTTATGTTGAAAATTTTTGAATTTACCTTAGTTTTTAAATAAGACTAATATAACCTAACTTTGAATTCATTTATTTTTCAATTAAAGGTAAAATACCAAGGGTATTTTTGTAATTTAACATAAAAAAATCCAGGGGGTCACTTGCCTCCCTTGCCCTAACGTGGCTCCGCCACTGATGACGTAGGCATCGGTTATTACAAGCTATTATAGATGGTTATACAGGTCATTTAATTGCCACTAATAAAATGGATTTTTCATTTTTTTTTGTTTTAGTAGTTAATCTATATATAAATTAGAAGTAGGACACATATTGTGTGCTTTTTTTTTAGGTAAAAAAAAAAAGTATTTTTCATTAATTTTTATTTTATTAAAAATAAATTAAAAATTTGTCTCAAATAATAAGAAACAGTAATTATTAGTTAAATTAAAGGCATTTAACTTAGTAAGTAATTAAAAGGTATTTAAATAAAATAAAGAAATTATAATAATAGTAGGAAGTTAAAAGGTATTTAAGAGAAACAAAAAAATAACGTAGGGTAAGATTACATAAATAATTTATAAAAATTAAAAAACTACTTATACATTTCTTTTAAGTTGTGACTGATTATTATGGGTTAAGAGATATTAGTGAAGAAAATAAAGACTTCATCAAGAATCCGTTTGGTGGTGCCAAAATCTAGAAAAAAACTATCATTAGTTGTGATTTGGGTGTTTGGCAAAACACTAAGGTGGCATTTGGTTTATTTTTTTATTTTCTATTTTCTGTTTTCGTTTTATGTGTTAAAAACTCAAAATGAGGAAATAAAAAATACTCTATTTTCTTTGTTTTGAGATTTTCTTTGTTTTTTATTAAAAACTCTCAAAATGACTTTTTATCATTTTTCATTTCATGTGTAAACTTATTTTCAATTTTTGAAAATAAATTTTGAAAATACATGTAACCAAATGAATTTTGAGCTATTTTTCTTATTTTCAAAGATACAAAATAAAAAATAAACTTAAAACAAAAAATAAAAAAGAGAAAAATAAACCAAATCACTCCTAAGTTTTGCCATTTTTCTTCTTAGCAATAGGAATTTGGCTCAAGCGGCAGCCTTTCCAGAATGATACTAAAATTACTGACTTGCCCTTCTGATATTCTTTAGTGGATGAGTCTAGCTGTACAACCCAAATTATAACTTTAAGAGTTATAATAATCATTTTAGGTGATTGTTAACTTAAAATTATGAAAATTTTTACTGAACACCCAAAAAAATGTAAAAAATTACCTAAATTTGTTATTTATTTTATCGAATACCCAAAAAAAAAAAATTTCATTTCTCAAGCACTCAAAAATTGTTAAAAATTAATTTTCTAAACAGTACCTAAGTAGTTAATCTTATTAATTTTATAATTTCACCTATTACCTTTATTATTTCTTTATTATAATAATATGAATAGAGAAATCTACGTGTCATTGCCGATCACTATCATTGATCTGAGTGAAGTTAAGTCGATACCCTGCGCAAATCAATGAATGGGTGTAATCTTTCAATTGCTAATGACATTAGCAAAATTTATATTAAAAAAATTAGTGATTCTTATTCATTGGTAATAACCAGAAATGTGGTACAATTATGAAAAAAAATTATTACAATTAAATGATGTGTTAATAATATTTTTATTGGACTTTAATTTGGATTTAATTTTATAAAATCCACAGCTTTCTCCATCTATTTAGTTCTATTTTTCAAGAGATTTTCTGAGTTCTATATCATCACTCTACATGTTAATTCATATGTATATATATATATATATATGCAAGATTGGTCTTTGAAGCAAAAGAATTTTACGAGTCTTACTAACAAAATTTCTCAGTATGCTGTTATTTGACCTTGAAGTTGCAGTCTTTCGAGTGAGAGCAATTCAACAAAATTAAGACTCATAATTTTTATTTCCAGTTACAGAACATCTATATAGTAAAACACATTCATGACATCACAATTGTCCAACTTGGACTCAAAATTTAAAAAATGAATAGTTGAGATTATGTTTTTCTTCAATCAATGGCTGCGATTGTGGTTTCCTTCTAGCTTTTATCACTCAAATGTGTCTAATTCACATCTTTTCTTCCTCCGGCGAGTTCAGCTCCCAGTCCTTTTGAAGCTCTTAGTCCCTCTTCTCCATTATACAGATGGTTGAACCACGATCGTTCAAGAGAAGGTAATCACAATGTGAAGAGGGGGGCTGCAGTCGCCGCCGATTTCATCAAATATAGCTCTGGGAACCTGTTTGCCTGAACCAGTCTTGCTAAAGGTGTTAAAAGGCATCTTGCGCAACACGGCGATTTCATCAAATATAGCTCTAGGAACATGTTTGCCTGAACCAGTCTTGCTAAAGAAGGTGTTAAAGGCATTGTGCGCAACACCCACTGATGACTCGCTGGGCATCATGCCATCGGGTTGAATTCCATGTTCGAGGCAATAGAGCTCCTATCATGAATTACCCACTTGAATACCCACTTGCCCAATGTGAATGCGCGCTCTCTTTCTGTCTCTCTCTCTTTATCGCACACGCGCGCGTGAGACTTGAAAAAAAAGAAAAACCTAATTGAAGACCCTAATGAAACGATGCCATTTGACTTTCTTTTTTCTTTCCAACATTCAGCCTCCTTTTGTCTAGAGACAGCTACGTAAAAGAGCTCTCGAAAAAATAAAAAAGCTTGCGCCTAGAAAGCTCGAAAACAAAAGTAGAGAAAGAAAAGATCTGATCTCAGATAATGGAAAGAAAAAAAAGGTTCAAATCCTTTTCTCGTAGTTTGATCTAGACGTAAAGTGGGATGTCTATCTTGATTTGGGTCTCCGCCGATTCATTTAGTCATCCATCGCCGGTGCCGTCGGCGGTTCCTTCACTTTGATTTGGCCCTTTGTTTATTTCAAGAGAAAGTCTCCGTTTGATTTTTTGTTTTCATTTTTTCTTCCAACATCGAACTTCTCCTTTGATGTTGATAAGATAGGTTGAATGCATTAGATCAAATATTTGATTAGTGTTATATTACCACTTAACCTAATTTTTCCTTTTTTTTTATATTTTACTTAAACGTAAAAGTTTTATTTAGCCTTTAATTATAGATCCAATTAAATTTTTTTAGCCATTATTATTTTTTTATGGAAGAAAAAATAATGTAGAGGGATTTAAATTACGTAAAAATGTTTTCTGAATGTACTATTTGTTCAACTTTTCGAAAGTTTTCTTTAAAGATATGATTTATCAGTCTGTTTGGAATTTAGAATATATGTTTCGTTTATTTGAATTTTTTTTTAATACATCTCAATACTTATGGTTCATTTTACATATTTTTCTTTTTTTCTTTATATTTAAATAAAAAAATTATTTAGCCATTAATTATGGACGCAATGAAGCATTTTTAGCCATTAATTTTTCATAATTTTTTATGATATAAAAAATAATATAATGGGGTTCAGATTACATAAAAATGTCCTCTGAATGTACTTATCTGTTTACGCTTTCGATTTCCTCTTCTCTTTTTTTCATTATTTTTTTTACTTAATTTCTCACTTAAGTTTTTTCCTACAACACTTAATTTTTTCAAGCAATCTAACAATGTTGCATTAGGTGTACATTTGTTTTTGTTCAATGTGATGTTTGTGTCTTCGAGATGATTATTTATACGTCTTTTGTAATTAGGATAAAGTAAAAATTTTTGAGAGTAAATTAAACTTGCTTTGTGTTTATTAATTAGACATTTCATATTCTAACTTAGTTGAGATTTAACTTAAAAATTTTAGCATAAAAAGTTTCCTTTCAGCATGCAATTTATTTGTCTCTGTTTGGTAATGTTAGTTTCACACATATATATACTAAAAACAGTTTTTGATTTAGAATACATGTTTAGTTGATTTGAAATTTTTTTAATATCCCAATATCTATGGTTCATTCTAGATATTTTTCTTTATTTTTTTTATTATACTTGAATACAAAATTTTTATTTTGCTATTAATTATAGACCTAATGAAAATTTTTCAGTCTTAGCTTTTTTATAATTTTTTTTATGAAAAAAAGGGTGATACAGTAAAGTTAATGTTATATAAAAATGTCCTCTGAATATAAATATTTGTTTAAGGTTTCGATTTCCTCTTTCCTCTTTTTCATTATATTTTTTTGATATTTAATTCCTCACTTAATTTTTTTTTTATACAACACTTAATTTTTTTAAACAATCTAGTAGTCTAATGTATTAGTTGTACATTTATTTTTGCTTGCCATGATATTTGTGTTTTCGGAATGATTATTTACATGCCATTTGTAGCTAGGGAACTGAAAATTTTTAGACTAAATTAATCTTACTCTAGCTGTAGTTGTGTTTGTGTTAATTAGACATTCAATATTCTAACTTAAGTACAATAATTCAAATTTGAACAAATTCTAATTTAGCTATGACTGGACTTAAAAATTCTAACAAAATCCAATTTGAAATACAAGTTTAGTTTATTTGAAATTTTTTAATGCCTCGATATCTTTGGTTCATGCTACATATTTTCTTTATTTTTTATTTTATACTTAAATAAAAAATTTTATTTGGCTATTAATTATAGACCTAATGAAATATTATTAGTCATTAATTTTTCATAAATTTTTTGTGAAAGAAAAGGTAATATAGTGATGTTCAGATTACGTAATAATATCCTTTGGATATACCTATTTGTTCAAGTTTTTTATTTTTCTTTCCTCTTTTTTATTATTTTTTCACTTATTTAAACTTTCGGTTTCTTATTTTTACAAAAATTGTATTGTTACTTTTGTCCTATTCAACTTAACATGTATACAAAGAATCCCAGGCTAGCATTTGTGAGGTTCTAATTAGACCCAATACATCTTTAACCATTAATTTTGTAAAAAACTAAAGAATTCTTATTTTTATCATAAATTTATCCCAATAACATCTACACATTAACGGTATCGAATTTAACTCTTGCAATTTTTTTCATTTAATTGCTCATTTGGAAGCATCAATTTTTTTTTTCATTTTTGTTTTCAATTTTTTTATTCATGTAAAATACAAAGAGCTGGGATTCAAACTTTTTAAACAATATGTTTGTTGAATATTTTCATATATTGCTCAATTTTTTTACAATTATTTACTTGTGTGCCTTCAAGCACGAGCAAATATTAGTAATCATATATTTCAAATAAAAATAATATAATAATATAATACATTATGTGATGTGCTTGAGACGTATATAAATTTTTATATTTTAAATCATTTATCTTGTAATTTTTTTATAATGTGAATAACATGCCTAAAATTACTAAATAAAATAAAAATTAAATTTTAAAGAAAAAATCATATAAAACAAAAAGAATTTATGTAATGCTCTAGTTGTTTAACCCTCGTTTGATAATGTTTCCATTTTCTTCTTCTTTTTTGTTTATATT
The DNA here is from genome assembly GCA_019916065.1 of Vitellaria paradoxa. Lineage (NCBI taxonomy): Eukaryota > Viridiplantae > Streptophyta > Magnoliopsida > Ericales > Sapotaceae > Vitellaria > Vitellaria paradoxa. The sequence goes on from CM034234.1 coordinate 31,983,008, forward strand.
TTTAAAATTTTGTAAATTGAAAATAGAAATGTGTTTGTTAAATTTATTTATATTTCTTTTGTTTCAAAAAACATGAAAACTTAAATAGAAAAACATAAATAAAAAAAAATGTTTTCACTTTTTTTTCCATGTTACAAACACTTTGTTAATTTTAACACTGTCCATTTTTGTTGCACCATATTAAAATGAATTATTTTATTCAAATACTTTATTAAACTAAAATTATTTTTAATAAAAAATAATTAAATTAAATTAATTTATTTATCCAAATTAATATGAAATACATTTTATAAAATTATTTTTAATAAATAGTAAAATTAATTTAATTTATATTTAATATATTTTATTAAATTATTTTTAATAAATGTCATAATGAAATAATTTAAATTATTACAAAATATATTTTATTTAATTATTTTTAATAAATAATATAATTAAATTATAATTAATATATTTTATATTTATTGAATTATATGATATATAATTATATTTTATTCAATTGTTTTTAATAAATAGTATAATTAAATTATTACTTAATATATTTTATATTTATTGAATTAAATGATTTTTAGTTAACAATTTAATTATTTTAATTTAATCTAATTAATTTAATTGATTAATTTATTTTAATTATTCTAATTAATTAAATTAATATAAAATATATTTTATTAAATTCAATTAATCTTTTAAGAAACTAATAAAATTAAATATTTTATTAAAATAAAAAATTAATAATTGTAAAAAAAATTACATTTTCAAACACAATTTTATTTTTTTTCAAAAAAACGACAATAAAAAATAAAAAAACGAAAAAAATAAATAGAAATAAAAAAATGATAGTATTACCAAATAGGCCCTTAACAACATGGTTGAATCCGTGAATTGCAATTAGACCAAGCAACCTTCATTAAAATTTAACTGTTTTTATTTTTTATACAGTTTATAATCTTTAGACCTTTATTATCTTGTCCTTGTTATCACATTCCACAAAATAACAAAGGTTTCATTTGATATACTTATTTTGACCTCATTTTTTATATTACATTTTTAAAAATAAGAAAAATAGTTTAAAATACATTTCGTCTCTTATGTTTTCAAAATCTGTTTTAGAAATAAAAAATAAATTTACACATGAAATATAAAATGGTAAAAAGTCATTTTGAGCATTTTTAACCCAAAATAAAGAAAATCTGAAAACACTAAAAATAAAAAATGTTAAACCAAGTGTATTTTTTGTTTTTCATGTTTTAGGATTTTTAAAATATTTTTTTTTTTGATAGGTAAGCACCGGGAAGGAGAGCCCCGGGTGATGAGTGGGTAAAGAACGAAACTCAACCACCAAACTAAGTGCCACCTAAATTACTTGAAATCTGATCTAGCCAATAGTTAAATTCAAAAGAGAATATATATATATATATATATATATATATACATATATAATTGTACAGTAGTAGTTAGGGGTAAACCCAAGATTTTAAGTTCAGCTGGGTTGAACAAAGGCTTTGAAGATAAAGTGGGTTTTATTATAAAAATTTAAGCTGAACAAAAAATTTAAAGTAAATGGACTGAGTTAAAAAATTTAGGAGAAGTTAAATTTAAAAAAATATATTTTTTTGAACTAAAAACAAAAATATTTTGGACAAAATTATTAGAGTTACAGTTCAAGCCAGCTATACTGTGCGTCTGCCCCTGACGATAGTAATGAGATATTGAAAAAAAAAATTCATATAATCTCCTTATGTTGTGATGTAAAAAGTGAGAAATAAATTCAGATTAATTAAAAATTTCAATATTTTTTTATTATTATGAAAATTATCAAATACAAGAATTTCTTTCACGTGGAGAATATGTACAAGGAAATGAACCATAGAATGCACAGATTTAATTTCCGTACTATCTCTGGTTCCATTTAATTAGTTAGAGTGCATGAAAAAAATTACCTGAGTCGAGTCATACACATTAAAGTGAATTGCTTTTCTCCTTCATATCATATCATATAGAAGTAGAAGTAGAAACCAAATAACATCATGTGAGAAAAAAAAAATTACGTTGGAAACTCACATTTTCATGATTTCATCTAACATGTACTGGCATAGACAGGATATAAAAATATATTCATATAATAAAATATAACAATTTTTAAAAATATCCCTTCCACAAATTAAGATTCAATAGTCAAAGTTATTTTTTTTTATTTAACGATTGAAACTAATTTTATATTTTTAACTTCCCGCTTAATTCTTATTCTTATTTTAGTAGACCCTCTTATCGTTTATCTCACAAAACGACTTGAACATTTTAAATTTCACCGTATTTCAAAGTAGTGATCATATACAAATTAAAACTACCTGCTTAATTATAATTTCTAAGAATTAAAGCCTTCCAAATTAAAGTATTATAATTTATATTTTTTCTTTTATGATGTTTATAAAAAATTAATTGAAAAGAAAGAAAAATCAAAACATATATAATAATTAGTAAAGCTTAAAGTTTTGAAAAAAAAACATTAAAACTCGTGAATCATTATAATTTTTTCAATTTAAACATTGTCCAAAGTTTAACAATATTAAAAACTTAATACTAATTTTATTTAAAATGTCGTATGCATATGTTGTTATTAGTACAATATAAAGTACAATTCGTGTATTTAAGAACCATCCATTTTAAGACACGCTGTGAAATCAAAAAAACATTCTGTCACAAATGACCAACCCATAATTTGTAGTAATTCATTACACCATGGCTACATATACCTCGGTTTGTTTTAAAGTAAAATATTTTTAAAAGAAAAATATATTTAATCATGTTTTTAAATATATTTTACTAAAATTAAGTATTTTTGAAAAAAATATTTCGCACTAAAACAAACAGAATCCAACTCTACTCACACACACGCATACAAAGAGAGAACATGAATTTAAACATATTACAATTTTCAGCAACCACATGAAGTTTTTGCCTTTTTGTTGTAAAACTTGACAAAATCTCAGCTTTTAACCAATATGCAATACTGATTTGGCTCCTTGAAAAGAAAAACCAAGGCAATTTAAAGGAAATTGACATATGTAATGTATAAAAAATTAAGGCATAAGGTATCATTTGATTTATTTTTCTATTTTCTGTTTTCTGTTTTTATTTTTTATTTTGAGCTCATTTTTTATTTTGTACTTTTGAAAACAAGGAAAACAATTCAAAACTCATTTGATTACTTGTATTTTTAAAATTTATTTTAGGAAATAGAAAATGGGTTTACATATGAAATAAAAAATAGTAAAAAATCATTTGAGAATTTTTAACTCAAAACAAGGAAATTTTAAAATAAGAAAAATAGAACATTTTCTGTTTCCTCGTTTTGAGATTTTTAACACACAAAACAAAAACAAAAAATAAAAAAGAGAAAAGTAAATTAAATGCCACCTAACTTTTCCTTGGAAAACTTGGAGCGTGAGGCTCCCGTATTGCAATCTTTCTCCTTACTTGCAGAGAGGCTATTTCAAAAGGATATGCTTCTTGACATAAAATCAGTGTTGCCCTGGGGGGTCAGCCTTCACAAGTATTGAATGAGCTCTACCGCAAACTTTCCCTTCCTCGTTGAGTTTATTTCTCCAATCTAAAAACCAAAGGAGAAAAATACGAGTTGTGAGGGCACAATGCAGTATCCGAAAGTAGTTTATATGAACAGCAGTGCAACCAGTGTTTCGCATACTCTCAACAACTCACCTTCAATCTTCCTTTTCCGCTAACTGAGATGATGTCTCCTTCCTTGATTGTCGTATTATTCTTTGCCACGGCGCTCCAATTAACCCGAACATCACCATTTCTTGAAGTAGAAAGAAATTTGGTTGCTTAGGTACGGTTAAATAATAACAAATGAGGCAAAGTAAGTTGTATATATCTTACTCCACAAATAATGGTGCAAGAGATAATTACAAATATATGCACGCATTGTCATATTCCTCTTGCCATTTATTTGCCCATGCAAAAACTGCCTCATTCCTACGCCCTCATACTCTATTGGTGTGCGTGTGGATAAGGATTCATCCAAGGAAAAGAAAAGCGGAGTGGATGAGAAAACGAGATGGAGGGAAATGGGAAATGGAAAACATCAAATACATATTCTGTTAGTTGGACTAAAAAATAGAAGAAATGACGCCATTTCCCAAATAAATTAAATTTTCTTTTTCTCAAATATCACCTTTCCCCCTCAATTTTCTATCACGACCAAATAAAAGGAGTAATTTTAAATCTTTTTTTCTTTCTTTTTCCTTCAATAAATCCACGATATATATTACATGGACTCTTCTAAATGAATGACGTAACTGTATCACATACTTGATACTTGAACAAGAATAATTGGGTAAGGGTACTGTATCTGTGTTCTTATATAATTTTATATCCACACAAAACATATTTAATACTTCAATTTTAACTCATAATCATGCATAAATCTTATGTTTTATGCATGAAATATTCTAATAGAATTTCGTTCATACTTAGTCATGTAAAATAGGTCAACCTACCCTTGAAACCAGGTCAATCCGAACCAATTTGACCCTAACCCTGAGAAAACCAGGCCCGATCAAGTCAAAGAAATCCAACCCTGACCCATTGACCCTATCTGTAATTTAATATATTCTAAAATATTTTAAATAAATTACAAAAAATAAAATAATATAATTATTCAGTTAGTCTTAAAAGAAATTAAGGTAATTTTAATTACACTTAAACTCCATTTGGAGATCTAAAAATCGCTAAAAAAGATTGAAAATTTCTAAAAGTTATTCACCTTTTATCTCACTGTATGAATTATGAACCCACAACTTTTATCAAATTTTATCAATTTTTCTCACTCAAAATACCCCCTTAATTTTGTAAATTATAATAAATAATTTCTATTTACAGAAATGACATTTAAAAATAGAAAAACAAATACAATTTACACATAAAATTAGAATCATTTGATAATAAATTTTATTAATAAACAAATAATTAAATTTGATTTAATTAATTATTAATAGATAAATATTTTTAAGGGTAAATTACACTTACATTCCCTAATCATTTAAGTAATTACAGGAGACTACCTCAATTATTTTAAATTTACACTAACTTCTCTTATTTTCAAATGTTGTCAACAACGAGGCCCTTCCGGTAGTCTGTAGTTAGACGGCGCTAACAATTCATGTCAAATTGACTAAAATTCCCCTTACCTTCTTAAATGTTGCCCTTTCATCTTTTTCTCTATATAAACAAACCCACACATGTTCTTTGTACCCGCTCTTCAACAAAACCAAATGAATTTTCTCAACAAAATCAATTTGAAGCTCCTCGCCATTAATGAGCTCACCCATTTCACGCGAGAACCCCAAAAAAAAAAAAAAAAAAAAAAAAACTTTTTTCTCAATTTTCTTGGGAAACAAACATAGGTTGAAGATAACATAACAACTTATTGGGTTTTACCTTTTGGTCCAAAAATTCCACGAACAAACACAACGGAAGGCAAATCAACAATGCCAGTTGCCTTCGAGTTCCTCCTCTTTGAACCCAATATTCACATTTGACTTGAAAAGATATTCATCTAAGGCTTGAAAAAGATCCCTAGCCACAGCCGTGCTAAATATGTAAAACCCGTATGGCATATGAACCAAAGAGCTCACAAACAGCTTTGACATTTGCAGTGCAGCTATCCACCACCTAATCATTACTAACCCCAAATCTCCATCCTCAGAATCCGGTCCAGCATGCACGAATACCTCTTCTGCAACAATGACAAGTACTAGAACACCTGCTGCTAGTGATAGACGCCTACATGTCTGCCACCGTGTCCCCTTGCCATTGTCGCAATCAACTTCGTTCAAAGAGAAACAACCTGACCCCTTCTTGGTGTCCATGAAGTCCACACAACCTGGCAACGTTGCATGGTGGGTCCCTGTAGCTTGGGATTGTGATTCTACGGCAAGGGAGGTTTCTAATTGGGGTTTCTGATTAGAGAACTGTTGCTTTGTGCCTTTGTCTTTTGGGGTGGTGGGTTGTGTGTCTACGTTGTTCAATTTTCTCTCTCCAAAACTATCTCTCTCTCTCTCTCTATATATTTATATCAAGAGAAAACGATAACTTAAAGGGTAACATATAAAAAAGTACAGGGTATTTTAGTTATTTTAACATGATTTTTTAACGCTGTCTGACTGCAGACTAGTGGAAGGGATTTATTGTTAACAAAATTTGAAAATAAGAGAGGTTAGTGTAAATTTGAGATGGTTGAGGCAGTCCTCCGTAATTAACCAAATGTTAAGAGGAAGTAAGTGTAATTTACCTTATTTTTAATTACTATTAGTTATTCATAAACAAATAACTAATTACTTATTTGTGGAGGGGAAGAGGGGAAGGTGGTGGGGTGGGTGGGGCCCCCAAGAAAGGGATGGGGGAACTTGAAAAAAGAAGCTGCAAGCCTGCAACCAAAGGGGGGGCAAGAGACAGAGGAGGCTGGGGTGGGTGGGGCCCACAAAAAAGGAATGGGGGAACTAGAAAAGAGAAGCTACAATCTTGCAATTAGAGAGGGTGGTTCGGTGGGTGGGCCCACAAGAAAAAGGCCCAAAAAAAAAGTTAACTTGAAATTGAAAAGAAAAACTACTGCTTATAGCAGAGGGGGAGATAGAGGGGGGGTCATGCGGGCTAGGCCAATGGGCCGGGGCAAGAGTGGCCCAAGCCCGACCAAGGGGTACGGAGCGGGGTAGTACAGAATGTCAGGTTGGGTCAAGCATACAAAAAAACGGATCGGGCTCAAGTCAAGTCGGCTCGACCTTATTCACATCACTATTAATACCATATTATCCTACAAAATAAAATAATTATATTAAATATTTAAACATATTTCCGTGTTCACTTATCCTTGAATAAGAGACTTAATGATCTGACCCTTAAACGAGTATTCATACCTAGCACCTATACCTAAGTCTACGTAACATAGTCCACGATCCAAACACAACATATGGGACCAAATGTGTATTTTGCATAAAAGAATGCAATATATATTAAATCATGCTAAATCATTTATCACACAATAAACATATAGTACACCAGGAATTTAGCATAGTTTGTCCCGTTCAGAATCAAATGCCTTGAATAGGAGAATAAAAAAGAGCTAAGAAACTATAAATAAATATATATTATATATAACCATAAAAAATAAAAAGAAAAAGGATGGTCCAGGCTTGAGGAAAGGGATGATGGCCTATCATCTGTCAGGAGGATTTGGTAGGAAAACAACAGGTTAGAAGAGACCCATACAACCAACACCAAGTACAAAGGCCAAAACTCTACTAGCGTGAGGAAACCACCATAAATTAAGCAAGAACAAAAATACCAGATATTACTAAAAAACAGAGATTTTTTTTTCTTTTTTTTTTTATGAATATCAGAAACAGAGAAATTTGAAAACATCCTCAAGGAAGAAGTATAGAAAAAATATATCATCAAAAATTCATGAAGCAATTCCCATCTAAAATAATAGGTCATACCTAATTAAATCAACTAATTTTGTTCGTGAAATTTTGAATCCTGCACTTGCTATAGCATCAAGCCTCAGAGATGCTTCCACAGTTTTGAAAGTCTTCGTTCTGCAAAGAGTTGGAATTACATTTAGTCCCTGGCAGATGCCACATGAAAAGTTTCAATGGAAGATAAGCAACGCAAACGACTTGCAACCTTGGTGGCTCATATTCAAGGGCAAGCAATGGTATCTTTTTACAAGTGACCGGAACATTACCAACCTGCAAAAGAAATGCACATAATAAGAATTAATTATTTTTCTTTAATTTCTATTTCAGGCACATCTTCTTCTTATTATCAGAATGGAATTCCCCCACATATGCTAAAATGCATCCCCTTACCTATACCCTACCTTCTTGGACCATAAAGTTCTTAAATGCTGTAAAAGGACAGGAATACTATTATATGAATGCATTACTACCTTGTCCAGTGCTGATGTGACAAAGTCAACAAGTTCAGGAACAATAAGAATCTGAGCTCCCTTTTCTCCCTGGGCACAGCAAATGAATATTAAAGATGAACTGACAAGCCTTATCATCCTAATGGGAGCTGGGCAATGATTAAGCACAAGCTTAACCAATAATAGACAAGTAAAAAAAAAAATTGTTAAGGATGGTAATAATGTATTGACCATAAAAATAATATGACACAAGGTCAAAATATCTTATTGAACTCTTAGAACTGTAGAACATGAAAAAACTAGCTAACAGCTAAAAGCATAAAATATTCTCTACCAACTTAGTTGCAAGAAAGGATTCTACAAATGGGATTCCATCACTCGTACGGATGTCAATGACCCGCTTAAATGAAATAAAAAGTCTCTAACTCATTTTTCCAACTCACTTCTATCAAAGCAATCAGGTCCTAGAGAAACAGTTAAGCAAACAGGAACTAACTTTCGCACACATATATCATATGAGTTTGTTTGCACAAAAACAATCTGTTTATGTCTGTTATTTTGACAGGAATTGAGGGGTGGGATATCTTAAACTCAGAGGAAATCAACTTTAAAGACTGTTCTTGTCATAAAAAAAAAAAAAAAAGGAATCACAACATCCCTTTCATTGTCAAAATTAAAGTTGCTGTGATTAAGAATCCTATCCAAATCCAAATGACTTTTAAAATGTAACCAATCAAACCGTGTGCTGTTCACAAATCTCTCCTTTGATTGGCCTCTTCAGGTCTACATATTTTGTCCATTATACACACTCAATACCCAGAAACCTTCATTACTGGCTAAAGACAAGCAATTTGCAATTTATGGATCTCTCCTATGGTTGGTACTTATCGATCTAAATATCTTTCCGTTCTGTGCCTTCAACATTCAAGAACCTTCATCCATGTCTGCTGTTAGAATTATATTCGGGAAATTTCCTTAGTTTATTCTATTTCCTATTTTCTCTTGTAATCAGTCTTAATTTCGTTTTCCTATTTGATTGTAATTTCCTCATTTGGATTGTAAGACGTTAGCTTATAAATAATATAGTTGAGAAGAGAGGAGGTATTCAATCTTCTCTAATTCTCTTCTTCAACTTGGTATCAGAGCAGCCCTTGATCCCAAGAAAAAAAAAAAAAAAACCCTAGTCTAGCGCTGCCGTCACTATGCTTCACCAGAAATCAGTCCTCCGACCATCGGCGTTGGTCGTCTCGCATACCAGGAGAGTCGCCTGTCACCGGCGATCCCTCCGACTGAAGATCGTCGCCGGAAAGTGCTGGACGCAACCACACGCGCCGCCCATTGTCGCGGCTGTCAGTCTCACGCGCCTCAGCCTTTTTGGCGCGTGCCGGCGCGTGTCTCTCCGGCAACCCTCCGGGGGCTTTGGGTGGTGATCGCCTGATGTAGGCGAGCCTCCCTGCTTGAATGCACTGATGATTTGAATCCAGCACAGCTCTCTTCTCACCTGGTCATTGGTTGTTCTTCGTGCTGACTTCGTTTCTCGCTGATCTGTCGATCTGCCTTCGTTCTTTGCTGGCCAGGCACTGTTTTTTTAACAGTAGAGGTTTGCTCCTTTTAATTGGTTTGGCTTCTTGACGACTGTGCTGGTTTTGTGATTTGTTTTTGCCGATTAGTATGTTAAAATCTGAAAATACAGAGTCTGTTACTACCATGCCTCAATCTGTGTTTCTCAAAGCTGATGATGTTCCCCGATCTATTACACCTAAAAAATTGAATGGCATGAATTACTTGAGTTGGGCACACGCCGTAAAAACCTTTCTTCGAGGGAAAGATAGTTGGTATATCACCGATGAGCCACCCTCTTCTACTGATCCTCAATATCGTATCCGGATGAGTGAGGATGCAATTGTTATGGGTTTACTTTGGCATAGTTTGGAAGATTCAGTTGCCACCACTGTTGAGTTCTGTGATTCTTCTAAGAAGATTTGGGATTGTCTTGCTGAGTCTTACTCACAGAAGAGCAATATTTCTCGGGTCTATGAGTTGTATGAACAGATGTTCTCTGCAAAACATGGGGAAAGATCCTTGTCTGATTATTACAGTCATTTGAAAGGCTTATGGGAACAGTTGCTACAATACAGACCATTTACTGAGGATTTGACATAGCAAAGAAAGTATTGGGAGGAATTTATGATTGCCAATTTCTTATCCGGCCTTAATCCTGCTCTTAGAGGATTTAAGGATCAAATTCTAGCAAGTGAAACCTTGCCTACTGCTGCTGGTGCTTATGCTCGTATACAGCGATCATCTTTAGGCAGTCGCTCAACTATGACTACTGATCAGTCCTCACCATCTATTGATTCCTCTGCACTTGTTAGTCATGGTCGTGGAGGTACCTCTCAAGGTAATTCTCGCGGTTCCCGTGGTGGACGTAACAATCGTGGTGGTTCTCGAGGTGGACGGGCTCCTAGTAATAGAGGTGACCGCAAGTGTAACTTTTGTGGTGGCACAAATCATACAGAACCTTATTGTTGGAAGAAATATGGGAAACCTGAACAAGCACATCACGTCTCTGATTGTGTCGTATCTGATGGTTCGACTCCGTCACTACAAGTGCCTACTACTGGAGTTACTACATCTGATCCTCAGGAGACATTTACCCTAAGCTCCTCACAGCTTCAGGAGCTTGTTCAATCTTTGCGTGTTTCACACTCTCCTGCTTCTACTGCTACTTTGGCTAACTCAGGTAATCCAGCTCTTGTAGCCTCATCTTCTTCTGCTTGGATCATCGATTCGGGCGCCAGCTCACATATGTCTGGTAATTCTTCTTTATTCTCTGATCTTAGTATCATTCATCATAATATTGTGTTAGCGGATGGCTCCTCTCGTCCTGTGTCTGGTAGAGGGACCCTTCGACCCTCCTCTTCTCTTAATCTCCCTTCTAGTCTTTATGTATCTCAATTTCCTTTTAATTTACTCTCTGTTAGTCAACTGACCAAATTTTTAAATTGTTCCATAACTTTCTTTCCTACTTCTTGTGTTGTACAGGACCTCAAGACGAAGAGGATGATTGGTTCGGGGCATGAAAAGGATGGCCTTTATTATCTTGATCGTGATCGTCCTCCGGAGCACATGAATTCTACAGCCCTTCATACTTCTGTTTCTCCTCTTCAGTGGCATCTTCGCCTGGGTCATCCTTGTCTTACTAGGTTAAAGTTAATTGTTCCCAATTTGAGTCCAGTGTCAAGTCTAGAATGTGAAGCTTGTCAGCTTGGCAAGCATCACCGTAGTTCTTTTCGTAGTCGTGATATTAGTCAAGAGTCAGAACCTTTTGCTGTCATTCACACAGATATTTGGGGTCCTTCCCGTTTTAAGAGTGTTAATGGTTTTTCTTATTTTGTGATATTTGTTGATGACTTTTCCCGTATGACCTGGATTTTTTTAATGAAGCAGCGATCTGATTTACCTTCTATTATTTCTCGCTTTTATAATGAAATTTGTACTCAATTTGACCAGAAAATTAAAATTTTTCGTTCAGATAATGCCTTAGAATATATTCAGAATACTGTTAAGACCTTTTGCATTGATAAGGGCATTATTCATCAAACCACGTGTTCTCACACTTCTCAACAAAACGGTGTTGCTGAACGCAAACATCGTCACTTGTTAGATGTTGCTCGCACTTTGATGTTTCACATGCATGTTCCTAAAACCTTTTGGGCTGATGCTGTCCTGACTGCCTGCTATCTTATTAATAGGGTACCCACACCAGTTTTGTCCAATCAATCCCCATTTTCTATTTTGTACCCAACTTGGGCCCCTTTTCCTCTGGCTCCTCGTGTTTTTGGATGTGTTGCATTTGTTCATATTCTTGACTCTAACCAAGATAAGCTCTCACCTCGCTCTCGTAAGTGTGTTTTCTTATGATATTCTCGCACTCAAAAAGGTTATCGTTGTTACCACCCCACTTCTCGTCGTTACTTTGTCAGTGCTGACGTTATCTTTTTTGAGTCCACTGCTTTCTTTTCACCTTGTGGAGACTCCTTGTCCTCAGATCTTATTGTTTCTAGTGAGGGGGCGACTTCTCCTACCCTTCCTGCTCCTCTATCCTCCACATATGTTCCTCTGCCTCTTTCTTCTTCTCCCGACTCTATCTTAGATTCCTCCTCCATGTCTACACCATCTGTTTCGTCTCCAATTCCTGCTCCTGCCACTATATCAGAGTCTCCTGCTCCTCCACCGCAAGTTTACCGACGCGATCGAGATAGGAAGGTTATCCTTTCCTTACCGGCTGATTCTACCACTTCGTCTGAGGTACCTACTTCTTCTTCATCTACTGAGTTACCTATTGCTTTGCGAAAAAGTACGCGCACTTGCACTCGCCATCCCATTGCTAATTTTGTTTCTTATCATCGGCTTTCTCCTTCTCTCTCTTCTTTTGGTTGTGCTCTCTCTTCTATTTTTGTTCCCACTTCTTATAAACAGGCCTTATCTATTCCTGGGTGGAAACATGCAATGGATGAAGAAATGCATGCTCTCCATCAGAATCAGACATGGGAACTCACATCTCTTCCCACTAGGAAACAAACTGTTGGCTGTCGCTGGGTTTATAATGTTAAGTATCTTCCTGATGGCTCTGTTGAACGTCTTAAGGCTCGATTGGTTGCTAAAGGTTATACTCAGACCTACGGTGTTGACTACTCTGAAACCTTCTCTCCTGTTGCTCGCCTTAATTCTATTCGAATTCTTCTTGCTGTTGCTGTCTGTCGTTCTTGGCCCTTGTACCAGCTTGATATTAAGAATGCTTTTCTCCATGGAGAACTTCAGGAGGAAGTCTATATGGACCAACCCCCTGGTTATAGCATTCCTGGCAGTGAACATCTTGTGTGTCGCTTACGGCGTGCCTTATATGGATTGAAGCAATCCCCTCGTGCATGGTTTGATCGTTTCAGCTCTGCTCTACTTGCTGTGGAATGTACTCGTTCTACTGCTGATCATTCCGTATTCATACGTCGTACCTCTTCTGGCACTATAGTATTGATTGTGTATGTGGATGACATTATTATTTCTGGTGATGATCCCTCAGGTATTGTGGCCTTGAAGCAATATCTATCTACTCAATTTCATACTAAGGATCTTGGCCGTCTTCGCTACTTTCTCGGTATTGAGATTGCACGCTCTTCCCAAGGTATTTCCCTTTGTCAGCGCAAGTATGTACTGGATTTGCTCTTTGACACTGGCCTTCTAGGTGCTCGCCCTGCTGATACTCCTATGGACTTTTCTACTAAATTGGATGCTACTTCGGGCGAACCCTTCTCTGATGTTAGTCGTTATCGTCGCCTTGTGGGGAAACTTATTTATCTCACTGTTACTCGCCCCGATATTACCTATGCTGTGGGGGTGGTCAGCCAATTTATGCATAATCCTCGTCGTCCACATTACGAGGCTGTTTGCCGAATTCTCAAATACCTGAAACAAGCTCCTGCTCGTGGCCTTCTATATCGTCCTTCTTCCTCTCTATCTATCACTGGTTATAGTGATGCCGATTGGGCTGGCAATCGAGTTGATCGGCGCTCCACCTCAGGATATTGTACCTTTATTGCTGGTAATTTGGTTACTTGGCGTAGTAAAAAACAGCAGGTTGTAACTCGTTCAAGTGCTGAGGCTGAGTATCGTGCCATGGCCCACACTGCCTCGGAGATGCTCTGGGTTCGCTTTCTTTTACATGATTTTGGTCTTGATATTCCTGCCCCTATGACTATGTATTGTGACAATCAGGCAGCCATCTTCATTGCCAATAATCCTGTATTTCATGAGCGTACGAAGCATATTGAAGTTGACTACCACTTTATTCGTGATTTGTTGCTTCGCAAAGAGTTGACTACTCCATTTGTTCGATCATCTTCGCAATTGGCAGATCTTCTTACCAAACCGCTCCCACGAACTTTGTTTCAAAGCCTTTTATCCAAGCTGGGCATTTTTGATTTATATGCTCCAGCTTGAAGGGGCGTGTTAGAATTATATTCGGGAAATTTCCTTAGTTTATTCTATTTCCTATTTTCTCTTGTAATCAGTCTTAATTTCGTTTTCCTATTTGATTGTAATTTCCTTATTTGGATTGTAAGACGTTAGCTTATAAATAATATAGTTGAGAAGAGAGGAGGTATTCAATCTTCTCTAATTCTCTTCTTCAACTTCTGCAACAACCAATCTTCACCCATTGGCCAACCACTGAAATAGTCATAGGTCCTTCTGAAGCTTTTTGTATGTTGAGTTTATAGGAAGAAAATTTGCCCTTTGAACTTTTAATTTTTTCTTTTCCTAGAGGTTATTTCATCTAATTCTCAGTTGCAAGGCTTACCAGCGATCCTTAAATTGGAATATCTCTTAATATGAGATAACCAAGGAACCAGTATTCAATTAAGAAACAATGTTACATTGTCAAACCACCTACTTCTTTTTGTTAGTAATTGTTCTTAATTTATACCGAATGATCTGGGGTTAAGGGGAGGAAAAAAAGAATAGACACGAGAAAAGGCATTCCAAGTTGTTACAAATACCACTTCTATGCTATCATTATGCAAGTTTTATTTTGTTGTGATGATGAGAACATATGTTTAAAATTAAATAGACGTACCTGTATGATAATATCCCCCAGCTTCTCCCTAGCAATCCCTATACCAAGAATTGTGCCAAGGAAGTCGCCATGAGAGCAAGGTTGAAATCCAAAGTTTCCTGTGACACTGGAAATTGCCAAACAAAGCTTAATTTAAAAAAACTATATTGCTGCTTCACACACAAATAATGGACATCCAATGACTTGCCTTAATGCCGCAACAATATCTGGACCAGTTGTCAATATTTGTGGATGTCCAACTGAAAGCCGACAACGCTCAGCCTGGAGGACTTCGGAGATAGATAACATATTAGTGTGGAAAACATTTATTGAAAGAAATTTCAACATAAATTGTTGATTTAATTTAACCTGTGGGTATCCTCCCTGAGCAACTGTTTTAACATCAGCTAACTTTTCCAATACTAGCATAGATTCCCTCAGGATCGGTGGTGTAAGAAAATCAGTGTGAAGAACTTCTCCCCTAGATGATGCACGCCTTGCCTAAGAAGGGCAGAGGTTGTTTGACAAATCAGAACTTTCGTGAATAACAGAGATAGAAGGAAATATAATCACTTTATAAAGAGCCAAAAAAATTGTTAGGCATTTTCCTCCGACAGTGTGCTCTAGGGGGTGGGGAAGATAAAAGAAAAAGAAAGAGGGAATGGTCATCACAAGGCATCCACCCAGGTACCAATTCATGTGAAAATTTTTTAAACTAAGTAAAGAAAATACCAATTCAACAATATGCTTCACAGCTTCAATGGTATTATTGTCCCCCACTCTACTGAGTAAACCCTCAACGTCACTCTTTATAGCTTGTGCCAACTGACAAATACCTGCAGCGGTGTTACAAGAAGTATCAACTATATGAGAATAGATTTCTTACTTCACAGTCTGCAAGCCCGTTGAAATCAATGACTACTAGGCAAAACTACATCAGTCAAACATGGTAATCAACAACAATTGTCATATTGAGCAACAAAATCACTTAGATGTATTAATGATTCCATTGCTATTTTTAATATAAGATTAGGAATAAAGTTTTTACTTATAATGCTGCTGCAATTGGGGTGAGAAAAGGTGAAATTTATCATTTGGCTTTCCCACAGCCACAGGGGACAATGGATGACCTTAATGTAAATATTTTTCTAATGCTCATTAGCTACAGCCTACAGATGTTAACAAGATTATCAGAGCTCAACAGGCTCAACCCATTTCCATAAGCTTTAAATCGGGGATTTTTCTACAATTCAACAGACTGGTATCCCAGAGCTCAAAAAATTACCTTAAAAAGGACATCTCAAATTGAGGAATATACATCCACCTGAAGAACTCGGAGAGAGACAGAGCGAGAGAGAGGGAGAGAGAGGGTTCTGTGGGTCAACCCAAAAAAGAGGCTACAAGGGAACTAAGATTTGAATAGTTTCCCCATGCTCATCAGTTACAGATTACGACGCAATTATCAGAATTCAACCCATTTGAATAAACCATAAATCAGGTATTTCTGTAAAAATCAAGCGGACGAGGGGATTTCTGTACAAAAATCAGGTATTTCTGTACAAACCATAAATCACGTATTCACGAACTAAAATAATTTGCCTTGAAAAAACAACTCTCAAAAAGTGCGGAAAAACACACCCACCTGAAGAACTAGGAGTTGAAGTGAGAGGAAAAGAGAGAGGGGTTCTGGAGTGGGAGAGTTTGCTGCTGATACCAAGCGGACGAGGGGCTACAAATACCTTCAAAGCTCCTTTCAGAACCAAATGCGAGGTAAAGATGGCGGTTGCCATGGCGGGTGTGCACTGCAGACTGCGCACCTTACGGCCAGGAACGAAGGGGCCTTACATGATGCGCCTACTGTACAGACTCGGGTCGAACCGAGGTTGATAGGTCCAAACTTAAAACCCGACAAACCAAACCCAACATCAAACTCTCTTTTTTTCTTTACTGGCAGAATTTGATTCGCTAAAAATTAACAAAAATTTTTGAAATTTCTAAAAAATTTTAAAAATATCTAAAACTCTCTAACAAATTTTATTCACCTTGTATTTTATAAAATCTTTATAAGTTTCTATATCATATTATACATATATATATATATATATAAAGTAAAATCTAACAATACTGTTGCGTCACATACAACCTAACTTATATTACGGTTCTGATATGTAGCACTTAACTACACCTATCTTGCACCACGTACACCACATAAGACCTAAATTGCGCCACGTTTGTGACATGTAACATCTAACTATATTTATTTTGCACCATGTACGACTTAACTTGTATTACGGTTGTGACACGTGACACTTAATTATAATTATCTTAATTATCTTACAAGAAATTAGTATTTTACATAAATATTACTTATTTACAATTTTTAATTTTATTCAAATTATAATATTTATGGATATCACTTAATATTTTTATTTAATTTACATTTCTATTTATCATATAACTTTTTATTTTTAACTTTTATTTTTATTTAAAACATATTCTTATTTTTTATTTTTTTTCTATATTTTAATAAATTATTATTTAAAACATAATAAATATTATTATGTTATTAAACAAGATAATGTGAAAAAAATAAAATGTTTACCCCGTTAAATAAAAGTTTTAATAATAAATATTATTATTATCAAACAAAATAATGAATGTTATTGTTAAATAAAGATTTTAATTTACTAACATAAATTTATAATTATAATTATCTTAATTTATAATTATATAATCTAAATGAAATTAATATTGTGCATAATTACTACTTATTCATAATTTTATTCAAACAAGAATATTTTTGTGGATATCACTTAATATTTTTACTTAGTCGATACTTCTATTTAATTATCATACAACTTTTTATTTTATATTTTTATAATTTATTAAATTATTATTTAAAAATTAGTAAATATAATAAAAATAAAAATAATCATTATTATTAAATAAAATAATACAAAAAATATTTAACCTAGATTTTAATTATTAACAAGTAACATGTCCTTTATTACTTTTATTATTAGACAAAATAAGTAATATCTTTTAAATCAAATCATAATATTATTTATTAAAATTATATATATATATATATATATATATTGTAATGTTATTTATTAAAAAAATATCAAATAATATTAAAAATTAAAAATAAATTTGGTAATGGATAAATTAATCTAATTGAGGTGCCACTCAAACTTTTCTTGGATTTGAACTTTTAATTTGATTAAAATTGTATTATAATCAGAATAAGATAGGATTTCAAAATGGTACTCTTATCTAAATAGAATTTGACTTTCTTACATGTAAAATCTATAAATAGATATGCAAGTCTTCTTTTCTTTCATATTTCTTAAAGACTTTTAATTACAAAATTTTCTCTCCAACTTTGCGGTTTGCTAGGTATGTACTTAAATTTTAATTTTTTTAAAATTCTTATATGTAATTGATATATATTATTTAAATTTTTATATGTAATTGATCTATATATATATATATATACACTGTAGTAGGAAGAATAAAGACAATAACTATAAAAATTATTTAATCATATGAGTAAATGTTGTTATTTTTCAATCTTTTTGATTTTTTCTTTTCTTTTTATTTATTAGAATTTGAATTTAATCGAATCGATACTATTGACGATATCAATATTTTAATTTGTTTTACGTTCACTGTGTTATTAAATTTACATAAATAACAATATATATTATTTTTAAATATATTTTTATAACTTAATTATTTTAGCATATGATACTACGCTCAATTTAACTATATAATATAAAAAATCCTTACATCGCATAGACTATATTACTAGTATATCAATAAACCTCAATATTCTTTTTTACAAATCTTAATGACTTTTTCACAAACCCAGTAATTTTTTAACAAATTTTAACAAATCCGACATAATTCTATAAGAACGGATTGGAAAAAACCGTTCCAACAGTTCCTCTCTCCAATTTTTTCACGCAGAAGTCAAAAAATTCAATAATTTTCAAGAAAATTCTAACATAAATTCATGAAAACGGACCGAAAAAAATCGTTCCCACGATATTTCTCTCCAACTTTTTAATGCAAAAGTCCAAAAGTTACACTATTTATCTTAAAAAAACGTAGTTTAGGTTAAAAACACCAAATGCCAAAAATTACCCTTAATCACAATTTTTCCTTTTTTTTTTTTTTTTTTGGTTGTTTGCACTCTAAATGCTACCTATATTGATAAAGTGAAAATTTTTACAATGATATTGATAAAATGTCAAAAACGGAATATAATATAATATAATAATCTTCATCAATTCTTATAGATGCTTTCGTCCATTTACTCCATTTATATCCCTTGGTAAAAAAGAAAAAACTAATTGGTGTCACATTGATCTACCCATATATTAATTTAGCATTTGATGAAATCCAAATCTCAATATGTTCTCCACCCAGCATAGCTTTATTTTACCCACCACTGCATTAAAAGTGGAATGTTATTCTTTAGTTGGTTAGTAAATTTAGCTTCTCAAATAAAATAAAATAAAAAGAAAGGAAGAGAAAAAAGTATGCTTTAGTATTATGCTTTCTACATAAATAATACCATTAAATTAGAGAAATATATCAAAAAGTAAAATCAAAATCATCTAGAAGCGATGTAATTAAAATAAACTTTTATCGTTTATTATTTTTAAGTTATAGGCTCATAACTGTTTATTACAGATTTTACATTGTAACAAAAGAAATGGAGGGAAGTACGAGATTATTAGAGGTAGATAGTTAAGCATTACAGTGATGAAGTCGGAATAGGGAGAAGAATTTACAGAGAGAGAAACGAAATAACTTTGGAATTTGAAAGAAGAGAGGAAGAATATTGTAGAGAGAGGGAAGTGTTGAAAAATTCATGTTTTAAATATAATTTTCATAAGAGTTTGAGTCAAAATTAAAGTGGGATCTACATATCATAAAATATGAGTTCATATTGAAATTAATAGAGTTACATGTAAATATCAATTCTATGTATTCATTTATTCAAAATCATTAATTAGATGAATAGAAAATGACTTCAAAGTATATAATTTGGCAATGAATAGTGGGTTTGTACCACATTAGAAGATGAAGAAAATTTAATAAGACTTATATAGCCTAGGCTTAGATTAAAGGAAGGTACCCACTTTTGTGAAGGGAGAAGAACCTAGATAAGTTTGGATTTAACTCAAACCGTGTGCACTATTGCTGTCAAGCCAATCTAGTATGCACGCACCTTTAATAAGATTAGTCCGATTCTTAGACTAATTTAATTTTTGATTTTAAAAATTTTAAATTTAAATAAAATACATATGTCAAAACCATCATCAGACATTCTAAGTCTATTTGTATTTACTTTCATTGTTTGGTTTGAGCAAACACGCGAACTTTAGCTTCTATCATTACAGGAATAATCCGTGAACAACGTATTTAATTTTAAAAAGATAGTGTCCAATACAAAAATCAATTGAAAGATTTCTAATTCTAATTTTTTTTAAGATAATGAGTTGTTCCAATTTTATCTTAGAGTAAGTTATATTTATTTTCTCTTAACATTTGAGTAATTATAGAAGACTACGTTAACGATTTCAGATTTACATTGATCTCCGTTATTTTCGAATGTTATTGGCAATGCATCCCCTTCCTTTAGTCTTCCTTTAGTCTGCAGTGAGATGGCGTTAAAAAATTATGTTAAAATGACTAAAATACCACTTGTATGTTTAGTTGTTGTTGCCGTTAAGTCATCTTTTGCTCTCTCTGCAAACAAACCCACACGTATGTATCTGTACCCACTCTTCAACAAACCCTAATGGAAACATCTTGTAGCTATTTTATCTATATATCTATGAGCATTTTTATGAATTTTTTGAATCGAATATCTTATTTCTTACTCTTGTATTTAAAGGATTTCACCATAAACTTACACTGGATCAACAACAGTCTGAGAACCCAAAAAAAAATTTAGAGGCATCAATAAGTATCCCAAGTATTGGCTTTGATTTGGTATTATTTTTACTCAATCTTTAATGCAAAAATCCCAACCTAGAATTTAAAATGGGTACCATTAAATTTTAAGAAAATTTTTAGGACGATTTCACCGTCAAACTGAATCTCTGACTTCACCTGTACATATACACATAGTTTCGTATATCTATATTCGTTGCTTCTTTTTTCCACAATGGTTTCAATGGAGGATTCTCACTCCAACTTTCTTAGACCTTCAACAATAGTATCAACAATGACTTATCTGTATGTGGTCGTGACATCTCCAACAAGTTGCAGAGGCTTGCAAGCACTCCGATATTGGAACATGCATCGATAACACCTCCATCTTTGTTGAATCCCTATGCATTTTACATGCCACTGTTGTGAACAGGTTTAGTTGGTGAACAAAAATACTACTACCATTGATGATAAAAGCGACATTGATTCAATTAATTGAATCAATTGATTCTTATGACGACCTTGATTTAACAAATTAAATCAATTGTTCAATCTAATAGCAGTAAAGTTGATCCTAATAAACTGACACCCACTCTGAAATGTCTGGGTATGGTGTGGATTTACAGAGTGATCTAATGGAAGAGAGATGGGAATCTAGAGATGGGCTTATCGTTTTTTTGGGGGAAGAGTACTGAGCTCTGGAGAAGAAGATTAAGCATACTAGTAAGAGGGATTTTAGAGTGGAAGAAGAAGAAGCAGCTACCCAATGTTTCCATTTGGGTTTGTTGAAGAGTGGATGCAGAGAAATATATG
Organism: Vitellaria paradoxa; assembly: GCA_019916065.1. Taxonomy (NCBI): domain Eukaryota; kingdom Viridiplantae; phylum Streptophyta; class Magnoliopsida; order Ericales; family Sapotaceae; genus Vitellaria; species Vitellaria paradoxa. The sequence continues at coordinate 32,004,331 of CM034234.1, forward strand.
TGGGTTTATTTGTAGAGAGAAAAAGATAACTTAAGGGCAACATATAAATAAGTCAAGGGATATTTTAATTCTTTTGATATGATTTTTTAATGTTATCTGGCTGCAAATTGACAAAAATGGCTCATTATTAATAATATTTGAAAATAAGGGAGATTAGTGTAAATTTGAAATAATTGAGTTACTCAAATATTGAGAAGAGGAATGTGTAATTTACCCTTCATTCTATTATGTGTTTCCTAATCCAAAACAGTGACTTTCTATATTAGAAATAACAATCTTAAGACTAAACTTTCTTTTCGTGTGTTGATTGTAGAATATTTCTACATTGTTTTGTAGTGTTTCTATTAAATACAAATTTATGTTGCATATAGTTTCTGTGTTGCCAATGTTTTCTAAAAATATATTATGCAATGATTTTTCCAGCATAGTTTTCTATATAGTCATATTTTTATAAAATTTGTCTGCACTGCCCAATTTCTGCAATCATATTTTGCATAATTTATTCCACAATTGTAATTTTTATAGTTTTACAACACTGTTCAAATTTGACAGCACAAATTTAGAAAATAAATTATGCACAATTTTGAAAATTTTAATATCTCTGATTTCCGCAATAATATAATTTGATAATTTTTAGCAAGTTTTAGATGTGATAATATATTATTTTAATCAATTATGGTTATTAGAGATAATAATTGTTGAGATTTGAAAGAAATGAGCAAAATTTTAAAATTTAGCCAAATTTTGGTATGAAGTAGTGTAGAGAGGCACCCTGATGGTATAGTGGGGCACCCCGACCCTATGTGTAGGGTGCCCTACCTGTGTGATTTTTGACCAATTAAGTTATTTAGTTACTTTTTAGTCAGGGGTCACTTTAAAATTAGTTTTGACCAGAGTAGGAGGGAAAGGGAGGAGCTTAGGGACCTGTAGCATGCTTGGGCACCAAGCAAATCCTAAGTATATATGTATATGAGAGAAGAGAGAGAGAGAGAGAGAGAGAGAGAGAGTTTGGTTGTTGGAAGAGGAGAACGGGAGGGAAAAGAACTGAAGGAGGTCAAGAATTGGTAAGTGGTCCAAACCTCAACCAAATCCCAATTGGTTTTGTAGAAATAAAATTGAACTCTTATTAAACATGTTTATGCAATCGGTTTGTGGTTAGAATCAAAGATTAGAACGTATAATCTACTTAAGTTTGGAAGGTGTAACCAAGAGCTTACAATTCTTCTGTTCTTCTTTGTTTAAGGCTTGAGGTAGGAATTCCAAGCTTCTAAATAGCATATACGAGATGTAGTGAACCTAGAAATGTTGTTCCAAAACATAGTTTGGATTTTGTAAGCATGAATGGATGAATTGATTCAAGTGATACATGTGTTTATATGTATGTATATGTTAGAATGGAGATATTGATCTTGGGAGATATTGTTAATTAGAACTTGTTTTGATCGATTTATTGGAATCTTATAGGTCCTAGAGAACGTATGGTAATGAAGTTTTGAACTTGTTATCCCAAATAGCAACACTAGAAGGGGTGAATAGGGTTGCTTAAAAATTTTGCAATAAAAATTTCAACCCTAAACAAATATGTCAAGATGAATATGAAATGCACCAAAAAAAATTATTTAATATTTGTGAATGAAGAGTGAGTGCTAGTGTTTGCAATAAATATAAAGAGAAGGGAAGAGAAGCAAACACAATCGATTTACAGTGGTTCGGTTTCAATGTTGCCTACGTCCACTCCCCAAGGCGTTCCTTGAGATTTCTCCACTATTCTTTAAAGAGCTTATTACACACTAGCCTCCCAAGGTGCTAGAAACCTTTCCCAAGTGATTTTATCCCCAAATCACTCACACAAGTCTCTCTCAAAGAAAGTCTCTTGTTTTGGTTCTAACACTTAAACCAAAACCAATAAGAGCTCATCCAACTCTCACAAATTAAAAGGGCTTTAAATTTTCCTTTCTTACAACAACAATGATGAGTTTATAACTCAATCAAATCAAAAAGAAACTCTCACAAGTTGAATATGAAAGATGAAGCACAAAGGTAAGAAGAAATCACTCTATGTTTGCAAAGATATAGAATTTCTTGTATCTCTTTGTAATCACTTCTTTCTTGCCTTGTTCATCTACTTGAATCTAAGTTTGAGACTCTATTTATAGATGAAAATCTTCAAATGGCCGTTACTAAGTGAAAAGACACTTTTGCCCTTGAAAGAAATTGAATTTCCTTGCTTCCAATGCTGTCTTTCAGATTCAGATTTTCTAAGATATATTTGTGACCGTTTTTCACACTCATAACGTTCAAATTTGACATTAGCTCAGAGTAAAGACTTTGTAGATATATAAGTCAGCTATCACATGTCAAATTTTGAGCTTCATCCAACGGCTAGATAGTCAAATATAGCTTTTAAACCGAGACCAGCTTCTGATAGCTTTTTCTGACATTCTGAATCTGTGTTTCCAGTTTAAGCTTCTGTTTCACCATGATACTTTTAGAATTAGAAGAAACTTAAACTACAAAAGTTGTATCTTTTTGAGTCTTATTTTCACACACCAAAAATCAGAATTTTTAAAGCTGTAGAGTATAAGTTATGTCTCAAAAACTAAGACTAGCTCTAGAATCCAGAATTAAAAACTTTTCTGTAATGACTAATATTCCAACTCATGTTTTGATATCTTAACGTCAGATCCACAAAATGTTCCCTTCGGTAAAGTTGTAGATATAGAAGACTAGTTTACTATATTAAAATTTCATGATAATTAAACCGTTGGATCTTAAGATATCATCTATATACTAATATGTGTCTGATTTCTCTGTTTGTCCAAGTTAACCTCCAGTTCAAATCTTCATCTTACTTTGATTTCTATTACTCTCAACTTTGAAATTCATTTATTCCTTCATCCAAATTATATGAAAATATCTAAAAAATAATGTCAATCTCTTCCAACTCTATTATCTTTAATCTATCAAATGAATTGTTACATTTTCATACAATGTCTTTGAAAATTAATTGTGAAAATTTAATTCAATGTTTGTTATAATCAAAATCAATTATAAAACTAACTTTATAAACCTTGGGCCAACGGAACTTAAAATTGTCACGCCCTGAATTTTCCACAACCCAGAAGCGTGAACAAACAACTATAGATCACCAAACCATCAATCCAAAATAGTCAGAGTCAATTATATTTAATATTAATGAACTAATAATCTCCAAACCTAAATAAATAAATAAATCTATCTCTAGTCTCCCAAACCGAGACATATAAAATAATTAAAATCCAATAAAGAAAGTAAACTGAAAAAAATATGTAGTTCTCTTCCTAAAATAAAATTAATGTGCTACTCGAAATGTCAACTCTACCTAAGCGGTCCCATCACAACCCTCGTCTAGTGCAACACTTGTACCTAAAGCTATATGGACATGAGCACAATATACTAATGTATATTAAAATAATTCACTGGTGCTCGGAGAAAATAAAAATTAAATAAATCATGCACAGGTGTCCTAGCATAAACTTCTAAAATGTCATGTCAACATACATCACATATAAAAAATATTTAAATTTAAATTTAAATATTTTGAACACAACATAAAATAAAATAAGTTATTTTAACAAACTATATTATTAATTATTGGGTTAGGTACCGCTACTCGGTCAACTTATGCCTCAGCTATATGCTACCAAAATATCAACTTATCAATGCTTCGTAGGTTACTAGCCTACTGGACATGATAACCCAACCTTGTGTGGGTTTCTGGTCTTTCACTAACGGAGTTTTCAGCACCAACTACTTAACCCGATACCTCTCACAATTCAAAACCAAAATCGTAAAAATCAATGAATAAATAATTATTTATTTATTCAAATCTAAAACATGCTTTAAAAATATTTCTTTTCTTTATACAAGGTTCCATAATAAAACATAAATTTTAAATTTTAAAATTTTTACATAAACTAAATTTTAATTCCTCAAAATCAAAATCAATTTTTGCATACTTTCCAATCTACAAGATAGCCACCATCACATGATTTATCAAGTAACAATAAACCAATTAGTCACAAAGATTTACAAAATTAAATCACACATAATAAATTTAATTTTTATTTAATTCCACCCTTACCTTAAATTAAATCAGAATTTGTTGTGAAAGAACACCCTATTTGCCTTCACAGCTCACTACTAGTCATGACACAAAAACAATCCCGTTGCCTTCTACCAAAAATCTGCCGCAAAGTTGCCTTTCCTCTTTTTTTTTTTTTTTACTATTTGCTGAATTGACGAATCACTGGGGGTGTATATATATATATATATATATCTATATACGGGTCCGAGGAGAATCCAAATTAGATTCGAAATTTTCTTTTCTTTTTTTTTTCTTCTCTGTCGAATCACTTCGATTATATATATATATATATACCTATAGTCATGGTGGCTATCTAATTGTGAGAATCCAAGTAGGATTCAAATTGTAATAATTTCTCCCAGATTTTTATATAAATATATATTAACTATTAAAATTCAATTAGAATTTGAATTCTAGTCCATATATACAAATGTATTAGCATAGCACACTGTTAGTTAAGAAAAATTTAATATTTTATTTAATTAAAATTAAGCCATATTTTATGATAAAATAAATTATTTAAATATTCAAATAAAATTCTCATACCCACCGTGCATCCACAATAAAATAAATATTTAATTAATATCTCAACAAAATTTAAATTAACTAAATTCTTTCTTACGAAATTAAATAAAATAATCAAAGTAAGATTTAAAATTCCTGGGTCATTACATCCTATTTTTCTTAAAAACTTTCATCCTCGAAATTTAGAAAATACCTGAATTATTGAATAATGATATTTATTCCTTATCTTTGACTCTCGTTCCCAAGTCGACTCCTCGACACCATGATACTTCCATAATATTCCAACTAAGAGAATGGTCTTCCCTCTTAGAACTTGTTCTCATGAATCTAAAATCTTCACTGGTCTAACTTCATATGTCACGTTTGAGTCAATCTCAAGCTCGGTCCAATCAAGAACATGTTATGGATCAGCATTATACTTCTCAACATAGATACATTAAAAACGTCATGTACACTTGATAATTGTGGTGGTAAGGCAAGGCGATAAGCCACATCTCCAATTCTAGCCAAAATCTTAAATAGTCCAATAGATCTAGGTGAAAGCTTCCCTCTACGACCAAAACGAAACACCCTTTTTCGTGGTGAGACCTTTAAGAACACGTGATCTCCCACTTCAAACTCTAGTGGTCTCTGTCTCTGATCAGCATGGCTCTTCTAGTGACTCTGTGTCGTCTCAAGTCTTTGGTGAATAACTTTGACTTTCTCAGAGGTTTCCATAACAAGCTCTGGCCCTATTATTATAGCTTCTCCAATTTCAGTCCAACAAACTGGTGATTTACGCCTACTAGATAATGTCTTGAAAAGTGCCATCTTAATACTTGACTGATAGCTATTATTATAGGCAAATTCTACTAGTGGCAAGTGATTGGACATCAATTGTTACATATTTATATATTCAAATTACACTTGCACACATCATAAAAAGATATAAAATCTATGTTTTGTGCAGATTCCATCTCCATATCTCCAAAGTGGAATATGTGTTGATTTCCATCACAAAAATAAGAAATTAAGCTACATTGAGGATGTTGAGAAGAAAGCATGCTGCACAGCACATCAAAGGATTGAAGCTATTTCAGAAGAAGAAGAAAATTCAGTTGAAATCAATGCAAAGAGATCAGAATCACTATTCTGGAAATTTTTGCAGCAGAGGATCCTATTCGAATATGGTTTTACTGTATTCGAATATAAGCTTCTTCACAGCAACGAATTCCATGTGACCCCAACTTCTCCATGTAATGTAACCTGCAATCCAAGGAGGGCAAATCAGTAAAAAAAAAATAGGAGAAAGAAGGAGCTATCATGAGGACTACATTCGATTAGAGGAAAGAGAAGAAAGAGAGAGGTTGAGAGAGAGACACGCAAGAAAGCAGAGAAAGTTGAGAGAGAGAAAATTCAGTTTTGTAGAGAGAGGTTTTGAGAGAAATTTTATTTGAGAGTTCATAGTTTTACATTTTAATTTCAATTCGGCATTGGAGTTTTTGAGATTTACATTTTGAATTCATTTCAATTTCTGTAATCAGATTTTCAGTTCTAAATCCATTAAATTTTCATTTTCAGTTTGAAATGTCTTCAATTCAGATTTCCATTTCTGTTTTTCTTCTCTTTAATATGCTCGGCTAAGTCTTCTTGGGCCAAGGCAAGGGTAATGCCCTTCTAATGAATCTCAAGTGGCCGAACTTCATGGATTTACTTCGAGTTCTTATGATTATCAAGTCAAAATTTACAGCTGGGTGTCTTAGAACTCATTGATTCAAGACCCGATTAATCCAAATTTGTATATCCTATTGATGAGTTCATAGGTGTTGCTTAACTTAGAACTCTCATGACATTGTTGTATGTGGGTTGCTAGAATTAGAACTCCTATTGTCCTTAAAATAGGTTATGCACATTGAGTGTTTAATCCATGGTTTGTTTCAATTGAAATTAATTTTCTCAAAAAATCAGCACAAATTGATTTGGTAATTTATAAACTCTTGGCACTTGAAATTTATTCGGATTGGTATTAAACTTGTCTTGCTCAACCTTTTTATCACTTAATCTTTAAGTTTAAATTCATTTTGCTTTTGGAAAACTAGTTCAAAACCATCAACCAACCAAATCAGATTTTAATTTTCTGTTTCACATTTTTTGTGAGTTGTGTTTTGCCAAATTAATCTCCATTAGAGTCATTCACTTCATTACTCCCTAGATCCCTGTGGAAATGACCTGGGACTTACCAGTTATTTTGTGCTTCAACCACACCTTGCACTTGGGGGAAAACTTGTCTTGATTTACCTCACTTAACATTTTTTTTAAAATTTGAATTCATAATATGAATTTTCATCTGAGCTTTTATTTTGGAGTGAGGTAATTAAGTAAGAACAAGCACAATTTTTGGCGCCGCTGCCGGGGATGTTTGAGAAGCAATGGTGTTTTGAGCTTTTGGAGCATTAACTGGCAGTACATCTCACCACCATTTTCAACAACAGAGCTGCTTAACTTGTTGGGTAACTTTGTTCTATCTCTGTTTCTATTTCTTTTATAGTCTTGGTTGTTAGTTTAGTTTTAGAACTGTTTGCATCTGAATCCTGAATTTCTGATTTGAAACTGTTTCATCTGATATTCGAATACTGCTGCATTTCTCTGCTGTAAGCTGTAGTTGTAATTCTCTGTGAATCAGTAGATGAAATTGTGAAGTTAGGAGGTTAGATTGGAGTTTTGTTTCAGTCTGAATTTCTGTTTATGCTTTTAAGGTCTGGTAAACTTGTTGGAAACAGATCTGAATTGCATTCTCCATCTTCTCTTGCTGAATTGATTAAATCTGCTGCATCACATTCACAATCTGAGTTTTCTGTTGCACATATGGATCCACCACCACCTGTTCTGCCAGAAGGAAGTGTTCAAGGAGAGAATGACCAAATGGATCAAAACATCCTTAGACCTCTCCGAGAATATCTTTATCCAGCTAGACAAACCACTCCATCTTGCATTGTTCTTCCAAATGGACATCAGAATTTTTATTTTAAACCTGGAACAATTCAGCTTTTACCAACTTTTCATGGCATGGACTCAGAAAATCCTTACATGCATATGAAAGAATTTGAAGATGTTTGTGGAACTTGCATGGATAGGAATGTTAATGAGGACATGGTTAGGCTTAAATTATTTCCATTTTCATTGAAAGACAAGGAAAAAATGTGGTTGAATTCACTTGAGCCTAGATCAATAGGTACTTGGAGAGACATGCAAACAAAATTTTTGAAGAAGTATTTTCCTGCAAATAGAACTGTAATTCTTCAACAGCAAATAATGAATTTTGTGTGTAAATCCAATGAAACATTTGCTCAAGCATGGGAAAGATTCAAGGAATTGTTGCAAGCATGTCCACATCATGGTTTTGAATCTTGGAGAATTGTTAATTTTTTCCATAATGCATTAACTCCAAATCTGAAAATGTTGGTTGCCACCATGTGTAATGGTGAATTCTATTACAAAACTGCTGAAGAGGCTTTACATTTCTTTGATGCTTTAGCTGAAAACACTAAACAATAGGAGGTAGTTTCCCCATCTTTTTCTGAATTTTCTGACAGATCAAATGATAGAGGAAAGTTTCATCTCAATGAGGCAGATGATGTTGGAGCTAGGTTGGCTGCATTGTCAAGAAAGATTGAATTAATGGAGTAAAAGAAGCAAACATTGAAGGAGAGTGAAGTGAAGTGTGTGCTGTGTGAAACCGCAGACCACAGGACTGATGATTGCCCAACACTTCCAGCTTTTAAGGAAGTTCTCTATGGTCAAGCAAATCCCACACAAGCTGCAAGACCCTTCAATCAAAATCAGGGGATGAACACATATTCACAAGGTCATAGTCCATATTCGAATAACTACAACCCTGGCTACAGAAATCATCTAAACCTTTCTTGGAAAGCAGAAGCACAGAACCAACAATACCAACCTCAACAACCTATGCAACCCCAACCATTTCCTTCTCAGCCTTTTCAACCTCAGCAGAACACAAATTTTTATCAGCCACCTCACAAAAGATCTTTGGAAGACACCTTGCAACAATTTATGCAAGGGCAGATTGGAACCAACAATCAGAATTCCAAGTTTCAAGAGCAGACAAACAGGGCCATGGAAGACATCCGAAGTCAATTGTCAAAGCTAACTCAAGCTTTAACCATCAGAGAATCAGGAAAGCTTCCATCTCAGCCAAGACCAAATCCTACAAGCCAAGTTCATTTCAGTGAATCATCTTCATCTGCTACAAATGAAAATCTGGAGCATGTACAAGCTGTTTCAACATTAAGAAGTGGAAAGCAAATTGTCAAGCCAGATTACAAACCACCTGCTGAAGAAATTGAGGAAGAAAATGAGCAAGCAATAATGAAAAATGAAGAGGAAATACAGCTGAAACAGAAACTGGACAGCAGAACAAAAAGTGAACAGAAACAGCAATTTAGCACTTCTGAGAAAGAAATTATGTTTCAGCATGAAGAGCAGGAATTGAAGCAAAATGAAAGACTAATTAGGGACAGCAAGTTGGACAGCAGAAAACTTGAGGAAAAGCAGAATCTGAGCCAAGAAGGGCAGAAAATTCTGATGCAGTCGAAGGAATATTCGAATACCAGCAAGCAACATTCGAATAGCAGTAAGCAGCAAATCAGAATCCAGAGAACAGAGCAGGTAAATTCTGAAAATAAAGAGGAAATTTCTGAGAATAAGAAAAAAATTTCTGAGGAAAATCAGTTTGAAAAGAGTGAAAAAGATTTTGAAAATAAAGAGATTTTGAATAAAACCAAGTTGGACAAATCTGAATTTGTTCCAAAACTTCCATTTCCACAAAGATTAAACAAAGCCAAGAAAGAGAATTTGAATTCTGACATTTATGAATTGTTCAAACAAGTCAGAATCAATATTCCCTTACTTGATGCAATTAAACAAAATCCATCCTATGAAAAATTTTTGAAAGATTTGTGTACTGTTAAGAGGAAAATGAATGTGAAAGAAAGAGCATTTTTGACTGAACAAGTGAGCTCCATTTTGCAATTTAAAACTCCTCCCAAATATAAAGATCCAGGTTGCCCCACCATAGCTTGCTTAATTGGGAATCAAAGGGTAGATCAAGCTTTGCTAGATTTAGGTGCAAGTGTCAACCTCTTACCATTCACTGTTTACAAACAGCTGGGGTTGGGAGAACTTAGACCTACTAGGGTGACACTACAACTTGCTGATAGGTCAGTTAAAGTCCCTAGGGGTGTGGTTGAGGATGTCTTGATTCAAGTGGATCATTTTTACTTTCCGGTGGACTTTATAGTGCTAGACACTCAGCCCATTCAAGGAAACCAACCAGCTGTACCTGTTATCCTAGGAAGACCATTTTTGGCCACCTCAAATGCCTTGATCAATTGTAGAACCGGAGTTATCAAGTTCTCCTTTGGAAACATGACAATTGAGAAAAACATCTTCAAGGTGACCAAACAGCCGAGTGATTATGAGGAGGTAGAGGAAGTTGATTGGATTCAAACAACCACTCAAGATCACTTTGATAGAGAGTATTTTGATGACCCTTTGGAGAAAGCCTTAGTGAATAATGAGCAAGTAGATTTCCTAGCTGATTGTGACTTGGAGAATTGTGGGGGAGGAGAATTGGAGGAAATGAAAAATTCAATGCTATTGGTGAATCAGTGGAGACCATCTGTTGAGTCTTTAGAGCTGCCCATAGTCAAGCCTCTGTCATTTTTGGACCAGCCACCAAAACCTGAGAAAAAGAAGAATTAGTTCCAATGCGCATCCAAACAGGATGGCGCATGTGCATAGATTATAGAAAGTTAAATGCAGTCACAAGGAAAGATCACTTCCCTCTTTCATTCCTAGATCAGGTATTGGAAAGAGTGGCAGGGCATGCATTTTACTGTTTTTTGGATGGTTACTCTGGGTATAATCAGATTGAGATTGCATTGGAGGATCAGGAAAAGACCACATTCACTTGCCCATTTGGCACATTTGCATATAGGCGTATGCCTTTTGGTCTTTGCAATGCTCCTGCAACATTTCAGAGATGTATGATGAGTCTGTTTGGTGATTTTGTAGAGAGATTCCTTGAAGTCTTTATGGATGACTTTTCAGTATATGACAGTGACTTTGATACATGTTTGGGAAATTTAGAGAAGGTTTTGATTAGATGTGAGGAGAAAAACTTAGTTTTGAACTGGGAAAAATGCCATTTTATGGTAACTCATGGAATTGCCCTTGGGCCACATAGTGTCTTCTAGGGGGATAGAAGTAGATAAAGCCAAAGTGGAAATCATACAAAATCTTCCTACCCCTAGATGTGTTAAGGATATCAGATCATTTCTAGGCCATGCTAGGTTTTATAGAAGGTTCATTACATCATTCAGTGCCATTGCTAGACCTTTGTGCAACCTTCTATCCCAGGATGTTCCCTTTGATTGGACACCAGAGTGTCAGGCCTCATTTGATAGACTTAAGAGTTTGCTCACCTCCGCTCCCATTATGCAGCCACCAGACTGGACTTTACCATTTGAAATCATGTGTGATGCTAGTGATTGTGCCATTGGTGCAGTGCTAGGACAGAGGAGGGATAGGAGGCCACATGTATTGTACTATGCTAGCAAAACCCTTAGTGAAGCACAAAGGAATTACACTACTACTGAGAAGGAGTTGCTAGCAGTAGTATATGCCTTGGACAAGTTCAGATCATACTTGGTAGGTTCCCATGTCATAGTATACACTGACCATGCTGCTTTGAAGTATCTCTTGACCAAACCTGATGCTAAGCCTAGACTTATTAGATGGATTCTTCTGCTTCAAGAATTTGATTTAGAAATCAAGGACAAAAAGGGAGTTGAAAATGTAGTTGCTGATCACCTTTCTAGACTCCCACATCAGGATTTAGCATCTTTTGATTCTCCCATCAATGAGACATTCCCTGATGAGCAGTTGTTCCACATAGACTCTTCTGAGGTACCTTGGTTTACAGATATAGCCAACTACCTAGCTTCAGGTATTGTGCCTTCTCACTGGACCATGCTGGATAGAAGGAAGTTCTTTAGGAATGTGAGACACTTTTTCTGGGATGACCCTTATTTGTTTAAATATTGCCCAGATCAGGTGATTAGGAGGTGCATACCTGAGAGTGAGTCCACCAGTGTCATTGAGTTCTGTCACACATTAGCTTGTGGAGGACATTTTTCTGCTAGGAAGACTGTGGCTAAAATTTTGCAATGTGGATTGTATTGGCCAACCATGTTCAAAGATGTGTATGCATTTTGTGTTGCTTGTGATAGATGCCAGAGACTTGGTAGCCTCACTAGGAGGAACATGATGCCCCTTCATCCAATTTATGTGCTTGATATCTTTGACTGTTGGGGTATGGACTTCATGGGCCCATTTGTGAGTTCCTTTGGTTATGAGTACATTCTAGTGGCCGTAGATTATGTCTCAAAGTGGGTAGAGGCTATTCCAACAAAGACCAATGACCATAGAGTGGTTATCAAATTTTTGAAAGAAAATGTGTTTTCCAGATTTGGGATGCCTAGAGCAGTGATAAGTGATAGGGGAACACATTTTTGCAATAGACATGTTGGTCTTTTGATGAAGAAGTATGGGGTGTTACACAAGGTTGGAACATCTTACCACCCCCAAACAAGTGGACAAGCTGAATTAGCTAATAGGGAAATCAAAAGAATCATTGAGAAAACAGTGAACCCCACAAGGAAAGATTGGTCTTTGAAATTGGTGGATGCACTGTGGGCTTATAGGACTGCATTCAAGACCATCTTAGGAATGTCCCCTTATAGATTGGTATATGGAAAAGCTTGTCACTTACCAGTGGAGTTGGAACACAAGGCCTTTTGGGCAGTGAGACATTTTAATGAGAGCATCACTGAATCTGGTTTTCAAAGAAAATTGCAACTTAGTGAGCTGGAAGAGATTAGAAACGATGCATATGAGAATGCCAAGATTTCTAAGGATCGAGTAAAGAAGTGGCACGATGCACACATCAGTAGAAGAGAGTTTTTTGTGGGACAAAAAGTGTTGTTATATGATTCTAGATTGCATCTGTTTCCAGGAAAGCTTAAATCAAGATGGACTGGTCCTTTTGTAGTCAAGAATGTGACTAAGTTTGGGGCTATTGACATTGAAAACCCAAGTTCAAAGAATGTTTTCCGGGTGAATGGACAAAGACTCAAGGAGTATCATGAGAATTTTGTTGCTGAAGTAGAGAGTTGGGATCTCGAAGATCCCCCAAATTCTGTTTGAATGAAGGAAGAATTCTGATTTTGTATCATAGTAGTGTAGGTTCTGTTATGCTTTTGATTTTCTGTTTTCTTTTGTTTTTGTAAAAAAAAAAAAAAAAAAAGAAGTTGTATATGGTTATTGCTAACCTTCAGTTTTCAGCTGCAAGTAGTACTCAACTGAGGAAGTGAAGAATCTGCTTGATGAAAAGAATCTATTCAAATCTGATGTGATCAGTTGCAATTGCAACTGCAGCTGTGATCATGCAGTAGCTGGACTAAATGCCTTGCCACTGCTGAAATGTGAGCTTGGAACAAGTTGGTGGGGAATTGGTCACAGCAGCTGATGATCAGCTTTCAATTCTTGGTAATAAGTTGAATTTTCATTCACAATCTCCAGGTATGTTACTTCCCCAACCTTTCTTTAATTTGCTGGTTTAATACATTGAGGACAATGCATGATTTTAGTTGGGGGGGACACAATCTGAGTTTGTGGATGTGAATAGTATTTTTACTGAAATTTGCTGAATTGAGTGATTGGATATGATCAGAATGTTTTGAATATGATTTGGAATTGTTTGAATTGAATTAAGATCATGCTTATGTCAGTTTGAGTTTGCATATGTTGAAAATTTGAAAAATAAATTAAAAAAATTGAAAATTTGAAAAATTGCAAAACTTCTTCTTGAATTAGTTGTCTTTTGAAATAATTTTCGAATCCTAGCTGTTGGCAAAACTTAATTTGAGTATTCTTAAGAAATGGGGGAAGAATTTCTGGTTTTCTGGACACTGGAATTGCAAATTGCTGATAACCTGTATTCGAATATGGGTCTGGGTATTCGAATATGATGTCGGTTTTAAATCCTGTATATACCCGTGAGTGGCCCCATTCAAGTTCCTGTTCTATTCGAATACGAGCCCTGGTGCCCAAAACCCTGAAACCTTCACCATTCCACATCTTCTTCCAGTCCTCAACTTTCAGATTATCTGAGTGTGATTTTGAGTTGACATTGAAAGGAAGATTCAGATACAGAGCTGCGATTGAAGAAGCTAGGGTTTACAGCTTTGGAAAATTTCTGATAAAGGGTTGAGAATCAATTGAAGCAAGATGCCACCAAAGAGGATGAAGAAGATGGCTTATAAAGGTAAGGCTAAAAGAAGGAGCATGAGGATTTTGAGCCAACATGGTAAGGGTTCTTCACTTGTTGTTCAGGAACCCATAACATATGAACTGTCATCTTCTAAATCAGACCCTAGGTCCTCCTCTAGAGCAGAATCGTTCTATTCTGTAGGTAATGAGAGTTTGAACTGAGAGACATGATGATCATGTCATCATGTCTCTAATGTTGAAAAGGAAAACTCTGTTGGAGTTCCTGAGAATGTGCCTACTAAGGAGCACACTAATGCTCCTGAGCATGAGGTCCACACCTCTGAAAATGCTCCTGAGGATGAACCTGAAGCACAATCTGACCAAGATCTTTTTGAGGAGGATTCTTTTGATAGCTCGAGGTTTTCCAATAAAGCCTCAGAGCTGAAATATAATGAGAATTACAGCAAGAGAGCTGTGTTGAGTGAAAGAGGAATTAAATTGGAGGACTACAATGAACCACCCTATGAATTGTTAGAATTATTTGAGCAAAGGGGCTGGGTGCATTGGGTTACAACCAGTAGGAGGGCTGTAGGTACCATATGTGAGAGAGTTTTACTCAAATGCTGAATTGGGTATGGTTCATGGGAGACCTGTGATAAACTCTGAGGTTAGAGGGAAGAAAATCAGTGTGAATCTTGAGAAGATCTCTTTCATAAGTCACTTACCTGTTGAAAGAGTACCCGAATCCACACCTGAACAAAAAGCACAATGGGAGGAGCAATTGCATAAGGACAATTTGGCTAGACTCTTCACAGCCAACCCTCAAGCCCAATGGACCACTGCTAGGATGTCCAAGTCAGGAATTACTCCCAAAAGTAATGTCCTTCACATGCTAGTCTGTTCTTCAATTCTGCCCCATGCTTACAAGTCAACCATCACTCTAGAGCAAGCCATGATTATGGGAAAGTTGTTGTTAGGCATTCCCATGGATTTACCTTACCACATCTGGTTGGTTATTTCTCATGTGGTAGAGAAATCAGAATCCACTGCTGGGCTGCCTTTTGGAGGTCTAATTACAGAGATAATTCAGCATTTTCTGGGAATAGAGGAAGAGGTAGGAATGGCCACTGTGAAAGCTGCTCCTTTGATAGACAAGACATCTGTGAATAGAAGTCAAGGCACAGCTGAAGAAGGCTGCTCCACCTGCAGTAGATAACAACCAGCAGCAGCCAGCAGAAGAGACTGAAGCAGCTCCCATGAGCACAGAGGAGAAATTGAAGTTAATCTAGCAAAATCAAGAAGTACTGATGAGGGAAGTTAGTGAGCTGAGACAGGGGCAGCAAAAGCTTATTCGATTGGTGGAGAGCATATTCGAATTAAGCTGAGAAGGAAGAAATGCTTAATTCAGTATTTCAGCCATGATTCAGACTCTTTCGTCCTTGAAACCAGACTTTTGACAGCAAATCTTTAGAATATTTCAAATATGTTTTGTCAACAATAGGATTTGGATTGATGTTCTTGCTGTTTGTTTCTTTTGATTAGGTTTAAGTTGTTTTGTTTTACTTTTGCCACCTATGACTTTGAACTTACAACTTGGAATGAATGAAATTTCTGTTTTCTTGGAATTAGTGATGTCATTTGCATAAATTGGATTGAGCTGAGTTGAAGTATGAAATTTTAAGAGTTGTTGTGTTTGCCATGTGTTTTTAAGTTGAAAAGTGTGTGAATGGATTTAGCTTGAGAATTGTTGATCTAACATTTATCTTGAGGAATGGATTTATGAATGAATAATGTGTTTTATGGATTTCCAGATATAGTGGAGACTTAAAACCTGAAGTGAGATAATTGAGCCTTAAACTTTGTTCATGAGAGACTTACATTTACTCTAAGGGCTTTCCAAAGCTCAAGCTTTTTGCACTTCAAATTCCTTCAATAACTCCACTTATACTGTTTTGCTTTGGGTGTTTGTGAAGTGATAGAGGAATGGAACTAGATTTCTGAATCTTAACTTTTATGGTTGGATGGAATGAAATCATAGAAGTGATATTAGGCCATTTTTCTTAACATTTGAGCTTGGAATGCCTTTCTTTGATAAACATGACCATTGTAGCCAAGTTTGAGCCTTATTAGAGCATTCATACTTCTTCATTTTTACCACATAATTCCTTTAACCAAAATGAATGCTCTCTACCCTTCCCTATGTATTTTGGAATGCATTGAAAATAGAAATGAAGGTTAGTGGACTGAATTGTGGGATTTGGAGGTGAGAAGAAAGAAAAATGTATGGAATGAGGAAAAAGAAAATGTTAAGGGAAATGGATGATAAAAAGAAAATCAAAAAGGGGGAAACTGTTTTAATTTTGAAATACATTCACTTGAGGTCATTTTCAGTTTGAAAAAAAAAATGAATTGTAGAAGGGTAGAAGAAAGTTTATTTCAGTGTTCCAAATCAGTTTTTGAATTCCTTATCCTTTCCTTCTATTACCTTATTAAACCTCATGGCCCCATTACAACCCATTGCAAGTCCTAATTGATCTTTGGAAGAATTTTCATTCAATTGTGAAATTTAGGAATTAGGGAATCATGGTGAAAATTCTGAAATTACTTTGCTACATCATTCCTTCATGGAGTTATGCCAAGTCCAATTTTTTCTTGAATACATCGTTTTTGACTTGTTGATGCCACCTTCTAGAATTTGATGAACATTTACTCTTAATAAGGGGCATCTTGAGTGAAACCTTGTGTGCTCTATTTTCTTTGGAGTGAATTCCAAGGTGAGATTTGAAGTCAAAACTTGGGAATGAAATGGAATGCAAAGTTCAGAATTAAATGAAGTTCTAAAGATGTATGTTAAGTTGATAGAGTTAAAAGCTGCTATTCATTCACATTCATTTCACACACTTGGCAAGTTTCACATCTCTTATAAAATTTTAAATTCTAAAGTTTGCTTATGAAAGTTTTTGCTTATGGTGTTGACTAATTTCATATGAATAGCTGAAATGTCATTCAAATTGAAATGGAATTAATGCTTTTGGATTTCTCTCCTATTTCTTCTATTAGAAGCATTACTAGGGACTAGTAATGTTGTAGTTGGGGGGTGTGTGATTGGACATCAATTGTTACATATTTATATATTCAAATTACACTTGCACACATCATAAAAAGATATAAAATCTATGTTTTGTGCAGATTCCATCTCCATATCTCCAAAGTGGAATATGTGTTGATTTCCATCACAAAAACAAGAAATTAAGCTACATTGATGATGTTGAGAAGAAAGCATGCTGCACAGCACATCAAAGGATTGAAGCTATTTCAGAAGAAGAAGAAAATTCAGTTGAAATCAATGCAAAGAGATCAGAATCACTATTCTGGAAATTTTTGCAGCAGAGGATCATATTCGAATATGGTTTTACTGTATTCGAATATAAGCTTCTTCACAGCAACGAATTCCATGTGACCCCAACTTCTCCATGTGATGTAACCTACAATCCAGGGAGGGCAAATCAGTAAAAAAAAAAATAGAAGAAAGAAGGAGCTATCATGAGGACTACATTCGGTTAGAGGAAGAGAAGAAAGAGAGAGGTTAGAGAGAGAGACACGCAAGAAAGCAGAGGAAGTCGGAGAGAGAGAAATTCAGTTTTGTAGAGAGAGGTTTTGAGAGAAATTTATTGAGAGTTCATAGTTTTACATTTTAATTTCAATTCGGCATTGGAGTTTTTGAGATTTACATTTTGAATTCATTTCAATTTCTGTAATCAGATTTTCAGTTCTAAATCCATTAAATTTTCATTTTCAGTTTGAAATGTCTTCAATTCAGATTTCCATTTCTGTTTTTCTTCTCTTAATATGCTCGGCTAAGTCTTCTTGGGCCAAGGCAAGGGTAATGCCCTTCCAATGAATCTCAAGTGGCCGAACTTCATGGATTTACTTTGAGTTCTTATGATTATCAAGTCAAATTTACAGCTGGGTGTCTTAGAACTCATTGATTCAAGACCCGATTAATCCAAATTTGTATATCCTATTGATGAGTTCATAGGTTTTGCTTAACTTAAAACTCTCATGACATTATTGTATGTGGGTTGCTAGAATTAGAACTCTTATTGTTCTTAAAATAGGTTATGCACATTGAGTGTTTAATCCATGGTTTGTTTCAATTGAAATTAATTTTCTCAAAAAATCAGCACAAATTGATTTGGTAATTTATAAACTCTTGGCACTTGAAATTTATTCAGATTGGTATTAAACTTGTCTTGCTCAACCTTTTTATCACTTAATCTTTAAGTTTAAATTCATTTTGCTTTTGGAAAACTAGTTCAAAACCATCAACCAACCAAATCAGATTTTAATTTTCTGTTTCACATTTTTTGTGAGTTGTGTTTTGCCAAATTAATCTCCATTAGAGTCATTCACTTCATTACTCCCTAGATCCCTGTGGAAATGACCTGGGACTTACCAGTTATTTTGTGCTTCAACCACACCTTGCACTTGGGGGAAAACTTGTCTTGATTTACCTCACTTAACATTTTTTTAAAATTTGAATTGATAATCTGAATTTTCATCTGAGCTTTTATTTTGGAGTGAGGTAATTAAGTAAGAACAAGCAGCAAGTAATCCTCCCAACTACCTTGAAAATCAAGTACACAAGCTCTGAGCATATCTTCTAGAATTTGGATAGTCTATTTTGATTGTCTATCAGTCTGCGGGTGGAAGGCTGTATTAAGTGTTAATTGAGTCCCTATCGCTGCTTGGAGACCCTGCCAAAATCGAGAGACGAAATGAGAATCCCTATCTGAGACAATGGAAATAGAAACCCCATGAAGTCTTACAATCTCCTTGATGTAAAGTCAAGCAAGAGTATCTACAGAATCAATTAAACAAATAGGTAGAAAATGAGTTGACTTTGTCAATCTATCCACCACTACCCAAATTGTGTCACGACTCTTCCGTGATCTTGATAAACTATAAACAAAATCCATTGTCACATTCTCCCATTTCCACATTGATACTGGTAGTAGTTGTAACATACTCACCGGTCTTTGATGTTTGGCCTTTACTTGTTGACAAGTAAGGCACCTACTAACAAATTTCGCTACCTTTTTTTTCATTCTTACCCAAAAGAACTGTCAGCACAAGTCATGATAATCTTCATAGCTCGTGGATGCACTGCTAGTTTGGAGTAATGAAACTCTCTTAAGACTTCGTCTCGAATAGATGCTGGCATAAATAATCTACTTTGATATCTCAAACCATTATTTATATCAGAGGTCCAGCTTGGTAATCCTTCTTCACTCAACACCTTTGCTTGATTCACATCGGACTCAACATCTAATCTTTGGGTTTCTATTACACGAGTCACCAACGTCGGTTGTGCCACCATTGAAAAAGAGTAGCATGTCCTTCTTCTTTTGTTAAGTGAAGATCAAACTGTCCAATTTCCCTAATCATATCCTATTCCCTCATTGTGAGACTAGCCAAAACATTACGGGTCTTCTGACTAAGGGTATCTGCAACCACATTTGCTTTCCCTGGATGATACTATAATTCAAAGTTATAATCTTCCATGTATTCCATCCATCTCTTTTGTCTCAAATTTAAATCCTTCTAGGTAAAGATATACTTTAAACTCTTGTGATCTGAGAATACCTCAAACTTCTCTCCATATAGGTAATGTCTTCAACTCTTCAAAGCATAAATTACTGCTGTTAACTCTAGATCATGTACTGGATAATTTTGCTCGTGAATTTTTAACTGTCTTGACTCGTAGGCTACAACCCTACCTCATTGCATTAGCCCACACCCTAATCCTTCGTATGATGCATCACAATATACTGTATAGCCCAATCCTCTTTTTGGAATCACTAACACTGGTGTAGAAGTTAATCTCATTTTAAACTCTTGAAATGACTTTTCACAAGCCTTATCTTACACAAATTTCACTCCTTTTTGAGTCAACCTGGTCATTGGTGCGGCTATCCTTGAAAAATCCTGAACAAACCTTCGATAATATCCAACTAATCCTAAGAAACTTCGAATCTCAAATACTGTCTTTGGTTGTGGCCAATCCATAACTGCTTCTATCTTAGATGGGTCTACTGATACCCCTTCACTAAACATGACATGTCCGAGAAACTTCACTTCTTTAAGTGAAAACTCACCCTTACTTAACTTGGCTTAAAGCTTGTGCTCCATTAGAGTTTGGAGTACTAATGTCAACTGCTTCTCATACTATTCCTTGCATTGAGAATACATTAACACGTCATCAATTAATATTACCACAAATTTATCTAAGTAAGTACTGAATATTTTATTCATCAAATCCATAAAAGCTACAGGGGCATTTGGTAACCCAAAAGGCATCACTAAAAACTCGTAATGCCCGTATTGAGTCCAAAAAGCCATCTATGGTATATCCTCATTCTTCACTCGCAATTGATGATACCCTAATCTCAGATCAATCTTCGAAAAACACTATGAACCCCTGAGCTGGTCAAACAAGTCGTCGATCCTCGGCAGTGGGTATTCATTCTTTATTGTCACCCTATTTAGCTTCCTGTAGTTGATGCATATCCACAACGAACCATCTTTGTCACAAACAATGTCGGTGCTCTTTACGGTGAAGTACTTGGATGGATGAAACCTTTAGCAATCAAGTCCTCAAGCTGAGCGTTTAGCTCAACCAGTTCTATTGGCGCAAGTTTATAAGGTGCCACGGATATTGGCTTCGTGCCTAGAATCAGATCAATACTGAATTCCACTTCCCGTTCTGGTGGTAACTCTATCAATTCCTTCAGGAATACATTTAGAAACTCACACACAACTAGTGGCAACTCTGCCTCACTACTCACCTCCCCCTCCTCCAAACCCAAGTTGGCGAACAAGCTATACAAATTAACCTTATTCTATCCATCTAGAAAAGATGTGATTATAGAATCTCCACAGTCGCCCGTGAATCGTATCTGGTCACCCTTATGTGTATGCAAGGTTACTCTCCCTTTGGCACAATCTATTATTGTTCGATAAACAGATAGCCAATCCATGTCGAGAATAATGTCAAAGTTGCTCATCTTTAAGCAATCAAGTCGAATATCAAACGATGATCGGATGCAGAAATCTCATCAATTATGGTGATCTCGCATCCTTTACAAATCTGAGTTAAAATAGTATAACCCCCAATTGGCATCTTGACACGCACAGGTGGGACTAATTGTTCCATAATTAATTTTAATACAAATGCAAAATACGTAGAAATGAACGAATGCAATGCTCGAGTATCTATAACTACTGTACCTTTAAAAGTAAAAATAAGAAAAGTACCTTTAGTCACAATCAGTTCAGTAGGCCCATCATCTCATGTCAATGCAAGAACTCTTCCCTGTGTCTGTGTAGCTGACAGCTTGCTATCCCTCTGGCCCTATTGAGATCCATCCTGGGTTGCTCTCAAAAATTGCAGTTGGACAACTTGTGACCCTGATGGTCTAGAACTCTGCTGATAAGAAACTGACTGAGTGGGTTGCTGCGGTCGAACAACACTTGAAGTCCCCTGCCGTTGCGGACAATCCCTTTGAATATGGCCCTACTGGCCACATTGGTAATATGACCTCGATTCAATCCTATGCTAAACTTTACTTGATCCACCCCTTTGAGGGCATTCTAACTTTCGATGTCCCGGTTGTTTACACTAGAAGCAAATAATTGAACTTTGTGAGGTCGTCTCTGCTGTAGAATGAGTAGGAGGTGCACTGCTCTACTGATACTGTGAATCCTCTCTTTGTCTTTTTTTTACTTTTCTTGTCTGGTGGAGGAGCTAAACTCTTAGCTTGCCTATCATCTGTTTGCTACCTCATGTCATTTAAGTCTTTCTCTACCATCATAGCTTGGGATTTCAACATCTTGTAGTGTAATGACCTAGGAATTTTATTTCTTACTTTGGTATTTTTTTATTTATTTTGTAATAAGGAATTTACTTAATTCAAAAATATTTTTTAGACATTAATTAAATATTTTTCTTATTGGGAATGCATGGGTTGTGTGAGGATATTTTTTTGTTTATGTATTTAATTATTAAACAATAATAATATATATAATGCCTAAAGAGTCAAATAAATGTAGGATATGGAATCCAAATTGGAATCAAACTCCAACTTATCATGTCAGCAGTCATGGGTGTACATATATATATGCGTTTGTATAATTCAGCGCCAAAAAAAATAATAATAATAATAAAACCCTAGAAAAAAAAGAGAGAGGAAGAGAAGAAGAAGGAGAAGAAGCAACGGCGGTTGTGTTAGTTTCCCTACTGATTCAATCAAAGTCAGTCCACAAGATCCAAGTAAGGGGCGGAACTCAGTATTTTATATGTCTATTATATTTATATTTAAATTTTTTTTCTTTTAAATTGAACTTGTTGAATGTCTTTTCTGGGGAATCAAATTGACATGCGAATTGTTTATGTGTAAAGCATTGTTGAATTACTTTCTTTTTGTCTTTATATGAATATATATATATATATATTAAGCAAACAAAATAGCCAAGCATTGACCATATATATATATGGTTCCCCTGCCATTACAGCCTCAATTTCCCTTGTCTCCCATAGAACTTTTGTCATGTTCACACAACTATTCGAAGTGACATGCACATCACTTTCAATTCGGACCCCACCAAAATCCTTGAATCCAACTATTTCTTTACAATTGAAAAACCCACTGTAATCACCATTCCTTCCTTGAGTTTCCTATTGTACGTAAAGACTTTAGCCGAGATTCTGCGGGTCTTTTTGTATAATGGTAGTCGGTAGTTGTTGCAGGCTTTACATTAATTTAAGTATATATATATGTATATTACTTGGGCAATTAGAAAATGACTTAGCCGAATTGACATTCAATAATTGGTTCAACATTTATTATATTATATTATATATATATATTTTTTAAACTAAACGCATACTGCCTCGACAATTTTTTTTGGAATGCTGCGTATTGTTCAATGTGTGTTTGTGACATGATTGACTGTGAGTTTGTGTAGGGTTATTATTTATTTAAATTTTTTTAAATTTTGGAATAAAAGAAAAAATTAATTAATGTGAATTTAAAGTGAAATTTAATATTATGTTTTGTTTGGGTTAAGAGGTACTGAAAATATCGGATAAACGTACCCAAGGGTCGAAAGTACCGAAACCCGCGCGGGGGTTGGTTATCGATTCTAGTAGGCTAGTAACCTACGAACGAGCAGATGCCTAAGGGTGGCATATTATATTCCTAAGGCTTCAACTTAGGAAGCAGACACCGAAGGATGGTGTATATTAGTTGGGTCTTGTTTCTACGAGACAACCAAGTAGACATCGAGGAATGATGTATATTGGTTGGGTCCTATTTCTATGGGACAACCAAGCAGCAGTACCTCGAAATCGAATTGTTTTTCTTTGATGTGTGATATGGTGCAAAAGTACAGTTAATTGTAATGAAGATAAATTGATAAATTAATTTAATTTCTTTCTTGAGTTTGTTATCTGTGCATAATTGTTTCACTTAGTGGCATGCTAGGGCATTACCGCATTTATATTATTATTAGGGTTTCAAGCGCATGTGGTATTAGCGCTCATTCCCTTACAGTTTGTGATGCAAGTAATGAGTTTGAGTCATATGTTGGGCCTACTGAGCATAGAAATTAGAAGTTTTATTTATTGCTATATAGTTATGATAGACTTTAGGAAAATTTATTTATTTTTAGTGGATTATAATAAACCCTTGTTTGTGAGGTAACAGTGAATTGTTTAATTTTGAGAGATTGTTTAGGTTAGTTTTGGAACTTTGTTTTGGCTAAGGCATCTATTTAAATTTAAAGTTTAATTTTATTTATTTTTATTTTTATTGCTCCATATAGCATGTGTATGGTTTTAATGATTGACAGGAGAAGTTGTTAAATTGTGTATTATCAAATTTTATTCACGTGCTCGGGTTATGAAATTTAGGGCGTGTCATGTAGTCCTCCAAATGGAGAAGTACTACCCTACCCCTAATGGCTGGTCTCAAACCTCTCTCAAATCTTCGGCATTTGTTATACTCTATCGAAACCATTTCTGGTGCATAGTTAAAAAGAGCAAAGAACTTACACTTATAAAATTGTCATCGTCCCTTGGATCAAATTCATGAACTCATCTCTTTTTACATCTCTCATTGGCAGTGGAAAAAACTGTTCCCTAAACATCTTCTTGAATTTCTCCCAAGTTATTTTACTCACATCCTGAGAATCTTCTATTGATGTCCACCAATCACTCGCCTTTCCAGTCAATTGAAATGCTATGTAAGACATTTTCACCTTGTCCTGAATAATTCCCATTGTATTAGATATCCTCCCGCACTGTGATAGGAAACTTTTAACTGTATGTGGATCTGCCTCTCCATCAAATGTTGGTGGATTCATCCTCTTGAACGTTGTCAATGCTGAAATGTATTCGTCTTTCCGTACTCCTCCTACCATCTTCATCAGTGTTGTGGCTTTATTCCGTAGAAATTCTTCTGGGTTAACTGAACCTCCTTGAGAAACATTGGCCACTCCAGCTTGATCATTAACAGCTTGTGGTCTATTAGCTACCTTGCTTGCTCGCCTTCTACCTAAGGCATGTCTCTAGCCTTCGATAGAATTCTAGTACCATGTGGGACCTCTACTTCTTGCAGTGCATTGGCTGCTTCTGTTGGTAGCTCTGCTCCAATTCCTGCATGTGACTGTTGATCGCAAGCCACATCAGGCTGTATGTGCATATCCTCAATTACCAGGACTCCTCGTCCCTATCCTCGACCTCGACCGCGATCGCGACCATGACCTTGGCCACAACCTCGACCACGGCCCCTACCGCTAGGATTAGCAACACGTGGAGGCATCTTCTAAGAATGGAAATCAGAAAAAGAATAAGAAACTGATTATTATCAATTCATAATTCCGATTACCAATTACTCTCTTGAAATCCTATAAGACACATAAGTATCCTATCGCATAGAAATTTTAGTCCCTAATGTCTCTAGGTATTCTAACCTAGGCTCTGATCCCAGTCTGTCACACCCCGAATTTTCCACAAACCGGAAGCGTGAACAAACAACCATAGATCACTAAACCATCAAACCAAAATAGTTAGAGCCAATTATATTTAATACTAATGAACTAATAATCTCCAAACCAAAAAAAAAAATGAATAAATAAATAAATAAATCCATCTCTAGTCTCCCAAACCGAGACATATACAATAATCAAAATCCAATAAAGAAAATAAATTAAAAAAAATGTGCAGTTCTCTTCCTAAAATAAAATTAACAAGCTACTTGAAATATCAACTCTACCTAAGCGGTCCCATCATGACCTCGTCTAATGCAACACTTGCACTTGTATTTGAAGCTGTAGGGACATGAGCACAATATACTAATGTATATTAAAATAATCCATTGGTGCTCGGAGAAAAATAAAAATTAAATAAATCATGCATAGGTGTCCTAGCATAAACTTCTAACATGTCATGTCAACATACATCACATATCAAAAATATTTAAATTTAAATATAAGTATTTTGAACACAACATAAAATAAAATAAGTTATTTTAACAAACCATATTATTAATTATTAGGTTAGGTACCGCTATCCGGTCAACCTATGTCTCAGCCATGAGCTACCAAAATATCAACTCATCAATACTTCGTAGGTTACTAGCCTATTGGACACGATAACCCACCTCGTGCGAGTTCCTGGTCTTTCACCAATGAAGTTTTCAGCACCAACTACCTAACATGGTACCTCTCACAACCCAAAACCAAAATCGTAAAAATCACTGAATAAATAATTATTTATTTATTCAAATCCAAAACATACATTAAAAATATTTCTTTTCTTTTTACAAGGTTCCATAATAAAACATAAATTTTAAAATTTAAAATTTTTACATAAACTAAATTTTAATTCCTCAAAATCAAAATCAATTTATGCATACTTTTCGAATCTACAAGATAGCCACCATCACATAATTTATCATGTAATACTAAACCAATTAATCGCAAAGATTTACATAATTAAACCACACATAATAAATTTAATTTTTATTTAACTCCACCTCTACCATAAATTAAATCTGAATTTGTTGCGAAAGAACACCCTATTTGCATTCACAGCTTACTACCAGTCGCGACCCAAAAACAATCTCGTTGTTTTCTGCCAAAAATTTGCTGCAAAACTACCTTTCCTTTTTTTTTTTTTTTTTTACTATCTGCCAAATTGACGAATCACTAGGGGTATATATATATATATATATATACCTATATACGGGGCTGAGGAGAATCCAAATTGGATTCGAAAATTTTTTTCCTTTTTTGTTTTTACTTCTCTGCCGAATCACTTCGATTATATATATATACCTATAGTCATGGCGTCTATCTAATTATGAGAATCCAAGTAGGATTCAAATTGTAATAAATTCTCCCGGATTTTTAGATAAATATATATTAACTATTAAAATTCAATTAGAATTTGAATTCTAGTCCATATATACATATGTATTAGCATAGCAGACCGTTAGTTAGGAAACGTTTAATATTTTATTTAATTAAAAATAAACAATATCTTATAATAAAATAAATTATTTAAATATTCAAATAAATTCTCATACCCACCGTGCATTCACAATAAAATATATATTTAATTAATATCTCAATAAAATTTAAATTAACTAAATTCTTTATTACGAAATTAAATAAAATAATCAAAGCAAGATTTAAAATTCTTGGGTCATTACAAAAATTTGGCTTGGCAAGATTTGAAACCTAAAGACACGAACTAGAGCTTGGACCAAAAACAAAGGAACATACCTGGGCACAAAGGGGCGCCCCAGTGTGTAGAAGCGTGCCCCGACCCTCTGTGTGGGTGCTTAGGTCTCCTACAAGGGCACTACGGGAGCTCTAGAATCACCAATTATGCTTTTTCAGATATTAAACTCATTTTTTCCTACCTTACACTTGATATAAGTTCAATATAAGATGTTCTAACATTTCTAAGGAGTAATATATGATGTTTGATGAATTAAGATTAAGTTATTGTGATGATGAAATGTTAGATTAAATTTAGAATATGTTAGTATGATAATAGAATGAGTTGAGATTACTGAATTGGGTGTTATGATGATATAAGATACTTCTTGATTGAATGAGATGATAAAAAAGAATATAATAAGGTTAATGGGAATGAAAAGAGATAAATCGAAAGGTGAATAATAATTGTATGATATGGTGAGTAGATAATATGAATGAAGAAAAATTAGTGTTGATTGGTTATAATAAATGGATTATAATCGGGTGTTTACAATAAAATGATTAAATGAGATGTTAGTGTTGGAAATGTTTGGATGAGAGCTATTTAAGAGATAAAATGAAAGACATTAAATTATTGAAAAGATATATGATTCAGTATTCGTTGTTCTATGAACGACTTCATTATTATTGATTGATTATTATTACTGGAATATGATTGGTTGTTTATATTGAATGATATTGATTATTTAACAATGATAAGAATAACTTGATTATGATGAAAATGATATGATAATTCAATTTGGAATATGTTGAGTTATTATTGAAACTAATAATGAAAGTGAAGGAAAATGATGAGATGATATGTATTAATTGTGGATTATGATGATATGTTATAGATAAAGTGATTGAAGAAGATAATGGAAAGAGATAAAAAGATAATGTGATTGATGTTATGATATAAGGATGGACGGTACGAAAAAACAGGAAGGGTACAGATATTACTCTAAAGTTGAAAGATCTGAAACCTGCGCAGGAGTTGATGTTCATGCCAGTAGGCTAGTAACCTACAGCATAACATCTAATGAGGCTAATCATGGCCCTTAACGGTGACGTATATTAAGGCTAATTGTAGCCCTTAACCACAACGTATATTGTGGCTAATCGTGACCTTTAAAAATGACATATAATGTGGCTAATCATAGCCCTGAACGATAATGTTGGTTGTATCCACCTCGTTGATTTAAATAGAAATGAAATGTGATTGATAAATAATGATAATGATGCTAAGAAAGATAATAACTGGATTAAATATTGAGATTTATAATGATGATTGGTAATTGATCTCAAATGTTGTAATATAATGCTATTGTAATATAATATTTTTGTGCGATGTTATTCACCTATTTGGTTATGTTGATATTTTTTTATTGATGATTATGATTAAGTTAAAGATGTTGATTTATTTGTGATAATTATACTACATGCTTTTGCTTTACATATTATATACGCTTTTATGATACTTCATGGACACAAGTGAATTAGTGCTCACGTGCCTATAGACTATGTTAGAGGTTAAAAGGGATGACGTCATTTTAACATAATTTCACTAGCTAAAGTTAAGCTTGACTTTAGTGGCCTTTCATGTTGTTGTTGGATGTAAGAATAAAACTTTAAAAGAAATGACAAATACTATGTTAATGAGTTCTACTTTACTCTAAAATTTGTGGAGGGAAGCTTTGTTTTCTACTAACTATATTCTCAACAAAATACCTCATAAGAAATTAGATAAAACTTCTTATGAATGATGCAAAGGTCGAGCACCTATCCATAAATTTTTAAGAGTATGGAGGTGTCTAGCTAAGGTTGCAATTCCTACTCCTAAAAGAACCAAAATAAGAAAAGAAAAATAATTAATTTTATATTTATTAGCCATGCACATAACAACAAGGCATATCATTTTCTTTTTCACCAATCAAAAAACTTTGAGGTATACGAGAACACTATAATTGAATCTAGGAATTCTTTATTTTTTAAGGATATATTTTCTTGTAAAATACACATGAATTAAGTTCCCATAAACTAAATTATAAAAGTGTAGCGACAGACTCACAAGATCAATGAAATGAGGTAGAACTTTGATGAAGTAAACAGGTAAAGACTTTTAAGTCATTAAGCCTTGATTTTCTAACATTTGTGTTAAAAAATGAACCTTAGAGTTTCAAAGAAGCAATGTCTACTCATGAAGCTTTTTTTATAAAAAAAATTCATTGATAGTGAAATTGAATCTACTATACAAAACCACACTTAGGAACTGGTGGACGTTCATCGAAGAAGTAAACTCTTCAGGTATAAATAGATCTTAAAAAGGAAGATGAAAGTTGATGGATCAATTGATAAATATAAGGCAATACTTATAGTCAAAGGTGTAATGTTTTATATTGGCAAATCCAAATATATCTTGAATTAAATATTATAGATACATATGTTTCCTAATTTGAAGAAGAAAAGAATAATTAAAAGATTCAAAAGATTTGCACATTGTTAAAAGAAGATAAACTTCAATCTAAGTCCAAGAAAGAATGAAGATGAATTCTACACAGACTAGGACTCAGAGTACACATCTATAAAATTCCAGTAGAGGTCGAAAGTAGGTCATAGGGAGCACGAGACTGTGCCTCAAGCTCATAAGGAATGTGCAAGGAGCGCAAGGGTGCAAGCCAATTGATTGGAAGCTTGTAACAAATTTCAATAAATCCCGCAGGCTAGGTGGAGGTATCCAAAAGGGTTGAAGCCTCTTCATAGGCAAGGCGTTGGGAGCTCTTTTCACGAAGATTCTAAATATTATGAAGATTTTATTTCTATTTTGGGAAATCTGTTTAGGTATTTGAATCCTAGTTAGAATAGATCTTTGTAAGTTTATATATATGCACCCAAACTTAATGTACTAAGAAATTGAAGGGGCATGTTGTAGAGTCTTGTGAAAAAAAGATTTTTTTCTTTGGGAGCTTATAAGTCTTTCTCTCGTCTTTTACTCTTTATTGAGTCTACTTACTTTCTAAGGATTTAGAAAGTTTCCACTTAGTTTGGGTTCATCATGGATTCGAGTAAGGTGTCAAAATAATTCGTGCGGAGAGTCGTGGAGAGTTTGAGTAGAATCTTATAACCTAAGTTTATAGTAGAATTGTTTTTGAGGTTTTTCCCTAGAAAGAGTTTTTCTCATTAGTTCTTTAGTGTTCTTTATTTTCGTCTGTGATTGATATATCTTGTTAGATTTGAAAATTTTTCAAAAAGTTATAGATAAATAGAATGAGTAAATTATTTAATGCATATTCACTAGTTATAAGAATAACATCCATATAAATATTGTAAGAGACCTGCCTGTAAGAAAATAAAACAAAGGGTAAAGTAGAGAAGCAATACCTTTCATCCCACATCACGTGTGTGGTGAAAGGAAGTGGCATATATGCAATGTTCGATATCTGCTTAGCATAATATGTTTTAAAGTTATGAGAGCACTGGATTCAGTGGGAACTCCAAAATTAAGTATGCTCTAGTGGGAGTAGTACCAAGATGGGTGACC
Source organism: Vitellaria paradoxa (assembly GCA_019916065.1). Classification (NCBI taxonomy): domain Eukaryota; kingdom Viridiplantae; phylum Streptophyta; class Magnoliopsida; order Ericales; family Sapotaceae; genus Vitellaria; species Vitellaria paradoxa. Next base: position 32,034,684 of record CM034234.1, read on the forward strand.
TCCTGGGAACTAGCTAACCAAGCCTAAAGCGGATAATATCGTACTATGTGAATGTGAGTCATTACAAATGGTATCAAAACTAATACCCAATCGAAAGTATAGGGCCATATGTGGATGCTGTGTGTAGGGGACTTGCCTGTACGGGACTTTGCCTGTGAGAGAGTAAGTAAGGGGCCGTGCAAGGGTGCATATCCTGATAGGGGGGAAGATTGTGAGGGACTGGGAGAGATTTTCCTGTGAGAGACTCTACCTGCGGGAGATTGAAACATGGGGTAAAGTAGAGAAGCAATACCCTCTGTCTCTCATCACCTGGGTAGTGGAAGGAAGTGGCATATATGTAATGTTCGATATTTATTTAGTATAAGGCGTTGTTTTAAAGCCATGAGAGCATTGGGTTCAGTGGGAATTCCAAGGCTAAGTGTGCTCTAGTAGGAGCAATATCAGGGAGGGTAACCTACTGGAAAAGTAAGCCCAAAGCAGAGAGTATTGTATTTTGTGAATGTGGGTTGTTACAAATATTAATCACTTTTGCATGACCTTGAGATACATCCAAGGGATGTTAAAACAAAAATTTTGAATGGTGAATTAAATGAAGAGATTTTATATGGAACAACATGAAAGATTTGTGGTTTCAGGAACAAAAAGAAAAGTATGCTAACTTGTTAAATCTCTTTGTAGACTTAGACAAAAACCTAAGCAATTCAATGAGAAATTTGACAATATCATGTTAACAAATGTGTTTCACATTAATGAATATCATAAATGTGTTTATGTGAAAGATACTTCAAATGGCTATGTCATTGTATGTTTTTATGTGGATAATATGATTATAATCAATAGTAATAATAATATCATTAATACTACTAAAACAATGATGACTAGTAAGTTCTACATAAAAGATTTAGGTATTGCAGATGTTATACATGGTGTTACAATCACCAAAACATTTGATGGATATATTGCTTTTTCTCAATCACATTATATTAAGTATCCACTTGATTAATTTAATAAAGATGATAGTAATATAACTAGAACATTTATTGACATGAATCTTCATCTCATAAAGAATATGAAAATTGAATATCTTAATTAGAATATTCTTAGATAATATGCAGTCTAATGTATTTTGTAAACTACATTCATCCAGATATTATCTACTCAGTTAGTAAAGTGAGTAGATATACATGTAATCCAAGGGAAGACCAGTAAAGAGCAATAGTTAGAGTTCTTATATATCGAAGATATATTTCTAACTATGAAGTGCACTATACCAAATGTCTAATTGTACTTGAAGGATGTAATGACACAAACTAGATATTTAATAGTAGAGACACCAAATCCACTAACAGAATGACTTTACACATTAGGTGTAATTTGATTAGCATGCATTATTGTACAATTATATATATATTGAGCAAGCTAATTATGAATTTACAGTTATTATTGGTGATGTGTTAGCGTAATTATCTCATTTTCATGCATTCTTGGTGTGTGAGTATTTTAGGTGATATAATATGGTGTTTTAGGCCTAAATGATACCAAGGGTGCATGTGAGGAGAAGCCAAGGCAAGTTGAAGTAAAGAAGTACAAGAATAAGTTTAGTAGTTTTTTGGAGCATTTCATCGAACACCTGGTGTACATGGAGAAAATAGCTTCAAGACTCAAATGCCAACAAGTCCAATGACTCCCAAGAACTCCTCAACTTCCTAAGAGGCATTTCAATGCATAAGATCAGCTACCATGGCTGCCAAGGAGAAGGAAATGGCCCTAAGCTCAAACCGGTCAAAGACATATTGCAGTAGAATGTTGCACGACACCCTGTTAGTATTTTGGCCATAAGTTTTCACTCTCAAGTCCAATTGAATTGATTCTTATTACGTTAGAAAGAAGACTTGAAGGGCTATAACGTTTGTGTTTTAGCCGAAGCCTGAATCTGTCATCTTCAAGGTCAATATTGCATGGGAAGTCAGAGACAGAAAACTATCTAAATGAACCATTGCATCAGAACATCAGTTGGGCGCCCGACTAAGCACACCTTGGGTGCCCACCGAGGCTTGTTTGGGCTGGACTCACCTTGGGTGCACATACCTTTGGTGCACGAGAACTTGGGTGCCCGACTGAGTACCCCTTGGGCGCCCACCGAGAGCAATTTTCCAACCTCTGTCTTAGGACTTGTGTTGAACACATGAGGTGTGTAAAAGCTTGGGCACCCGTGACCTACCTCTAGCATATTTTAAATATTATTTTTGAATTGTAAATTTACCTTGTTACCCTTAATGGTTGTAAGTTTATAAATAGGCATGATTGCTAACATTAGAGGGGACTTTTACCTTACGTTTAAAAAGAAAGCTACATTAAGTTTAGGCATGAGGGTTTAGTTGAAGTTTCATATGGTGTTTTCTCTTTCTCTCTCCTAGGGTTTTCATGTAAGTTCTTTAATTTTAAATATTTTCAATTTAGAGTACTTCATTTTTGCTTTTCGTTTTTCGCTTTTACTTCATAGTATTTCGTTTTTGCTTCTCATCTTTCATTTTTACTTTATACTTGTTCATTTTACATTAATGGATGGTTTACATGTTTATTTTCCTCTTCGAAGTTCAAATATGTTAGGTTAGGGTTTGTCTTTGGCTTCAAGCCATTGAAGGTGGTGTGATAGTTTGGTGAACTCAAATGTAAAATATTCTTTTCAATGAAACATATTTTTGATTTCTAATTGGAATTTCATAGTAAGCTAAGGTTTTTTCGAAATCAACTCACTTGTGTTACAACCATCGCTTGGTTACAAGTTTTTACTTGTACACACCAAGTGTTTGGTTCAATGTCCCAGTGAGTTAGAAATATATTTTCCAAAACCCAAACTAAGGATTTCTTACGAAATCAAATCACCCGTGTTATAACCAAAACTTGGTTACGATTGGCCACTCGTGCACACCAAATGGTTGGTTCAATGGCCTGGTGATTTGGAAACTATTTTCATAAACCCATAACTTGAGGTTTTCTTAAGAAATCGGTTCATTCGTGTTACAATCAAAGCCTAGTTACGAGTTAACACTCGTGCATACTAGGTGTTCGATTCAATGTCCTGATGAGTCCGAAACTAATTTCAAAAGCCTGCGCTTACTTTGAGTTCCATAAATTGAGTTTTAATGAAATATCTTTTGAGCTTGCAAAGCATGTGCGATTGCTAGGTTGAGTTATCAATGCGTTTGAGTAAACCATCACTATCCCACTACCGAATTTGGTTCGAAGCCAAGATTGTCTTAGTTTTTTTATTTGTAGTGTTTTTTTATCTTAATTTAGAACCATAATTCCTTCGTTTCACCATTCTCAATCCAAACCATTATCAACCTTCCCCAAAAATCCAATCATAGTATAGCTTAGATTAGAATCACCTACTAACTAAAGAAAACAAGTCTAGGAGTTTTTAACAAAGCCCTCCCTGTGGAGATGACCTCGGTTCTCACCGAGTAAGACTACGACCACTCTCTTGCACTTGAGAGGTAGAACCCAAACACATTTCAGGGTCGGTCATAGTTGTTTTTTAGAAATTTTCTAAACAAACTTGTATAGTTAGATTTACTAAGGAATATGAGTTTATAGCCAAGGTTGGAGAAGAAGCTAAACGGCTTTATAATTTCTTAGAGGATATTCTCATTTTGCTAAAACCTATGTTAGCTATTTGCATACATTGTGATAACCAATTAGCAATAGGAAAGGTAGAGAATAATATGTATGGCAAGTCAAGACACGTATGTTGTAGACACAATAATGTGAGATAATCGCTTTCAAATGGTATAATATTCATTGATTATGTAAAATTAAAGGATAATATTGCAAATCCTTTATTTAAAGAATTAACAAGAGATCAAGTAAATAATTCATCGAGGGGAATGGTTTAAAAGCCTATGAATTAGAAATTGTCACAATAGCAACCCAACCTAATTAACTAGAGATCCCAATATCTAGGTTTGAAAGGACAACTGAACTGTGAGGGAGCTCACAAAAATCATTAAGGAACTAGTTTATCTATATTATCTTATGATGACATGTATATCAATAATACATAATATGTATTAGGATAAACTATACTTTTAATGATTCTTATATCTTGGAAGTTTAAGTGGACTATGGTAGGATATTCTTCACAAGAGATCACCTATTTTGAGTGTGAAGGGGTCACTTCTATGAGAATGGAGAGGTTACATTCTTTAGAGCATTCAAAGAAAAAGACTAAACATGTCTAGGGCCAAAATGGACAAAATAAAAAAACCAAACTACGTTGGAAAGAAACTGTGTCAGTGTTAGTGCTTTGGTTTATACCAAAAGTTAAGTAGTTTAAGACATCAAATCACTGGTTAGCAAATAATTGGGTACTATATCACTAAGAACGGTTCAAGGTCAAAAGCTATATATCTTGATGCAATAACTTTCCATTATGATTTCAATCGAGTTAGTATTTGCATTTTTGTTTTCAGTCATTTTATTCATATGGAGGGTTGTTGGAAATTTCATGTTTTAAACATAATTTTTATGAGATTTTGAGCCAAAATTAAAATAGGGTCCATATAGCATAAAATGTGGATCTATATTAGAATTAACAGAATTACTTGTGAATATTAATTTCATGTATTCACTTATTTAATATTATGAATTTGATGAATGAAAAATGGCTTCAAAGTGGTAACTTGGTAAAGGATAGGTGGGTTTGTCCTAAGTTCAAAGATGAAGGAAATTTGATAAGGCTTATATAACCTAAGTTTGGACTAAAAGGAGGGCACCTTATCTTTATTGAAGACAGAAGGACCTAAATAGCTTTGTGTTCAACTCAAACTATACATGCACCTTACGCTATCCATCTGGCCAGTTTAGTTCAGTTCACACGCATGTGTAATATGGTTAGTCTAGTTCCTAAATCAATTTTTTGCTAACAGTCAGATTTAAATTCAAAATTATATCCAATAGTCACCGATTTTAAATTCGAACAGACAGTTGCATCTGCTTGTTAGTCTTTTCTAGTTCTTTTCTTCTCTAAATGGATACCTCTTCATCATTCTTTATACTTGCATCTATTTTAGAAATTAAAATATAATGAATATCAAAAGTATTCATCATACATTCTAATTCTGTTTATGTGCAAGCAATTGATTTATCCTTGGAGACTGATGCCAGTTTTTTTGGAAGCAATTCGAGGAAGACAAATTTAATCTTAAGGACATAATGTTCAAAACAATGAGTTGTTTCACTTTCATTTATTCTATTTTTTCCAGTCTCAAATAGTGACTTTCTATACTAGAAACAACAGGAAGAAATGTGATGATGGAGAAATAAGAAGAAAAATTTATATATAGAACAAAAATACTGTTGTACTCAAAAGTGCAACAAGAATGTTGTAGCGATTATAGTTTTGTAATTAAAGTGTACTTATGTGGGTCTAGTATTTTAAAGTTATAGGCCTATAAGGATTGCTCATCATTCTGGTCATTTTTCTAATATAATTTTTCTGATTACATCTGATTACCCTATTAAAAATGCCTAGATGAATTTGAGCACAATTTGAGCCATTCAATCTATTTAAAGATGGATAGTTCAAATGTGTTGAAACTGTGACATTCAGATCGCTTGGAGTGATCAAGACATAGATGGTTAGGATCAAGCCATACCAACGAATGGGATCAATTTAGAATACCAAGTACATTTGAGAAAGTTGTCTCGGGTAGTGGAAAGGCTCAATATTTAAAGGGATAATGGTTACAAACAAGTTAGAGTAGTAGATACAACTGGTATTTTCTTCTTCCACAATCTTCCCCACATTTTATTGATTTCCACATTTGTGCCAGCCATTATATCCGCATCAATTTTGGATACACCCTTTATTTCCCTTGATATACTGCAAAAATAGGTGGAATTAACTAAAAATTCCCCTATTTCTGTGCCTTCCCACACCCACTCCTCCTTGATTTGTCCTACTAGCACATGTATGCTATTTATTACCCTAATCATCTATTCTAAAAAAAACACTTTTAACAATGGAATTCTCCAATACTTATTCTCATAGTTTTAAAAACATGCTACTTTACAGCTCAAACCTCTAACTTATATGTTCCTGGCCATTTATGGATTCTCAAACCTCGGGATCCACTGAGTTTTGAAAGCATCAATGTTTAAATTAAAACGTACCTTACAAAATAATGCAATTTTTAGTAATTCCCCCCCTCCCCCGCAAAATGCTCTTCTAACCCTATGATGCATTAGGTATATCTTTCATACTAAGGAAATCTCTATTCTGACAATACTTATTCCTAAAAAATTTAGAGACTAAAGAATTAGGCTCCTTAAATATTCTCCATGTCACATTAGCTAGAAGCGCTTTGCTAAAATGCTCCAAATCCTGAAATCATAACCCCTTCTGTCATTGGCTTACACATGTCATTTTCATCAGCAAATTCCTTTGCTATCCTTCCGCTTCCACAAGAAAGACACATCTTACTCCTTATACTTTCCCCTACTTTGTTTTTTTTGGAATTTTAAACACTGACATTATGTAAATTGGGATCGCTGCCAATAGTGTTTAATTAGTACGTCCTTACCTCCAAATGAAAGTAAAGCAACCTTCCGTCATTGAATTTTTGCCATAATTTTCTACTTCAAATTGTTAAACAACATAGTTTTAAACAGTGTAAAATTCATTAACAAGCCTAAATACTTTCTTAGTTTATTAACAATCTTAATACTGAAAACTTCCTGTATGATCCTTATCCTTTTCCGGCATAGAAGATGAGACTACTATCTGATTTTTTTATATTAATAACCTGACTCGCTTAGTGGCAATATGCATTCCAAATCCATTTCAAATAGAAAGCTTTCAAAAGATCAAACTCTTAAAATATAAAACTATCATCAGTAAAAAATAAGTGAGAAACCTTTGGCCCTAATCTACTTATTGAAATACCCTTGCATATTTGGTTATTACTCAAGCATTCTAGAGATTCCGAAAGAGCCTCCGCACATAAAATAAAAAGATATGGTGATAAGGGATCCCCTTGTCTCAATCCACATTTTGGCTCAAAATACTCAGACCTCCATCCATTAACCAAAACAACATAGAAAATTGAAGATATACATGCATTAATAAGTAAGAATCATTTTTCACTGAATCCCATAACTCCCAAAACCTTCAATACAAAGCCCCAACTTTAACCTATCATAATCTTTATTCATATCAGCCTTTAAGGAAAAAAAGTCACCCTTTCTTATAGTGATGGATGAAATGTAAAATCTCTTCCAGGAATAACGCATTTTGAAAGAGAGAAATAAGACTAAGCAAAACCACCCGCAACCTATTACCTAACACTTTTGCAATAATTTTATATATGACATTACATAAATTAATGGGCCTAAAATCATTAATGGAAGTGGGATGGTTATTCTTAGGAATAAGTATAATCAAAGTTCTATTAGTTTCTCTTAACATCCATCCTGATCTTAGGAAAGACCGAACAGCTAGAAAAATATGCTTTACCCACTATATTCTAATGCTTCTGAAAAAACTCTGCCAGAAAGCCATCTGGTCCCGAAGTTTTGTTCTTTCCCATTTGGAAAATAGTTTCTTTAATTTCCTCAACTATAGATTCTCTATCAAGACATTCCATTTGTTCCTCATTAAGCTTCCTTGAAATAGCCTTGGTGATTTCAAAATTACCAGGATACCCAAATTTTCATCCAACTGCCCAAAGTGTGTTTTCCTAAAATGTTCAACCACAAAGCTCCTTATGACATTCTAATCCCAACAAATCAAATTTTCCCCAATATCTACCCTTCTATATCATTTCTAGCTTTTTTGAACATAGCCGCCATATGAAAGAATCTTATGTTCCTATCTCCTTTCATGGTCTAGTTCTATTTAGCTCTCTGAGAGCAATAGCTTTCTTGGCGAACCAATTGCTCTTCCAGCAATTTTGATTCCTCCAAAAGCCTTTCAGTAGACTGTCTTTCACCTTACAAAAGCTTACTTCTTGCTGCATTTTTCCACTCTATTTTTTTGCTCTTTTACCAACTGGTTTAGTTTTTTTGGCGATACTTCATCCCAATTCTTCAAATGTTTAATAAGAATATTCTATTTCTGCATTATGTTGAAAAGCGGTGATCCCCAAATATCCACAGTCCATACTTTTTCAGTAATATCACTGGTTTCTGTCTTTAATAACCAATGTAATTCAAATCGTCTTAAACTACTTCTACCCTTGTCCACATCATTAGTGTTTAGAAAAATTAGACTAATTAGAATAAGCTATCGATAAATTTTAGGCCAATGCAAATGGAAACAACTCCTTCCACTTGCATGTGCAAAACACTCTGTCCAACTTTTCTATAACAAGAGCATCACCCTTATTTTTATTCGACTATGTATAATAGTTCCTTTTTGCTTGTATTTTTAACAACATATTTTGATTAATAAAATCTCCCAGAAAGCCATTACCTTCTAATCTCACCTTACCCCTATATAGCTCTCCTTAGCATTTAACACTTGATTGAAGCCACCTATGATTACTTTAGGCTCTTGCATTAGCAATAATTCCCTCATCAAATCTTCCTTTAGCTATCTTTTCATAGAAATAACAGGATCACCATACAATAAACAAGGATACCAAATAAGCTTATATTCATCCTCCACATACAAAATAACATAATTATCATTTTTCTTAATCAGTTTAATATTATAAAGTATCCCAAACCACCCATAAACCTCCACTCTACTCCTAGCATCAATCCCACAACAAAACTTATAGCCAAGAGCAACGTTTAACCCAGAAAGCTTATCCACCCTAGACTTAGTTTCCATCAAAAACAAAAGATTAGGTTTATAAGAGTTGACAAAATTTTTCAAAAATTGAACTGTAGAGGTCTAGCCAATACCCTTACAGTTCCAGCTTAGAATTCTCATGGCTCCTGAGGAGGTTGAAGAGGGACAAGCTCCTTCCTATGTCTTCATCTTCACTCTTATCTAAGTTCAGCAGATTAGCAACTGCACAATTCCTGGCTAGAAGAAAGGCAGCTCTTCTACTTCTAGCACTGTTTGTAGTGCCATTTGATTCTTGTCTAGAGTTTGAAGACAACATAAGCCTTCTTAACTTACTAGTATATGAATCCCCATCAGTGCTTATTGCTCATTTCCTATTGACTGTCTTTATGCTATTGCTCTCTAAGTCTGTTTCATACCCAGTTCTTTGTTCCCATTCTTCCAAACTTGCCTCTTGCCCTTTTGTTTCTTCACGCCCTATCTGCTCTTCCTTGTTTAACCATCCCATCACCAACATATTTCTTCACTTGGACGTCTTAGCCTCTACTTTCTCATTTTCCCAGAGTGTCTTTGTCTTGTATAGCTTGACAATGAACTATTTGAATATGAACTAGTCATGTCATCAGGTTTTTCTTTTCCTTTTCCCGTTGAGCGATTGTTATCCATTTGGAATAATATAGTTCTGCCCATTCTTCTTCTTAGCCACCTCTGCCTTCTTTCGGCCTTCTAAGTCTAAATGATAGGTGCTTTTATTTGAACATTTCCAATTGCTTGAAAAGACTGTTCTCCAGCAATTCATAACGTTTTATGCCCACCTTCTATCTTGTTAGCCAGCTGTTTAATACTTATCATTTGAACAAGATCGGTCTTCTCAGTTTGGCCCACATCCCGGCCCATATCATTCTTGTTCTTCTCTTCAGAACTGCTACCACAGTCCAAGCCCAAAACCCTCTGTGGTGTTTCATTAGGTAGCCCATAGTACATGGCTCGGCCTTTCTTGCTATCAAAAACATTCTTTTGTTCTCAGCTCACAACCCTCAGCCACTAGTAGTTGGCCCGCTAATAACCCACCACCCCTTGCTAGTCTAATTACAAAAAAACTTGCCCATGACTCAAATCCTTAGGTTCCCCATGCACCAAACCCAATTTCAACATCCCCTCTCATTCTTTTTGTTCTCCTGAACTTTGCTCCTCGTCATTTTTTCTCTGACAACCCTCATCAACCCCCCAGCTGTAAACTTCTTGTTTCTCCCCTAAGTTCTTTCTCGTTCCCACCTAAATCAACCCCTACTGAGATATAATCAGCCTGTACTTCACATTCTCTCTGTCACTTCCATATTAAGGAGTGAAGGAGTGTTTGGTTGGTTAAAATCAACCAAAATTCATCAATTTTAACCAACTTTTTATATTTTCTTCTAATCAAATTGTACCACATATCACTTTTACATCAAATATTTTTACTTTTATTGTACTTTTTGGCCAAAAATTTTGCCAACTAAACACCCCTAATTTCCATCCCCTCAGTCCCGTTAGTCCTTACTTACTAAGCTAGTATGCCTCACAAGATGTTAGCAATGTTAGACCAATCTTCTATCCTAAAATCCATATCTTCTAAGGAAATAGTTTGGTAATAATAAGACTAACCAGGAACCTCAACAATTCAACTTGTTTAAACTAAAATAGAACTAGCTTCATTAATACTTAACTGGGTGACATTATTTATATTTTTTTCTGACATCATCTCATCACTGCTTCGACCTTGCCATCGTTCCTCCTCCTCCTCCTCTTGTTGTCTTGCCTGAACTAGCCCGGCATCCTAACTTGCCTCCCATTGTTCTGCAAAATTTTCTCGTATACCAAAAAGCAAACCCAGCTTCTGCGTCTCCATGAAATTACCAAAGAAATTATTCACATCGAATGTTTCATCCAGCATTTCTAGAATTACTTTAGTTGCATTCTGAGCATTGATGTTCTGGGCATCAACATTTGCACCTTTATCCTCTCTGAACTCAGTTGTCCGATGATGTTGTTGATGAGCAAAAGCTCTCATCGATGCTTGCAACAAATCACTGGGTGGATACATTTTTATATTGACACCTAACCGATTCCCAATTCTTGTAAAGAAATTCTTAATATGTTCTTCAATCTTGACATAACCCAAGTTACAATGAGGATAAGTATGGCCTATTCTGCCACAGTTTCTGCAAACCTTAAACACCCTCTCGCACCTGCACTCTATCCAAATGGATTTCCCTCTTTTGGAAGGTTCAAAAAGAATCAATTCAATAAGGGATCTTCTACTCTAATCTAAACCCTCATTCTCAAAAATTAATGTTTCCCCAAAAATACTGACCCAAGTCAACCACGATCATCTCCTCAAACACCCTTCCCATGATTAGCACTGTCTTCCCATTTTGACACTCTAATAGAAGACCCCAAAGCTATACCCAAACTTGGAAATGATCAGTTCTCATTTCATTGAGCCTTATAAAAGGCTCCCATGTCTCCATAATCAAGAATGCAACTTCTAATGCCCAAGGACTCTTCTCTAAAGTGAGTAGTTTGTCTTTCGTTTGCTGAAACCAGAAGACATATCGATTACCTGTTATGCCTTCCATACAAATCATGCCTCTCATATTCCATACATTATCAATTAGACTCTGGACCATCCTTGATGAAAAACCTTTGAAAATCTAGCAGAAATCCAACTAAATAGCTCTGATAATAATCCCGACCTTCTCTACATACCTCCATCGTCATATTCACCTCTAGGACTTTATTAAGATCTCTGTTTGAAAGGGGAACGAATATTTGGATATAGGATATTCTGTTTTCTTCAGAGAACTCTAAGCCAATGTGTGATTCACTAGACACAGATTCTCCCCCGTTCTCTATTTTCATTTTTATACACCAATTGTTAACCCACTTGCTTTATTCCTCCACCTAAGATTCCTTGTCCCCACTTTTCTCCCTAACTTTGTCCCTCCACGTAATAGTAATAACTCTTCAATAGTCTGCAAACAATATAATCATCCCACATTTATACTTTCGACCACTTATATATATCAGCCCTATTCTTATTAAGGGGATGTTTCGTTGGCAAAAGTTTAACAAAAAAGTATAGTACAAAGATTTGATGTAAAAGTGATATGTGTTAAAATTTGATTGGAAGAAAGTACAAAAAATTAATGAAAGTTAGTTAGTTTTGATTAGTTTTGACCAACCAAACACCCCTAAAAACATAACACCTTCATCGATCTTTCATTCTTCCTCACATAGAGCTTTAACCAAACAAAATCCACCTCACGCGCAGGCACAGATTCAAAGTACACCTGATAGTATGCCTACAATTCTTATGCAAGAGAAACATTATCTTTTATTATATATAGGCTACATTTGGTTTGCTAAAAAAACTTTGAAAATCTTTAAAAATTTCTGAAAATCTCTAAAAGTTGTTTACTTTTTATTTCACCACACGAATTACAAACTCACAACTTATCTCACTTTTTGTCACTTCAAACACACCCATAATAACAGTTGATCCTTCGGTCAAAAAATATCACTATTCAATATGTCTTAAGACCATCCACGAACCATGGGGCCTCTTGTGCAGCAAAAGACTGCTGAGGTTGCTAAAGACATTAAACCCCACGTTTTGAGCTCTAAAAGTTGCCAAACGTTTCTGTAAATTTTTACAAATTTTGGATCCATTTGGAATGATAAAAAACTCTGAAAAATGGTAAAAATAACAAAAAAAAAAAAACTCTATAAGTTATTCACTTTTTAGGATTTTTTACATCAATATATATTATAAATTAACAATACACGAAAATAGGCTGGAGGTGAAGTATTTGCAAAAATGAGCTCGGTGTCGTCAGAGCCACTAACGACATGATTGGAACCTTAGACCATGTCGTCAGTGCCAGTAACGACAACTCCTATTCCGCCCCCCACACTGCCAGCTTGAAATACCACCTCCCAAACCCTGTTAATACAAAAACACAAAGAAAGAAAGAGCAAGACAAAAGGCCCAAACATCAAAACAAAATTAACAGCCAAGAAAAAGAGAGCAACAATCCATAAAACAAAAGGAAAAACATTGGAGTAAATTGAAGAGAAAGAAAAAGAACAAAAAAATGAATTAATGAGTTCAACTCATTCAAAAAGAGTACACAAAAGTCATTACAACCGTTTTAGAGAGTAGTTGATCAACACAAAGTCAGAAACCAAGTAATTATGTACGAAATTGACTAATCTTTATTTTTGTACTATTAAAGTCTAAAGTTAGAAGTGAGATAGGTGAAAGAAATGTAGAACCTCAATAAGCTTTAAATTCCATTTGGGAAATTCGTAGGAAAAAAGAAAGTGAATAAGAAATTCATACCTGAAAGAAAGAGAAGAGTAGATTAGCTAACTCTCTCACTCTTTTGGAGAATAGCAACACAATAACCTCTGAACAATAATACAACTATTCTGCTAACTGGAAAACAAATGAAAAAAAAAAGTCTAAGTATACATAATTAAAAAACAAGTAACTATTAATTGAAAAATGCAAGTTAAGTATTTGTTAACTTCTAAAATAAAGAATAAAGTAACAAATGATTAAACTAAATCTAATCTTAATCAAAACAAAATGTAAACCATAGGAAATATGTTTTTATTTACATATTCCAAATGAAAAATCTAATAAGAGTATGAAAGGAAAAAAAAAAAACATAGTGGATCACTCCGTGCCATAGCGAGGCCTCTTTTGTACACGGTGTGGTCGGTCTAAGTGTAGAGGCACATTACCCATTATGCCCATTGAAGTCGTCGGTGCCTCCTCCACATATAGCTCCCTCGTCGGTGCATCGTCAACACATGCCTCTGCTGTTGTGTCATCAACATGTGCTTTCCCCACCAGTGCATCATCAATGTGTGGCTCATCCCGTCCTATTATAGGAAACGCCATGGGAATATGCGTAGATGATGAGGTGCCTATCCGCTGTGCTCTAGGTCGGCGTGTGTAAGCCTTAACTGGTGCCTGGGGGCGATCACAGACATACCTGTATCGAATGTAGCAGCAGGTGATCTGGATGTTGGAGATGTAGAGAATGGCTCTATGTGCAGAATCCCTGACCAAAAGTCATCCATATCCACAGAGAGCGAAGCATATGCCTCTGTAGCTGGTGGTGGGGTTTGTACCTCGACACTCGGATCTGAAGGGTGTATGTGTGTCTTGCTGGTTTTCTGCTTGACACTCCACATAGAGAAAAGCACACGTGTCTCATGCATCCGGGTAGATGTGGGTTGATTAGTATGCATTATTGCACATTTTTATATTTATTGAGCATGTTAATTATGCAATTTTGCTTGTTATTGGTGAGGTTTTAGCTTAATTATCTCATTTCCATGCATTCTTGTTGTTTGTGCGTTTCAGGTGATATAATTTGGTGTTTTGGCCTGAAATAACACTAAGAGTGTATTTGAGGAGGAGCCAAAGCAAACCAGAGTAAGGAAGTGCAGGAATAGGCTTTAGTGTCTTTTGGGGCATTTCACCAAACACTTGGCACGTATGGGGAAAACAGCTTCAAGAAAAAAAGGCTGACATGTCCAAAGACTTTCAAGACTTCCTCAACATTCCAAGAGCCATCCCAAAGAATAGGATCAGTTACCACATCAACTGAGGAGAAGCAAATGGTCCAAAGTTCAAGATGGCAGAAGTGATGTGTAGTTGAAGTTCCAGCTTAACACCCTGTCAGCTTTTTAACCATAACTTTTTGCTCAGAACTCTGATTGACTTGATTCTTTTTGGGTTGGAAAGAAGACTCAAAGGGCTACAATTTTGTGCCAAAGCTTGAATCAATCATCTTCAAGGTCAAAATCACATTGGAAGTTGAGGACAGAAAGGTATCAAAAGCAAAACACGAAGTGAAGATGAAGGACGCTGTGGTCCGGACACCCTCACGGGTGGTCCGGACCACAGAAGATTGATTTATGTGGATAAATTGTGTTTTAGAGTTTTTCAACTCCACTATATATAGGAAACTTATATAGCCGTTCAGGAGAGTTTTTAGGGTTATCTTTCTGATAGTTTTTCTTTGAGTTTTAGGGAGTTTTCACTACGTTTGAGTTGAAGATTTGGATTTGAGCATTAGGTTTAGTTGAAGTTTTCCATGTAAGTTACTTTGTATTCAATTATTTCAATTTGATGCTATAAGTTTAGATTTATTGCATATTTCTTTTCGTTTCTTTAGTTTTTAACATCTTCTTTTGCTTTCACTTTTCATTTTACATTAATGGATGGTTTGCAAGTATAATTTTCTATTCGAAGTTCAAGCATGTTAGGCTAGGATTTGTTCTTGGCTTCAAGCCATTGAGGGTCGTGTGGTAGTTTGGTGAACTCAAATGTAAAAGAATATTTTTAAATAAAATATCTTTTGATTTCTAATTGGAATCTCATAGTAAGCTAAAGTTCTTTCGAAATCAACTCACCTGTGTTATAACCATAACTTGGTTACAAGTTTTCACTTGTGCACACCAAGTGTTTGGTTCAATGTCCCGGTGAGTTAGAAATATATTTTCCAAAACCCAAATTAGGTTTTCTTACGAAATCAAATTACCCATGTTATAATCACAGCTTGGTTACGATTGGCCACTCGTGTATACCAAGTATTTGATTCAATGGCCCGGTGATTTGGAACCTATTTTCTTAAAACCATAACACGAGGTTTTCTTAAGAAATCAATTCACCTGTGTTACAATCGAAGCCTAGTTACGAATTGATGCTCGTGCATACTAGGTGTTTAATTCAATGTTCCAATGAGTCCGAAACTAATTTCAAAAGCCTCCGCTTACTTTGATTTCCATAAAATAGGTTTTAATGAAATATCTTCCGACCTAGCAATGCGTGTGCATTTGTTAGGTTGAGTTACAAATGCATGTGAGTAAACCACTACCCACTACTAGATTTGGTTCGAAGCCAAGATTATTTTATTTTCAATATTTGCATTTTAATTTAATATCATAATTCTTTCATTCCATTATTCTCAACCTAACCATCCTCAAGCATCTTATAAATCAAAGTTAGTTTAGATTAACTTAGGTTCACCTACTAACTAAGAGAACAAGTCTAGAGTTTTTAACAAAGCATTCCTTGTGGAGATGATCTCAGTTCTCACCGAGTAAGACTACGACCACCCTCTTGCACTTGAAAGGTAGAACCCGAACACATTTCAGGGTCAGTTATGGGTACTGGGGTTGTAGAACTACTTGGCAACTCTGACTCGGGCATATGTGGAGGGGATATATCATCCCGGGGCTCGGGGCCATATACAGTAGGATGCCACTGTGATCGTCTACCGGTAGGCTATAGTCTAATGTGACGTGATGGTCCTGCCTGTGAAAATAAGCCTGGCTATGTAGTGGAATGGGTACCCGCAGTCTCTCCTCATGATCAATCGCCGTGATCACCAGTGCTGCCTGAGCAATAATCTCATGTAATGTTTGTAGATACATAAACTGATTTGCACCATCGACAGCTATAACTGCGACTTGGTACATGCACACAATAGTGTCAACCTGTATTGCACAACAAATATCTAATTCAGTTGATTTTGAAACTAACAAGTAAATATATTATATTAAAATATGCGCAAGTAAAATACTATAGCAGGATCGACATATCAGTGGCCATCGGCTAATATCCAACAAGTGGGACATGTGAGGGTGGTGCGATGTGACTTCAGGTGATATGACGATACCAGTCCATGCATAGGTCATCGTACGAGAGACGCGCTTTGTAAGCATGACCCTAGATGATCGCCTCGTGTCGTCTACCCCACTCCTCTACGTACCTCTGATGGTACTACATCTGATCCACCTTTCCCCATCCACGTATCGTAAGCTCGTGAAGCTGGGCATCTGTGTCGAACTCAGGGGGGATCACCTACTAGAGGCTGAATGCTGCACAACACGGCCTGGCAGGTGGTACTCGACAACCTCGTAACATATCAGAGGATATGTCGAGTGCCACACTGCCTCTCTAGCTTGACAGTATGCAAGAAGTGTGATGAGAAGAGACTAAGAATATGGACACCAGGTCATCTGGTTTTCCCTCATCGGTGTCAGCTAGTCTCTAAGTCCCTCAGTGGCCTCGTGAAACTCATTGCCAGCTGTCCCTTCCATCTGCATCCTCATGGATCCGCTAAAAGCCTAAAGTCAACTAGTGTAAGGTTAAGCGGGGGAGGTGGTCGTGTAACAACTGGTCAAAACTGTGCCAGTCTCTCCTATGCTTACACCTATCAAAGGAAATGATAAATTACATTAAAATCATAGGATAACATCAATGTAATAACATCTGAAAACAAACAATCTATAGATAGTCTGTATTATACCTAAAGTATGACAATCAATCCTGCCATCTTCGCCATGTGTGCAGTGACAGTTGAGCATATCTCTCTATACAACCAGGCTAGCCTAGCAGCTCCCCATGCTAGCCTACCGCATGCATCCAAGTCCCGGAGCAGTGACAAATAATGTAACTTCACCAGTTACTAGAGTGATCTAGCAGTAACTGGCAACAAATGATGATAAGTATTATAGTGCCTGAGCATGGCACTCTATATCGTCAGCTGTAGCGGCCTTTGGCAACACCAAGAAGTGCTTCATGAGCCACGTAATCCTCAGGCGGCCCCTCTTGTAGTTTGTACGATCTGGGGTCATACCTAGTAGCTCCTGGCACAGTGCCTAGCATTCCTTTAGTCCCAGCTGCTGATCTGTCCCCATGACGGGCTCTCTGTTAACTCATAGGTCTAAGATGACCTCCATGTCTTGTAATGTGATGGTCACCTTGCCAACCAGAAGGTGGAAAGTATGTGTCTCCCATCTCTATCACTCAACTAACAAAGTGATCAACAGCCAATAGAGGTGGAAAGCTCCTAAGCGGTATATTCCGTAGAATCCAGCTCTGTGTAACTGCTGCATGACACGGGGATCCTGAGGTGGATCTAATATCTGTCTCAGGACATGTTGTGTCGACCAATAGCGTATGACCTCTTCAAACTATATACAACACCAGTACAAGGATAATAAGCATTAACGAGTAAATAATACTTCAAATGATGGCATAAGAATGATATTATAATTACTGAATGTTATATATGTACTCTATCAGGGGACTCCCAAATATCAGTCGAACTATGCTTACTCTGGGAGTGGAGTACACGAGCATCTAATGGCCCAGAATCCAACATCTGGCATTGACAAGACATCTCACTATGCAAAATCAAAGGACACATTCAGAATTTGTAAATCAACTTGAGTAACTTGGAATGATATCATTCAATAGTTAAATAAGTTTATCTTAATAGGTGTAAACAAACAAATTATCTAATTACAAGTCTTGATACGATTGTAATTTAACTTACTTAGTAACTGAAAATTACATAATAAATTAAAAATATTCTTTAAAATATAGAAAAATAAATGTATTTCATCCAAAGCATCAATGTTACATTGTCGATATAATACTTTTTCGTATAACAACTTATATATAATATTCTTACATTACTCTAAGACTTATAACACTACATTATCGATAGAACTTGCAACTTCACTAATTAGAATTACAATCAACAGTGTTTGAATCTACTAGTTCAAGAACCTAGTGGCTGACGATGATGAAGCCCGCGTGGGGCACTTGCGCCGATCATGACCTCATTGTTTACATATGCCGCAATGTAGGGTAGAGCCACGTTCCGACCTATCCATCTCGTTCCTCAACCTAGTCGATAGAAGACGACCCTGACCACGAATAAGATTCAGGTTAGGGATAAATATTGGGGTTTGAATGATGGGCCTAGTAGTCTTCATGTTCCAAAGGATGAAACTCTAGCATATAGGTGTCCACGTACGACTTCATTAAGTATACACTCGACACTAACTGTATCCAATCCATGTGTATTCTATTGCACACTGCTATCATATGTGAGCAAGATAGCTTGAGGACCTCCCACTTCTCACAGCTACACGTCCTATTCCTTAGTCGCACAACCTGTGTGTTGCTACCCCTACCTAGATGGGAACCAGTCACCACTTGGCACTTCACAATTACATGGTTGAACTCCATAACCTGATGAGCCAGTGCATCCCTTTGGAAATCAATCAGAAGTTTTTGGACCTGTGGACTAAGTCTCGCCCAGTTGTTTATTGCATTCATAGCAATCTGCCGACGCTGATAGAAATATGAGACCAATTTGTAGAATGTTAGCTAAATAGCTATAGTAATTGGTAGGCTCCTAACGCCACGTAGTATGTTGTTAAAACCCTCAGAGAGGTTAGTAATTATGATGCCGTATCTGTGAGCCCCACCGTAACAAAAAAGCCACTTCTCTTTTGAGAGTTCATCTAGGTATTTCCATGCATCTTGGTTAAAGGACTTTAGTAACTCCATTGCCTCGTTGAACTTGCAGAACTGAGTCGCCCTACCTGCTTGATTCAGTAGATCAGTCAGTTGCTTGGCAGGCTATTTTTTCTTGAAGTTAGCCTCAAGATGCCTCAAGTAGAAGCAATGGTGTGCAGTGGCCCATTTAAAATGAAGGGAGGCAACTGTAGTTTTTATGGCATTATGCTTATCAGAGATAATGCATAATTGTCAATCTCTGCAAGGCGCGCTTCCTGAAGCATCCTCAAGAAATACATCTAGCTATCATAATCCTCATCGTCCACCCATGCAAATGCTAGGGGAAAAACCTATAAGTTTGCATCTTGAGCCCTTGCAATGAGTAGTTTGTCAGTGTACTTGCTATACAGATGAGTCTCGTCAATTGACACAATGGGGATGCAGTGAGTGAATTCGTCAATGTAAGGCTTGAAAACTCCAGAACACCTACTGCAGAAACCGGTGGGACCTGCCCATATAAGGGTGATGCTAATAGTGAACGACTACTTTGGGAGCAACAAATATGACTACTTCCAATCTCCAAATACCTTTGCCTCTGCCTTCTGCTTAGCGAGCCATACTTTTCGATAAAATACGTTATACTTGAACTGATTCTTTACTTCGACTTGTAGCCTAGACGATGGAACAGGTGGGTTAGACTTAACCTAATTGAATGATATTAGTGCAAATAAAGTTTAAGTTGATTTGGTCGTGGTCTTCGTTGAGTCGTGCGAAGATGCATGTGTGCGAGCCCTCGTACTTAGCAATTTTGAATAAACCATGCAAACTTAACTTCTTGCTTACACCTGCCACTTGCACTCCCCGTCATTCCGCCTCGACCATTGAACGACCCAAGATTTCCTGTTCGACTGTACAATTACGTAGGGCTGGTTCGATCTAACAGCATACAATTTCATAGATTGGACTAGGTGGTCATTGTCCTTGAATAGTTGTCCAATGTAATGCTTCTCACTATTGGGTTCCATGTTCGACGGTGAAGTGAGGGGGCTCAAGAAAGTAAACTATCATCTGACTCAATAGAGTTGAATGTTTCAGACATCGGCTGATGTAATTATCAAACGGCACATTCATCTTATTCATTAACAGTCGGATCTTCGGTTCTGGTTACGATCTCATCCATCATGTCTGTCTGTTGTAGTTCAATGTCCTCATCATTAATAGGAGCTCCAGTGGCATTGTAATCTTCAGCCTGATCGGCCGTATAATCCCAATACATGTCATGCTGTTGCACATAGGTACGGATTAGATCACAGTTGGGCTTAGAAGTTGGGCCTTACAGGTTTTCTAGTTCATTATAAAGGAAGAGGGCATGGCTTCATTGTAACTAGTAACGAAATTCGCCATCAGAGCATCTAACTGGGGGCTGCTTTTTCTACCAACTATCGTAGGGTTACAAGACTCAAACTCCAGAAAGAGGTCACAGTGACCACAGTGCAGATTCTACATAATAGCAAGCATCACCTCCACTGTGTCATTGTCCACTAAATGTACAGTTCTATGAAGTATTTGGCCCGCACTCTCAACAATTGGATATCTACACACCACTCGCAATTCCCCTTGAGCCAGGTCCATACCAACAACCTCATACAGTTTCGCCAATGACATCGCATATGTAAACCGAATGCTAACCCTAATACAACGGTTGAATGGCCTATCATATCCCACGTCGTTGTTCGCATTAATAATGTTCCCTCCCCAAAAATAAAATAATGAAATTCGTCCTTGCGACATTACGAACAGTCAACGAATAATAGATTTTGGCCCTAAACAACATAACTATTAGGGACCATACCCTTTCACAAGAGATTTAAACCAAGGAAAGTTTTGTTCGATTACTTTATTTCAAACCAGCCCTAACTTAACTTAACTTAACCTAACCATTATAAGTATAGTTCAATTTAAATTTTATCCAACTAACTTAACATATCAGTTAATATATTTCACTTTATCTAAGATTAAGTTACTAAGTTTAAGTTCATCTAAGTTTAAGTTAAGTTTAATTTAAGTTTAACTATGTTGCATATAAGTGTCATCAATTTTAATATACATAGCTGTGTTCATTAAATTTAGGGTGAATCAATTTACATTCTACAAAATACATCTTACACTCCAGTGATCTTATTTTGAATTTTCAATTGGTGAGTGAATCATTACTAAGGGGAGAAATGGCAATTAGAAAGTTAAATTTAGAAGTGATCTTATTTTCATGTTTACGGATTTTAAGTAACGAAAAAATAAAAAAAAAAGTACATTTAGTCCTTAAAAATAATTTCTCTGACTATGTTGAAGCCTACGAGTTTTTAAATTTACAAATAGATATATATATATTTTTTATAAGTGATCTTATTTTCATGTTTGTGGATTTTAAGTGACGAAAAAAATAATTACCTTTTGTCCTATTAAATCAAACGAATTTATAATTATCTTTTTTTTGGGTCAAAAAACTGTTTAATCTATCCCTTTTAGGTAAGGATAGAAATGAATCAAGTTATTTGAGCTCAACTCGAAAAAATTTCAACTTGAACTCAATTCATGACTAAAATAAGTTCGAATCAAGTTTGATTTGTGTTTCGTTTAGATTCGAGATTGAATGTTGAAAAGCTCAACTTGAAAACTCATCAGCCGGCTCAATAAAATAATATATATAATTTTTAATAATATTTTTATAGTATTTTATTTATTATATTTTAGAGAGTAAAAGGACATCATTTTGATTTAATCAACTTATTCATGAACTGATATCTTATCTGAATTATTTTTATCAGCTCAATCTCAAACCTATATAAAAATTCAAATCGAGTTCGAATAAGTTAAAACTTAACTGGGTTCGGCTTGTTTTCATTACTACTTATAATTTAGTTGGCATACTTTATTTTGTCAATTACTAGCTTATAATTGTTAAGTTTCATTCGGGTAATGTGTAGATTTTGTTTTTTTTTTAAGATTATGTAATTATTTACAGTTATTAGTTTCAACATTTTTCCCCTAAAAAATTGTAGGTATATCGTAGAAAAATAAAATCACCCACTAGCAAGTGGGCAATATCTTATCTAAATTATTTTTTATCAGCTCGAGCTCGAACCTATACAAAAATTCAAATCAAGTTCCAATAAGTTAAAAAATAACTCGATTTAGCTTGTTTCCATTGCTACTTATAATTTATTTGGCATACTTTATTTTGTCAATTAATAGCTTATAATTGTTAAGGTTCATTCGAGTAATGTCTAGATTTTTTTTAAGATTATGTAATTATTTATAGTTATTAGTTTCAATATTCTTTTTCCTAAAAATTTGTAGGTATATCGTAGAAAAATGAAATCACCCACTACCAAGTGGGCAATATCTTATCTAAATTATTTTTTATTGGCTCGAGCTCGAACTTATATAAAAATTCAAGTCGAGTTTGAATAAGTTAAAGAAAAAACTCGATTTGGCTTCTTTTCATTGCTACTTATAATTTAGTTGACATACTTTATTTTGTTAATTACTAGCTTATAATTGTTAAGTTTCATTCGGGTAATGTGCTAGATTCTTTTTTAAGATTATGTAATTATTTATACTTAATAGTTTCAATATTTTTTTCATAAAAAATTGTAGGTATATCTTAGAAAAATGAAATTACCCACTCGCAAGTGGGTAATATTTTATCTAAATTATTTTTTATCGGCTCGAGCTTGAACCTATACAAAAATTCAAATCAAGTTCCAATAAGTTAAAAAATAACTCGATTTAGCTTGTTTCCATTGCTACTTATAATTTAGTTGGCATACTTTATTTTGTCAATTACTAGCTTATAATTGTTAAGGTTCATTCCAGTAATATCTAGATTTTTTTTTTAGACTATGTAATTATTTATAGTTATTAGTTTCAATATTTTTTTCCTAAAAAATTGTAGGTCTATCTTAGAAAAATGAAATCACCCACTAGCAAGTGGGCAATAACTTATCTAAATTATTTTTAATCGGCTCGAGCTCGAATCTATATAAAAATTCAATTGGAGTTCTAATAAGTTAAAACTTATCTCAATTTCGCTTGTTTTGATTGCTACTTATAATTTAGTTGGCATACTTTATTTTGTCAATTACTAGCTTATAATTGTTAAGGTTCATTCGGGTAATGTCTAGATTTTTTTTTCTTTTTTTAAGATTATGTAATTATTTATAGTTATTAGTTTCAATATTTTTTTTCTAAGAAATTGTAGGTATATTTTAGAAAAATGAAATCACCCACTAACAACTAGGCAATATCTTATCTAAATTTTTTTTATCGGCTCGAGCTTGAGCCTATATAAATATTCAATTTGAACTCGAATAAGTTAAAACTTGACTTGATTTGTCTTGTTTTCATTGCTACTTATAATTTAGTTGGCATACTTTATTTTGTCCATAACTAGCTTATCATTGTTAAGTTTCATTGGAGTAATGTCTAGATTTTTTTTTTTAAGATTTTGTAATTATTTATAGTTATCAGTTTCAATACTTTTTTCCCTAAAAAGTTGTAGGTGTATCTTAGAAAAATGGAATCACCCACTAGCAAGTAGGCAATATCTTATTTTTTTAGGCAAATGACACAAACTTTTCCTATATTCCTCATCAACTTAATATTTTTTATTTATTTTTATGAAGTTGTTATAAATTATTTACTTTATTAGTTATTGTAATTATATAATGTATTTGCATTATATGATCTTTTCCAATATATTACTAGATCATATTATGAAAATTTAGAGCATCGTCTCTTAGTAAATAATTCGAGAATTATGACAATAATTAAGAAAATAAAAGTTTGTAACCAAAATAAATAAAAGCAACTATTTTTTATTTGATTAAATTACAAAATAAAATATAAAAATTATTTTTATATTACTCTTAAAATATAAGTATAAAAAAAAAAAAAAAAAACTTAGTTGTTAAAAATAATTTCTCCAAATCTCTTGAAGCAAGAGTGTTTGAATTTACAAATAGATATTTTTCTAAATTATCTTAAATTTCAACCTTCCACGTACCCTATTGTCAACATAAATCATTCTAATTCAATAACATTTTAGTAATTTCCAACATAAATTAGGCTAAAAAAATTTAATATAATACTGTACTAATTTCAGGTTTTGTAATTTGATTTCAATATATTTCCAGGTATCATCAATCAACACAATTTAATTCAATACACATTTAAATACATTTCAAGAAATAATAAACCAAACTGAACAAGTTGAAAAACTCACCTATAGCAAATTGAACACGCAGAGAATAGCTCAGCCACACACAGAGACAAATTGCAAATTGAAAATGCAACACTTGGATTCAAATCATATAATATAAATCAAATACCCAAATCATTCAACTTGTAATCAAATCAACAGACCAGCAATTTTGATTTTATGCTCATGAAATAACGTATGTGTGTATGTATATATATACATATATATATATATATGTATATATATATATGCGCAGATTAAGCTTAGGAGAAACTCACATTTTGATCGTTGGAGATGGAGATGATAGCTAAGGAGTAGTCTGAGGAACACCTCGTAGACCTAGCTCGACCGTTGGAGAGAGAGAATGGGAGAGGGAGGAGGGAGTTTCTGCATGACCTGTGTAATAACCGAGATGTTTTTTATTTAATTTAAATTTGAAAATTTTTTACTTGATAAATTTAATTTGCTATTTAAATTTAATATTTGAAAGTTTTGAATTTTTATAAAAAAAAAAAAGATTTTTTTTTGTTATATTTGAAAAGATTTTTAATTTTAGAGAGAATGGTGTAATTTTTCTAAACCTATGGGGAATAGGTACGTACGTCCGTATACATACGTACGTATATATATATGTATATATATGCGCAAATTAAGCTTAGGAGAAACTCACATTTTGATCGTTGGAGATGGAGATGATAGCTAAGGAGTAGTCTGAGGAACACCTCGCAGACCTAGCTCGACTGTTGGAGAGAGAGAATGGGAGAGGGAGGAGGGAGTTTCTGCATGACCTGTGTAATAACCCAGATGTTTTTTATTTAATTTAAATTTGAAAATTTTTTACTTGATAAATTTAATTTGCTATTTAAATTTAATATTTGAAAGTTTTGAATTTTTATAAAAAAAAAAATTTTTTTTGTTATATTTGAAAAGATTTTTAATTTTAGAAAGAATGGTATAATTTTCCTAAACCTATGGGGAATAGGTAAATAATTAAATTGGTTAAGTTAAAATTCTGCTATTATATATATATATATAATACTGTAATTGTTTTATAAAGAAAACCCTAAAGAGAGAGAAAAGAGAGAAAAAAGGGAAAAAGGTACGACGGTTGCACTGTGGTTTTTGCCGGATTGATTTCTTCTAATTTTCTGAACACAACCCAGGTAAGGGGCGGAACTTTTATGTTATATACTTATGTATGTTCATCGAAAAAATGTGTATCAATTTATTGATTTTGGACAGTTTGTACAAAAGGCTTTGATTTATATCTCTGTCATTATATATATATATATATATATATGCACCGTGCCCAAGAATCAAATGTTTTGTTGGAGTCTTGCTAGTAATATTATTAAATTAATTTATGGTATAAAATTTGCTGCTGGAAGTCCTCTATTTGATGATTATGCAATCTGCATTGAATTGTTAATTTCTTTGTATTTTGCCTATTTCGTCTTCACATGCACACAAAAAAAAAAAAAAAAAAAATGAACTTCCAAGGATTTGATAGTTGATTTATCCATTTATATAGATGTTTATACATAATGGAAGCTTATAGTTGTGTAAATCTCATACAAAATTTAGTGTGAGTGTGCATTATTTGAATTGTGTTTGTGACGTGATTAATTGTGAGTTTGAGTTGGGATATTATTTGTTTAATTTTTTTTTTTTATGTAAAATTTTGGAGTAAAGAAAAGAATTGATTGATGTGGATTTAAAGTGAAATTTAATATTATGTTTTGTTTGGGTTTGGGGTACTAAAAATATCAGGTATACGTACCCAAGAGTTGAAAGTCCTGAAACCCGCACGGGATTGGTTATCGATTCAGTAAGCTAGTAACCTACGAACGAGCAGATGTCTAAGGGTGACATATTATGTTCCTACAATTTCGGTATAGGAAGCAGACACCGAAGGATGGTGTATATTAGGTTGAATCTTGTTTCTACGAGACAATCAAGCAGACATCGAAGGAAAATGTATATTGGTTGGGTCTGTTGCTATAGCACAACCAAGCAGCAGTACCTTGAAATCGAATTGTTTTTTATGTGTGATGTGGTGCTAAAACGCAATTAATTGTAACAAAATAAATTGATAATTGATTTAATTAATTATTTATTTATTATTTTTTTAGATTGCTTCATGTGCATAACTATTTCACTTAGTAGCATATTAGGGTATTGTTGCATTTATATTATTATTAGGATTCCGAACACACATGGTATTAGTGCTAAACCCCTCACAGCTTGTGATGTAGGTAATGAATTTGAGTCACGCGCTGGACCTTCTGAGCATAGGAATTAAAGTTTTATTTATTATTTTTATGTAATTTTTTTTTTAGACTCTAGGAAATTGTTTTTGAGTGGATTGTGACAAACCTCTATTTTTGAGGTGAATGTTAATTATTATTGTTTTTTTAGAGATTGGTTAGGTTTAATTTTGGAACTTTGTTGTCTAGTGGATTTAAATTGTGGCATTTATTTAAATTTAAAGTTTAGTTTTATTTATTTTATTTTTATTACTCCACAGAGTATGTGTATGGCTCTGATGAGGGACAGAGAAAGTTATAAAATGGTGTAATATGTATTCTTTGGTTCAAATACTCGGGTTGTGCAACCGAGGCATGACAACCTAAGACTGAGCAACGGGCTAGGGGGGATGAGCTGTATAACAGAATATCGTCAGTGACACTAACAACACAAGCAAATTCAAATTGTGTTGTTAGTAGTACTAATGACATGGGGCTTGGGTGTCGTCACTAACACTTACGACACGAGACATTTAATTTCGGTCTGTGTCATCAGTGGCACTGATGACATGGCGTCGTCGATGGCACTGATAACATGGTGTCGTCGATAGCACTGATGACACTGAGCACATTTCTACAAATAGTTCTCCCCCAACCCATTTTCGTATATTATTAATTTAGTATATATATTTAAAAAAAAAACTCAATTTTTATCTCACTGCACAAATTATGAACCCACAACTTATTTCACTTAATCTCATTTTACTTATTTTTTGTCACTCCAAATGCACCATTTATTAATCTCTACAAATTTTTTTCTCCAAAATTACGTAAATCTCTATAAAATTTCTACAAATCTCTATAATTTGTACAGATTCCAATAAATCTCTACAAATCCTAATAAAATCTCTATAAATGTCCCAAAAGTTCATAAAATCTCTAAAAATTTGTACCATACCAAATCATATTTTATCTAACTTTTATAATTTCAAACCACATTTTATCTCAACTTTTACAACTTCAAACACCCCGAACTCCTTAGTTTCTTTTCATCTCAACTTTTATAACTTCAAACCACATTTTTACCTCAACTTTTACAACTTAAACACCCCAGACTCCTTAGGTTTCTTGGAACAAATTTTTTGGTAGCAACAATTCCCAGAAGAGAACAGACATTCACAGGTACTTTTAGTCCCTTTGCAACTACATCCAGTGTAGCTGATTCACCATGAATGTACTAAATAATTGTACCTAAAACCTCTCCAGAGTAGAGAATATCATTAATTTTATCACAAAAATTCTTAATTCTATTACAGAAATTCTTAATTCTATTTTTTTTTAATATTAAAGATCTGGTTAATAAAAGACCCCCCAAGTAATGAAAAACCTCGAATATTAAAGATCTGGTTAATAAAAGACCCCCCAAGTAATGAAAAACCTCGAATAGCCTTTTACTTAGACACCCATCTGCTCAATAAAAGATAAACAATGCAAGTCTTCCTACCCTCCGAAATCCTACGATACAATATAGACCACAAAATTCCTAATCTTTCAAAGGCACAAGAAAAGCATTAAAATTAACAAAAAATCAACTTATTAGCAAACCATTAGGCTAATTTAGGCAAAGATCTTAATTTCCAATCATGCACCATAACATAAACACATAAATTCAATCTGATCAGAGCATCAAAGTAATCTGCCTTTACAGATAACCAATTTCTGGAAACAGCAAAGGCTATTAAACATTCATTCCAATCAAAAGTCAAAACTTGGAATTCCATCAACCAAACAAAAGAATGTGTATAGTTGTTTTTCCCCACCAAGTGTCTCACACTGCCTGATCTACCACGTGTCTCACACCCCTTCGAAGGTTGTAAAAATCAGGAATAACTTAATGTCCTCTAACAGAAATCTAGCCACTCGGATGACTGTCAAAAAGAGAAGTTGGTGAATAAATTCTTCCATTTTTAGTTTTGTGTCTTCAGGAAAAAATAGTTGTATGCAATCCCCAAAAGCATCAGCCCAGCAGACAGAGCCGTGGGAGCAGCCCATACCCGGTATTTGGATGATTTTTTTCGCTTAAGTATGACTTTCGGCAGTGAATTCGGGCCTTTTGGTCTACTTCTGTACCTGATAGCATTCTCTTTTTGTTCCTTACTCTTTGGTGGTAGTGGTGCTTCATCGTTTTCAGCAGCCTTTTCTGGTTGAGTAATCTCAGAATCCGCTTCAGTTAGTTGTTCTTCATTAGGTTCTGGGGCAGGGGACAGATGCTGCGGCCTTCTTCTTTGCTTTCTTTTCACGCTCCTGTGGCAAATTGAAGAGAAATCCATTAGTTCAAAATTTCAACAAAATTGCAAGTCAACAATCTGGAAAATGAAGGAAGCAAACAATAGTTTCCTTAAGCTTTTTTTCAGCCGCTTTTTCTGCTTTCATAGCCGCTTTTGCAGCTGCTTTTTCTGCCAATTTTTTCTTCCTCTCCAAAGCCTGCTTAGCTTTTGCAGTCTCCTCTTCTTTTTTCATCTCTTTCAACTTGGCTTCATTAACTTCATTTTGTTTAGGATGTAAATCTTTTTGCAGTTTGTCAGACTCAGAGATCCTTTCTTTGTCTTCCAAGTTAATAGGCTCCAAAATAGTTCCTGAACCTGTTACTTTATTCTTTGGTTCTTTCTGGGCTTTCTCCACTAGTAACTTATTATTCTGTGGAGTTGAGATAGAATTTTCTTTTGGTTGTTTTACACTAGTTTTGGTGAGGGATTGCAGTTTCAGAGGACGTTGATGTTTCCAGTAACACAATTGGCTTCTCATCAGGGTTCCTCATCCGTCCATCCCTACTCAACTGTCGATTGTCCAATGATGGCAAAATTCTTCTCTCATAATCATCCCTAAAAGCCTTGTTATTGTTCCATAGGGACATAAATTTCTCAACCTATTCCATATAAGATAAGAGGAAAGTAACAGGTTAACCAAAACAATAAAATGGAAGTCTCATATCATCTTGACAAGGGAGGTTTCAAGGGCAACAAACCTCAGCACTTTCCATCTCTTTAAGGGCTTCTATTTCCTTCTTGGCAGCAAGTTCTCTGGCCTTGTTCAAGACTACACGGTTTTGATAAAAGCAAGTATTCTGGAAAACATGAAGGCATTGAGTAAAGATACGAGTCTGTAGAACTTAATTTTTCCAACGTAAAGATACTCAGCAATGAGTACACTAATGGGAGCTTGGGATAACAATGCGGCAGTTTTACCAAGCAAACACTGTCATAGTTAATCCTAACAACCCAGGAGACTTGAAAAATAAATCCTCTTTATTTGCATGTAACATACTTATAAACATAAAAAGACCTACAAGCAGACACCTTATCTTGTACCAGTGGCTCAAATGAAGGCAAAAGTAAGAGAGAAGAAAAGAACATTGAAGCAAGAAATTTTATATAGCTGACTTAGATCAGAATGCTTCAGCCACAACACATCAACACTTCCATTTGACAAGCTACAATAGTTTATTTTTTATGAGGACATTTACTCAACAAAATGCAGATTGCTTACACAAAAGAGCAAAGGATCATTGATTATTTTAAAAGGGTAAATTACATCTATCTCCCATTAACATTTTGGAAAATTACACTTAGCACCCAGAACATTTAAAAATTACACTTGCCTCCCTTATTTTGAAATTTGTTAACATTAATCCTCTTTCGATTAAATCAACCGTTAAAACTTAATAGAAAATGTTAAAATAACTAAAATTTTACGTGTTTTTTCCTATTTTATCCCTCTTTCTTTCATATTTTCATCAGTTTTCTTTACAAAAATCCCAAAAAATAAGCAAAAAATAAGTAAAAACAAAAATTTTTGAGGATTTATGTAAAGAAAACTAACGAGATGTGAGAGGAGGGGTAAAATAAGATAAATATCCAAAATTTTGATTAATTTGACATTTATTAAGTTTTAATGATTAATTTTATCGGAATGGGATCAATGTTAACAACATTTCAAAATAAGGGGGGCAAGAGATTGAGCAAACTTTCTTAGGAAGGATAAAGTGCAAGCACCAATAGATCTGAACACTGAAGAGGACTGCTTTAATGAGTTAGACCCTGATAAGCACCAATAGATTTGAATACTGAAGAGGACTGCCTTGATAAGTTGGACCCTGATGAGCTGGCAGGGTCCAACTCATCAAGGCAGTCCTCTTCAATGTTCAGATCTATTGGTGCTTGCACATTCATCTTTCCTAAGAAAGTTTGCTTAACTCTTGAGCAAATTATTAGAAGGTTTCTTTGGTCTAGAGCTGAGCTGAAGCTGCATGGTAGTAAAATTTCTCGGAAAGCTATTTGTAAACCAAAGAAAAAGGATGGTCTTGGAATAAGAAGAATAGATGAAAGGAACAAAGCTGCTATGCTTAGACACATTGGGAGCCTCTGCTCAGACAAACAATCACTATGGTCTTTGTGGTGCAAAAAACAACTCTTAAAAGGAAAGGACTTTTAGTAGGTGAAAGCTCCTCAAGACTGCTCATGGACTTGGAGGAAGTTCCTCAAGCTTAGAAGAGAAAGCCATCAAACTCTCCAAATACTCCTTTGGTAATGGTGAATCAGCCTCTCTATGGTTTCGCAACTGGCATCCCCTTGGACCATTAGTTCCTAAATATGGTTAGAGAGTAGCTCATGATGCTGACATTCCATTAAACGCAAAAGTGTCTGCTGTTATCAGTAATGGATTATGGGCATGGCTTTATCCAATTACATGGTAGCTCATGGAATTCAATCTAATTTCCCAACTTACCTGCCAAATGGCATGAGATCTTACAGGTTCATTTGGAATCTAATCTACCGCTGCAACTTGGTTAGTTATAAGAGAATCCCAATCTACAGTCCATTGGCACAAGCTTATATGATTCTCGTGCTACATTCCGAGGCATAGTTTCAGTATCCAGGCTAGCAATTCAAGGAAGATTAAATACATTTGACAGAGTAGCAAGGTGGGTTCGTTCTTTGTGACAGTGAGGATGAAACTTTAAATCATTTATATTTCTCCTGCTCTTTCTCAAATGAGATATGGAATGCAATATGCTGCTTATGTGATATACAAAGCGAAAGGAGAAACTGGTAGGGAGAAATTCAATGGGCTACTAGCAAGTTCAGCAGGAATACTTTTACAAATAGAGTATGCAAGCTAGCTTGGTCAGCCACAATCTACCACATATGGATTGAAAGAAATGCCAGAGTATTTAGAGGAATTTCAAGTCCAGCTGGAAGCATAGTAGCAATTATAAGGCATGAAGTTCGAGTTAGAGTAATACAGAAAATGAAAAAAATGTACTTTTGATGATAGTACTTTATGCTCTAACTAGGGGATCCCAATGAATATAAATAGCCTATAGTAATTCTTTTGTACATGAGGGTTTGCCTCCAAGATACATGTAATATTTTCTTCCATTAATCCAAATTATCGTACTTACCCCAAAAAAAAAAAAGTGTAACTTTTAAATGTTGTGCGTGCTAAGTGTAATTATCCAAATGTTAAGGGATGGTAAGTGCAATTTACCCATTTTAAAAATGGCCACATACACCTTGCTAAGACACAATTAACACCGAAGAGGCAAACTTAACCCTGACTCTTTTGAAGTGAACAAATAGTTGTGAAAAAATAATATCCACCAAACACTAGGAAAATTAACAAACAGATATTCAGAAGAGGGTTATCCAATTTAGCAGAATAAAACTTCACAAGACCATTGAACAGTGAAAAATAAACCATAAGCAGTTCTAAATGTCTATGGTAAAGGCTGAGTTGTAAGATGGAAATGAAACCAACATACCCCCTCCTCACGCTGTTTCTTCAATTCCC
Organism: Vitellaria paradoxa; assembly: GCA_019916065.1. Taxonomy (NCBI): domain Eukaryota; kingdom Viridiplantae; phylum Streptophyta; class Magnoliopsida; order Ericales; family Sapotaceae; genus Vitellaria; species Vitellaria paradoxa. The sequence goes on from CM034234.1 coordinate 32,067,218, forward strand.
TTGAGGTTTCATAAGCTTTTTCCCGCTTTTCTGATATAGCATTCAGCTCTTCCTCTAGAGATTCAATTTCTTTGTCTATGACCTTCTTTTCTTCGCTAAGAGGCTTAAGCTTGGCCTTAATTACCTGCTGCTCTTTTCTAACTCCAACCAGATCAACTGCCATATACTACAATGAGACAGAAATTCGCATAAAAAAACAACAAATACTACAATAAAGGCACTGTTAATTAGCACTAGCAGAAATGCAATAAGTAATGAGAGTATGATGACAGGCATAAGGAGGGTCGTCTTACTTTAAAGTGGTCCTGAATGTATTCATGTTCACCCATTGCATCCTGAATCTTTGCTCTCATGGCAGCATTAGCAATTACTTTTTCCCTTGTCCCTTCAAGCTGTTTAATCTCCCTAAGGAGTTGCTTCTCCTCGGAAAGTGGAATACTTTCATGTTGAATACGATACTGAAAGCTTTTGATCTGTATTTAACAATTACCAAGAAAGGACATAAAGGGAAATACAACAAAACAAACACTACAGCTTCAAATATGCAATGTAGTTTTCTTTTCCAATTGAAATTTAGAAAAGAAACGCAAGGAGTCCCAGGACAACAAAACTTTTAAATGAGTTCAAACAATACAAAAAGCCTAAATTAGAAGCTTACAAGAGTATTAAGCTCTTCTTCAGATGAACATAGACCAATACCCTTCTCTCGGCTAACATTGTTTGTGCTACACAACTTACCCAGTGCCTGCTGCAGAGGTTCCATCTCTTTTTTCTTTACATCCTCCATCGTCCGGAACTGCTTGTTCTCATCATTAAGAGGCTTCATTTGAGAAATCACCTGAGCTCGATCTGACTACAGATGACAGAAAATAAATGCAGTAAAACCAAACAGTTAGACATATAGGAAACAATCTATGAAGCACTGGATACTTCAAATTAGGCGCCACACTCATATCGGATACTTCGGGGATACGGATACGGCCAGGATACGTATCGGATATGCCACGTGACGTATCCTAATTTTTTATTTTAAATTTTGCATAGGATACGGCTGGGATACGGTCAGGATACGGGAAAGATACTTCCAGGATACGGCGGGGGTCCAAATGTAATATTTTAAACCTTTTTGGGGGTACAATTGATATAATAAAATTTTAGTAGGGGCCAAACTATAATTAACTAAAATAAATAATATGATTGAAGTTTGATCTAACTAAAATTTAGGAAATGAAAAAACTATTTTTATTTTGGGATGTATGAAATTGTATTTGATACTTTTTGTTATATTTGTGTTTTGTGTATGAATGATGTTGGTAGTTTTGAGTATGAATGATGTTAATTTATGGATTGAAGAGTATTTTTCAAGCTATGTAATTGTTATTTATAAAATGTTTAGTAGTATATACATGCTATCTTCAAAATTATTTTAAATAAAATATATATTTTATTTTATTTTTTTGCCGTATCTTTACCGTACCCGTATCCTCATTTTTTGAAAATTGCTATATCCCATATCCGTATCCGTACCCATACCCACTCCCGTATCCGTACCCGTGCTTCATAGGAAACAATGCTAGACCATGAAAGCTTTCTTAAATCTTCATTTGGTTTATCCAACAATAAATAGCTTTCTCACAATCAACATTGCTTCAATCCATTAATTCACTCATAATGTTAATCAACAATAATAAAAGGAATGGTGGAATAAAAAATACAGTTACATATACTAAAAACACAAAAGCTACCTTAGAGTTTATATAAAAAGAAAAAATAATGAGTTCATCCAATTAACTGGTTCCAAAGTCTGACGAAGAAATAGTAATCAATAACACAATAAGACAAAAAAAATACTCAGAAAACACATTTAGCACACCCTCAGACTCGCAAAGTTGATGATTCTGAAAGAAGAATGGTTCAACATGAAATAATTTTCAATTTGTGATAAGAAAACTATAATTTTTTTATTTCTTTTGATATTCAATATATGTACATCTCGGAAGTTAAATTATTAGAATGCCAATTAACAAAACCCTAGTTATAAGAGCACCCTCATTGCTCTAGATTGAAATGATTAGAGTGACAATTAACAAAACCCTAGTCACAAAAGCCCACTCATTGTTGCAAATTCAAATAGGCTTACTCCTATAGTCCCCCTTGATTATGCATTACCATAATCTCTTTTATTCTCCACTTATATTTTAGTGCCCCTTAACCATAACTAATTTAGTCACGAAAATATTTAAGTGCACAAAAAAGGTCAAATTTTTCTCCAAACCATATGCTATCATGATTGTGTTTAATTTTATCACTTTTTTAATTATAAATAGCAAGTAGCTTATGTACATTCAACATGGGATTTGAAAAGGCTATTAAGCCTCAAATGTGCTAATTTGTTTAAGCATATTTAAATTTGTATATTTATATAAGATTATTCTCCTTGACCCCTGCAGCGTGATCATTAAAAAAGCAGTTGTCTTTATCATTATTTGTCAACATACCCACGTGTATAGCGGTAAATTTTTTTTTTTGTTGGGGGGGGGGGGACTCCTTTAAAAACAAAATTAAAATTTCATCCGATGACAAGTTCTAATAAACTCTCCTTCAACAGCTTCGCTATGAGTATCGTTACATGATAACACTTGTAATCAATAGGGTTCAAGCAAAGTTCAGCTTACCCTTTTTGCCCTTAATTTTTCAATGATTTGAAATCTTGCTTGAGCTTTCTTTTGAATGTCCTTATCAGCCTGCTCCAATTTGGCTTTGAGTTTCGGGTCCTCATATGTTCGGTACTTAACAAAATAAAAGGAATGGATCTGCTTAGGCTCAGGCCATTCATCAACTGCATCCTTTGGGAAGTTAGCCCTGGGATCGTTGCTTCTTTCAACTGGCTCGTCTGTACCATGTGAACCAAAATTTATGGGCTCACTTTCCTGATGCACTATCTCATTTTCCTTCTCGCGCAACAATGAGCTTCTTTCTTCAGTCCCAGATTCCACAGAATCTTGGGCCAAATCAGATTTCACAACCTCCACATCCATGATCTCCACCAGAAAGTCAACAGACAAAACACCCTAACAAGATCCCAAATCCTAACACCGAAAAAGATGGGGGGAAAAAACACATCAGGTAAATGAATAACAAGAAAATCCAATGGATTAAGAAACCATTTAACTAATCAGAACAGCTTTTTTTCATTACAACATACCGAAAAATCTACCAGATATTAAACAAATGTAACCAATTAGGACCCACTTTCAACTGGACATAAGGTGCTCAAGTGAATTAGTGTCAATAAGATCATTGAAGTAAAACAAACAATAAAACATCCAATAAGTTCTAGATTTATCAATCTTCCTCATATAGTATATCTTTTCTTATCATATGTTTTTGCTAAAAACATGTCAATCTACAAAAGATTGCGGATCAAAAAATAAAGAACAAAGATGAAAACATTACAATTTCCATCGCTCCATTCAAAAACAGGCCAATAAAAAGAAGGCGTATGATACAAATGATCAAACAAATAACACGGTAGTGTTCTCTGGCATATAACACCCCATGAGGCCAATAGGTTGTAGAATTTTTCATACTTGATCATACAATATATAAATCCTTTCTCAGAAAAACAAGCCAACCTACAACACCTTGAGGGGGGCAAAAAAACTATCTAGACATCATTCAACAACACACAACAAAGTAAAAATGATATGAGAATGGACATTATCAAACAAATACTAGGGTCGGACATTCAAAATTACCCATCGAAAAGATCAAGTTTTATTTATTTTTTTTCTATAAAACAGGATCAAGTTTTCAAAAACCCAACACGCGTGGTGATTAAAAAAAAAAAAATCAGCATCTACCTCAAAAGGGATCGAGATCGGGTAGGAATCAAACACAGCAAGTCTAGAAACGCAAAAAATAAGTTGAAATTAGAAAAAAAAATAAAAGAAGCAGAGTACAAATGGCTTATTAATCAGAATTGTGGATAATCAGAAATTGCGGAGATGTACCAGTAGTGGCAAAAACCAGAGGTAGAGATTTTCAGGAGGAGACCCTTTCAACAGGGCCGTCCGAGGAGAGCCACCAACCGCCAAAGTATAGGTCAGATCTCGGAAATCAGTCCGTTCCCATTTAGGGATCAGCAGTGTACTGATATATATATATATATATACTAGTGAATACCCGTGCAAAGAACGGATCGCTTAGCACTCATCTCTTTTTTACGTTACAGATATAACTGTCACTTCAATTGATATACTTTATTATATAAATTGAAATTTTAAATTTAAAAATTTTAAAAAGATAGATAGTAATGATATGGCAAAATTTTAGCGATAATTGGGACAAATATTAAATCATAAGTTATTTAGCGTGTAAATAACTCAATTTTAAAATCATAAAGCAAATTTATATGAAAAAATATAAAAATAACCAATAAAAATAAAAAATTACTAATCAAAAGTGATTTTTTAGATTATTTTTACATACTAAATTATATTTCTATTTAAATTTGTATTTTTTTGAAAACAAAAAAAAATATAAACAAATTTAACAAATATTTTTCTGTTGCCAGTTTACAAAAGTTTGAAAACATAAATAGAAATTTTATTTAAATGTTTAATTTTAATTTAAATAAAATTTTAAAGAACATTAAAATCTAAATATGGAATAAAAAAATTTAATTAACTTTGTCAGATATATTATCATTATCAAATTTTTAAAAATAATAATTTAAAAAATTATATATATAAAAAGTATTCAAAAATATATATAGGAAGAGCGAGTGATTATTGGTGCGTTTGACGCACTAATTTTTGCTGAAGATCTCTGAAATTATTTATTTGATTTAAAAACTATTTAATTTAATTTAATTATTTTGTAAAAATATAGATAATTAAAAGAATTCACTTTAATATGATGCAATAAAAATAGACAAAATGTCAAAATTGACAAAATGTTTGCAATAGAAAAAATAGAGTAAAAATAATATTTTATTACGTTTTTCTGTTTTAGTTTACATTTTTTTGAAAAGAAAAAAAAAATATAAACAGATTTAACAAAATGTTTTTATTACCAATTTACAAAACTTTAAAAACATAAATAGAAATTTTAATTTAAATGTTAAATTTTAATAAAATTTTAAAGAATACTAAAATCTAAATATGTATTAAAAAATTAATTAACTTTTTTAGATATATTATCATTATCAAAATTTTTAAAAATATTAATTTAAAAAAATTTATATATAAAAACAATTCAAAATAAATATATAGGAAAGGTGAGGGATTATGGGTGAATTTGGTGAACCGATTTTTTTTTGAAAATCTTTAAAATTATTTATTTAATTTAAAAACTCATTAATTTAATTTAATTATTTAGTAAAAATAAATTTAGATAATTTACTTTAATATGATGCAATAAAATGAACAAAGTATTAAAATAAACAAAATGTTTGCAATAGAAAAAAAAGAGTAAAGAACTCTTTTTTTTATTACATTTTCCTGTTTAAGTTTGCATTTTTTTTTTTAAAACAAAAAAATATAAACAGATTTAACAAACTTTTTTCTGTTGCCAATTTACACAAATTTAAAAACATAAATAGAAATTTTAATTTATATGTTTAATTTTAATAAAATTTTAAAGAAAATTAAGATCAAAATATGTAATAAAAAATTTAATTAACATCGTTGGATATATTATCCTTATCATATTTTTTGAAATATTAATTTAAAAAGTTTTATATATAAAAATTATTCAAAAATATATATAGGAACGGTGAGGGATTATGGGTGTGTTTGAGCATTGATTTTTGCTGAAAATATCTGAAATTATTTATTTAATGTAAAAAACTCTTTAATTTAATTTAATTATTTAGTAAAAATAAATTTAGATAATTAAAATAATTCACTTTAATATGATGCAATAAAAATGAACAAAGTGTTAAAATTAACAAAATGTTTGCAATAGAAAAATATAGTAAAAACACTTTTTTATTACTTTTTTGTGTTAGTTTGCATTTTAAAAAAAAATAAATAAACAGATTTAAAAAATATTTCTCTGTTGCTAGTTTACAGAAATTTAAAAATATGAATAAAAATTTTAATTTAAATGTTTAATTTTAATAAAACTTTAAAGAATATTAAAATCTAAATATGTGATAAAAAATTTTAATTAACTTTGTTAGATCTGTTATCATTATCAAATTCTTTAGAATATTAATTTAAAAAATATTTGTAATAAAAAAATAGAGTAAAAACACTTTTTTTATTATTACGTTTTTCTAGTTAAGTTTGCATATTTTTTAAAACAAAAATATATAAACTAATTTAAAAAACATTTTTCTGTTGCCAGTTTACAAAAATTTAAAACATAAATAGAAATTTTAATTTAAATGTTTAATTTTAATAAAATTTTAAAGGATATTAAAATCTAAATATGTAATAAAAAATTAATTAACTTTGTTAGATATATTATCATTATCAAATTTTTTGAAATATTAATTTAAAAAATTTTATATATAAAAATTATTCAAAAAAGTATATAGGAAGAGTAAGGGATTATGGGTGCGTTTGGCGTACTCATTTTTGATTAAAATCTCTGAAATTATTTATTTAATTTAAAAACTCTTTAATTTAATTTAATTATTTAGTAAAAATAAATTTAAATAATTAAAATAATTCACTTTAATAAGATGCAATAAAATGAGCAAAGTATTAAAATTGACAAAATGTTTGCAATAGAAAAAACAGAGTAAGAACACTTTTTTTGTCATTACGTTTTTCTGTTTAAGCTTGCATTTTTTTGAAAACAAAAATATATAAACAGATTTAACAAATATTTTTAAAGTATTCAAAAATGTTTACAGAAATTTAAATATATAATAAAATTTTAAAGTATTCAAAAAAATATATAGAAATGATGAAGGATTATTATCAACTTTATATTCAATCAAATTTTCTCACATATCACTTTTATATCAAATTTTTATATTTTAATTATATTTTTTAACTAAATACCCTAATATATATACATTTCACTCATTTGACTTTAAAAAAAACCGGCGGCACCTGACAACCACTACGGTGAGGCCTCTCTCTCTTTTCTTTTTTTCTTTCTCTCTCTCACATCTCACTCTCTCACCCTCGCCGTTTCTCTCTCCCCCTGCCAGCCTTTCTTCTTTCTCTCTCTCTCAGCTACCTGCCTTTTTTTCTTTCTCTCTCTCCCATCTCACTCTCTCACCCTCGCCGTTTCTCTCTCCCCCTGCCAGCCTTTCTTCTTTCTCTCTCTCTCAGCTACCTGCCTTTTTTTCTTTCTCTCTCTCCCATCTCACTCTCTCACCCTCGCCGTTTCTCTCTCCCCTTGCCAGCCTTTCTTCTTTCGCTCTCTCTCAGCTACCTGCCTTTTTTTCTTTCTCTCTCTCCCATCTCACTCTCTCACCCTTGCCGTTTCTCTCTTCCACTGCCAGCCTTTCTTCTTTCTCTCTCTCTCAACTCGCCATCTGTAGGTAACACGCACACACATGTCTGATCAAGTGAGCTTCCTTGTAATATAGATATATATAGATATATATATTGATTTAGAGAGATAAAATAAATATATAAATATATATATATATATTTATTAAATCTTTATATATATAGATTTAATAAATTTTACAAATATTCGTAAAGTATTCGATTTATAAAAATAAAAATAATAGATATATCATAAAATATGTTCATAAAATAATTAAAATAATAAACACGCTTACATATTAATAATTAAGAATTGACCGTGCCTAAAAGTGCGGAAACATAATCTCTCTTAGTTCAAATATAAATTTATAAAACAAATTTATATGAAGAATTGTAAAAATAAAAAAGGTACACTTATTTGTACTTTATAAATAGATTTTTATACTTTATTTTATTTTTTTATTAAATAAAATTACGTAATTGTCTTCATTCTTGTAGAAGGGTATTTGTGCAGTAAAATTATACAACATATCTTATTAAAGTTGTGTAATTTTATTTAATAAAAAATAAAGTAGAGTGTAAAAATCTATTTGTAGAGTATAAATAGACTCACCCAAATAAGAATTAATAATTAAAAGAGATTAAGATACATAGAATGTTTAAAATTTATTATTCATTACAAATTTTATCACATTTTTTAAAAATATTAATTTAAATTTTTTTGTTAAAATATTAAAAAGTTTGGAAAATGTGAGAGATTTTGTTTTTTATGTGAAATAACTGAAAAAATAACCAAAGTGAATAGAAAAATAAATAATCCTAACGATTGAAAATATTCTAAATTTAAATTTTTTTACTTCTTTATTATATAAAATTTTCAAAATATTAGACATGTGAGCGCATCTCTCAAAATATCTTTCCTTGAAAATAAAAAATAATAGATACATTTTTTATAAATAATTATTTCTCATTTGGTAACGTTTTTATTTTTTATTTTTCTATTTATATTTTTAAAATTTTGTAAACTGACAACAGAAATATATTTGTTAAATCTATTTATATTTTTATTTCTCAAAAAATGAAAACTTAAATAGTAAAACATAAAAAAATAGTATTTTCACTTTTTTTTTCTATTGAAAATATTTTGTTAGTTCTAACACTTTATTCATTTTTGTTGCATCATATTAAAATAAATTATTTTATTTAAATTTTTTATTAAATTAAAATTATTTTTAATAAATAATATAATTAAATTTAGTTAATTAAATAATTAGTTTAATTAATATAAAATATATTTTATTAAATTACTTTCAATAAATAATAAAATTAATTTAATCAAATTAAATTAACTTAATAATTAATCACATATATTTTATTAAATTATTTTTAATAAATAATAATATTAAATTAATAAATTAACTTAAATTTAATAATTAATTTAATTTAATTAATTTAACTAACGTTAGGTATATTTTATTAAATTATTTTTAATAAATATTCTAATTAAAGTAATAATTTTACTTAACTAATTCAACTAATATTAGATATATTTTATTATATTATTTTTAGTAAATACCATAATTAATTTAGTTTAATTTAATAATTAATTTAACTAATATTAAATATATTTTATTAAATTATTTTTAATAACTATCATAATTAAATTAGTTAAATTATTATGAAATATATTTTATTCAATTATTTTTAGCAAATAATATAGTTAAATTATAATTAATATATTTTATATTTAATGGATTAAATGATATAATAATTATATTTTATTCATTTGTTTCTAATAAATAAATTAAATGAATATGAAATATATTTATTAAATTTAATTTATTTTTATAAACTAATAAAATTAAATATTTTATAAAAATAAAAAATTAATAATTATACACAAAATTACATTTCCAAACAGTTTCAGTTTTCATTTCAGAAAAAATGACAATAGAAAATAAAAAAAGAAAATATAAATATATAAACGTAAATAAGAAAACGATAGTTTACCAAACGGCCTCTAATAATGTGGTTTTTTAAATATTTATATATTAATTACATTTAAAATAAAATATGTGGTTAGATAAATGATTTTTTTCATTCAATTTTAAAAATAGAATAACAATGTTAGGTTTAGGGGTTGTATGGCACAAAAAAATAAAATTTTTAACAAGTTTTGTACTAGTGCTGTCACGTAACAATTTTGGAAAAAGTTATGTGTTGGATAAAAATTTATTAAAGTTCGAAAAAATTAATAAAAATTAAACAATGGGTAAAAGTGAAAAATATATTTGTTAAAATTTAGTGGAGAAAGCTAAAAAAAAAAATTAGGAATTAGTAAAAATTGAGAGTTTGCCAAACGGGCTCTTCTCCATGAACCTGGAAAGATGAATATTTTGCATTGTATTTCTCCACTTCATTTTGGAATATATATTTCCTAAAATATCTTCTTGAATAACTGCATTAAAAGGTTTCTTAAATAAATTATTGTATGCTGTCTCTTAAATCTAAACTTTCTCATTACATTCCTTTTCTAATATATAAATTTATGGTGTATATAAGTATTCCTAATCAGAATTACATAATTCATTTAAAAATATTTGTAAGTTAAAAATATACTCCATTAGTCATTGTGACCCACACTGTCATTTTGACCAATTAAAAGATAATTAATTGAAATTTTCAAAATTATTCTTACTAATTTGTTACCTAAATTTTTTAAATCTATTATATATTTCATAAAGTTGTTATCAGGCCTTTAAATAGTGTTAAAATTTAAGAGCACAAAAAAACTGTTGGAATAGAGTTATAATTAATATAAGACTAGTGATTATACCCGTGCGATACACAGATTTTTTATATTGTATAATTTTAAAATATAAAATAGAATAAAACATGTTTAGACTGAAAAAAATGACAATACCTTAAAGGAAAGTTAAAAATATAGTATTACATTCGATCGTTATAATTATATTTCTAAAAATTTAGTATCATATTTAAATTAGAATTATTATTTTTTAAAACACAAATAAACTATATAAAATTTACAAAATCAAATTGTTAAAAGAATAACCTATAAATTTTAAAATTTTAACAACAACCAAAAAATATAATAAAACTTAAAAAATTACATTAAAAATCACATTAAATAAAAATATAATAAAAATTATGAAAAATCATTTCTTGTATATTTAAATGAACAAATTGAAAAATAAGTTAAACAAGATACTTTCTTTGAAACTTGTTAAAAAAAATACCAATATTTGAAAAATATAATAAAAATTAAAAAATCAATGTTAACAAATTACATTAAAATAGAATAAAATCTAAAAAAATTAGATCTTATATATTTGAGTGAAAGAATTGAAAAATAAGGTAAAAAATAAATACATAAACAAAAAATAATTTTAACTTAAAAGAAATATCTTCTAATAAAAAAATACTAAGAAATATGTGGAGTAAAAAGAAAAACTATGTAAAATACATAATTATGGCACCACCAATAATCATATAGATATATATGATTACATTTGAATTGAATTCAATTCCTAATTGGCATTATCCTTTATTATTTATTATTATTATTAAACAAAATAAGTGTTATATCTTAATACACGAGAGTCTTATCTCACTTAGATTACAATAACATGATAAAAAATTTAGAATAACAGACTCGTATAATAAATAAAATTTTTTAAAATAATTAACAAAATGGATTAGATTTCCATGAATAACTATAAATTAAATACTATTTATGAAAGACTTGTAAAATAAATAGAATTCTTATTATATAATAAATAAAATTATTTAAGATAATTAATATACAAAATAAATAAAAATTCTTTGATTAGTTAAAATATGGGAGAGATTTATCCCATTTAGGTTAGAACACTATAAATAATTATAAATAGACTTATAAAAAATAAAATTATTTAAAATAATTATAATTATGTATCATGTGTCATAACTATAGCGTGAGCTAAGTCTTATATGGCGCAACAACATTCCTAAACTCTACTTTATATATATTTAATATGATATACATAAAGACTTCTGCGTTTACGTTTTTATGGGTTTATTTAGAAGCCCAATAAAATAAAATAAAATAAAAATCAAAATAGTAAGTGGGTTAATTATTTTTGCCATTTGATTGGCAAAACTTAAAAATTTTGAATAAACTTGTTTAAACATGGTTTTACCTTTCCGTTTCGAACGGTTTTGATAAAAAAAGTTAGTAAAAATAAAAAAATTGATAAAAATCGATAAAAGTTTGCGAAAAATGGCACGAATTTGTAAAATTTAAAATTTTAAAATAAATTCACGGAAAATTAGAATGGCCAAAAGTTGAAAAAAATTAATAAAATTTATAAAAGTTGGTGTTTGTTTGGCTTCCAAACGGTCCCAATAATATATATATATATATATATATTTATAAAAAATGTAAAGTAAATAATTTTTTTATACATGCATCATCTATTGGGCTTTCTGCGCGATGATCACGAGAATGGAAAATCATGTTTATGTGCGGTAAGTTCAAAAGTACGTATACTTCCATCTTCTTTCTTTTCTTTTTTGTGATATTTAAAAAAAATTAAAAAAGTTGAACTTTTTGAATTGGTCAACTTTTTGAATTGGAGATTTCCAATTTAATGATCTAAATTTTAAATTTAAAAATTTAAAGTTAAACTTTCGGTCGTCATAAAATTTATTTCTATTGAAGTGTAATAATAGTTTACATATTTCAAATTTTAATTTTTTATTACATTTTAAAAATTTTCCCATATTTTATGTTATTATACTTTTAAATTTAAAAGAAAATTTTAAGAAACATTAACTCCTACCATCGTTTATAGTTCCGAGTATTGGTAATTAAAAAATTATATCAGTAAAATAATATAGAATAATAAGTTTGTTGTGTGATAAAACTAAAAAAAATTATCATAATTAGAAATAACTTGATTCGTAAGACGGTAAATGCAACACCAGTGGTGTAAAGACCCAAAATTTTTGACTTTTTTATTTTGAATTTATAATATTTAAAATTCTAATATTTTGGACCGCCATTTATATTTTATGTATATGATCTTGTGTTAATTTATTTTTATGTTATATGTATTGATGATCACAAAAGTTCGTGGCCGCAACCGGGTCGCTGATTTCGGATCCTCCGACTATGGTTGAACGCCTCGCTCCTTAGAACACCGGCGTCTGATGATCACAAATGTTCGTGGCTGCAACCGGGTCGCTGATTTCAGATCCTCTGACTATGGTTGAACGCCTCACTCCGTAGAACACCGATGTGGTGCCTGCCAAGTCACCTCCTGACGTTCAAGTTAGTAATTAACTCTGGGCAAAATTAAGCATCACCCAATCAAGGTTATTGCGTCTTACCTTCATTTTGTGATCTTCCTCCCATTTATGGGCCTCTTCCCTATTTTTTTGGATAGAGATTGAGAACTTCCCCCCTGATTCCCCGCTATTGCCTTGTTTAAATAATTAAAATATTCTTTCCCGATTTTCTCCACGCAAAGTTCACCTTATGAATAACGGAAATCTCGTAGGGGTATCTTCATGCGTCTGCAATCCTCATTTTTACCAACTGTTTAATCGATCCCGGGCTGGTCCAAGCTTAAGACGACCGATCAGTCATCCGAGCCCAGACTGACCTCAATGGGTCGACAGTCTACCCGTCACGGGGCTGACCCGAGGACAATTTGGTCATTTTCACCAAGTACGAGAATTCTCCTCATCAGCTGCCCCCTATTCCCTAGGCCTGCTGGCAGGGCTAAGGGAATACATTGACCTGCCTGAGTTGTGCCGTACAGCTTATTTAATGCGCATTTAACCGTTTCGCAGGCCCATTGCTACTTTCGTGCCACGTGTCTCTCACTTATTACACGCGTGCTATATGACTCAGCCTTTTCACCTCCCCTTCATTCAATTCCATCTTAACTGTTGATTTTAAATTCCTCTGGCTTCCATCATTGTTTCCTTTCCCTCGTTTATGCTCCTTATGCCATTGTCGACATCCAGAAGCTTTTCATCAGTCTCTCTACTTTCGACTTTCCGGGTACGCACTACATTTCTACCTCATCATCTCTTTTCTTCTCAATTTCTTTTTTATGCTCTGGTTCTTCGTATGTAGTCTCTGGTTTTATAGAAAAGAGTGAAAACTCCCTAATCCCTTAGAGTTTGTAGGCAACTATGTTTTTCTCAAATCAATTTGCTTCATCCTCATCTTTGAATACTATAGTTGCAAACTTCAGACCCTCAATCTCTCCGATACCATGCCTCATCGATGCCTAATCATCTTGGAAAGTGAGGAATCTTCCTCTGGCGGTCGCCCTCAGGTTGACGCCGATGCCACTGATTCTACCCGGCAGTTTAGAGTCCTTGACCAGTGATTAGGACTCCCACCTTGGTGAAAAATCATCTTCAGGAAGGAGTCTTCTCTAGCTTGACTGCGCTGGGATCCACTCAGTGGTTGATAAGGCCAAGCTCAAGAAACTCCCAAAAGCCTTTCAACTTCCCAAGAACCTCTCGTATCGCTGGCCGGCCCCCAGTGATACTGCCTGCTCGCCACAAATGCTGGGGGTACTCACCGTCTACAAGGTCGCTCTGGCAAGTGGGCTTCGGTTTCCTTTGGCTCGCCCGATCAGGGAGGTGTTAGCCAGGCATTCCTTGAATTCGACCCAAATCATGCCGAACTATTGGAAGATTTTGGTTGGGTGTGCTGTGATATGGAAAGCAGTCATCAAGGAGCATCTTACAGCGGATGAGTTTCTTTACTGTTATCGAGTTATCGAGTCTGGCCAAGGGTGGTATTACTTCTCCGCTCGGGCCAAAGAATTCAACTTGGTCGAAGGGTACCCCTCCTCAGTTAAACATTGGAAGGAGAATTTCTTCTTCATGTATGGGGATGGCTGGGAATTCTGCCCGTGGGAGACCGAGGAGGATAAGTACATACGCTGCCCCTTGGCCTAGGGCCAACCGAGCGAAGAGGGTATGCGCGGTTCCCTTCTTTTTTGTTCCTCAAAATTCAGCTTACCTCCCTTTTCATCTTGCCCCCTCATTTAACTCCTGTCTTGCCTATTCCAGCCAAGACTTCCCCCAGTTTGTCCGACAACCAGATGGAAAGGATACTACTTGCCCAAACACATCCCGATCATCACTTTAGCATACTGACTTCGGCAGAGAGTTTGGCTGAATATATGCTCGGCCCAGAGCCTTCCTTAGAGGCTCTGGAACTTGAACGTGAGAGGAGTGAGTTATCGCATTCATTTTTGCTTATTTGTGTTGCTTATGATATTAATTCCTTATTCTGCCCTTCTTTTCTCAGATTCGGACGTCGCCATCGCCAACTTCTCCTCAGATACAATGAAATTCAACAAGGAGGCGTATAAGGCTAGGAAGCCCTCTGGATCGGAACTGAGGCCTGCAAAAAGGGCTAAGGTCACGAGCCCTAGGCCTCCAGTAAAGATCGTTCTGGAAGTAGAGGCTCGAGGAGAGGAGCCAACTTCTCACGAGCAGCTGATGTTTTCTGTCTCAAAGCTGGGTGCCTCAAGTCTGGATCCACCGGTGGGGGATGCTCCCCTTTCTTTATCCATACCGAGCGTCTAGCCGGGAGTCAGAACGTCTTCTTGCACCCCTCTTAACATCGTCGACAACCCAACCGTGGCCACTGGGCGGATGGAAAGCGTGATTACTCTCGTTGACCTCGCTCGTGCCCAAGAGCTCTCGGCTGGCAAAGAACATAGCTCACGATCTTGCCAAGGTATTTTTCTGTATAATATGTCTTTGTAACTTTTCTTCTATAGCCCTCTTCCTATTCATGAGTTATTTTCCCTCAGTCTCTTTCTTAGGTCATGCTCTAGTCAGCCGAGCTGGGGACCCGGTACCTGTCCTCAAACTGAGACTTCCTTCAAGAAGCATAGAAGAACGAGCATCTTCTTGCCAAGATTTCTGCTTCTGACGAAGAGCTGGCAAAAGCACGTGTCGAAGTCTTGGCAGCAATCATAGAACGCGATCAAGCCTTAGCTGCTAGGGACGAAGCCCTGTTGAGCTCCACCAGCCTTTTCTTGGCCCTTTTGGCCGAAACAAAGTTGAAGGACTTAGCCAATCTACGGGCAGAGGAATTGGCGAAGCAACTAGAAGTGTTACAAAGCCAGATCGAGGAGGGGAAGGCCAAGGAGATTGAGGACTTTAAGGAGAGCGAGCAGGCTCAAGACTGGTTGGTCGAGGCTTTTCAGGACGAGTTCGAAGACGTTAAGGTCGAGGTCTTAAAGCTTCATCCTGAACTCGACCTTTCTGAAGTCGTCTTTGTCAGTGGTGCTGCGGCGGGGTCTTCCCCGAGTGAATATGGAAATGATGATCCTGCGAGGGTTGAGGATGAGGGCGATGCCCAACAATGAATTCTTTTCCTCTTATAATTGTATTCTATCAATATAATGGAACAACTTTTATTTGACGTAATCAAAGTTTTCTTTTCACCCTCTTCTTTTTTTTTCGGCAGTTCAGTTGGGCTGACCGTGATACAACTGTCCGAGCTCGTTCTGACCCTTGGGCTCATGCCCAACGAACAGTTCAATCGAGCGCCGATCGGTCCCCTAAGGGCTGACCGACCTATTATCCTGTCCCTTGGGCTCACACCCAGCAGACAGTTCAATCGAGCACCGGTCGGTCCCCTAAGGGCCGACCGACCTATTATCCTATCCCTTAGGCTCACACCCAGCGGACAGTTCAATCGAGCGCCGGTTGGTCCCCTAAGGGCTGACCGACCTATTATCCTGTTCCTTAGGCTCACACCCAGCGGACAGTTCAATCGAGCGCTGGTCAATCCCTTAAAGGCCGATCGACCTATTATCCTGTCCCTTGGGCTCACACCTAACGGACAGTTCAATCAAGCGCCGGTTGGTCCCCTAAGGGCCGACCGATCTATTATCCTGTTCCTTGGGCTGACGCCCAGCAAACAATTCAATCGAGCGCCAGTCGATTCCCTTAGGGCCGACCGACCTATTATCCTGTCCCTTGGGCTCACACCTAGTGGACAGTTCAATCGAGCGCCGGTCGGTCCCTTTAGGGCCGACCGATTATTATCCTGTTCCTTGGGCTCACACCCAGCAGACAGTTCAATCGAGCGCCGGTCAGTCCCCTAAGGGCTGATCGACCTATTATCCTGTCCCTTGGGCTTACACCCAGCGGACAGTTCAATCTCAATGGTTGTCACACTGTAATGACCGAGACATTAATAGATAAGGAAATAGTGTTTAGAATAAATGAAAAAGAAATGATTCAATAATAACGAAATTTCTTTTTACAGAAATTTCATCACCCCTACACATAGTAAAACTTCAGATGCGCTTCGTTCCATGGATGTGCCAAGGTCTTCCTATTGGAGTCTTTAAGCCAATATGTTCTGTTTCTCGTGAAGGAGGCGATGACGTAGGGTCCCTCCCAGTTTGGGCCTAGCTTCCTATCACGGTGATCTTTTGTCGACTAATTCACCTTTTTGAGGACTAGATCCCCGGAAGCTCTTTGGCCTGACCCTTCTACTGTGGTAATGCCTCATTTTCTGCTGATAACCAGTCATTTAAATGGCCGCCTGCAGCCTCTTTTCCTCTAATAGGTCCATTTCTACTTTAAGCGCTTCTTCGTTTGCTTCGAGATTGTAAAGCTCCACCCTCGGGCTAGGCAACCCAACCTCCACCAGAATCACAGCTTCAATGCCGAAGGCCAACACGAAAGGAGTGTGTCCAGTAGGAGTACGCTCAGTCGTTCTATAAGCCCATAACACATTGGGTAATTCTTAAGCCCATAACACATTGGGTAATTCTTCAGCCCACTATACCCTTTGCCTTGTCAAGCTTCATCTTGATGATCTTCAAGAGTGACCTGTTGGTAACTTCTACCTGTCCATTAGCTTGCAGGTGTTTCAGAGATGAGTAATGATGACTAACGCCAAGCTCCTAGCAAAGCCCATTGAATAATCGTCCTTCGAACTACTTGCCATTGTTCGTCACCACGACCTTTGGAATGCCGAATCTACAGATGATTCCTTGCCAGAGGAACTTTCGCATGCTTTGTTCAGTGATGTTTGGCAGCACTTCGGCCTCAGCCCACTTGGTAAAATGATTCGATGGCCACCACCACAAATTTTCTCTACGCTTTGCTCAGAGGAAGTGGACCTATGATGTCGATTCCCCACTGGGCAAAAGGCCAGGGGCTCTGGACTGGAATCAGTTCCTGACCGGGAGCTCTGGGGACATTGGCGTGTCTCTGGCACTTGTCACATTTTCTTACTAATGCCTGAGCATCCTTTTCAATCGTAGGCCAATATATGCAGCCTTCAGTACTTTCTTAGCTAGCACCTTCCAACCTGAGTGATTGCCATAAATTCCCTCGTGAATCTCCCTCAAAATATAGTTTGACTCCTAGTTGTCACACAACGGAGTAGTGGCATAGTGTGGCCCCTTCGATACAGGATGCCGCTCATAAGGGTGTATCTGGTAGCCCGATACCTGATTCTTCTTTGTTCATTCTGGTCTTCAGGAAGGATTTCTTTCTCCTAGATAATTCCTAATGGGCTCAGCCCATGCGACCCTAACTTCTACCGAAAGTACTCCGGACCGAATGAATGCTCAGTAGATCCAGTACCTCTGTCGGCACGCGGGGGTCTTGTTCTCCTGAGAAAGCTGATTTTAGCCAGTCAATCGGCTTCCTCATTACTCTCTCGCGGGACCTTTTCCAATGTTAGTTTGGAGAATCCCTTTGCTAATTCCCTCACCATCCAGCAATATTCCATCATGTGGCTTCCCCTGGCTTCATATTCCCCCCTACTTGTTTTACCATAAGCTGAGAGTCGCTTCATACCACCACTTGATCGGCCCCCATCTTTCGAGCTATCTGGAGTCTTGCTAACAGAACTTCATACTCAGCCTCATTGTTGGAGGCCGGGAAGTTAAACCGCAAGGCATATTCAGCCTTCCAGCCATCCGGAGATATCAACACAATTCCCGCTCCACTGGATTCAAGAGTCGATGATCTATCTACATATAATACCCAAATGGCTCCTTCTTGAGGCACTGCTTTCAGCGATCGTAAATTCAGCAACAAAATCTGCTAGCGCTTGCCCTTTTATAGCCAATCGCAGTCGGTATTGTATGTCAAACTGGCTAAGTTCGATGGACCATTTTACCAACCTCCCCAAAGGTCTCTGGTCTGTGCAACACATTCTTCAAGGACTGGTCAGTCAGAACTATGATGGTATGAGCCTAGAAGTAGGCCCTAAGACGTCGGGCTTGCTGTCACTAGGGCGAATGCAAATAATTCCATTCTCGGGTATCTTTCTTTCGGCCCCCCTTAGCGCTCAGCTCGTGTAATACACAGGTTTCTGAATTCCCCCTTCCTCTTTAACCAGTAGGGCTTCATCATTCCCTTACTTTACATTCAACAAATGAGCCAGCAGCTTCCTTTGCCTCTGTCATCCGATGAAGTGAGAAACAAACTGTTTACTGAGCTGTTTGAAATTCTCCACCTGTCCCAGGCTTAATCCTATTATACCAGGCCCGAGCTAGCCCCCTTAGGATGATTGAAAATGCTCGACACTTGATCTCATCGGGTACCGCATGAAGGTGCATAGCCGAGTTGTACATATCCAAATGATCCAGCGGATCTTTTGACCCGTCATAGGGCTCGACCGATGGCATCTTAAATTTGGGGGGTAGGGGGAATTCCATGACCGTCGGAATGAAGGGAGTTCTCGTTCTGTCAATAATATCGTCCACCACATTAGGGCTTCTGACAACTGCTACTGCCCCATCTATCTGGGCTTGCATGGCCCTAAACCTTTGCTCGACCATCCTGACGTCGTCCGCCCGGCTTTGTTCTTCTGTAGCGAGACAGTGAGGTGTTTCACTGTGATCCCCGTCGTTGGCCGCCACGCCATCTTGCCGTGAGAGATCAAGCCTACCATTATTCTCTCCTACAACTCCTCCTTCACCCTCATTATGGATTGCTCCGCCATTGACAGGGCCATTGAATGGATCCTGCTGTTGTTTGTGTGGGGGCAGAATTTGGGCCAAGCGATTAACTTACTCCATAATCACTTGCAGTGTGGCCGCCATTCCTTCGAACTGCCTTTCCATTGTCGTAATTCGATCATGTCCCATGTCTCGATTCTCCATGGACGATTCTGACTCCTCTTGTCGGGTGTGAATACAGACATGGTGCGGACCATGAAAGGATAAAGTGAAGACCAAATCCCCGATTCCCACAGACGGCGCCAACTGATGATCACAAAAGTTCATGGCCGCAACCGGGTTGCTGATTTCGGATCTTCCGACTACGGTTGAACGCCTCGCTCCTTAGAACACCGGTGTCTGATGATCACAAAAGTTCGTGGCCGCAACCGGGTCGCTGATTTTGGATCCTCCGACTATGGTTGAACACCTTGCTCCTTAGAACACCGGTGTGGTGCCTGCCAAGTCACCTCCGGCGTTCAAGTTAGTAATTAACTCTGGGCAAAATTAAGTATCACCCAATCCAGGTTATTGCGTTTTACCTTCATCTTGTGATCTTCCTCCCATTTATGGGCCTCCTCCCCAATTTTTGGGATAGAGATTAAGAACTTCCCCCCTGATTCCCTGCTATTGCCTTATTTGAATAATTAAAATATTCTTTCCCGATTTTCTCCACGCAAAGTTTGCCTTATGAATAACGGAAATCTTGTAGGGGTATCTTCATGCGTCTGTAATCCTCATTTTCACCAACTGTTTAATTGATCCCGGGCTGGTCCGAGCTCAAGATGATCGGTCAGTCATCCGAGCCCGGACTGACCTCAATGGGTCGACAGTCTACCCGTCACGGGGCTGACCCGAGGACAATTTGGTCATTTTCACCAAGTACGAGAATTCTCCTCATCATGTATTAATGTGTGTATAGGTATGTATGTAATTATAGGTTATTAACTCATCAGTAGGGAGAAGTGGCAGTTGATCTTGTTTATTACTTTGTTGGGAGGTTAAGAGTTGGCCGGTTGTGTGGGAGTTAGAGGAAGAATTAAGAAGGTTTTTATGAGTGCATGCATCTGAGTAAGAGAAGGGGTAAGAGTTGGCAAGTTGTGTGGGAGTTAGAGGAAGAATTAATGAGGGTTTTATGAGTGCATGCATCTGAGTAAGAGGGGGGATTTTTAATTAGTGCATAAATACCCCTTTTCACATTTAAACCATCAGTTTCATTATCTCCCGTATATACTCTATACACCTCTTCATCTTTTGTTATTTTATTTTCTTTCTTCTCTCTTCTTCCTTTCTGTGTGAGAAAATAATAATAAAATAAAATAAAAAGAGTTGTGCCTACTGTTTATCTATTGGAAGAAACGGCGAACGTAATCGTTGAGAGAGTTTGGAGTGAAATCGACGGAGACTGTTCATAGGGCCAACTTGAGTTGGTGTTTTATTTGGAGTTTTTATATACTTTGTCGACGTATATAATTCGAGGTAGGTGGGATTGTGTTTATTTGATATTTTTTTTTATCATGCCATGTATATATATATGTGTGTGTGTGTGTGTGTGTGTAAGAGATGAAAAACTTGTTCTATGAATTTTCTTGATTATGTGAAGTTCTGGAACTTTTACACTAAAATAGGTACACTGTTTTCACATAAAAATCATACTTAGAGATTGATTTAATTCTTGAAACTTTTCTATGTTAAATTAGACATGTAGATGAGTTTCCTGTAAAAATTTCAAAAATTTTGAAATTTAAATGAATTTATTAAATATAGTCAAACTTAACTGTTTGGTTAGGATTTCTATGCCAGGATCAGCACAATGTTTTTACATGAAATTCATACTTAGAGGTTGAATTAATTTTCAATATTTTTTATATATAGGAGTACATATCCAAACTAATATCTAGTAAAAATTTCATATTTTTTTGAGTTAAAATGGATTTTATAAAAATTGTGAAAATTGACTGTTTGTTTTAAATTACTGTGCTAACAGGAGTTTGATTTTTTGGTATAAAAATGATACCTAGAGATTAAATTAAATTCTAAAAATTTCATATATAAAGCTAGACATGTTAGAGATTCTACAATTAATTTTTTATAAATTTTTGAGTAATAATTTATTTTATAAAAATATTGAAACTTGGCTGCTTGGTTTATGTTGTTGTACTAACAACAGTTAGATATTTGGTATAAAAGGTATAAATAAAAGTTGATATTATTTTTGAAATTTTTATATGTTAAACTAGATATATGAATGAGCTTTCTGTAAAAATTTCAAAATTTTTGGATTTAAAATGGATTTTATAAAAAATAGTGAAAGTGAGATGTTCTGTATAGGTTCTAACAGAAGTACCCACTTAATATTCTTAAAATTTGTATTATATGGCTCTATGAATAAATTTTAAATTTTATTTTTATGTAACTGGAGTTAATTATAAGTATTTTAGGCTTTCGAATTAGTATCAAATATTTTATTTTCTATTTTTCATGAATTATCAAAATTTATGTCTTAAATCTTTCTTTATCATGACATGCTCGATATAAAATTTTGTTTATCAAGCTAGCTGCATTTATATTCTTGAATGTGGTTACATGAGATTTATTTGATAAATGTTGTAATGAGAATGATATTGATAGACGGGTAACATGAAACTTAGGCCCAGGAGAATTAACTTCATAAGACTTATTGATTTAAATGATGAACAAAAAAAAAAAAAAATCAAATTAGGGAGAACTTTTATGTATGTTGTGCTGTTAATTAAAGGAATCACTTAAGATTTGATTTTTGGGTTATTAGAGTCATTAAGGGTACTAGAAAGAGTGGGTTCTAGAGCCTAAGGATTGGAAGCCCCAAAACCTGCGTAGGGTGGTTAGCATAACCAGTAGGTTAGAAACCTACAAAATGTATATACAGCTTATTCTAGCGTATATTTAGAACCGGGACTGCAGGACTGGTTTGCCTACTAAGGCAAATGAGTACATTTGGGACTGCGGGACCAATTGTATCTCATGACTGAGATCTGGGGATGTGATGAGTACATTTGGGACTACAGGACCAATTGTACCTATGACTGAGGTCTGGGGATGTGATGAGTACATCTAGGACTGCAGAACTAGTTGTACCCCATGGCTTAGGCTTGGGGATTCATTTTGGGTTTAGTTCTGAGGCCACAGACTAAACTTATAAAGTACTTGACCCATAGTATGATATTGATGTGTGGTGATGTGAATGATGTGATATGATTTATTTTTAGCATGAGACTGCAGGATCATGGCTAATTAACTATATAATTTGAATATAATGATTAAATATGGATATTTTGAAAATTATAAGATTTTAAATTTTATTCTTATTAATTAGTGTTAATAGTCTTGCATGATTAAGAAATTATATTTTATAAACACTTTTTGAGCACATGTGGCACACGTGAAATTTAGTGCTCACCCCCTACTACATTTGGTAATGCAGGGGTTGATGCTCGTGATGGACCAGTGGGTTAGCTAGCCGTCTTGGGTTGTTATAGCTGGATGATTTGTTTTATTTTGCATTCCAACATTTAAATTATAATGTAATGGAGTATTGATTTGGGCCCATATTTGTGGCATGGTTTTGTAGCCTATTTTTAGGGCATTTTAAAGGTATTTTGAATATTCAAGAAATTGAATAATACTTACTTTAATTAGCTTCTACTCTGATATGGTACATTTTTCATAATTTGATATTTATTTTTGGGTTTCATTCCCACGTCCCTGGTCGTGGATTTTTGGGCGTGACAAACTGTGTCTTGTTTTGACCATTGGGGTCCGACCCCCTGGATAGGAAAAGCCCTTCCACATGGTGCTTTGACCAGAGATTGTAAGATGCTCTATTTATTTGCTTATGTAATGACACAAACTTTGGAATTAATGTATATTTATAATTTTAAACATATGAATGACAAAGGGATAGATAAATGCGATTAAATTTGTGAAGTAATAAGCTTAATTGGGCTGAGTCGAGAGATTTTAGGCCTAGAATAACAAACATTTAACAAAATTAGACCAAGGGAAGAGGTTTGGGCACATGGGGATGCTTGCCTGGGAACAAGCCCATATGCCTGGAGTGGAGTGGCACCTTACTGATTGTCAGTCCATGTTTTACGTTGACTTGCGTGTGCTGTTAAGGTTCAAGTTCGCTTAGTGATTAGCACATAATATTGTATATTTCTACACCTTTTTGATGTGCCAATTGTATAAAGATATTCATTTAAACTTAATGTTATTTTCTATTTCTCATACACTTGTATTTCGTGTTGTTTATTATTTTTAGGGATTAATTTTTGGTATTTGGAGGCCTAAACAACATAAGGAATACAAGTGAAAAAGTTCCATGCGAATGGGAGGCAAAAAAAAGAATAAATGAAGCTAAAAAGAAAGGAAGAGCAAAGGTTGTTCGAACCCTTGTTTGGACAAACCCTTGTTCGGACCTAGGTTAGGACCATAGAAGCCTCATTTGGAAGAAAAGCTAAAAATTTTTGAAGTGTGAAGACCCTTGTTGGGACCCTTGTTTGAATAAACCCTTATTATGACCCTTGATCGAACAAGACAATCCCTTGTTGGGACCCTTGTTGTGACAGACCTTTATTGGGACCATTATCTTAACAACAGAAGCAAAATTTTTACTAAAGCGTCAGAAGGTTCGTTTGGACCCCATTTCAGACAATCCAACCAAATTTGGGTTTTAAAGGCATTTTTATAAAATTTTAATGAGGAGACTATAAATTCTTAGAGAGCTTCGTGAGACAGAGGTAGAGAACATTATATATAATATACTTAGGTTATATTAGAGAGCATTTCTTCATATCCTCATATAGGATTTCAATTTCTTTTGTAATTTTCTATTTCTCCTTGTAATTATATGCATCTAGAGTAGATCAAAGTAAAGGGCTATTGGACCCTTGAAGATTTTCATGCATTTGAATCAATTAAGGTACAATTTGCAATTTAATTCTAATTTCTACATATTTGGATGTTTGATCGGTTGATCTTCTTTCAATTCCTCTTTTGTATGCAATTTCCACCATACCTTTTCATGCTATGTATGTTTAGTACTCATGTTGAAATAGTGTGCACAATAGGTGTTTGAAAGAATGTCTTCATGGGTGATTTACATAAAAACATCTCGGGTTACATGCTTTTCAAGACTTTTTATGCATACCAAGTGCTTGTATACATAATGCTTGTGTTGTGTGTGATTACATATTATGCCTTTGTTAGAATATTTACATTCTTAGATCAATTATGCATGCTATGTATATATGATGCTATGTTTCTTTATGTATTCTAACAATTGAATTATATTTCCTTGAAATCAACCCAAATTGTGATGGCTTGCCTAAATACATATAGGTAGACATGTTAGCCCTCTAAATTGATTCAATTGCACGATGATTGGATGGGTTAGCCTTGGCCCCTAGCCTCCTTAAATTCATAGATTTTAGTTCTTTTTCATTAGAATTGATTTTAACTTAATTTTTATTCATTTTATATTGGACTTTATTTTAGCCTCTTAGGTGTTTGACAAAATGCCTAGATAGGTTTTATTTCCAAAATTCATCCTAATTTTCTTTGATTTTCATTGTGTGACACCTACTAAACAAGAGAAGAATAATTGTGAGTAACAATGCCTCTCCTTGTAAGTACGGCTAGTACTTTACCGTTTTAAATTTAAATAACTACATCAAACCACCTTGCACTTGGAATGCAAATCAACATTATGCAATGACAAGCAATTGGCGCCATTGTTGGAGAGAGTAATTGTTTGAACATAATTTGGAACTAGGATCGAATCATATCAAACAATTGAGAATATTCTTTCTCATCTTTATTCTCTTAGTTAGTAGTTTTTCTTTCTTTTTGCATTGTAGCATATTACATTTGTTTGCCATTTAGTTAGTTTGCATTTAGCTTAGTTTGCATATTTAACATACTTTTTCTATTTTCATTTCTTTTTCTTTAATTTTTACATTCTAATGATGAACATGGATTTCAATGCATGCACTTATGGTTCACCCAACACCACCCATCCACATGTTGGTTATCCAGAGGAGATTTATGATACACACTTTGTTCTAGAAACCACACATATGCTACCTTCATATTTTGGGTATGAGCACAAGGACCCTCAAGTCCATCTTGAAAACTTTGATTTGGCTTGCATACATCGAACTAATGGTTGCTTGGATGAAGTTTGTATGATGAATTTTTTTTCCTATGTCATTGCATGAAATAGCTTTTGATTGGTACTGTGCCATACATTCTATTCAGACTTGGGAGGATTTGTCAAATGCCTTTTTCCATCACTTTTCCACCATGAATAGGATACATATCCTTTAATTTCAATTACAACATTTTTCACAAAAAGAGGGTGAGATGTTCTATGAATGTTGGGAAAGGTTCAATAATATTTTACAATCTTACCCAAGCCATCATTTAGAGTTGGTGTGTATTTTGAGTTTCTTCTTTCATGGCTTGTGTCTGGACATGCATCGCACTCTTGATGAGATTCTTGATCTTACATCAGACATGGCATGGCACTATCTTGAGTCTCTTCATGAGAATATGAGACTTAGGGGAGATACTAAGAATATGATTGCATCCAGCACTTATGACACTATACCACATGCTAACTTTACATTTTCACACCCCACACCACTCATAGAGACTAAGTATCATGATCATGGGACCTTATTTGCATATGATGTCCCACCTTTAGAGTTTACCATAGAGTCTTGCTATGACGTAGACACACTTCTTAAAGTTTTTTCTAGAAACTTGTCCCCATGACCTTGAGCATTCCTTGAATAACACTCTTTTTAAGGGTCTTGAGGGAAATAGTGAGGGTTTTGAGGTTATATTGCTTGAGATTACTACCTTCGAGTTGGCATACACTCGCACCGATTGTCCTAGCCCTACATCACCCACTGACATATCTAAGTTTGATTGGTTTTTGTTTGATGATGATACACCTTTAGAGACCACTGATTTAGGGGATATTGCAAGGGAGGAGTCTATAACTCTAATTGTGTTGGACTCTTTTGACCATATACCATTTTTTACCTTCAATGAGAGTCTAGTGGACATTAGTCTTGTGTGTGGAGCCCATCACTATTGTATGTTGCTCACCTATCACCCCCCTGAGCATGATGCTCATCTTACCCCTTATCACTCAGGCTGCCATTAAGAGTCTTAAGATTCATGTTAATAGCGAACATGTCACTTAACCTAAGGAGTTTTGCATGGAGTCGGTCTCACCTATATCTCTCACTTGTGCACCTGAGAGTGAGAGTGATATGTCCCTCTTCGCTATTGATTTTGTCCTACCTGAGAGTCATATTAGGGGGTTAGTGAGGGACTTGATTGAGACTGACCATACTTGGGGAAGGGCACTGGAGTATCCTATGGAGGTAGCTTGTATAGATTTTCTGGGTGTCGACTGTTTATTAGAGCATCTAACGTTCACATTTGATCTTCATTATGGGGCCACATCCAGGGTTTGAGGATCCCTATAAGGCCATGTTAACTCCGATGTCATGCACATTTAGAGCTTATCCATCTGCAATCTCTCATAGGCTTGGAGACAACATTTTATCCCTAAAGCCATTTAGTAAGGCTTGGGATAAGGTAGGTGTTAGATGACCCTTCTTTCTCATTTTTCTTGTACATAGTAGGTAGATTTTTATTTTTCTTATTTTCTTTTTTTTGTTAGTTTAGTTTTTTATTTCTTTTATTATTTTATTCTACTTTTTAACTTTTTCTTGGTTGTTTTTCCTTTATTTTTCTTTTCTTTTATTTCTAGCAATTTTCTTGAATAGTTTATTCTTTCCTTAAAATAAGAAAGCTCTTGAGTTAATTTCCTTTCTCCCTTTATTCCTTAATCTCGCACTTCCATTTTGGTACTTAATGATTATATAAATGCTTGTTGTTAGGAGTGTTATAGAATCTAGGTAGGGGGTGGATTGGGTGATGCCTTAAGTAGTTTAAATAATGGGTACATGCTTGACTTCTACTTATGATTGGTTGATTAATTTGTGCCTTAAGTGGGTATAGTTTTATGCTATTCATCATGCTCACTTTCACATACCAACCCATATTTGCTTCGTGATTGTTATATTGAGGATAATATATGATTTAGGTTGGAGGTAGGGTTCATATGATGATATTTGTGCTTTCATTACAAAACATTGTCAAAATTTTTTAAAATTTGAGCATATTTGAGCTTAATTGACTTGACTTAGCATAAGTTGGGTCTTGCATGTCTCTCTTAATTGATTTTATGTTGGTATTTTTCCATGAGAATAAATAGTGGTTTGGTTTCAATACTAAATAAGGTGTATGATTGAAGTTGAGTACGTAATTTCCTAATGCCTTGAGAATATGTTTTTTGAGATCATTAGATGATAGTGTGTTAAGGATTGTTATTCATGAGATTTAGTTACTTGAGTATGCCTGACATAGGTGAAGACTTGAACCCTATTTTGTGAGTTTTTGAGCATTATCCTTATTTTTGAGGATTGCATGCTTCATACTCTATTTTTCGTTCATCTCACTAGTCTTTAAATAACTTAATCACACTTCCTTGTTTAGGTCTCAATGCACATAAGGCACTACATTGACTTGCGTGAGTGTATCAATGCATCTTATGAGTCGTTGTGACCCTAGGAAGTGATATTAGGCCATCTTTAATATTTTTGGAGCCTTAACCCTTTCCTTTGATTAAACTACCTTTGGAGCCACTTTGAAGCCTTTAAAAAAAAAAGGAAGAAAAAAAAAATTGTTTGATTTTCTAGTCATGTATATGACCCTTTAACCCTATTTATATATTTAAGCCAACCCTTGTATGTCATGGGATGTTAAATACGTCATTGCTAATACAAATGGATGTTGTAAGGATGATGATTGAAATTGGAAAGAAATATGCTAGGAGTGAAGAGAAATTCATTAAAAAAAAAAAGAGGAAAGAGAAAAAAATAAATATGGGACATAGTATTAATTGAGTATCATTTGTTTTTAGCCCTATAAAAAATAGAATAATTATAATTTAATAAAACTCTATGGTTGGCATTCAAGGTGTATAAAAGGAGGATTTGGAATGAATTGAGTTTTTACTGCACTTTCATAATATCCTTAGACATGCACTTTGAAATTCCTTATCATTCATTGTCTAGCCAATTCCCAAAGGCCAAGCTACAACCAAATAAAGACCTAATGGACCTTAGCGAAATGACACTCATGGATGCATTGATCCATTTCATATGGATTGGAGTAGTGTTTTCATTTAATAATGCATTGAGATATCCATTCATGGAGCTATGCCACTTGTTATGTTTTAATTCTTTCATTCACGTCTTGAAGGGGTTCAATGCACTTCTTTGTCTTTGCATTCTTGCAAGAACCTTAAGAGAAAACCTTTTTTTAGTGCATTCATTTGTGAGTGGATAACGGGGTGAGATTTGAAGTCGAGGCTACGTCATTAGGTATGCTTGATGATTAAATTGAATAAATAATAAGAATTGGCATACTTGAGTTCTAGTGATTGATTTGAGTACGAATGTGGGTGGTATTTAATGAAGATTTGAATTTTTATTAAATAAAAAAATTGGTACTTTAAGAATTAATTTATCTAAATGATATATTTGAATAGAAGATGAACCTAGTTGGGTGTGGAATTGGTGTGACTATGATATTTTTGGAATTAAGATTCGAATCTAAGAGAGAGCCATGGATGAAAGTTGAATTATATGTATTAGTAATCATGAGATTTGATATTTATATGATGACTTAAATTGCATTTAAAAAAAGGTTTTGTATACATACATTGAAAATTTTCTGAAGTTATGATAAATTATTATTTTGATGTACTAGTATCTTTTTATATTTGTGTGATATGACTAGTTTACTTTGTTAAGTTGCGTTAGATTTAATGTTGGATAAGAAGAGGCTGGTAAATTAATTATTCGGACCAAATAGGATTTTAGTGAATAACAAGTATCGCAGAAATACCCCCTGGAGTCAGCCCAAGTGGCTTGTGGGTATACTCCCCACTGAGACTACATAAGTTCGATTTATGACTCAAGTGAAATGTGCGTGAAGGGCAGCGTATATCTCCTCGGTTTACCCATCAGCTACGCAGTTCGTTGAAGGTTACAATAAACCAATGAGGGTTCTGGGTTACCAAAAAAAGGTATCATAGAAATCTTAATGTGAGATTTGATAACAATAACTTATTTATAAGAATATGGCATCTTATGCCTAATTAATTTATTCCATGTTAAACGATGAAATTTATCAAATCCATTCTCTTGACCGTTATAATATGAGGAATTTAGTATGTAATTAGTAGTTAACCAATTTTAATAGGCGCTATCTAGTGCGAACAATAAATTTTAGTTGGTTCAACGGGATTATTATTTAATTGGATGCTCATGATATTTTGGTTAGATTAGATTTAATTGACTAAATTATTCACTTTTAGTTATGATATGGGAAATTAAATATTATTAGACTTTATTTAGTGGAGTATAAAACAAAAATTCAAGACTTATGAATTTTGTATATTCGGTTAAGTGTTTATTATCTAAATTAAGGCATATGAGATTTGTTTAAGTTGAATTTATTAAATTTTATCCTTTTCTTTGCAAGAATTTTTTTAAATTGTGTGGTGTAGATAATTGGATTTTCTTATGCTCATTTGATTTGAGAGAATTGATATTAATTATTTGAATTAGTATATTAGTTGTTTAAAAAGAAAAAATGAAAGAAGTTATTACAAATTTGAATATTTGGTGCAATTTCTAGCTAAGAATTTAGTACTTAATACTATGACAAATTTTTATAAACTTATACGAATATTACTTCAAAGGTCAATATTTGCAAAACTTAGTGGAATTTTAAGAAAATTTTGCATTTATTTAGTAATTGACTGTTACACTTGGATATATATATTTTTACTATAAATCATTGAAACATTGGGTTGTGCGTTGTATTACATAATTGTTTTGGGTATAGTGACATGTTAAAATATTTATCAATTAAATTATGGAATGGTTTTAAAATAATAATAATAATAATAATAATAATAATAAAATTATTAGTATTGACTCAGTTGTCTTTTTTTATGAGGACATCGATTGAAGTATTTTGGAATTAATTAACGTTATTATGTTATTTTGATAATTTATGATTTTAATCTCCGAATGTGCTGAATTATAGATTTCATGTTATCTTGGATATTCTAGTTGAAGATAAAATTTTGTTATTGTGAATTTAATTTGGAGCTCTATGAAACCATAGGCTATAATTTTTTTTCGTAAATTGTATTTTCTAAGGACCTAGAAAATATTAAAAAGTATGTTTCAGAACTTGATAACGTATGAATTTCGATATAAATTCTTGTGGTAGGTGTTGGACTTAGTTGTATTGGATGAAATTTTTATGAGGAGGAGAGATTGTAACATCTTGGGTATTTATTTTCTATATAATAATTAATTAAATTAATAAGAAATTTCTTACAGAGTTTAAAAAAAAACATATTTATTTTATATACAATGGTTTTATGTGGAGATTGCTAGTTTGATTAGGTATTTATTTGAGTTGTTATGTGTGGTAATTTAAGTTTGTTGGTCATTTTTCTTTGCCGGATTACTTTGCGTGGTGGCGTAGGGTTGTTGTTTCTAAATGATTAAGCAACTAGCTATATTTGTAAAGCTTATTGTGCATTTTTTTTTTGTTTCCATTGGTGGTGTTATTTAGTAGGGATAGATACTGCTTATGAGTTGGTTTTGGGTTAGTGTTGAGGGGCTGGTTACATTTTGTGATGCATGCTTGTTGTCATTTGTTGCATTATTGCACTTTTATTCTATCTTCGACTATGATTTTGATGAGATTTATTTATCTCTATTCTCCTTTTTCAATTAGATTTGTGCCGGTTGTGGGCTATAGTTGTGATCGTACTGTTTATTAGGGGGTATGCCTTTTAAATTTTGTAATTATTTTTATATTAATATATATTCTTTCTTACCTTTCAAAAAAAAAAATTTGTTTTGTGTGAATAGTATGCATGGACTCTTAAACATATAAAAGTAATTTACTTAGTGTTTCAAACTATAAAATATTCGTGAAGGCATGTGGTTTAGGCCTTATCAATGGAATGGTGTTGTAAATTTCGAGGACAAAATCTTTTGTAAGGAGGGTAGGATGTAATTTCTTAGAAATTTAATTTCTTGTTTCAATTATTTTTAAAATTTATATTTAATTCAGTGACAAAAAGATTTTGTTGATTTAAAATTTTTAAGGGATTAATTAAATGTTAGTTTTATTGTGGAGGTAATTAGGGTTGTGTTAGCTTTTTTTTTTTTGGTATTTAAATATTTTTTTAGAATTGTAAATTTGTGATGTAATTTTAATTATTAGGATAAGTTATAAAATAAATAAAATACTAATTATTACTAAAATTAAAATGACCATTGCTACTGCTGTATATAAATATTATATTTAAAGGTGGTCACTTTTATAGATTGAAAATGTTAGGCATTCTATTTGTGTTTGAATCCTATTTGCATTTAAATTTAGTAGACTTAGGTGTGTATGTGTATATATGTGTATATATATATTAGTGCATGCTTTATGCTTAAAAAAAATAGATAAAGAAGAGGCGGTTAATGGTAGAGTCGGAAGACATAAAGTATCCTAATATCTTTTAAATTCCTAAGATATTGAATTCCTAAACCCATTTGGTAACTTAAGAGTATATGTGTATACATATATATGAATATGCTGTACATTAGCAAGTTAAAGAAAAAAAAATGAGATAGAAGAGCAGTGGCAAAAGGTAAACAGAAGGGATTGACAACAAGTATGTGGAGAAGGCAAACTTCAACAAATCAGATTCGTTCTTTTTTGTTTTTTGTTGCATCAAATTTTGATTAAATTTGAGGTACGAGTGAAGTTAAATAAAAATTAAATTTATTATGTGTGGTTTAATTTGATGAATTTCTGTGAGTATTTGATTTATTATTGTGTGATTAATTGTATGATTGTGATTGTCTTATAGATTGAAAAAGTAGGTATAAATTGGTTTTAATTTTGAGGAATTGAAATTAAGTTAGTACAAAAATTTTAAATTTAAAAATTTTTGTTTTATTATGGACCTTGAATAAGAAAAAGAAATATTTTTAAAGAATAATTTGGATTTAAATAAATAAATTAATTATTTATTCATTGATTCTATGATTTTGGTTTTGTGTTGAAAGAGATACCAGGATAAATAGTTGGTACTAAAACTCCGCTGGTGAAAGGCCAGGAACTCACATGCAGTTGGGTATCGTGTCTGGTAGGCTAGTAACCTACAAAGCATAGATGAATTGTTATTTTTGGTATCTTATGGATGAGATGTGGGTTGACCAGGTAACGATACCTAACTCAATAGTTGAGAATATGGTTTTGTTAAAATAATTTATTTTATTTTATTTCGTGTTCAAAATATTTAAATTTAAATAATTGAGATATGTGATATGTGTGGACATGGCATGTTAGAGATTTATGCTAGGACACCTGCGCATGATTTATTTAATTTTTATTTTTCTTCAAGTATTAGTTGACTATTTTAATATACATTAGTATATTGTGCTCATGTCCTTATAGTGTAATATCCTAATTTTTTGTATTAGTCTAAATGAATGATTTTTAATGATTTTAAGATGAAATGGTGTGTTAATTTGACTAATGTGGGTCATTAGGGATTAATTGGTTAGAATTTTGGAAGAAAGAACTTAATTCTTGGAGTTTGCCATTTTTGGTGCAAAAGGTAGTTAAGGGGCACCCATGGCCTTTTATGGGGCACCCATGATATTTTGGAAAATGTTAGACTAACCTTCTTTCTCTCAATCACTCAATGGGCCAAGCATAGGTATATGTGTGTATGAGGGAAGAAAGAGTGAGAGTTTTGGAATCGAAGAGGGACCTTGGAACTGGAGGAAGCCGAACGACTTGGGAGTTTGGTAAGTGGTTCTACCTTTAACCAAACTCAAATTAGTTTTGTAGAAATGAAATTAAGCAACCAATGAACACATCTATGTGGTTTGTTTATTGTTTGGATCAAGGGGTAAGGAGATTGATCTAGTCGAAGTTGAAGGCTTGAAACCAGGAGTCACTGCCTTTGTGTTCCATTTTGTTCAAGGCTTGAGGTAGGGATTTCTAGCCTCCTAATAGCATATATGAGATGTAAGGAGTTAGGAAATATTGTTATGATGTTATTTAAGAATTTGAAAGCAAGAGGATGTGATTCAAGTGGTATAATATATGTGTACGTATGCATGTATAGGCTGAAACTAAGGTTTTGATTTTGATGGAATGGGTGAATTAAAACTTGTTTTGATTGTCTTCTTAGAGTCTTTTGGATCCTAAACAACACCTAAAGACAAGTTTTCGAACTAAAAATATTGGATTTGGTAAAGTTTGGAACCTAAAACCATGAGATAAAGCTCAAACAAAACAGAGTAACATTTCTATAGATAGAGAGGTGCCCATGACATGTTAAGGGATGCTTATGCCTCTTGAGGGGCGCCCATGAACTTCTGTGGGGCGCCTATGCCTCTTAAGGGTTGCTAGTGAACTTTGAGGGGTGCCCGTGACCCCCTGTCCAGAATATTAGATTTTGTTTATTTGTATGAAAACTTGTATATTTTAAATCCTAATCCTTATGACATTAAATTGTTAACCGAGAGTAATTAAATAGGTGAAACGTATATGAATTAAAGTGTGAAAAGCAATTATTGGATAGAGTGATTGGTTTTTAAGATATATTTAGTATTGCCTTAATGTTAAACTTATGTGTTCACATCCTGTGCTTGATATATATTTCATATAGAATTGTTCTAATATTGTTAATGAGAATTGAATGATGTTTAATTTAAAATAAGTTGAGATTATGTTAACCGGGTGAAGAAATAATAGAATGAAATAATAACATATTAATGTGATAGTGTAATAAATTAAGACTAATGAATTAGTTGATTATGATGGTTTAAGTTATTTCTTGATTAAATGAAATGATAAAATGAAATGTGATAATGTTAATGGGAGTGGAATGAGATAATTGGAGATGTGATTGATATTAAGATATGGGGATGGTGGGTATTACAAAATAGGAAGGATATAGAGAATACCCTAGGGTTGAAAAACCTGAAACCTATATAGGATTGGGTGTTCATGCCAGTAGGTTCGTAGCCTACAACATGATGTGTGATGTAGCTAATCATGGCCTTTAATGATGACATAAATTAAGGCTAATTGTGGTCTTTAACAACGATGTTAATTGTGCTCACCCCCGCATATAAAATGAGAATGGTACATGAATAAGGATGATTATGAAAAGAATACTAAAGTAAATGATAGTTAAATAAAATCACGAGATTTATGACATTGATCATGGCATGTGTTCTATATATGATCTACTTTGATAATGAAAGTTATGATACTTATATATATTTGAGGACTTGGATTTCATAGTGATGTTGTATGATTATGTTGGGATATAGTGAATTATAAATGATAGTGTTGTTTTATATTATTGCTTTACATATTATATATGCTTTTATGATGCTTCGTGGGCACAAGTGGACTAGTGCTCACGTCTCTATATACCTTGTTGCAAGAATAGATCCTAAGAACTAGGTCGGCATTTGATGGGATTAGAAGTGCATAAGTTGATGCAAACATAGCATTTTCATTTACTTAAGTTTTCAATTAGGACTATAATATTATTTTAATTTAGAGATTTTTTTTGATTAGGTTGTAAAGGCCATAAGGCTTATTTTTGCATATTATTATTATTATGGGACATGTTAGAGCATGATAGCCTAGCAATAGCCGAGGCTTGGTTTATGTTATGTTATGTTATGTTATATTATGTTATTATCTTGTGTGGATGTCACTCCAGGGTTGTCATGTTGCTCTGATTAGGGATGGTTAATCGGAGCATAACCTATATGTTATTCACTCACCCTTCAGGTTGCGAGATCCGAAGTGTGACATATAGCTTCAAATGCAAGTGCGAGTGTTGTACCAGATGATGGTTGTGATGGAACTGTTAGATTTATTTTCCTTTGGTGCCCTTGAAAGCATGTTTTAGTAATGACATTTCATTTAATTTGTTTTTCTAGTTAAAATAAAACATTTATTAATTTAAGCATACACTATTGTCTCTTATTTATAAAGTATGTGATTTAAGTATTAGGCATAAGATGCCAATATAGAAAGATTTAAATCACAAGTTTTATAAATAAAAGTAAATTCACAGCTATTAATGAAACGGGCATTTCATTATGTTAAAGCTGTAACTTTTCTACTTCTTAATTGGGTGATTTATCTTGATTACTAAAGTGGTGACTTTTAGTAGGAAAATTAATATGTATATGTGATATACATATTGAAAGGATTGTTGTAAATTATGATTTGGTTAATAAATGTCTTTAATCATAATTTACACAAGCTTTAATAAACTTGATAAACATTAATCCTGAGTTTGTAATGGACTCATATTCATAAATTAAGTCTATTTGAGTTATGACGAAGTGAGATCTTATAAATGGTCAAAACATCGATAACTTGGAGATTTAATTTCATGAATCGTGGGAACATATACTTACAGGATGTAATCCATTTTGATATGCTCACCTAAGCTATTTATCTTTTGATCATTAAATCTGTGGTCGCAGTTTATTCAATAAATTGTTTATTGAATAACAATATTTATTTGTAAATTGTTTACAAATATGAAAATATTGAAAATGATCAAAATATAAATAAATAGAGACTTGGAGTTAAACATGTAATCAAGGGGCTCGACTTTTAGCCTAGCTTAATTATGAGCTTATGATGAAGGGTTAATTAAGTGGATATTATTGTTCTAAGACCAAAATTCATTTTATTAAAATTTGTTTTAATTAAATGAATTTCAACATGGACTACTAAAGTACAGCTCAGGGCTTTTAGTGGAATAGTCCTAGGTTAATTTAAAAGATAATGGGTTGTCATGAGATGATAAGGCCCAAATATCTTTTAAGTTGGAGTTAGGAATCCATGGGCCTTCATTCCTCAAGCTAGCTCAATTTTATCTTGATGGGCCAGGTCCAGTTGGCTAAGTATTTATAATTTATTTATGAAATAAATTATAGATAATTAATATATATATTTAGGTAAGATGATATGGTTGGGAGATTTTCTCAAGATACCATATCTTCTAAATATATATTAAGATGATATATATAGATAAGATATGTGTAAGAGTGAATAAGAGTTAATCTATAGAGTTAGAGATTTTCTCTAATACAAACTCTGTATCTCACTCTTTATAAATATCTTTTATATATCAATAAGCCAGGAGATCTGAATTAGAGTGACCACACACATCCATCTAGAGAGATAATTTGAGAATAGCTTTAGAAGGCTGAATCGCTGATAACAAGGTGCTTCCGTTGTGCATCAAGAAAAATTTTAAAGAGTTCGTCCTTCCATTCGAGGTATTTTTCTCAACCCTATGCTATAAAAACTAACAAGAACCGCTTAGGCGGAGTAGATATTTTGAGTAACTCATTAATTATATTTTAGGAAGAGAACTGCACAATTATTCAGTTTATTATTTATTTAATATTTTTGGATTGGATTTTGATTATTGTATAAGTCTCGATTTTGGAAACTAGGATGATTTTTTTTTTTTTTTTGTATCTAAGTTTGGAGGTTTTTAGTTTATTATTGTTAAATATAATTGACTCTAATTAGTTCGGATTGATGGTTTTGGTGATTTATGGTTGTTTGTTCATATGTTTGCAGGTTTATAGGATATTTAGGGTGTGAGAGATTGGTATTAGAGCATAGGTCTAGAATACCTAGGGACAGTAAGGTCTCTATTTTGAGTACTATGTGGTTGTATGGTAAGATACTTAAGTGCTTTACGTTGTTTTAAATTTTGGGACGTCTATGGACTATGGGTAGCGAGATTAGAAATTATGTTATGAACTGCAGTTGTTTTTAGACAGTATACTCATTAGTGGTTAATATATAAATCCAGTGTGACATTTTTATTTGAATACTGTAGTATCAGGTAATGGTGACTACAAGAGGGTTGTTGTGTAAATCAGTGGGGTTGAAAGATTTGTTAGAAGTTTTTGGAATGAATGGTGATATTTAGCTTATAGGGAATCGAGGTAAAGTTGGATAGAGATTTAGATTTATTTTAACTTGTCTACCCTGAAAAAAAAAGTTATTTGGGCTTGCTAGAATTCAAATCTTGAGGTAGAATAAAACATCACTACTTATTTTATATAAGTGTTGGATTTCATACCAACATGTGCATTCTTCTATTTAGATCATTTATAACTAATAAACGATAAATTTTGAATGCATGTATATTTTGCTAACACTTTAGGATTTTGAATGCATGTAAATTTTGAATGCATGTATAAGTGTTGAATTTCCTTGGTTGAATTTGACTTGATGATTTTAAGTATATAGAAGTATAAGTATAGTGTTGTACTTTTTTTGGGTTTACGATTTGTTTGGTTTTTGATACAACATTAAAATATATATATATATATATATATAACTGTTTAAAAAAAGCCTTTTGAAATTTGTAAATGTTTAAGGCATATTTCTTAATTATTTAGGTCGTGTCATAGTAAATTTGTAAGGGTTTAATTAATTCTTGGTTAGTGATGTAAACAGGTAAGGTACCTACCTCATTAACTAATTCTATTACCAAACCCGTTTAGTTTTTAATTACCATTATTATCCCAAACCCATTTTTTTTTTTTAATTGAAATCTCAAACCCATCCCTCCCAAACCCATGAGAACCCGTCCTAAACCTGCGAAACCTATTTATGTTCAATTGATCAAATTACCTATTAAGTACTCATTAAATACCCGATTGCAGATAAAAATAAAAAACTAGTAAGTAACAAAAATGTTAAATTTATTAAATTGAAAAAATTCATTGGTCAAAAGACCTTCGAGTTTTTTTTTTCTTTTTTCTTTTTTTTTTTTAAGGTAAAAGAAATAAACTATAACTAGTAGAAATAAATATGCATAGGAGTATACTCCTAAAAAAGTATAATAGGAATCACAGTTCATTAAGGACTTTCAAAATCAATATGAAACAATCCATGACATGTGAATATAAATATATATTATATACTAGGGCAAAAATATATATTATATACAGCGGCTACTAATATATCACATTATATACTATGGCAAAAATGAGAGAAATTCCATAAATGGCCTTGGCTTAAGAATTTTAAAAATTTTATTTTAGGAATAAAATTATAAATATATAAATATATATTTTATTTTTTTTTTTTAAATAGGTACTTAACAGATACCCTATAGGCATTGGGTATCGAGTACCTTATAAGTATAAACGGGGTATCAGGTATCGAGCATCGGGTGCCCTACAAGCAAATCCTAAACTTATCCCAAACCTGCACGTGTATTAATTTTTAATCCCAAACCCGTCCCAATCCTTTTGGGATATTTCCTAATGGATTTTTATTGAGGTCGGTTAGGTTAGGTACCCTCATGTACCCGTCCTATTGACATCGCTATTCTTGGTGCACAACTATTGTTCTTTCTTTTATCTATGGTTCTTTTGATTGAAATACGTGATATTGTTAAATTTTATAATTATTAAATGCTTGCAAATATTATTTTGATTATAAATTTTATATTTATGAAAATAGTTATTCGGACATAAGTTTTATAGGGGTTATTTTAAGCACTATATTAGGTTCTCTTAATGTTTGATTTGAAAAAGTTGCAAAACCTATAATACGTTTCTCTTGAAATCTAGTTTTTAGAACTATAAGACTTGTAAATTTTGAATTATATTCTACTTTATAGAAAATTTTAGAAAAAAAAATTATTGCCTCTGTTTGGATGCTATACAGACACTTGTCCAAATTGTGATAAAATTTTCTATTTAGAAATTTATTTAACTTTTGAAAATTTTACAAGCTTTGATAGATTTATATATAAGTGTTTCCAAATTAATTTTATAAAATTTAGAGCTGTATGTTAAAAAAAAAAAAACTATATTGCAAGTGGCGTGTTTTGTATTACTATATGATGTTATCATCTCTTAATTAAAGATGCTATAATATGATAAATGCACTCACTTAAGATTTGATTTTATGAAAAGAAATAAAGTTTCCATTAATTTAATGTTCTTGCATGCACTGAGATCAAATTTGTTTGAGTTTAATTTAAAATAATTGATGATATCATTATGAGTAAACCTTACATAATTTCATATGATTTGAGTAAACTGTTATAATAAAAAATGGTTACCTTGTCAATGTTTGTAAGACTTGTTATTTAAGTAAGGATGTGGGTGGTATTTGATGAAGATTTGAATTTTTATTAAATTAAAAAAAAATTAGTACTTTAAGAATTAACTTATCTGAAAGATATATTTGAATAGAAGATGAATCTAGTTGGATGTGGAATTGGTGTGACTATGATATTTTTGGAATTAAGATTCGAATCTAAGAGAGAGCTATGGATGAAAGTTGAATTATATATATTGGTAATCATGAGATGTGATATTTATATGATGACTTAAATTGCATTTAAAAAAAAGTTTTTGTTAAGGCCAAAATTTTACATTGGCAAATCCATGGTCAAAGATAGTGTTTTTTAATATCTAGAATTAGTGTAGGCTAAGACACTACAGTCTTGACTCAAGTAGAAGTGTAAAGGTCTCAGGTAAGACTGTTTGCACAATATTGAAAGTCTGAAGAAATCAAACAAGAGCCGAAAGTCAATTACACAGGAAGACTGCTGGATGGCCACAAGGAAGCCGTGGGATAAGGCTGAGAGCAGTTCTCAAGGTTTTGGCCATGCGGGATCCCTGCTCTGAGTCGCGGGAAGGTTGCGGGTATGCCCTTCCTACGAGGTACTACATACAGCCTATTTTGTCTTCTGTTGAACCCTAGCCACCTCAGTTTGTCTATATATATCTTCTGGATGACTTTAGGGTCAGATAGAGAGAGAATACACAACAATTCATTAGCCAGAAAGTCATATAATTCTCTTAATTACTTAGCCAAGCATTCTTGCATATGTTTCGTGTTTAATCCGAAGGAGTTCGAGTTCGAGGTTTGTGAATGCTGTGGATTCAGCACACTGAGGATTCAGCAAAGCTACTGAGGAGTCAGTATCGTGCCTTCGAGAAGTCGAAGGGCTTTCACTAAAGTAGTTAGAGAATCGAGAAGTCGAGCAAACATCAACAGAGTATAGAGTCGAGGAGTCGATCTATCAAGTGGTTGAGTTTGTAACCAATGTTTGATTTTAGTGACAGTTTTGTTTGAGATTTCCCTTTGTGGGTTTCCTTGTTTTGTTTATCTCGTCTTTTGTTATTCTGTGATTGTGGTTGATTGATTGGGATCTTTACCAGCAAATTACAAATTTTCAATTGGTATTAGAGCAAGTGCGTTTTTGAGAACAAAACGTGATC
Source organism: Vitellaria paradoxa (assembly GCA_019916065.1). Lineage (NCBI taxonomy): Eukaryota > Viridiplantae > Streptophyta > Magnoliopsida > Ericales > Sapotaceae > Vitellaria > Vitellaria paradoxa. The sequence goes on from CM034234.1 coordinate 32,108,234, forward strand.
TTGGTATTTGTTGATGGATCCTCCTAGAGAAGGCGGTTTGAGTAATAGACCCCCATGATTCGATGGCTCCAACTATGCGTATTGGAAGGTTCGAATGAGAGCTCAGCTGATCTCATTAAATGTCAATGTTTGGCTAGCTATTGAAAATGGTTGGATAAAGCCAATGCATTTTGTTGATAACGTTACAGTTAAAAAGCCTATGGATATGTGAATCAGGGCAGAGCAAGAAAAGGCAGAATGGAATTGCAAGGTGTAATACCCCGGATTTTTGTATGAATGTAAATAGATGGTTATTCAAACATTTTGAGGTAATAGGTGACCTTTTTGGGGTAATAGTGAATTTAGCACGAGATAAATTGTGCTGAGGGAAAAGTTTGAAAATAGAGTGCATTAGAGTTGTCATCAGTTATTAATTGGGAAATATTGATTAACTGAGAAATGTTATGGAAATTTAAGGAAATCTAGGTATTGAGATGTATGGGAAAATAAGAAGTTTAATTTTATGGAAAAATGAGAATGACAGGAAAGATGATTGGATAGAGTATTATGGGAATCTATATGGTAAGAGATGGAGGATAAAGATTTAGAAACTTGGTTGTTATTACTTGAGGAGCCATTGGAATAATTACTGAGTTTACAGATGCACAGTGAAGGTATAGTTATTAGTGTTTTTGAATTGTTATGATTAATTTGTAAAGTGATTTGAATATTGATTAATGAATAGAATTTCAAGTTTAGCATGTGTAAGAAGTTTCAGGATGATAAAGGGCTTCCTTAAAGGTGTAAGTTAAGATATAGAGGAGACATCTGCAAGTGTTTACTCAGGAATTTGTGTATGACCGTGGTATAAAATTTCGAGGATGAAATTTTTTTGAAGGGGGGAGAATGTAATACCTCGGACTTTTGCATGAATGTAAATAGATGGTTATTCAAACATTTTGAGGTAATAGTATGTTAATTAAGTGGTATTCATCATTAATTGTACTTTAGAGTAGGGAATTTTGAGAAGGATGAGCCAAACATGTGAGAGTTGGCATTTTAACACAAGTGCAAAAGAGGGGGGCACCTTGGGCACACAAAACGTGGGCGCCCAAGACTTGGGTGCACGCAACATGGGTGCCCGAGACTTTGAGCGGACGGTTGAGAACGTGTTGGAGGCCCGAGCTTTAGTAGAAGTGACAGGTATGATGTGTTTTGACTTGTGCAGCTGAGCCTTGGCCCTATAAACCCTATATTAGGCTAGGAGGGTGGAAAAATCTGGAAGGCACTGTGGAGGGATTAAAATATTGTCAAATATATATATATGTATACATATAAATGTGTATGATGCAAGAGACAGAGAGAAATGTTGGTTTGGAACAGGGAGACCGAGAGAAGAAGAAGAAAAAAGAAGAAACAAGGGAACCAAGTGAGGGTTTGAATGGTAAGTGATTCTAACCTTGATTAAAAGCTAATTAACTTTGCAAGAATGCAATTGGATACTCAAGAAACCCATCCATGTGATTTGTTTGTTGTTTAGATCAAAGGGTGAAGAGATTGAATCTTCCAAGTTTGGAAGCTTGAAACCGGGAGAAGACCACCTCTTGTTCTTCATCTTTATTCAACTTAAGATAAGGATTTTATGCTCAATCTTACATATATGATGTGTAACAAGGTCTAGAACAACACTTGAGTAACCCTAGCAAGTTTTGATTTCATTTAAGGAAGAAAATGGGAGTTACATACACATATATGGTTTAAGAGAGAGAACATGGGGTTTGATCCATAACTTAGCCCATAGTTGATGAGAACTCAAATAGATGGTTTCTTTTGATGGTTATAAGACTTGTGGTATTGTTGGAAACAAGAAACTCTAAGTATCTTGCCATAAACTTGGTAAATTTGAGGTGTTAAGTGTGGAGAATGAAAGACTCGGAAAACAAAGCGTCACTTGAACCAAGCTGTGGGTACACGAGATGGTATTAGTTAGGCGCCCACCTTCTTGGGCGCACAGGGTACGGGTGCATAAGTTGTGGGCGCCCAAGATCTTGGGCGCACAACTGAGTACCTGTTGGGCGCCCACCGAGCCTAGAAAGGTTACCAGATTTAGTTCATTTTAGACATCCTACTATAAAGTTATAAAGAGTTTGGTTTCATGTTTTTACATGATGTTTTATTTGTCTAAATTCTATGAATTGGAAAGGGGAACATGCTCTAAAATGTTAATGAGTATTGTTTACTTTGAGATATAAAAGAGTATGAATTGAAATGTGAACTTTTGTTAATAGGTGATGGAAATTAAATAAGGCTTTGAATAATTGAAATGGATAGACAAAGTGTGATGAACTATATGATGAACTAAAATGTGTTTTGAACAAGGGAATTAAGCATTAAATGTTGTTAAATGTTAACTATTTATTGATGTTTGATCTTTGTTGATATATGATGATAAATAAATAAGGCTTGGAATAAATGAAATGAAGAGATGAAATGAGTTTTGTTCCATGATGAAATGGAATGTGGTTATGTGTGTTGGAAAGTTTATGGTGATGATTGTGAATTGTGATTAAAGAGAATTGTATTTGATGAATGGTTGATTATGTGCCAAGGGCCGTGGTGGGGTGCAGAAATAGGAAGGGTTTTGAAATTACTCTCGGGTTGAAAGTCTCGGAACCTGTGTAGGGTTTGGTGTCAATGCCAGTGGGTTAGTAGCCTACAACATCGTGTGTGTATGGGTTACCCGTGACCCTGGACTGTGATCCTAAACGATGGATTTTGGTTTACCATTTCTGTTAGGTATTAGCTCATAAAAGACGGTGTTGAGTATGCACCCAACCCCCGAGAATTTGTGTGGTTATAGCCATGTGATTGAATAATGAAATAATGATACTATGGATGTGATTACGTGATTGAATGATGAATAAATGGTAATGTGGATGTGGATATGTGATCGAATGTTGAATATGTGATAAGGTGGTAACGAATGTGATTTGATTTAATGTTGGGAAATTCAATAATGTAGAATAATTAGAAATGTACGCAATAATATGATGAGGATGAATGATGATAAATATTGGCGTAAGTTGAAAACTGATTGAAAATAATGAATTGTTATAGCTTATAGAATGATGTTGATATAACTATGTATATAAGAATAATTGGCATGCATGTGTTGGATTACATGCCATATATCTTAGTATGTAGCATCGTGAGCACAAGTGGACCCATGCTCATGTCCCTACAGATTTTGTTGCAGTAACAGAACACACTAATCAGGTGGGCTAATGGGGTTGGACTAGAAATACTTTTGCATGAGCCATTCCAGACTTATTAGAACTCTTGGTTATTTAAGTTGAATATTTATTTGATGGTTGTAGTATTATTAAATTGAGAGACTCAATCGATATGGTTGTAAAGGTCCTAAGGCCTATGTAAAGCTTAAATGAGAAGGATATGTTGTAATTTGAGGCTTGGCACTAGCCAAGGCTAATTTCACATTATCTTAATATGTGTTGTGGCTCACCAGGAGTTGTTGCGTTGCTCTAATCATGGGATGGTAGTGTTAGTGCATGTTATGTGTGTTTATCACTCACCCCTCGGGTCATGAGATCCAGGGCATGACACAAGGCCTTGAGCTCTATTTTCTATGCAGTCTCCGTGGATGAGTTTAGAAAAATTTCAAGCTGTGAGATTGCTAAGGAGGCTTGGAAAATTCTCAAATTGACTCACGAAGGGAATTCCATTGTTAAGAAGTCCAAGCTCTAGAAAATAACCTCCAAGTTTGAAAACTTGAAGATGTCTGAAAATGAACTTTTTGATAGTTTTTACGCAAAACTCAGTAACATTGTCAACACCAGTTTCAATCTTGGAGAACCAATTCCCAATCGAAAGATTGTAAGTAAGATTCTTCGATCCCTACCCACGTTCTTTCAAGCCAAAGTTATAGCCATTGAGGAGGCCAGGGATGTGGATACAATGAGGGTAGAAAACTTGGTTTGCTCTTTACAGACGTATGAAGCTAATATGATAAAACCTAAGAAAATGAAGGGTGTTGCGCTGAAATCTGTTAAAGAAGATGATTCATCTTCAAGGGATGAGTCAATTCTATCTCTTGAAGAAATTGCTATTTATACTAAGAAAATTAGAAAATTCTTCAAAAAGAAAAATAGCAAGCAAGGAAAGACAAAGAAGAATGAGAAAGACAAAGCAGAGAAAACTTCAGAGAAGAAGAAGAAGGAGAACAAGTCTAAGGGCATGAAGTGCTATGAGTGCCAGGGTTATAGTCACATATCTCAAGACTGTGGAAATAAGAAGAGTAAGAAGAAGGTTCTCAATGCAACCCTTAATGATTCAGATGATCAGTCAAGTACCTCCTCATCTTCAAAAGATTTTTTAGAAAGTTATACTGCATTCATGGTTAGAGCAAGTGCCCCCTCAAATTCAGTAGAGTCATCCCCATCTACGCATAAGGAAGAAGAATCCTCCGAAAGTGAAGTTGAAGAAAATTCAAATAAGGAAGTAGATGTTGAAGAGGCGTATGACTAGCTATACCAAGATTGTCGCAAACTCTACAAACAAATTGAAAAATTGACTGTGAAGAACAAAGTGTTGAAAAAGGGATAGAGACAGTTTGAAAATTGCCTTGGAATAATTGCAAGGAAAATATGACAATCTTGAAGCAAGCAGGAAAACTCAAGATGAATTGATAAGAGCCTTCAAGACTAAATTGGATAAAAAAGATAATGGATTGAAAGATGCCCAGCAAAGCTGCAAACTGTGCAATCCAAGATGAATACTGTATCCTCCCAACTTGATGACATACTGGGGATGCAAAGGAGCCCACGTGACAAAAGATGACTTAGGTACACCGGCACGCAGGTGGTCAATCTTGAAGCTAAAGCTACCCTAAGTAAGTAGGAAAAATCTAAGTTGATTCGGTTTCAATCCTCAAAGACAACAGCTTTAAAAATAGTTAACGCTCCTCAACCCAAGATAGGTAATCAGTCAAGAGTCTATTATCAGAAATCCAAAGGTACGCCCCCTAACTTGCAACGTAAGTTTGTTCCTATATGTTTTTATTGTGGTATACCTGGTCACATAAGACCACATTGTCACAAATTATATGGGCTTCCCCTATTCCATGTTGACACTAGGAATTCTTTGAGGTCTAATTTTCAAATGTCAAATAGGTTTAATCCATTAAGGTTTCAAAAGTCATATCTTGATTCTAGACCTTACATGACTTGGTCAGTGAGGAAAAATATAAAGAAAAATTTTTCAAAACCCATTGGTCCAAAATCCAACAATGCTAAGACTCAAAATGCTTTTCCAAAAATAAGAACTGTTTGGGTTAGGAAGAGTGATTTCTATGTCACCCATACCCCTAAGAGTGTTGAAGGGGTGAACCTTGACATGTAGAGGCAAATTTTTTTTTCATTAACTAGGCTATGCGTCGTTGTTATATTCTTACCTAGCTCTATGAAATCATGTAGATTAGATACTTTTTATTTTTTTTAATATAAGAAAAAATTTTTTTGGTACAATGTTATTCTTTGTGATATTCTTGCATATTCTATTACCTCATACACAATTTCAAAATCACAGAATTAAAATTGTTGATATACATAATGGCCATAAATTTGAATTACTTGATGAACTTGAATCCTATGTTTTGTTGTTCCTTGTCATGGTAGTGGTGTGCCAATTGTAATTGCATGAAGTTTAGTACATCATGAGAAATATTTTCCACAACTTAACTGGTTTAATAAATTCTCCTTTTTGGACTATTGGTTGCTCTTGAGTTAAAAAAAAAAAATCACGTGGAAAGGGCTACCAATGGGATAGAATGCAGCTGGCCTGTTGACATGCAGGTCATCAAAATAACCACCCTCTGGGTTTGACGATACACGAAGAATGCTACCTACCTATAAGTGTGTGAAAGCCGCCAAGTAAAAATAAAAAGAAAAAAAATTGGTGGATGTCAATTAAATAGATACATATCTTGGTGTTTAGTTGAAAATAATGAATTGAGGAGAAATTAGTTGAAGAGCTAACACTGCATATCTTACTCAATTCAATTCAAAGTCCAAAAGGAGCAATTTTAAACTTCAAGTGAGTATGTGAAGAGTATTAATCATGTTGCACTTAAACTTCATTTCACACACCACACAGGTATTTGACCATTGATATGACATGTGTGAACAACTCATGACATAAATAGTAGGGTGATTCTTGGAATTCTTATTTGTTACTATTTATGTATGGTCAAAATTTTGAAACTGTGTTTCATTTTGTGTTTGGGAAAATAGAACTTGAAATGAACCGATCAAGAATACATGTTATACCTTGTTTTTGTCAATTCATGTCAAAAAATGGAAGAATAGTTTATGGGAAGAATTTTTGAAAAGAGACTTTGAAAAGAGAATTTTTTTTAAGTTAGTTAACTAAGGGGAAGATATAGGTAAGGGGGAGAATGCTTGAAAAGAATTTTGTTTATTAAGGGGGAGAATAATTAACTTTTTGATAGTCAATATTTGTGTCGATTAATTAAAGAGGAGAATATTTTGTTTCATTTTTTTGGTTATAGTTTCATTTAATTCCACATGATGCCTTGATTATTTTGTTTAAGTGTGCAACAAACAGGTCCTATAATCAGAACATATTGATCAACGAAAAGTCTACTAAGGTCTTTTTAAAATAAGGATGAAATCGTTTGTAATTTCGCGTATTGAGTTTTGACATGGAATTGCCAAAGGGGGAGATTGTTAAGGCCAAAATTGTAAATTGACAAATCCATGGTTAAAGATAGTGTTTTGTAATATCTAGACTTAGTGTAGGCTCAGGTAAGACTGTTTGCATAATATTGGAAGTCTGAAGAAATCAAATAAGAACCAGAAGTCAATTACGTAGGAAGACCGCTAGATGGCCGCAGGGAAGCCACGAGATAAAGTTGAGAGCAGTTCTCAAGATTTTGGCCATGTAGGATCCCCGCTCTGAGTCGCAGGAAGACCGTGGGTGCGCCCTTCCCACGAGGTACTAGATTCAGCCTGTTTTGTCTTCTGTTGAACCCTAGCCACCTCAGTTTGTCTATATATATCTTCTAGACGACTTCAGGGTCAGATAGAGAGAGAATACACAACAGTTCATGAGCCAGAAAGTCCTATAATTCTCTCAATTACTTAGCCAAGCATTCTTGCGTATGTTTCGTGTTCAATCCGAATGAGTTCGGGTTTGAGGTTTGTGAATGCTGTGGATTCAGCACGCTGAGGATTCAGTAAAGCTACTGAGGAGTTAGTATCGTGCCTTCGAGGAGTTAAAGGGCTTTCGCTAAAAGGATTGGTGAATCAAGGAGTCGAGCAAACATCAACAGAGTATAAAGTCGAGGAATCGATCTATCGAGTGGTTGAGTTTGTAACCAACGTTTGATTTTAGTCAAAGTTTTTGTTTGAGGTTTCCCTTTGTGGGTATCCTCGTTTTGTTTATCTCGCCTTCTGTTATTCTGTGATTGTGGTTGATTGATTGGGATCTTTACCAGCAAATTATAAATTTTCAGTTTTGTATACATATTATTTTGATATACTAGTATCTTCTTATATTTATGTGATATAACTAGTTTACTTTGCATGTCGAGTTAGATTTGATGTTGGATAAGAAAAGGCTGGTAAATTAATTGTTTGGACCAGACAGGATTTTAGTGAATAACAAGTGTTGCAGAAATCTTAATTTGAGATTTAATAATAATAACTTATTTATAAGAATATGGCATATTATCCCTAATTTATTTATTCCACGTTAAAGGATTAAATTTATCAAATCCATTCTCTTGACCACTATGATAAGAGGAATTTTGTGCGTACTTAGTAGTTAACCAATTTTAATAGGCACTATTTAGTGCGAATAATAAATTTTAGTTTGTTCAATTGGATTATTATTTAATTGGATGCCCATGATATTTTGGTTAGATTAGATTTAATTGATTAAATTATTCACTTTTAGTTATGATATGGGAATTAAATATTATTAGACTTTATTTATTGGAGTATAAAAAAATTCAAGATTTGTGAATTTTGTATATTCGGTTAAGTGTTTGTTATTTAAATTAAGGCATGTGAGATTTGTTTAAGTTGGATTTATTAAATTTTATCCTTTTCATTGTAGGAATATTTTTAAATTGCGTGGTGTAGATATTTCGATTTTCTAATGCTCATTTGATTTCAGAGAATTGATATTAATTATTTGAATTAGTATATGGCTTGTTTAAAAAGAAAAAATGAAAGAGGTTATTACAAATTTGAATATTTGGTTCAATTTCTGGCTAAGAATTTTGTACTTAATACTGTGAAAAATTTTTATAAACTTATACAAATATTACTTCAAAGGTTGATATTTGCAAAACTCAGTGGAATTTTAAGAAAAATTTGCATTTATTTAGTAATTGGCTGTTACACTTAAGATATATATTTGTACTTCAAATCATTGAAACATTGGGTTGTGCGTTATATTACATAATTGTTTTGGGTATAGTGACATGTTAAAATATTTGTCAATTAAATTATGGAATGGTCTTATAATAATAATAATAATAATGATAATAATAATAATAATAATAATAATAATAAAATTATTAGTATTTACTCAATTGGCATTTTCATGAGGACATCAATTGAAGTATTTTGGAATTAATTAATGTTATTCTGTTATTTTGATAATTTATGATTTTAATCTCGGAGTGTGCTAAATTATAGATTCTGGGTTATCTTGGATATTCTAGTTGAAGATAAAATTTTCTTATTGTGAATTTAATTTGGAGCTCCATGAAACCAAAGGCCATAATTTTTTTTCTTAAATCGTATTTTCTAAGGACCTAGAAAATATTAAAAATTATGTTTTGGAACTTGATAATGTATAAATTTTGATATAAATTCCTTTGGTAAGTATTGGACTTAGTTGTATTGGATGAAATTTTTATAAGGAGAAGAGATTGTAATATCTCGGGTATTTATTTTCTATATAATAATTAATTAAATTAATAAGAATTTTTTTATAGAGTTTAAAAAATAAATATATTTATTTTATATACAGTGGTTTTGAATGGAGATTGCTGGTTTGATTGGGTATTTATATAAGTTGTTATGTGCGGTAGTTTAAGTTTGTTGGTTATTTTTCTTTGCCGAATTGCTTTGTGTGGTGGGATAGTGTTGTTGTTTCTTGATGATTAAGCAACTGATTGCATTTGTTAATACTGTGCATTTTTTTTTCCAATGGTGGTGTTATTTAGTAGGGACGAATACTGCTTACGAGCTGAATCATCTGCTAAGGGTTCTATACCTGAAACTGCAGCCCAAGTTTTGCAAAAAGAGCCTGTATATATTACAAGCCCATATACGGAAGCAATTTTGCCTCTGGAAGATGAAGATGATCATTGGATCAATGATCCATTTTATATCAAACAAAAGTATATGGATCAGACTTCGTATCCCATACCTGAGTACAAGTACCGGTATATATATGAAGAAATTTTGAAAACTATCGGATCAGTGGAAATACGCCACTTTTACCCGAATAATCGGGTTGGTCAACAGATTAATTATAGTCAGTGTTTTATCTCTAAGATCTACACGTTAGTTGACTGGGGTAATGACCCTATCAAAACCAGAAAACTTAGGATCCCTTATAATCCACAGAAAGAATACTCTTTTAATTTCTGGGACTATGTTAATGTGTGGAAATACACTTTTCTCTACAAACAAAAATGCCAAAAGAAAACATTCCTGATTCATAAGAATTAGAGAAGACTTTTTCGAAAAAACCAAAGTAATTCCCCGCTGGTTCTTTAAACAGTGGCAATTTCTTGGTCCACCTATAGATCTCACACCTCCTCATTTGCAGGAGTTATATGATTCTTGGGTTGAGGTTCATCCTCTACTAAGCGATTTAAATACGAAATCGTTTGTAGGACAGTCCCAATTCTATTTTTGGGCTGAATTTAATATCCCTTGGATTTGGAAATGGGGATTAACAGTCAGTGAGGATGATCTAGGCATTCCTCATTTAATGAGAACTTTTCACTTTCAATGGTGGAAGCAAATTGATTTGCTTGAGTTTATTTCTAAAATTAATAAGGTAACGTTAAGTTTCAAACAAAAGCAAGTGGCTCAAAGCCCTGATCAGTCTGACTCTAAGTCCAATTATATGACAAGGCTTAAATTGGGTATTAAGCGGAGACATCCAAATATCTCCAATAGAGCCCTATTAGCCAAATGTCTGGAATATCTTCAGAATGAATTCAGTGATGAATTCGAATATGAAAAGCTTAATCAGCACAAGTCTGCTATGTCTCTTGATTTTTGTTCTGCCCATTCAGGAGATGACACCGTTTTAGCTGGAGAAAGCCAGAATCCTGAGGACGATCCTCCACCAGACGAAGCTTTGGGAGCAGCCATTGATTTGCTCCGGCAGAATAAAGGCAAGGGTATTGCATCAGATTAAGGGATCGTGGACAACTGTCTACCCAAAGCTGGCCGTCAATGTGCCAGGATTCCTCCTGCTTGCCCAAGTGACAAATTCACTTTCCAACTCCACAAAGTGATAAATTCACTTTCGGTGCCACTACCATCTCTGTCACCATTGTTGGCCGACCGACTGCACCTCCACAGCACACGCAAACAACAATGGTATAGCTTTGTCAAAAAGATGTACAGTAAAGCAATAATATCAGATTCCAAATTGTAAATTTTCGGGTCCGAATAGTATTTTCTATTCTATTTAAGTGGTAGTCTATGGCCTGTCCAGACACGCTTCGCACTAAGCCTACTCCGAGTTTTGTTTGTAATCTACTTTTTTCGATCTTGTACAAATCATCTGTAATAAATTCCATCACTTGCTCTTTGAAAAAATTCCACAATCTTCTGCGTAAAAATTCCACAATCTTCTGCGTACTGATATTTGGTATCAGAGCCAAGTTGTATATGCAGTTCTAAACTGCTTTCCTCTAAGGTGTGTATGAATGAAATATTACTTTTTTTATTATGAAATATTGCAGGTTGATGTTTCTGTCTGAAGATTAAGCATTATCGTTGTCCTAGAATCTTGAAATGGGCTCACCACCATCGTTTTAGTTATTTATGTCATGCATATCCGTGCTATCATTGAATGTCATGACATAACTTTGGAATGTGAGCCTACTATTTTTCTTAGTTCTCTATTTAGTTGGTGTGTCGACGTGCTCATTGAGGGCCTTCCGGAAGCATATTATGGGCCCTGTAACATTTCCCGGATCAAAAGTTATGGCCATCTGAAATTTTGCCGATAAAAACTCCAAAACAACACACCTGGGGCTCCAATCCCTTCCCCCGGCCCCTAAACTAACTAACGCACCCACATAATTTAGGATTATTCCTTATGTTGTGTGGATTTATTATTATTATCATTATGGATTCTAAAATACGCACGAGGCTTTCCCTTGGATTCTTAACAAGTAAATATCTTGGATATTTTTGCGAAGGATTCTAGAGAGCCTTAATCTTCGCCGTCCATTGAGGAGGTAGAGGGCTATAAATAGAGGTCAACCCTCCCATCTGTAAGCATCCAAGTTTAAGATGGAAAATTGTAAGCCCCTGACCATTGTAACACCCTCTACGCAATCGTCTTTTATTTTGTAGTAAATTATTCGAAGCAATTACCAAACAGAAAAAATGATTACGAAGAGAAAAAAAGAAAAAATATATGTCGTCAAAGTAACCTCAATTGTGTAGATTTGTTTATTCCGGGATATGAAGACGTGTATGTTCATTATTTATGTGAGCAATGACCAACCCAATGGAAGGTTATTGATTGGCCAAACATTAAGGATACCTGCGGGAATAAATATCTAGTTACCGTGTGAACAATGACTTGGGCCAAAAGAAGTCATTACTTGACAGGATTTATCATCAGCACTTGATTACTGCATGGAAGGTACCACTTACAAGTTGATGTCTCTGTCCGAAGGCTAGACATTAATGTTGTGCTAGATATCTTGAAATGGGCCCGCCACCGTTTTTTTCGGTAATTATGGGCCCGCCACCGTTGTTTTAGTTATCTACGTCATAAGTATTTGTGCCATCAATGAATGTCATGACACAATTTTGGATTATGAGCTTACTATTTTTTATTTTTTTTTATAGTTCGCTACTTAGTTAGCGCATCGGTGGGCTCGTCGGGAGCTTTCCAGAAAACATATGATGGGCCCCGTAACATTACCCGGATCAAAAGTTTTGGCCATTTGAAAATTTACCGGCAAAAATTCCAAAACAACCAACTGGGGGCTCCAATCCCTTGCTTGGACCCAAAACTAGCTAACACAACCATAGAATTTAGGATTATTCCTTGTGTTATGTGGATATCTTTTGGATTATTCCTCTGGATTCTAACATATGTGGGAAGCTTCCTTTGGAAGCTCATTGAGTAAATATCTTGGATACTTTTGCAGCGGATTCTAGAACTTCAATCTTGATAGACAAACAGCCCTAAATCTAGTTTCAGGGTTTGAAGGTACCCTTCGTGGTTGGTGGGGTCATGTTCTAAGTGATGAGCAAAGAGATCTAATTCTCCGCGCTACCAAAATTAAGCAAGAGACTGTAGTTACCCCGCAGTCATCTTCTACTGTTCCGATTCATGAAGAAGATGTAGTTTATACACTGATCTGTGCGATCATGAAACATTTCACTGGTCAAATAACCAGTAAAAGTGAAACCATTAGGACACTTCTTCAGAATTTAAAGTGTCATTCCTTAAGTCACTATAGATGGTATAAGGATACTTTCTTAGCTCGCGTAGTACAATTAAGCGGTGCTGGTGCAGACCATTGGAAATCTAAATTTCTTGATGGTCTTCCTTCTCTTTTTGCCGAAAAGGTTAGGCAATCCATTAGATTAGCCACCAATAGTGCTATCATACCTTATGCACATCTCACTTATGGTAAATTATTTTATTTTTGTGAACAAGAGGGTTTAGCTCTCTGCAATGATCTTAAACTTAAAGGTCAATTAAAGAAACAGAGACTTTCTGAACGAAATGAACTGGGTGATTTCTGCGATCAATTCGCCTTCGACATTCCTATGTCTAAGCTGTCAAAAACCTTTCAAACATAAGACTAGGAAATCTAGAAATTATTCTTACAAACCTAGGAAAAGAAAACCTCTAAAGGATTTCTATAAGCCCTCTATTCCGACTTCTAGATCTAAGTCTAGATTCAAAAAATCTCGCGCTCCAATTCGATGTTGGAAATGTGGAAAACTTGGTCATTTTGCCAATAAATGTTCTCTTAAGAAGAAAATCCAAGAACTTCATATAGATGAAGACTCTAAGTAGAAAATTCAAGCTCTCGTGTTAGAATCAAATCCACCTTCGGATAATGAAGATAGTCAAGAACCTCTAGAATACGAATATTGTAGTGATAGTTCGCAGTCTGACTGTCATTGTAAAACCTCTATTGAAATTGACACTGCCATAGCAGCCATGCAAAAGATGAAAATTTCTGTCTTAACCCAAGATCAAGATGATTTGATTACTCTGGCCTCTAAGATCCAGAATCCAGAACTCCAAAGGCAAATTCTTACCTCTATTATAGAACCATCTGGTCAGTCCTCCAGTTATAAACCAGAAGGTTATAATATGAAGGAAGTAGTTAGACGTCTTAGTTCAGACCCTCTACAGTGCTTTCAACCTGAATCTATTCAGGACCTGAAAAGAGAAGTTAATCTTCTTAAAACCGAGATTATCGCAAAAAAGGAATTTCTTCTTTACTTGAAAAAGGTTTAATAAGTCTTTACTTGAAAAAGGTTTAATCAGACCTTCACACTCCCCATGGATTCATTTGACTAGGATGAGCTTTAGTGGTAATTTGATTTTCATTAAAGCTATCTCCATAAGGAAGATAAACAGAATGCTGTTTTCGATTCCAAAAAGCATTTGGAATATCAGAACAAACTTCATTAAGAAATTCATTTTGAAGTTTTAAAATCGTTTCTTTGAGAAAAGGTTTTTGCAAAGATTCAGAAATAGTCATTGACTGAATTTCTGATTGAAGAAAACAAATTTTTGATCTTTCAAAACAATATGTTCTAATTCATTGAGAAGTAGAGTTTGAGGTTCAGTTATAAACTGAAAAGAAAGATTTATTTTTATACTGAAAATATATTCCAGTGGAGTCAATTTTAGAAATTGGCATAATTTTTCGGAAAAAAAGGAGTTCCGAGAATCACATGTTGAGATAAATTCTTAACAAGTAAAAATTCAGTAGGAATACAAATATCAGAATTACACACAGAAACATTTGTTAATTTATAATTAACATGCAACTTATTATTGCTAGCAGAAGTAAGAGATTGAGTTGTTTTTTCAAAATAGTTCGTAGGAACTAATCCTTCATTGATGCAATTTAGATCTGCACCACTATCCATTAAGGCAATAAGGTTTTTAATAACATAAGATTCATTTATAATGATCTTAACTTTTACTAACCGTTTTTGAATGGTAATCCCTTTTAACTGATGTAAATAAGGTTGATCTTCTTTCTTAGAGGAAGAAATAGGACAGCTAGTTTGACCAGCTTCTAGACGTGAAATTCTTTATTGGGTCTGATGAGATTCTGCTTTGAGAGCGATAATCTTGGTTTTAAGAAGATTAACTTCTCTTTTCAGGTCCTGAATAGATACAGGTTGAAAGCACTGTAGAGGGTCTGAACTAAGACGTCTAACTACTTCTTTCATATTATAACCTTCTGGTTTATAACTGGAGGACTGACCAGATGGTTCTATAATAGAGGTAAGAATTTAACTTTGGAGTTCTGGATTCTGGATCTTAGAGGCCAGAGTAATCAAATCATCTTGATCTTGGGTTAAGACAGAAATTTCCATCTTTTGCATGGCTGCTATGGCAGTGTCAATTTCACTAGAGGTTTTACAATGACAGTCAGACTGCGAACTATCACTAGAATATTCGTATTCTAGAGGTTCTTGACTATTTTCATTATCCGAAGGTGGATTTGATTCTAACACGAGAGCTTGAATTTTCTACTTAGAGTCTTCATCTATATGAAGTTATTGGATTTTCTTCTTAAGAGAACATTTATTGGCAAAATGACCAAGTTTTCCACATTTCCAACATCGAATTGGAGCACGAGATTTTTTGAATCTAGACTTAGATCTAGAAGTCGGAATAGAGGGCTTATAGAAATCCTTTGGAGGTTTTCTTTTCCTAGGTTTGTAGGAATAATTTCTAGATTTCCTAGTCTTATGTTTGAAAGGTTTTTGACAGCTTAGACATAGGAATGTCGAAGGCGAATTGATCGCAGAAATCACCCAGTTCCTTTCATTCAGAAAGTCTCTGTTTCTTTAATTGACCTTTAAGTTTAAGATCATTGCAGAGAGCTAAACCCTCTTGTTCACAAAAATAAAATAATTTGCCATAAGTGAGATGTGCATAAGGTATGATAGCACTATTGGTGGCTAATCTAATGGATTGCCTAACCTTTTCGGCGAAAAGAGAAAGAAGACCATGAAGAAATTTAGATTTCCAATGGTCTGCACCAGTATCGCTTAATTGTACTACGCGAGCTAAGAAAGTATCCTTATACCATCTATAGTGACTTAAGGAATGACACTTTAAATTCTGAAGAAGTGTCCTAATGGTTTCACTATTACTGGTTATTTGACCAGTGAAATGTTCCATGATCGCACAGATCAGTGTATAAACTGCATCTTCTTCGTGAATCGGAATAGTAGAGGACGACTAAGGGGTAACTACAGTCTCTTGCTTAATTTTGGTAGCGCGGAGAATTAGATCTCTTTGCTCATCACTTAGAACATGATCCCACCAACCACGAAGGGTACCTTCAGACCCTGAAACTAGATTTAGGGTTGTTTGTCTATCAAGATTGAAGCTCTAGAATCCGCTACAAAAGTATCCAAGATATTTACTCAATGAGCTTCCAAAGGAAGCTTCCCACATATTTCAGAATCCAGAGGAATAATCCAAAAGATATCCACATAACACAAGGAATAATCCTAAATTCTATGGTTGTGTTAGCTAGTTTTGGGTCCAGGCAAGGGATTGGAGCCCCCAGTTGGTTGTTTTGGAATTTTTGCCGGTAAATTTTCAAATGGCCAAAACTTTTGATCCGGGTAATGTTACGGGGCCCATCATATGTTTTCCGGAAAGCTCCCAACGAGCCCACCGACGCGCTAACTAAGTAGAGAACTATAAAAAAAAAATAAAAAATAGTAAGCTCATAATCCAAAATTGTGTCATGACATTCATTGATGGCACAAATACTTATGACGTAGATAACTAAAACAACGGTGGCGGGCCCATAATTACCAAAAAAAAAAAAACGGTGGCGGGCCCATTTCAAGATATCTAGCACAACATTAATGTCTAGCCTTCGGACAGAGACATCAACTTGTAAGTGGTACCTTCCATGCAGTAATCAAGTGCTGACGATAAATCCTATCAAGTAATGACTTCTTTTGGCCCAATTCATTGTTCACACGGTAACTAGATATTTATTCCCGCAGGTATGCTTATTGTTTGGCCAATCAATAACCTTCCATTGGGCTGGTCATTGCTTGCATAAATAATGAACATACACGTCTTCATATCCCGGAATAAACAAATCTACACAATTGAGGTTACTTTGACGACATATATTTTTTCTTTTTTTCTCTTCGTAATCATTTTTTCTGTTTGGTAATTGCTTTGAATAGTTTACTACAAAATAAAAGACGATTGCGTAGAGGGTGTTACAATGGTCAGGGGCTTACAATTTTCCATCTTAAACTTGGATGCTTACAGATGGGAGGGTTGACCTCTATTTATAGCCCTCTACCTCCTCAATGGACGGCGAAGATTAAGGCTCTCTAGAATCCTCCGCAAAAATATCCAAGATATTTACTTGTTGAGAATCCAAGGGAAAGCCTCGCGTGTATTTTAGAATCCATAATGATAATAATAATAAATCCACACAACATAAGGAATAATCCTAAATTCTGTGGGTGTGTTAGTTAGTTTAGGGGCCGGGGGAAGGGATTGGAGCCCCAGGTGTGTTGTTTTGGAGTTTTTATCGGCAAAATTTCAGATGGCCATAACTTTTGATCCGAGAAATGTTACAGGGCCCATAATATGCTTCCGGAAGGCCCTCAATGAGCACGTCGACGCACCAACTAAATAGAGAACTAAGAAAAATAGTAGGCTCACATTCCAAAGTTATGTCATGACATTCAATGATAGCACGGATATGCATGATATAAATAACTAAAACGATAGTGGTGAGCCCATTTCAAGATTCTAGGACAACGTTAATTCTTAATCTTCAGACAGAAACATCAACCTGCAATATTTCATAATAAAAAAAATAATATTTCATTCATACACACCTTAGAGGAAAGCAGTTTAGAACTGCATATACAACTTGGCTCTGATACCAAATATCAGTACGCAGAAGATTGTGGAATTTTTACGCAGAAGATTGTGGAATTTTTACAAAGAGCAAGTGATGGAATTTATTACAGATGATTTGTACAAGATTGAAAAAGGTAGATTACAAACAAGACTCGGAGTAGGCTTAGTGCGAAGCGTGTCTAGATAGGCCACAGACTACCACTTAAATAGAACAGAAAATACTATTCAGACCCGAAAATTTACAATTTGGAATCCGATATTATTGCTTTACTGTACATCTTTTTGACAAAGCTATACCATTGTTGTTTGCGTGTGCTGTGGAGGTGCAGTCGGTCGGCCAACAATGGTGACAGAGATGGTAGTGGCACCGAAAGTGAATCTGTCACTTTATGGAGTTGGAAAGTGAATTTGTCATTTTGTGGAGTTGGAAAGTGAATTTTTCACTTAGGCAAGCAAGAGGAATCCTGGCACATGGACGGCCAGCTTTGGGTAGACAGTTGTCCACGATCCCTTAATCTGATGCAATGCCCTTGCTTTTATTCTGCCGGAGCAAATCAATGGCTGCTCCCAAAACTTCATCTGGTGGAGGATCGTCCTCAGGATTCTGGCTTTTTCCAGCCAAAACGGTGTCATCTCCTGAATGGGCAGAACAAGAATCAAGAGACATAGCAGACTTGTGCTGATTAAGCTTTTCATCTTCGAATTCATCACTGAATTCATTCTGAAGATATTCTAGACATTTGGCTAATAGGGCTCTATTGGAGATATTTGGATGTCTCCGCTTAATACCCAATTCAAGCCTTGTCATATAATTGGACTTAGAGTCAGATTGATCAGGGCTTTGAGCCACTTGCTTTTGTTTGAAACTTACCGTTACCTTAGTAATTTTAGAAATAAACTCAGGCAAATCAATTTGCTTCCACCATTGAAAGTGAAAAGTTCTCATTAAATGAGGAATGCCTAGATCATCCTCACTGACTGTTAATCCCCATTTCCAGATCGAAGGGATATTAAATTCAGCCCAAAAATAGAATTGGGACTGTCCTACAAACGATTTCGTATTTAAATCGCTTAGTAGAGGATGAACCTCAACCCAAGAATCATATAACTCCTGCAAAGGAGGAGGTGTGAGATCCATAGGTGGACTAAGAAATTGCCACTGTTTAAAGAACCAGCGGGGAATTACTTTGGTTTTTTTTCGAAAAAGTCTTCTCTAATTCTTATGAACCAGGAGTGTTTTCTTTTGGCATTTTCGTAGAGAAAAGTGTATTTCCACGCATTAACATAGTCCCAGAAATTAAAAGAGTATTCTTTCTGTGGATCATAAGGGATCCTAAGTTTTCTGGTTTTGATAGGGTCATTACCCCAGTCAACTAACGTGTAGATCTTAGAGATAAAACACTGACTATAATTAATCTGTTGACCAACCCAATTATTCGGGTAAAAGTGGCGTATTTCCACTAATCCGGTAGTTTTCAAAATTTCTTCATATATATACCGGTACTTGTACTCAGGTACGGGATACGAAGTCTGATCCATATACTTTTGTTTGATATAAAATGGATCATTGATCCAATGATCATCTTCATCTTCCAGAGGTAAAATTGCTTCCGTATATGGGCTTGTAATATATACAGGCTCTTTTTGCAAAACTTGGGCTGCAATTTCAGGTATAGAACCCTTAGCAGATGATTCAGCAGACTTAGAATCTGGCTGTTTATATTGGGCCATGACAGCCTTTAATTGGGCTTCCTTTTTATTAAGGTAGTCATTAAGATCAATAAAATTTGGGCCTTCTTCACCTAGAATGTTGAAGGGATTGGCTGCTGTGCCTAGAGCACCAAGATTTGACCAAGAAAATTGGCATCGCTGTCCAGTGGTCAGATTAGATCTGCCACGACCACGTTGATGGGGCTTAGATCCCCTTCCCTTACCACTCATGATCCCTGTAAAAATTCACGAGTCAAAAAGTCGGGTAGTGAATTAGATTCACCCTTTATATATTCGACTGTAAAATCGAAACAAGATAATTGAGCTTACCAACCAGCATAAATCTGTTTGGAAACTAAATTTTTTACATCCTTTTCAAGGATTTATTTTATAGCACTGCAATCAATGCGAACAAGGAAATGCTGATTTAATAAATCATCTTGGAATTTTGTGATACCTTTAACGACAGCAAGCATTTTTCTTTTGATAGATGGATATGCCATCTGGGTCGGGTTCCATTTTCCCGATGAGAATCAAATCAGAGATTCTTGATTATTCTCTGGATTGCGCTGTTTTAGAATAGCGCCATAGCAAATTTTACTGGTATCTGTCTCAACGATCTTAAACCACTTAGCATTGGCAAGTGAGAGACAAGGTAATCATTGGACTTTTGCCTTAATTTTCTGAACAGCATATGTATGTTCAGTAGTCCAAGAACTATTTGCATTTTTCTTGGATTCTTGGACAAGCGAGTATATAAAATAGCTGCATCAGTACCCAAATCCTTGTAATAATCTGAAATATAATTCAGACTACTCAGAAACCATTGTAACTGCTTTAGATCAGTTATTTGGTCTGGAAATTTTGAAGCAAATTCAATACTTCTAGTAATAGGACTTATATTCCCATGTTCAATGTTATGTCCAAGGAAACGGACATTGGTTTGGAAAAGTTTCATTTTTGGAAAAGAAATAACCAAACCACTTTTTTTTTTTTTTTTATAATCTCCTTGAAGTGAGAAAGATGTTTAAAATGTTCTTTAAGGGTTTTCGAAAAGATAAGTATATCATCAATATATACTAATATATAATTAGTATAAGGAGTGAATATAGAATTCATAATGTTCTAAAATTCAGAAGGGGCATTTTTCAAACCGAATGGCATAACATTCCATTCATAGTGTCTAAAAGAGACCGTAAAACCAATTTTATAACGATCTTTTTCTTGGACTTGGATTTGCCAATATCCAGATTTTAATTCAAATTTTGAAAATATTTTGGCATCATAAAGACGATGCAAAAGATCCTTTTTATTAGGAATAGGATACCTAATCCATTTCAAAACATTATTCAAAGGTTTATAGTTTATAACTAAACGAGGAACACCACGTTCTTTTTCTGCTGCGTTGTTTACATAAAAAGCAGTACAACTTCATGGGGAGTGTGAAGGTCTGATTAAACCTTTTTCAAGTAAAGAAGAAATTTCTTTTTTGCAAACTTCCAAATATTCTGGATTCATTTGACTAGGACGAGCTTTAGTGGGAATTTGATTTTCATTAAAGCTATCCTCATAAGGAAGATAAACAGAATGCTGTTTTTGATTCCAAAAAGCATTTGGAATATCAGAACAAACTTCATTAAGAAATTCATTTTGAAGTTTTAAAATCGTTTATTTGAGAAAAGGTTTTTACAAAGATTCAGAAATAGTCATTGACTGAATTTCTGATTGAAGAAAACAAATTTTTGATCTTTCAAAACAATATGTTCTAATTCATTGAGAAGTAGAGTTTGAGGTTCAGTTATAAACTAAAAAGAGAGAGATTTATTTTTATACTGAAAATATATTTCAGTGGAGTCAATTTTAGAAATTGGCATAATTTTTCGGAAAAAAAGAGTTCCGAGAATCACATGTTAAGATAAATTCTTAACAAGTAAAAGTTCAGTAAGAATACAAATATCAGAATTACACACAGAAACATTTGTTAATTTATAATTAACATGCAACTTATTATTGCTAGCAGAAGTAAGAGATTGAGTTGTTTTTTCAAAATAGTTCGTAGGAACTAATCCTTCATTGATGCAATTTAGATCTGCACCACTATCCATTAAGGCAATAAGGTTTTTAATAACATAAGATTCATTTATAATGATCTTAACTTTTACTAACCATTTTTGAATGGTAATCCCTTTTAACTGATGTAAATAAGGTTGATCTTCTTTCTTAGAGGAAGAAATAGGACAGCTAGTTTGACCAGCTTCTAGACGTGAAATTCTTTGTTGGGTCTGATGAGATTCTGCTTTGAGAGCGATAATCTCGGTTTTAAGAAGATTAACTTCTCTTTTCAGGTCCTGAATAGATACAGGTTGAAATGACTGTAGAGGGTCTGAACTAAGACGTCTAACTACTTCTTTCATATTATAACCTTCTGGTTTATAACTGGAGGACTAACCAGATGGTTCTATAATAGAGGTAAGAATTTACCTTTGGAGTTCTGGATTCTGGATCTTAGAGGCCAGAGTAATCAAATCATCTTGATCTTGGGTTAAGACAGAAATTTCCATCTTTTGCATGGCTGCTATGGCAGTGTCAATTTCACTAGAGGTTTTACAATGACAGTCAGATTGCGAACTATCACTAGAATATTCGTATTCTAGAGGTTCTTGACTATCTTCATTATCCGAAGGTGGATTTGATTCTAACACGAGAGCTTGAATTTTCTACTTAGAGTCTTCATCTATATGAAGTTCTTGGATTTTCTTCTTAAGAGAACATTTATTAGGAAAATGACCAAGTTTTCCACATTTCCAACATCGAATTGGAGCGCGAGATTTTTTGAATCTAGACTTAGATCTAGAAGTCAGAATAGAGGACTTATAGAAATCCTTTGGAGGTTTTCTTTTCCTAGGTTTGTAGGAATAATTTCTAGATTTCCTAGTCTTATGTTTGAAAGGTTTTTGACAGCTTAGACATAGGAATGTCGAAGGCAAATTGATCGCATAAATCACCCAATTCCTTTCATTTAGAAAGTCTCTGTTTCTTTAATTGACCTTTAAGTTTAAGATCATTGCAGAGAGCTAAACCCTCTTGTTCACAAAAATAAAATAATTTGCCATAAGTGAGATGTTCATAAGGTATGATAGCACTATTGGTGGCTAATCTAATGGATTGCCTAACCTTTTCGGCGAAAAGAGAAGGAAGACCATCAAGAAATTTAGATTTCCAATGGTCTGCACCAGCATCGTTTAATTGTACTACGCGAGCTAAGAAATCGCTTAATTGTACTATGCGAGCTAAGAAAGTATCCTTATACCTTCTATAGTGACTTAAGGAATGACACTTTAAATTCTGAAGAAGTGTCCTAATGGTTTCACTATTACTGGTTATTTGACTAGTGAAATGTTCCATGATCGCACAGATCAGTGTATAAACTGCATCTTCTTCGTGAATCGGAATAGTAGAGGACGACTGAGGTGTAACTACAGTCTCTTGCTTAATTTTGGTAGCGCGGAGAATTAGATCTCTTTGCTCATCACTTAGAACATGATCCCACCAACCACGAAGGGTACCTTCAAACCCTGAAACTAGATTTAGGGCTGTTTGTCTATCACTTATGCCATTAGCCTTTTGAACTGTGGCATAAATTGTCATTCGATGACACTGTTGAAAAGTAAGTCTATTAGATAAACCGTCTATGTTCCAAGAATAAGCTTGGCGAGGAGCAAAGGCTACTTGCTGAGTACCTAAGTCTTCTATTTCCTCATGGAGGACATCTACTGGCGTAGGCCTAGAATAGTAAAATTTTCCTAAAGGCCGAGGTGTAGTTGTAGAAACTAACCGATTAACTTGCGGAATATCAGGAGGTTTGGGCTCTATATCAGTTTCAAACTCAGATGAGGATGATAGACTTAAAGTCTCAATTTTTAGAGTTCCAAACTGTTGTTGGATTCGATTGACTATAGAATCAACAGATAATTCGGGCTATCTAAAACCTTCAACAGGTTCTGAAATTGGCCGAATGATGGGATCTTTAAGATCAGGTTTTTTAAAGGAAACTGATTCCAAAGAAGTAGCAGATGTAAGAGCAGAAATTTGCTTTTGAACAGAGGTAAGTTTTTGCTCTATTCTTGTAAGTTGAGCACCTAGAGTACTCATAAAAATATGAGAATAATTAAGTTGCTTAAACAACAAAACTATTCTGGTAAATCTTGGTTAGGAGGTTTTCCCACATAGGCAGTAGCTTCTAAGTAGGGTGATTGAAGAACTATAGACTCAGACGGAGGATGGACAGAACTTACAATTCGACCATCTTTGGTTTGCCAGTTTTTCTCCAAAACATTTATTTGTTCTTGAAGAGTTTGCAGGTAATATGGCAAAAACCAAGGGATAAAAAATTGAATTTTGTCAGTTTATGCCAGCGTGGAGTAATA
The DNA here is from genome assembly GCA_019916065.1 of Vitellaria paradoxa. Lineage (NCBI taxonomy): Eukaryota > Viridiplantae > Streptophyta > Magnoliopsida > Ericales > Sapotaceae > Vitellaria > Vitellaria paradoxa. Next base: position 32,131,789 of record CM034234.1, read on the forward strand.
CTGAATTTTATAAAATTCTCGCTGTTCTGACGTAAAACTAGAAAAATACCAGTTTCTAAAAGTTTGATTTCTAGGATCTTCGAAATCATTGGAAAGGTGAACTCTTAGAGGGCTGCCAGGAGTTAAATCTAACTTACCTTGTAAGGTAAGTGTTCCTATATAAGGTGTAATATTCATCTAAGGTAGTTGGAAACTCATCTCAGATGAGGTTGGAGAAGTAGGTCTCTTAGTAACCAAACTAGACTCTGGTTCTTGGCGATAGACACCTTGAGGAATTTGAGAGGAAGAAACTCTTAATCCTTGAATTTCTTCAGGAGAAATTTCAGAAGGAGATTCAGACACTCTATAAGAATGTTGAGATATCGTAGATCTAGAATCGAAAGGTTGAGATCTAATAGATCTAGAATCTACAGATACTCTAGCTGGTAAAAACCTAATTTTGTTGGTTGGAGAGAAACTAATCTCTATATCTCCAGTTTCATGCTGGACGATTTGGTCTATTTCTTGCTGAGTTGATTCTATGGGGTCAACTGCTCTTGGAAGAGTCCATTGAGAAGGAAATTGAATTTCATCCTATCGAAGCACTCGATTTGTAGCAAGATTTGAAGACAATAAATTTGTCTCAATAAAGACAGTTTGGTCTTTAAGGGTTATATGCTTAGCTCGAGGACATAAAGTTCTTAGAAGCTTGAAATGGATTCTATAGATTATGGCTATAGTCTCGGATCCAAGCAAGAAATTATACCCATGCGTCTGGACTCTCAAACTTAAAGCTTTAGAGAGATTTCTATCAATAAAGCTAAGACTTAAGTTTGGATAAACATTAAAAAAACACTGGTCCATGACATAGACTTGTCTGAATCACTCCCATAAGCGATTCTTTCCAATCTCGACATCTAGAGTCAGTAAAACTAGCTAGAAGAGAGGTATTGAGACCGGGTAAAGTCAAAGGCTTAAAGGCAACTTGAACTAACCCTATATGGAGATATTTGTAACCATGCATATATGGTGCAAGGTCTGCAAGGGCTAAAAGTTCTATGTCTTTTAGGGAGGAATCCATAGTGATGATTTCTTCCATAGTTTTAATTGCCAGTTTAGACTGATCAAAACGGTCTGTGAAACCTAATTTATAGATTTCTTTAGGAGCTACTTTAGGAATAGTCCAATCATTAAGTTCCTGGATTTTATCCGGGAATTCTACCAAAGAGGTATTTTTAGGGACAACATTAGATCTGTTTGAGCTTGTAGAAGCTCTGGAGTTGGATCGAGTAAGCCAAGACATGGAGAAAAAGTTCTAAGGTGTAGGTGAAGGAAATAAAACTTTAATACTTATGCTTAGTTTATTATGTTCTCAGTTCTTACCAAAATTTCTAATTATTCTCATTCTTATTCCAAACAACGATGCCAAAGGGGAAATACCGGCAACTCTCATGCCTTACGCTTCCTTACCAGGCGGAAAACATGAAATAAAAACAGAATAAGTAGAAGGATTATTGCAATTTTGTTCTGTCTTCGGCTATGATTTTGATGAGATTTATTTATCTCTATTTTTCTTTTTCTGTTAGATTTGTACCGATTGGAGGCTATAGTTGTGAGCTTTCTGTTTATTCGGGGTATGTCTCTTAAATTTTGTAATTATTTTTATATCAATATATATTCTTTCTTACTTTTCCAAAAAAAAGTTTTTTGTGAATTGTATGCATGGACTTATGAAGGCTTAAATGTATAAAAGTAATTTATTTAGTATTTCAGACCATAAGATATTCGTGGAGGTAAGTGGTTTAGGCCTTATCGATGGAATTGTGTTATAAATTTCGAAGATGAAATTTTTTGTAAGGAAAGTAGAATGTAATGACTCGGAAATTTAATTTCTTGGTTAAGTTATTTTTAAAATTTATATTTAATTCAGTAATAAAAAAAATTTGTTGATTTAAAATTTTTAAGGTAGTAATTAACTATCAATTTTATTGTGAGGCAATTAGGTTGTTTCAGCTTTTTTTTTGGCATTTAAATATTTTTTTTGGAATTATAAATTTGTGATGTAATTTTAATTATTAGGAGAAGCTATTAATTAAATGAAATATTAATTATTACCAAACTAAAAATGACCAACACTACTATTATATATATTATAGTTAAAGGCGATCATTTTTATAGATTGAAAATGTTAGGAATTCTATTTGTGTTTGAATTTAGTAGACTTAGGTGTGTATATGTATATATATGTATAACTTAGGTGTGTAAGTGTATATATATGTATATATATTAGTGCATGCTTTCTGTTTTAGAAAAAAAAAAAAAAAGGATAAAGAAGAGGTGATTAGTTACATAGTTGGAAGACATGAAGTAATCTAATATCTTTTAAATTCTTAAGATATTGAATTCCTAAACCCACCTGGTAAATTAAGATATTGAATTCCTAAACCCAATTGGTAAATTAAGAGTTGAAAGACATGAAGTGGTTATGTAACTTGTCTACAACTACCTTCAGCCTTATTCTTGGATGGTAACACTTAGTCAAGTGCATGGAGTCACCAATCATAACATTTCAATCAGATTATGAAAAATTAGGTGACAATTCACTAAACAAAAAGAATCTTAAATCACACCATTTTAATCTATCTAATGGTAAACCTACGACCCGTGATGCCACTAATCCTCAAGAAATGATAACCCCTGTACCTACGAGCTCTGTCCTTCTCTTTCTATTTCTTTTTCGATTTGTCTTGATCCTCTCTCTATTGTCTCGTACCCTATACTCAACCAGACATCGGCCACTAGGTGAAAACAGAGAGAAAGGAAGGTAGAGAAAAAGGAAAGAAAGAAAAGAAAGCAAGAAAAATAAAAAATGTGTTTCGAAAAATAGTCAAAATTGAATTGGGTCCAACTCGGTAGCTGAGAACATGGAATTGAGTCCAACTCACCTCAAAAAATAAGTCATTATCGAAGACCAAACTTAAAGGCCCAAAAAAATTTAAAATGATCACAAATTCAATAATTAACAAAATAAAATACCGAGGTTACAATTATTTTGTGTTATACTTTTTATATGTAAAAGACAATTGATAGATCGACAATTTCTGTTTGAAACAACTTGTTTTAGTAAAGAAATGTTAAAAGTAAAATTTATTTAATTTATGATATTCATAAATTAAGAAAATCAAATTTTAATGATTAATGTACTTTAAAAAAATATATTTATCTATATATATATCGCATAACACGAGCTCACTATTACTCTACAATATATATTACTATGGTAACTTTTGAGTTAATAACTGGCTCCAAGTGTGTAATACCATTTTGTTTTAATTTTTGAATTTGTAAAATAACAATATATATATATATATATATATATGAAAAAGCTACTAATTTTCTTCATTTCATCCTAAATGATTTCCTAAAATACTTCAATAAATTTTTTCCCATATAAATTTTATTTATAATAAGTTTTTCCTTAATGATATTGATTAAATGTATTAATTTTGTTTATTAAATAAGATTTCCTTATCTTGAATTTATATTATCCATCTCGGGAATCACTTTTTGAGTTAATAACTGGCTCCAAATGTGTAATACCATTTTGTTTTAATTTTTGAATTTGTAAAATAACAATATATATATATATATATATATGAAAAAGCTACTAATTTTCTTCATTTCATCCTAAATGATTTCCTAAAATACTTCAATAAATTTTTTCCCATATAAATTTTATTATAATAAGTTTTTCCTTAATGGTATTGATTGAATGTATTAATTTTGTTTATTAAATAAGATTTCCTTATCTTGGATTTATATTATCCATCTCGGGAATCACTTTTCTATGTGAAACTTCTATATATGTGCATTTATTATATACATTTCATCTTAGAATTATTTTCTAAAATATCTCATTAAATTCTTTCCACTTTAAATATTATTTCAGATAATGTTTTTCCTTTTTAGGTAATGATTAAAGGCATTGATTTCTTTTAAATTAAATTTTCTTTTATAATTTACGATAAATTTGTATTTTTACTTTCATGAATATTATTCATAAATTCATAGATTTTAAACATTATCATATTGAAAATGAAATTGGTACAAACAAATGCCCTTTAAGATGAAATGCCCTTTAATTAACGATTTAAGGGGATTTAAGGGGGTGTTTGGTACCCACAAATTAGAAAAAAGTTAGTTTGGTTGGCACAATAAAAAAATTTTGATCAGACTCGTTCGAACGTGATCTTACTTTTTACCTATTCGAATAGTTGTTGACAAAAAGTTGATAGAAAATTGGTAAAATTTGAAAACAAAAATTAGAAAAGGTTTGTAACGACCCATAATTCATGTAATATAATATTATCCGCTCTGAGTTTTGCAACCTTCACGGTTTTGTCTCTCTGAGACCCACACTGGCACTTTTGAAAGGTCTTGTACTATGTAGATTATTCCCATTCCACACTCAGGTAATGTAAGATAGAGGCATTGTTTCTTTACTTGACTCCCTGCTTCACTCTTTCTCTAATTTCACACCCAGGCAATGTGGGACAGAGGCATTGTTTACCACACTTCCAGTTGGGTCAGACTCTAATACCATTTATAACGACCTGTATCTATACAATACAATATTGTTTGTTTTGAACTTGGTTAGTTGTACTTACCAAAAAAAAAAAAAAACTTGGTTAGCTGCTTTTCAAGGAGTCCCCATCCCGGTAGTGCTTTTATTCAAGTACACTTAACTCTGAAGTTTCTACTAAATCTAGTGCCTTTATGACTTTAAAACACGTTGTACTTTATAGATATCGAACATTACATATATGTCACTTCCTTTTTCTAACTAGGCAATATGGGACAGAAAGCATTGGCATATATGTAATGTTCAATATCTATAAAATTCAACACGTTTCAAAATTGTGAGGGAACTAGATTCAGTGCAAACTCTAGAGTTAAGCGTACTCGAGTGGGAGCACTACCAAGATGGAGGGACCCTTGGAAAGTAGCTAACCAAGCGCAAAGCAAATAATATTGTAATATGTAAATGTGGGTCGTTACAAAATCGACAAAAGTTGGTAAATGTTTGGAAAAAAAAAAAAAAAAGAACCAAACGCACACCTCCTAAATGCAAGAACTTCTTTTTGTATTTAAATAATAAGAAAAATAATTAATCAATGATTTGAAAGATATTAACATACTAGTTAAAAAATATATATTTTAATTTGTTAAATATGTAAGAACCAATGATTACTTAACACACTTAATTTTATATTTCAAAAATTCTAAATAATAGAAAAATAGATTAGGCCTTTGAAACTCAAGCATCTTATAACAAATTCTAATAATATCACGTAATGCACGGAATTTATGTATAGTTGATAACAATAAAAAAGTGTGCCTTTAATCAACAATTTATTTAAAATAATTTTATTTTGATTAAATTATACATGTTTAACTAAATTAGGATAAAAGCACACATTATTACTATGTGTGTGATAATAATTTTTTCTCAATTTTTTTCTCTTCTTATTTTATACTCAGTGTTTTTTTATTTCTATGAATTATTTATAGAATAATAAGTTAGAAAGAGAAATTGAGAAAAGTTATGGGGAGTTGGATATCTGTAAAATTAAAAAATTGCATGGAGTTTAAATTGAAAAAGAGAGAGAGAGAGAGACCAAACTGATTTTCCCTTATATTAGTAAAAATATATATGATAGGACATATATATATTTGGGCTAGATACGTATATATAATTTTGAATTTATAGTTATCAAGCGAATGTGATTTAATTTGATAACTAATAGCAATTGCTTCATTAACTTTGAAGCTAAATTATAAATCTTAGTGAAAAAAAAGTAAAAATTATAAAAGTCTGTTTGATAATCAATAATAATTGAATTTTCAAATAATGAGAAAAAGGTAGGTAAATTAGAATGTTTTAATGCAAGTCGTAGTAAATAGTAATATTAACATATATTAATCATAAAACTTCTAGATGTTTATAATTTTATATGAATATTTTTTGTTCATAAATATGTATTAAATTATAGGGTTTGTGGGATTTTTAATAATTTTTATATTAAATCATTAAAAATATTAGGTATTTATGATTTTTATGGGGATTTTTTTGGTCAAATAATTGAGTATTAAATTATGAAATTTTTAGGCATTTATGATTTTTATGAAGACGTTTTTGTCCATAAAATGTTTTTTGATGCATTAAATCATTGGAATTCATGGGTACTTATGATTTTTATGATGATATTTTTGTCAAAAAATTATATATTAAATCATGAAATGTTTTTAATACTTATGATTATGAGGACATTTTTGTCCAAATAATATTTTTCAAATGTTGATACTTTTATATAATTGTACTAATATTTTTAATGTATAATATCACAAGAATTCTTAGATATTTATAATTTTTATGAGAATATCTTTGGTAAAAAAATTATATATTAAATCATGAAATTTTTTAAGTATTTATAATTTTTATGAGAACATTTTGTCCAAAATGTTTTCAATATATTAAATCATTGAAATTTTTAGGTATTTATGTATGTATGAGGATATTTTTGGTAAAAAAAATATGCATTAAATTATAGGAATTTTTAAGTATTTATGGTTTTTATGAAAACAAATTTGTCAAAACTTTTCAAATATTCATCTATATAATAAAATAGGATAGTTTTTTGAAAATGTCCCTCTCATAAATTAAGATCCAACAGTTAAGAATTATTTTTCTTTCCTTCAACGATTAAGATTATTTTTATATTTTTAACTTCCATTCAATTTTTATTTTAATGGACCTCACTATCATCCATCTCACAAAGTTTGGATATTTTAAATTTCATCATATTCTAAGAATGGAGATCATATGTAAATCAAAACTGTCAACTTAAAAACCATCCAATTATAGATTCAAATCAAAACACCATAATTTGTATTTCTTTTTTATGGTGCTTATCAAAAATTAATTGGAGAGGGAGAGAGAGAAAGACCAAAATACATGTAATAACTATTAGAGTTTAAAGTTTTGGAAAAAACTAAAATACATGAATTTTTATAGCTTTTTCAATTGGAACCTTTTATTTTAAGTTTTAACTATATAAAAAACTTAATACTAATTTTATTCAGAGTGCTATAGCCACGGGTTATTTTTAATACTTTTATATAGTATATACACATGTATATATAATATAATATAATATATAATAAAAATGTTTTCTACATATTAAATCATTAGAATTCTTAGGTATTATAATTTTTATGAGGATATTTTTGATAAAAAATATATATTAAATTATGAAATGTTTTAAGTATTCATAATTTTTATGAGGACTTTATTTAAAAAAAATAATTTTCAAATATTCATACTTTTACATAGTAGTAAAATGGGATAGTAAGATATGTATATACATGTATATATGTAATATAATAAAATATATAATAAAAAAAGTTTTTAATGTATTAAGCCATTAGAATTCTTAGTTATTTATGATTTTTATGAGAATAATATGTAATAAATCATGGATCTTTTTTTGTTATTTATGATATTAGGATACTTTTGGTAAAAATTAATATGTACTATAAATCATGGAGATTTTTAGGTATTTATGATTTTTATGTTATGAGGACATTCTTGATAATATATATATATGTATTAAATCATTAGACTTTTTTGGATAGTTATGATTTTTATAAGAAGAATTTTGTTTAAAAAATATTTTTCATCTATTTGTACTTTTATATAGAAAGTATTAGTAGTGTATATATAGTATATATATGTTAGGTTTATTTTCATAGTTGGCAAATTAGTGAACAAAATAATAATTTTAAACTTGTACTTTTAGACATTTGGCTAAGGTATAAAAGGTATAGGTTTGAAGAATTTTTGGAAAGTTTCCTAAAGAAGGTTGGAAATACTTTGAGAAAGTTTCTTATTGCTTAAGAAGGTTGGAAATATTTTAAGAAAGGTTTCCCAATATTCAAGGAGATTAGAAAGTCTCCTAAAAGATTTTAGAAAGACTCCTAAAAGATTTTGGAAGCACCAAACTATATAATCCTTTTTAGGATTGGATTGCTGACATGCTCTATAAATAGAGCTCTCCTCCTAGGTTTTCTACAGGACAGAAAATGTGAGATGAAAAGCTGTAACATTACTTCAAGAGTTCTCTTCATCTCTTAGCCAAATAACTTCACACATCTGTGTTCGTGATATTCAAGAGTTAAAGATTGGTCTTTCGCTAGTGAGAGTTCTTTGTTTGGATACAAGTAAAACTTCAACACAAGGAATCGAGGAGTTTCAATTGGGCAACTTTGTAACCTGACTTATATAGTGAAAGAAGTTTGTGGTTTTTCCCAGTTTGGGTTTCCATGTTAACATCTTTGTCTTACTTTATTTTTTTGCACTTGTTTGTTTAGCAGATTGTTTGATACTATTGTTTCACGTATTTTTTCAGTTGGTATCAGAGTAGGTTCATCTGGGATTTTCTAAATGACAAAGACAAGACCTTAAGTACTAGTATCATGGAAGATGAGGAAATTTTTTTTCTTACCATGAGATTGAACTCACACATTCAAAAACGACAGAAAAAGAAGTCAAACCCTTCACAAAAGAATTACTTTCACAAACCTAAGAAGAAAGGTAAAGCTTCCAACTCTGGTAAAGATAGTGAAAGCAAATGAGAAGGTTCGAAGAATAAAGGAATTTAGTGCTTTAAGTGCTATAGCTATGGACACATCTCCCAAAATTGCCTTAGTCGAAAGAAAAATCAAATATCAAAAAAAGTTTCAATGTTACTTGGGATGATTCTGACAAGGAGTCTACGAAAACAAAATCTGAAAACGATGACTCCTCTAGCAACTTCACAGCCTTCATGATATTTTTAGATGAGAAGAACTTGCTAGGTATTAATAAATTTTACAAGGACATAGGTAAGTCTAATTCTTCTGAAAATAGCCCTACTGACATTGGTAAATATCCTAATGTCAATTCAATTCATTCTTCTTCCATGTCTGATAATAAAGAATATATTAGTGAAGATGATAATATTGAATTAATTGAAATTTATCAAAAATTGCTAAAAGAAAATAGCATGTTGAAAGTAAATGTTTGAGTCTTGAAAAAGGAAAAAAATGACCCTTGTCAGTAAGTGTGAAAGTCTTGTAGCTCAACACAGTGAATTAGATGACACTTTACACAAGCTGGAAGATGACTACGAGACTTTGAAAGACGTAGATGTGGTACTTAGAGACAAGTTGGAAGAGAAGGAGAAAGAGTGCAATAAAATTAGAGGTGAACTATATAAACTCTAAGAGAGGTTGAGCAAACCTTCAAAAAATCTACAAGAAATCCTAGGTTCTCAACAAAGGGCTGTAGATATACGAGGATTGGGATTTATTGAAACAAATGATTCAAAGGACAACAAATCAAACATTGCTTCAAAGGCATTTGTGAAGGCTTCTACACAACTATCTAATCCTACCAATCAAGCTTCCACATCTGCTCCTCCTCAAAGGAAAGAACCTACAAAGAATCAAGTCCCATTCGAGCTAGTGAAAGATAAGTCACGAGGTATGTTTAATAAATCACCTTTTGTTCCAATTTGCCATCACTGTGGGATACGTGGTCATATTCGACCAAATTTTTTTAAGTTATATGGTGTGCCTAGAAACTATTTTGACAATAATAAAAGTTTTTATCCAAAATTGTCAAATAGATTATAAATCCTTCAAGACTACTTTACCTCCTTTGATTCCAAGTTTTTTTATTCCTAGGGCGGTGAGACAAGTTTCAAACCAAAAGAAAAACTTTGAATTTGTCAAGAAAATCATTACACCTAATAAAAAAGCATTCCAAGCTAAGAAACAACAAATAAAAATTCGTATAGTTTGAGTTAGAAAAGATGATTTAAATGCATGTAAAATATCTAGGCATGCAAAATGAATAAATTTTTATGTAAATAATTGGTAATATGGTATAGACTAGGGTACGATTAATGTTTTTTTTTTTTTTTTTTTTTTTTTCTGAGTTTGTGATTACGTGTTGCATAGTTTTAGAAATGTTGATTTTTTTTTTTTTTTGCTGCTTTTGTTTTTGTTTTTTCTCTCTTGCTTCTGTCTTTTATCTATGTTAATAATCTTGTTGTGAAGTGTATTCTCTATTTGGTACCCTTTTGACTAAATTTCTAAGCCCCTCTACTACCTTAGGTTTGAATCCCTTTGGACTTCCCTAGGTGTGTGTGCCATTGCTTAGAATCTTTTTAATTAAAAAAAAAGTAGCTTGGACTAAGGGGGAGCATGATAAGTTTTTTGATTTACATTTATCTATCATATACTTTTATCTCTTTTAACTCTTGGAATTTTAGAATAAATGGATAGAACACCATTAATGTGTGTTACTTGCTTTACTTATTTTTTTTTCTTATAACACTCATTGCATGTTCATTGTTATGGTTGTAATTCTCTAAATTGTTAAAACATAAGATTGATTCTTACTCAGTACAATGTCACACTATTTCTATACTTGCCGGATTGAATTCTTTTCTTTGTCTATTTGTGTATATTGGGCTTAGCCAGTAAAAGCATGAAAGGGGCTACCTGTGGGGCTAGTGAGAAGCCTCTTGATGACATGTCAGTTGTCAAACAATCACCTTCTAGTTTAAGATGATTTAAGGGAATAACTATCTACCCATAAACATGTGAAAGCCATCATGCACATTAGGTTGCTGAAATTTATAAAAAACAATTGATAGATATAAGTTGAAATGGTTGAATTCATTTTATTTTTTCCCAATTGCAACGTATGGCCTTTAAAGAGCATTTTATCATGGCATTTATGATTTTAGTGTTCCATTGTATTTGGTTTAATGATTCTTAAAATCATACGTGCACTTAAAGTATCACTTGTATAACCTAGAGTATTATATGAGGTTATGTTAGGAGATTTTTAAGTATTGCAAGTTCATATATTGGTAATTGTTCAATTTGTTTAAATTTTTAATCTCCAAGAGTATAGTTAAAAATAGTGTGTGCGATGATTGAAGTGTGAATTAATAGTTTATTTCCTCAAACTTGGTTCACTTCTTTTGTTTTAATTTTCTTTTATGTTTTTTTAAACTTTGCTTTGGGCACACAACTTAGTGAAGTTTACAGGATTTTAAACCTACTAGTCATTGGGTATTTGGCCATGTAGTTGATAAGTCACTAGGTAACAAAAAAGAGAGACCTTGGATGTGTTTTGGATATTCTTTATTTTAGTTATAATTCTTGACGTATGTTGGATATTTCAAATGGATGGAAGCATTTTTTTTTTTTTTACTGTGGTTAGTTATTTGGATTGTTTATATATTTTCTGTTGTATCACGCCCCAGATCTTGTGACTCGAGGGATGAGTGAATAACAAAACATACCCCACACATAACCTTATTTCCCTAATTAGAGCCATGTAACCACCCTGAAGCAAGATCTATAATAGCTAACAATAAAATAATAAAAGTAAACCATGCCTCAACTAAGCTAGACCATCATGCTCTAGCACAATCCACAAAAATAAATGAACTAAGGCCTTATGACCTTTATAATCCAATCAAACAAATCGCCAAATTTAGATAAAATATACAATTCCAATTATTACTAACACTTAATTAGTTAATATACAAAAATGTTTGTGACCACAAATCAACTTCTAGTTCAGTCAATGCTCATCTAAGACTTGGGCTCAAGACCAGCAACATAATCTGTAGGAACGTGAGCACCAATTACTTGCACCCATGATACTTAATACCAACACATATAATATGTAAAGCAAAAGCATGCACTATAATTATCACAAATAAACCAACATCTTCAACTTAATTATAATGAATCTGTAGTACCTAGTATTTACTTTTGGCTATTTATGTGTGATTTGGGCCAGTAAATACTTATTTTGAGATTTAGTCGATTTATTTTACTTTTCCTGGGCTGGGTGTGGTTTGAATTGGTGATTAGTTGGAAAACTAGGCTAATAGCCTAGCCTTTTTTTGTTTTCTTTCCTTTCCTTCCTTTTCCTTTCTCTTTTTTTTTTTTCTTTCTCTTCTCTTTTGTCCCTACTCGGTTGCCAATGAAAAGGAAGAGAAGAGAGAGAAAAATGAGAGAAAAGAAAGAAAAGAGAGAGGAGAAAGAGAGTAGAGAAAGAAAAAGTGATCTAGAGTGAAAGGTCGACGGATCAGGATAGTATTTGACACCGTGAATATTGTGGTGACGTCTATTTCACGTGATTTCGCTCAATGAGGGAAAAATCTACACAAGAAGTTTGGAAGCCACAACTTAAATCTTCTCATTTCTTCTTTTCTCTTCAGATTCAAGGTAGGTAGGACTTATATTTGTGTTCTAGACGTTGCTAGGAAGATTTTGACATGTTGTATGCTTGATTTGGTTGAGATTTTGGAGGATTTGTGATATATATATGTATCTATGAATGTGTGTATATATACGTATATATATGTTGAGATCTTACATTCTTTTAAGTTACTCGTGAATCTAATGTCGTGGAAACATGTTATTTAGGTGTTAAAATGATTATTTATGGTTGATTGTTGAGTTTGGGGGCTTAGATGCGTGTTTTGGGGTTGTTTTGAAGTTAGGGTTTTGTGAAAACGAACCTGGGAGCCGAGTGCTAGGTGCTGGCATCAGGATGGCGTCGAGACGCCAGTGGGTAGAATGCTCGAAAATGCTTTGTTTTGATTTTTAAACCTTTTATTTCATACCCAAACGCATTTATGGTTGATTTTAAAATGTTAAATGAACCCTAAATCATTATCAAGTATAATGAGAATGTATTTTTATATTAAGACGATATTTACATGCATGGTTGAGCATATCATGTGCATGGGGCTAGGGTAGCATCATCTGGTTCATGTTGAGAACATTGATTGGCTGAGAGTGCCACATTTATGTTGTGACGTGCCGAGGCATGGGTTATCTATATAGACAAGATCTATAATTTAAGAAAAAGGCTAAAATGAGATTTTGAAAATACTAGATGATCCCTAGTTGATATATATGACTAGAGCTTAGTCATTTGGAGTTGGGACGTTAATATTGAGATATGATTATAAAATTTTCTCTAGATTGCAGTCAGACCCTGCTTGAGATAAGCAGATACTTGACTAGTGGTGTAACATGATTCTCTAGTAGAAGAGCCAAGGGGTGTAACACGATTCCCCAGAGTCTTACACTAATGGAGTGTAACACTGCTCCCCATTTGGTATATATATATATTGAGATATACGTTCGCCATGAGCGTAAACTGTATAGTTGGTGACCCCGTGTACAATGCTAAGCATCACCCGTCCCAAGATAAAGTTGCGGGTAGATGGAGACTAGAGGATTGCATTGGCCATTGCATTGCATTACATATACATTATTATATTATGTTTGGTTGATGTTGTTATGAGTGATGCTATATGCTTGATTATGTTCAACAGTGCACACTTGCACGGTCTTACCTATTAGGCAAGTTTACTCATCCCATCCATATTATAGGTGATACGACGAGACTAGAGAGTAGCAACCCAGAGCTGAGTTGAGATTGATGGATTGACCTAGCACGTAATTTATTCATATTTGGATGATTGTACCTTAAGTAGTGTGACCCGAGGTGTGGTTCCCAAATTCATTATATATGAGATTGTATTGTTATTGATAATGTTTATTCGATTGTATAAGCCTTGGATTGAATCACTGGGGTGTGACATTAGATTTATCATGATTTCTATCATTTTTATTTATTTAATATGGAAATAAGGGATGTGTTTAGTAACTTTGATGATTGTTATTATATTAACACTTGACGTTGGAACATGTTTTCATTTAATTTTATTAGTTCCCATATTCCCATACCGTTCGTCCCGGATAATTTTTTTTTTTGGTAGTTAATCCGTCCCAAATAATTATGTTAGCGGCGTGACAGATTGGTATCAGAGTTCTAAGTTGCGTTTACTTTTGAGTCTTAGGTAGTAAGGCATATTCATTTCCGTTGAGAATTCATCATTTATCGTATTATATTGTTGGTTTTGGAATTGATGATGGTTATATCTTGTAGAATGGCCGGGCGTGGAAAAGGTGGAAATCAAAGGAATCAATCTAGTGGCCAAAATCCTAATGCTCCAGGTGTTAGGCAAGAGGATTTTCATGAGGTGTCATTGGCTGATGGTGGTTTTTACGGCTGGCATATGAGTAGATGATGTAGCTTTTGGTGGCCTAGTGGGCCCAGATGCAAGGATTAGGTGTACTAACAGTAGCTCTTGGCCCAGCAGCAGTGGCAGCAGCTGCACCGAGAGACACATTGATTATGAGGATTATTAGTCAATTCAAGAAACATGATCACCCTAAGTTCAATGGGGAATGGAATCGAGTCGAGGTAGAAAGATGGCTTAAGGAAATTTCTAAGATGATGGAAACTTTGGGCGTGGAAGATGATAAGGTTAGGATCAGAGTTACATCACATTAATTTCAAGGAGGTGCTATTCATTGGTGGAGGTCTTACAGGAAAACTACAGATATTTACACCCCGACTTGGGAAGCATTTAAGGAAGCATTTCTTGAGAGGTTTTTCTTTACAGTAATGAGGGAGATGAAATTTAGGAATTTCTTATATTGGAACAAAGAAATTTGTCAGTGTAGGAGTATGGGAAGAAATTTATAAAATCGCCTAGATTTGCTTCGCAGATTGTGCTAGATAAGGTGGCAAGAGCTAGAAAATCTGAATGGGGTTTAAGTCCTTACATCAGGAGGCAGATCATTAGGTTAAGGCATCGACTTGTTCTAGTGTGATGGTGGTAGCTCTCGCGATAAAGCGAGATGCTATTGACTTCAGGTCTAGGGCTTCTAGAGGCTAAGGATAGATTCAATGATAGAATGTGTTGCAAGAATATAACTTTGGTTCTAGATAAAGAAAGGATAAAGAGAAGGCTAGTGGTTTTAGAAGAAGATTTCAACAATATCAGCAACTTCCCTATCAGAAAAGAAGTAGTTCTAGTTCGAGCTTAGGTTTAGGTTCATCGGGTGGTCAGCGACAACAACAGTTTCAGTCTCCCTAAAGGGGAGGATTTCAGGATCACTTTGGACAGAGACTGTGTTTCAAGTGCAATCAACCTGGACACCTGGCGGCTAATTGCCCATTTGGGGAGATGTCCCAGGGGAGTGTTGAGCCAGGTGCTCAACAAATTGGCTCTTATCAGACTTAGCAATACTTAGTGAGGCCTGCATCACCTATGCAATAATAATCTATACAACATATTCAACAATTCTAACAGATGCATGGTGATGGCAGTGGCCAGTAGGGAAAGCTCAGAAGTGATTACAGCTCAAGAAGTCAGGGGGTTTAAAGGCGTGCCTACGCACTTGCACAACGAGATGAGACTCTAGACGCTTCTATGATAGGTGGTACATTTCTTTTGTTTAGCACCTAGGTATATATTTTGTTTGATACCAACACATCATATTCATTTATCTCGCATGCTTGTGTAAAAACTTTGGGCTTGACACCCGAGAGGCTGGAGGAACCTATGTTTGTAGATTCTCCAACAGGTAGCAGTTCTTCAATGAATTGGATCTATAAGGATTATGTTTTATAGTTGGGTGATGTCCAGTTATGGATTGACTTGAGAGTTTTGAAGATGAAAGAATTTGATATGATTTTAGGAATAGATTGGTTGTCCACTTATCGGATGACGATATATTATTACTGTAAGTTAGTAATGGCTATTTTCCTGACAGCACTATGGTTAGGATTCAGGGTGAGGCAAGGGCAGTTTTACCTTTTCCATTATTTGACACTAGGTGTGTGGAGAAGTTTTTTGGTTTATTGGTCAGTTTGAGGTTGAATGAGAAAGACTCCAAACAGTTCCTTCCAAGAGTTGTTTGTGAGTATGAAGATGTATTTCTTGAAGAATTGTGAGAGTTACCTCCATAGAGGGAGATTGATTTTTGTATAGTTCTTGTGCTAAGAGTTTCTCCTATTTCTGTGTTACCATACCGTATGGCGCCAGCAGAGTTGAAAGAATTGAAGGTTCAATTAAATGATTTGTATGCCCGAGGTTTTATTCGACCTAGTACGTCACCGTGGGCAGCATCAATAGTTTTTGCGAAGAAGAAGGATAAGACTTGAGACTTTGTATTGATTATTAGTTGTTGAATTCGATGACTATTAAAAATAAATATACATTACCGAGGATATATGATTTGTTTGATCGGTTGTGAGGATCAGCTTGTTTTTCTAAGATTGATCTTCAATCAGGTTATCACTAGTCGAGGATTCAAGAGGAAGATATTCCTAAGACAGCATCTCATACCCAGTATGCTCATTTTGAGTTTCTAGTTATGCCATTCGAGTTAACGTATGCTCCAGCGGTGTTTATGGATTTGATGAATAGGATTTTCTGACCCTATCTAGATTGGTTTGTGGTGGTGTTCATCGATGATATTTTGATTTATTCTCGTAATGAGTATGAGCACGAGCAACACTTGAGGACAGTTTTACATATACTTCAAGATTGTAAGTTGTATGCTAAGGCTAGTAAATGTGAGTTTTGTTTATCTGAGGTGAAGTTTTTAGGTCATGTGGTTTCAGCTGTGTTAGATTGGGCGTAGCTGTGATCTATTTTTGAAGTTCATAGTTTCTTGGGTTTAGCTGGTTATTACCGCTATTTCATCCAAGATTTTTTAATTAGCGAGTCCATTGACTCAATTGACTCGGAAAGGGCTTAAATTTGAATGGGATGATACTTGTGAGAATGCTTTTAATGAATTGAAGTCAGGATTAACTGAGGCTCCAGTATTGATTATACCTAAACGTGGAATGGGGTCTTCGGTGTATTGTGATGCTTCACGTGAAGGTTTGGGATGTGTCTTAATGCAAAGTGATCAAGTAATGGTGTATGGGTCTAGGCAGTTGAAGCTGCAATAGAGAAATTACCTACGCATGATTTGGAGTTGGCTGCGGTAGTTTTTGCTTTAAAGACCCAGCGGCATTATATATATGATGAGAGATTTAATGTTTATTCAGATCACAAGAGTTTAAAATATTTGTTCACTCAATGTGATTTGAATATGAGACAAAGAAAGTGGATGAAATACTTGGAGGATTATGATTTTGAGCTCTAGTATCATCCAGGGAAGACTAAGGTGGTGGCTGATGCTTTGAGTAGAAAGTCACATAGTTTGGCATCCATGATGGTTCGTTCTCAGTGGTGCCTTCAAGAAGATGTCGATGATTTTGAATTTTGGTGGGACGATGATGATGAAGATGCACCACCTTCTTAAGTCCTCACATCCCAAGTCCAAAATTTGGGATGTCAGTATTGACAGGTTGGTATGAACCAAAATTTGTGCTTCGTTGCCTAACCTGTCAATAGGTAAAGGCCAAACACCAAAGACTAGTTGGTTTGTTACAGCTATTGCCAGTGGCACAATGGCAGTGGGACCATGTGACTATGGATTTTGTTTCGAGTTTACCGTGGACTTGTAAGACGCATAATGCAATTTGGGGGATTGTGGACCGATTGACTAAATTAGCTCATTTTCTACCTATTTAGAATAAAGATTCTATGGAGAAGCAGTATCAACTTTATATTCATGAAATCATTCGGTTGTATTGTGTAAGACTGAGACCCAGTGTTTACAGCACATTTTTGGCATAGTTTGCAAGAGGCACTAGGAATTCAATTGTTTTTTAGCATAGCGTTTCATCTACAGACAAATAGGCAGTCGGAGCGGACTATTCAAATTTTGGAAGATATGCTCAAATCTTACATATTAACTTTAGGAGGAAATCGGGAGAGCCTTTGCCATTGATTGAATTTGTGTACAATAATAGTTATCAGGCGAGTGTTGGTATGGCTCCGTATGAGACATTATATGAATGACCTTGTAGATCTCCATTGGGTTGGGCTGAAGTTGGAGAACCTATGACAGTTGGTCCTGATTTGGTAAGACAGGCATCAGAGAAGATTCAAGTAATCTGGCAAAGACTTTTGATGGCTCAAAGTAGACAAAAGAGTTATGCTGATAAACAGAGACATCTGTTGGAGTTTTAAGTTGGTGATTTTATGTTTTTAAAAGTTTCACCAAGGCAGGGTATAGTTTAATTTGGGAAATGTGAAAAGTTTTCACCGGGGTATATTAGACCTTTTGAGGTTATTATAAAGATTGGTGAGGTGGTGTATAACCTAGCGCTTTCTTCATAGTTAGCTCGGATTCATAATGTGTTCCATGTATCTATGCTTTGGAAGTATATACCAAATCATTTTCTTGTGATTAATTAGGAAGAGTTGAACAATGAGGAGGATGTGACTTTTGAGAATTTGCTAATTGGGATAGAGGACAGGCATGAACAGGTTTTGCATGGCAAGACCATTTCCTTGGTTCACATGTTGTGGCGACACTGTGGAGTTGAGAAATCCACTTGGGAACATGAATCAGTGATACGGTTGAAGTACCCATCACTATTTTCTAATTAAAGTATGTTATATAAATTTCGAGGATGAAATTTTTATAGGGGAAAGAATGTAATACCTGGTATTTACTTTTGGCTATTTATGTGTTATTTTTGGACCAATAAATATTTCTTTTGAGATTTAGTCGATTTATTTTACTTTTCCTGGGCTGGATGTGGTTCGAATTGGTAATTAGTCAGACAACTGGGCCCAGGGCCTAGCCTTTTTCTTTTTTTTTTTCTTTCCTTTCCTTCCTTTTTCATTTACTTTCTCTTTCTTTTTCTTCTCTTTTGGCCTTACTTAGTTGCTAGGGAAAAGGGAGAAAAGAGAGAGAGAAATGAGAGAAAAGGGAAAGAGAAAAAGGAGAAAGAGGGTAAAAAGAGAAAGTGTGATCTAGAGCAGAAGGTCGGCAAATCAAAATAGAATTTGATGTTGTGAACATCGTGGTGACGTCTTTTTCGCGTGATTTCACTTGAAGAGGGAGAAAAAAAAAAGTTTGGAAGCTATGACTTAAATTTTCTCATTTCTTCTTTTCTCTTTAGATTCAAGGTAGGTGGGACTTATATTTGTATTCTAGACATTGCTAGGAAGATTTTGACATGTCGTATGCTTGATTTGGTTGAGATTTTGCAGGATTTGTGATATATATATATGTATATATATATAGATGTGTGTGTATATACGCATATATATGTAAGATCTTGCATTTTTTAAGTTATTCTTGAATCTAATGTTATAGAAATATGTTATTTAGGTGTTTAGACATTTATATGGTTGATTGTTGAGTTTCGGGGTTTAGATGAGTGATTTGGGGTTGTTTTGAAGTTAGGGTTTCGTGAAAATGAACTTGGGAGTCGAGGATTGGGTTCTGGCGTCAGGACGATGTTGGGATGCTAGCAGCTACCGTCGAGATGACGCCGGGACGCTAATGGGCAGAATGCTTGAAAATGGTCTATTTTGATTTTAAACCTCTTATTCTGGCATTAGAGACTATGGACCACTTATTCTTCCAATGTACCTTCTCACAAAGCTAAGGGAAATTGTATTAAAGAAATACTCCATCTCCAAAACTAAGCAACCATGGAAGTAGGAAGTCTCTTAGGCCACGGGTAAGTTTAGTGGGGAACATCTTACCAGCACAATATGTAAACATGCATTGGCTGCTCTAATATATCGTATATAGCAAGAACGGAATGTAAAAATCTTCAAAGGACTCTCATCATCTATTCCTATCATTATCAGCAACATAAGCCATGTAATCCGAATTAAACTTTTTCGGCTTCATGTAACTAATGTAACACAAGAGAATACTAGTTTATGTACTAATTAGGGGATTCCATTGTAAATACTACTTTTGTCACACAGGGGTATGCCCCTCAGACAATGTACATTATTTTTCTCTTTAATCTAAATATTTCTTAATTACCAAAAAAAAAGAAAAAACCCCTCTTATTCTATACCCAAACCTATTCATAGTTGATTTTAAAATGTTAAATGAACCTCAAATCATCATCAAGTATAATGAGAACATATTTTTATATTAAGATGTTATTTACATGCATGATTGAGCATATCATATGCATGGGGCTAAGGTGGCATCATCTGGTTCATGTTGAGAACATTGATTAGGCGAGAGTGCCATATTTATATTGTAACATACCGAGGCACAGGTTATATATATGAATGGGATCCATGATTTGAAAAAAAGGATAAAATGAGATTTTGAAAATACTAGATAATCCCTAATTGATATATATGGCTAGGGTTTAGTCATTTGAAGCTGGGACGTTAATTTTGAGATGTGATTATAAGATTTTCTCTAGATTGCAGCCAGACCCTGCTTGAGATGAGCAAATGCTTGACTAGAGGTGTAACATAGTTCTCAAGCAGAAGGACCAGGGGTGTAACACGGTTCCCTTGAGTCTTACACCAATGGCGATGTAACACAGTTCTCCATTTGGCATATATATATACTGAGATATACATTTGTTGTGAGTATAAACGATATAGTTGATGACCTTGTGTGCAGTGCTAAGCGTCACCTGTCCTAGGATAAGATTAGGGGTAGATGGAGATTAGAGAATTGCATTGGCCATTATATTGCATTACATATGCATTGTTATATTATCTTTGGTTGATATTATTATGAGTTATGCTGTATGCTTAATTATGTTCACCAGTACACACTTGGACGATCCTACCTACTGGACAAGTTTGCTCATCCTATCCATATTACAGGTGATCTGGCGAGGCCAGGGAGTAGTCACTCAGAGTTGAGTTGAGACTGATGGATTGACCTAGCACGTAATTTATTCATATTTGGATGACTGTATCTTTACTAGTACGACTGGAGGTATGGGTCCCAAGTTCATTACATATGAGATTATATTGTTATTGATAATGTTTATTCGGCTGAATGAGCCTTAGATTGAGTCACTGGGATGTGACATTAGATTTATTGTGATTTATATCATTTTTATTTATTTAATATGTAAATGCGGGACGTGTTTAGTAATTCTAATGATTGTTATTATATTAAGACTTGACCTTGGAATAGGTTTTCATTTAATTTTATTAGTTCACATATTCTCATACCGTCTCTCCCGGACAGTTACGTTAGGCATGTGGCAGAATCATCAATAACAAATATTAACATAATCAAATAGGTGAATAACATCTCACCACTCCATCATATTACAACATTTAAAATCAAGTACCAATCATCATTATAAATCTTAATATTTAATCCTATTATTATTTTTCTTAGCATCCTCGTTAATATCTTTCAATCACATTTTCATTTCCATTTAAATTCACAGGATGGATACAATCAATGTCATTGTTCAAGGCCATGATTAGCCACATTATACATCATCATTAAGGGCCACAATTAGTAATACTATATATCGTCATTAAGGGCCACAATTACCCATAATACACGTCATGTTGTAGACTACTAACCTACTGGCATGAATACCAATCCCTGCGCAGGTTTTGGAGTCTCTCTACTCTAGGGTAATCTCTGTACCCTTCCTATTTTCCCGTATCCTACATCCCCGGGTCACGATATCAACCAAATTTTCACTTTATCTCATTTCAATGTTATAACTATAATCATTATCATTTCACCATCTCATTCAATCAAGTAACAACTTATAACATCATGCTAAACTAACTAATGATTTCAACATATTCTTAACAACAAAATCTTAATTTACAATTTCATCATTTTCCACTTTTCTTATTCGCGTTCTCATCATTTATCATCAAAGTTTTATAATACCACAACTAAAACATCTATTATGTCATAATATCTTATACACGTTACCATATGTATTGTTCAAACAAATAAATTCTCATTTAACAAGCTTTAAACTTTCATTATTATAATAACTATTTTTATCATCATTAATTTTATCTTTAGAGTCATTTATCATAAACAACATTTCGTCATAGTATTCATGGATCCTCAAATCATAACTAAGGAACAAATAATTCCATTTCAAAATCATTAAACCCATTCTCTAGATCACAAAGTTAAATCTAAAACATACAATATATCTTAAACATGTTTAGCTCCTGATAATAAGAAAAAGACCAAATGAAGACCAAGTCTAAACAAGGTGTTTGGTGGGTGCCCAACTGTGTTTTCGCCCATGCGCCCAAGATGGCAGGTGCCCAACAGACTTTGGTCCCATGCACCCAACAGTGGTCCAGTGTGATCCCTTATTTTGATTCTCCTATTGGTTTTCACTTTCATTCTTCATAAATCCACATTTTAGCCAAAAATTTTAGAGATTCATGTTTCCATTCATACCACATAACTTATACAAACTAAATGGAACTTAAGGTTTAAGTTCTAATCACACATTACTCAAGTTCTGGGATTTTAACAACTTCCACTCAATGAACATATATATACATATATATTGGTGTCTAACTCAACTTTCTCCAACAACATATGCTTCTAGTCTTCAAACAAACCAAACAACGAATAGCAAATGGTTCCAACATACTACATATGTAGGCAAAATGTAAGTAACTTCTTACCTTATATGAAGAAACAGAGAGAATAATTAGCTGGAGAAAAATCGTAACTTCACCTACGAACTCGGAAAACTTCATACACACCGTACGCTCAAACCGTTGATCCTAACATCAAGATTTTTATATGATTATGTTCAGATTAGACTCAATTTCATTTCTGTAAGTTTAATTTGAAATCAGAGGAGGTTCGGTATACTTACTCAAAGTTGAAGTTCATCGGCTCTCCTTCGATTTTTCCTCCTTTTCTACCCTCCAACCAAGCTCTTTCTCTCTCCTCAAACCCATATACATGTACTGACACATCTTGGAGGCCAAGCTAGCAACAATACTCTATCTCCCTCCTCCTACGATCCTTGTCATAGCCCGAAATGGATGTGACAAATGAAGACATAAAACTGTCCAATTGACCAACTTATCTTAGCAAACCACAGACGCCCAACCCTTTTTGGGTGTACACTTGCCATCGCGTGCACCTAAGGAAGTCTCCTCTCATATGTGTACCCAGGGAAACTTCCTTCCGTGCACCCAAGACCTCCCTTCCTTGGCCAATTGTGTAACCTTCACATTCTTAGGCCCAACATATTTTATAAGCACAATAAGCTCAAAATTTTTAAATTCACCCAAAATAATTTTATTTATCTTCCATTCCATCATACCTATTTCCAAAATTACTTAATTATGAAAACATAAATTCTCGGGTTATCACATGTTGTTGCTTATGTTTTCTCATTTCCCTAATCCTTATTGATTTATGTTTCATTCTCCTTGCTTCTTATTTCTTAGTTTCATATTTGTAAATTTTATGACAAAAAGGGAGAGAAGAGTTTGATTATATTATTTTAAACTTAATGCTTTTCCCAAGGTGTCTTGTTTCAATGGTATGCAAGTTTATACAAGAATATTGATTAAAGGAGAATTCACAAGTTCACATATTGAGGGGGAGTTTACCTTGATTATGTTGTTAACATTGGGAAATGTTGTAATTTTTTAGATTACATATAGGAGCTTTATTTTGTCACAAAATTGCCAAAGGGGGAGATTGTTAGGTTTATTTTCATAATTGATAAATTAGTGAACAAAACAATGATTTTAAAATTGCATTTTTAGGCATTTGGCTAAGGTGTCAAAGGTATAGGTTTGAAGTTTTTTTTGGTAAGTTTTCTAAAGGAGGTTGGAAATACTTTGAGAAAGTTTTCTATTACTTAAGGAGGTTGGAAATATTTTAAAGAAGGTTTCCTAATCTTCAAGGAGGTTGAAAATTTCCTAAAAGATTTTGGAAAGACTCCTAAAAGATTTTGAAAGCAGCAAAATTTTGGAAGCAATATACTGTACAATCCTATGTAGGATTAGATTACCAAAATGCTCTATAAATAGAAATATTCTCCTAAAGTTTCTACAAGACAGAGAATGTGAGATGAAAAGTTGCTACATTACTTTAAGAGTTCTCCTCATCTCTTAGCCAAACAATTTCATAAATTTGCATTCGTAATCTTCAGGGGTTGGAGAATAGCCTTCACTAGTGAGGGTTCATCGTTCGAATACAAGTAAACATTCAACACAAAGGACCGAGGGGTGTCGATTGGGTAACTTAGTGGTTGTAATTTTGTAGCCTGACTTATATAGTCAAAGAAGTTTGTAGTTTTTCCCAATTTGGGTTTTCACATTAAAATCCTTATCTTACTTTATTTTTTTGCACCTGTTTGTTTAGCTGATTGTTTGATACTGGCACTTCACGTATTTTTCAATATACGTAATACATGTATATATATAATATATAATTAAAAATATTTTTAATGTATTAAATCATTAGAATTCTTAGATATTTATGATTTTTATAAGGATATTTTTAGTAAAAAAACACGTATTAAAATATGAAATTTTTATGTATTCATGACTTTTATGAATACATTTTTGTCCAAAAATTGTTTTTCAAGTATTAATACTCTTATATAGTAGCAAGGTATTTATGATTTTTATTATAACATTTTTGTCCAAAAATGTTTTCAATGTATTGAGTGCATGTTGGAGTGCCAAATTAAAAAAAAAGTATTTTTTTAAATTGTTAAGTATTTGGTGTGTTCTTCAAAAATTGTTAAAAATGGATAAAAGTTGGTAAAAAAAAAAGTTAAAAAATTAAAGATTTTGGACATGGAAAAAGTTAGAAAGAGCTAAAATTTTTTGAAAAAATTAAATAATTTTGACAAAATAAAATTTTTTTATATATATGATTTAAAAAAATATATATACATATACATACAAGCCTGCAACATATCCCTAGGAAACGAGTAGGATTCTCGTTCTCGGAAAGATCTAGGTAGAGTTTGGGAAGTAAAAAAATTAGTTTTTTTTTTGGTAACTGACTATTAAAAAGTTACCTTTTATGTTTAATTTATTTAATTTGTTGTTAATTTGATATTTTTATCTTTCATGATTTAAAATAAGTTTAAAATATAACATTTATTCATTAAAAAAAATTAAAAAATTGAGTAGCTAATAATTTGCCAAACACAGCCCTGGATTCCCACTTGAGAAATGCGTATAATGGTTGAGCAAAATCAACAATGTAATCAGCTGATTGAGGCTCCGTTTGGAAAACCCAGCTAGTAGTCGACTTTTTTTTAGCTTCAACAATGTTTGGTCAATTTTACCCTCTTACATTTTAACTTTCTTTTAAACTTTCAAGGATAAAAATGTCAAATTAACAAAAACTAAAAATCTACCTAAAAAAAGTCACTTTTTTCCTTCCCAAACACAGATAGCTAACCAACTTTCTTCTCAAACCAAGCCTGAATCTTCTACGACTTCAACCCAATGAGACGATGGAGAAATTGTGAATTTTTTTTTATTTTTTTGCTTTGCTGCTAAAAACTAAATAAATTGTACAAATATTGTAATAAAAAACTAATAGTAAAAATACGGATGATGAATTAAAATAAGAAAATACATATAAAAAATATAATTTAACATGAGATAAGTATATATAAAAAAAAAAAAAAAACTCTATCCAAAAAACTCTAAATCCTAAATCGCATTATCATATTATAGTTTCTTCGAATTTTTTATATTGTTAACAAATTAGTAAGATAGAAGTAGATAGATAAGATAGGGATAAATAGGGATTTGTGTTTCAACAAATTTTAAATTTTTATTTTCTTATTTGTTTAATTTATTTGTATTACTATAAATTTTAAATATTTATTTTCTTATTATTTTTATTTGTTATTATATAATTTTATATTATATAGAGTTTGAGATAGTTGTTTTAGATAAAAAGTGTAGCAAAAATTAAAAAAAAAAATCTAATGAAAACAAGAGAGAGAGCTCAAAAAGTTGTGAATTAAAAAAATTATTTCAAACAAATTTATTATTTAGTTTAAAAATGATATGCATTAAATTAAATTGATTTTACTATAAATTAGATTTAATTAATTAGGTGATTAACTTTCAAAGTCATAATTTCAAATTTTATAGTTTAGATAAGTTTAAATATGCAAGTAAATTGATTAGATTTATTTAATTCTAAATTAGAGTTTATATCTAGATCATTGTAAAAAAAAAAAAAGTTTGATAAATTAATATTTGAAAATAAATAAAGTCACGATATGTTAATATTTGAAAAAAAAAAAGTTTGATAAAGTCACGACATGTTAATGCGGTTTTAATCTTTAAATTAAATGGTAAATAGATACATTGCAATATTATAACGCAGTTTTTGATTTAGATGAAACCGCTTTATGGCCTAAACTGCATTTTAATATTATAATTTCTTTAAATTTTTTCTATTGTTAACAAATTAGTGAGATAGAGATAGACATGTAAGATAAAGGTAGATAGGTAAATAGATAAATTGTAACATTATAACGCGGTTTTTGACTTATTTGAAACTGCCTTATGGCCTAAACCAAATTATAATATTATCATTTTTTTGAATTTTTTCTATTGTTAACAAATTAGTAAGATAGAGATAGATAGGTAAGATAGGGGCAAATAGGGACTTACGTTTCAATGAATTTTAAATATTTATTTTCTTATTTGTTTAATTTATTTGTATTACTATAAATTTTAAATATTTATTTTCTTATTATTTTTATTTGTTATTATATACTTTTATATTATATGGAGTTCAAGATAGTTATTTTGGATAAAAGTATAGCAAAAATTAAAAGAAAAAAAAAAGAGAGAAAGGTCAAAAAGTTATTGTGAATTAAAAAAAAGTATTTCAAACAAAAATATTATTTATTTTTAAAATAATATATATTAAATTAAATTAATTTACTATAAATTATATTTAATTAATTAGGTGATATGGTTTATCTAAAGCTCTTGAAGTCATAAATTCAAATTTTATAGTTTAGATAAGTTTAAAAAAGTTAGATAAATTAATATTTAAAAATAAATAATTACGTAAAAAAAGATAACAATAATTTAGATTTCAAAAAACTTAAAAATAAACAATTACCTAAAAAAGAAAAAAAATAATAAGTTAAATTTCAAAAAACGGCCATGTGCAAAGAGATAAACTATCATATCATAACGTGATTTTAAATTTTTATCATTTCGCAGTTTCATCAGCCTTACTTTTTCAATTAGTTTTTTTTATTATAGTATTTCCCCAATTTGTTTGATTCTTAACAGCAAAGTAAAAATAATAATAATAATAATAATAATTTGAGAAATTGTCATAATGTTGAATACCTCGGTCAGACGTTTCCACGTGGAGCTCTACCTTTGTGATTCCAGTAATTACATAGGAATTAATTAAGATATTAACCCATGTGAAATTGACTTTTGTAATTCCATCTAGATGTTAGACTTGGGCTTGCAAGTCAACTAGAAAAGTAAACATTAGAATTAGAGGCAGTCAAAAGACTCAAAACATTCAAAAAGTCAAATACGTAGCCCATTTGATATTTTCACTTTTGGAGAATTGAAAAGTTTTGACTCGAAACTATTTTGAATGCGTTTGACCATTGATAAAGTAGGATTAATTCATGAATTATTATATTTCTTTGTACTTTTTTTTAACTTTTATATTCCCAATAAAAAATATTCTTTAAAATTGGGAGTTCCTCAAGTTAAAATGTAACTTTAAGAATTGAAATTATATTTTTAATTTTTAAATTTTTATGAAAATTTATTTGACGGAAAAAAATATTTTAATCTTAACTGTTATATGAAATCTCATATAAATTAATAATCTCAAATTCAACTTTAAATTCATAAATTTAAAATAAAACTAGAGAATGTTATCAATTTATTCGTACTTGAAATGTTTATATGACTCAAACTCAACTTTAAATTCATAAAATTAAAATAAAAGTAGAAGATGTCATCAATTTCTTTATACCTTAAATGTTTATATTTTTGGAGTTAATGAAATAAGAAAATATACATATATGTTCACTGAACAAACTAAGGTCATAGAGGTGAATTGAGTTTCCAATTCCTAACTTCCTATTATGGACGTGCACAATAATTTAAATTCTCGATGCCTAACTTAGGTTAAGGTCATCTATCATTTGCTATTATCTGGAAGACCTATTCAAAGCAACTTATTTAATCCCTCGTTTGGAATGAAACAAATACACCAAAAATGCCAAATTCACATTATTAAACTGCTAATTATTAACATTTTACTTTGTTCATCATGCACCATAGGCAATATAAATATCTATTTAATAAAAAACTCAAAAATTTAAATTTAAGATATTTAATTTTTTTAATAATGAACAAGATTATTTTTTTCTCCATTTTAGTTTTCTTCTCAATTAATTCATATAGCACTCTTTCACTCTTTCATATTTTTTTAAAATAATTTTTTATAAAAGTTTTTAAATTAATATTTTTAAACACTGTAGAAATATTTTAATCTCTTTTGATTGATAATTTTTATTTTTATAGATTATTTTTATAATTTTTTATGTAGATTTATTTTACAAATTTACATTTAAATCTTTTGCCAATAAAAGTATGGGGCACGAGTAATTCTTAATGATCATACAAAGTGTAGATATATATAAAAAATAATATAAAAAAATCAAGTTTAAAATACTGTAAACTACTTAATATATGAACAATTAAACCATCCTAAATAGCTCTATAAGTATACAACTATAAATATATAAATAAAATATTAAAAAAATCAAATAATTTAAACTTTTTGAGTGTTTGATCCTCTTAGAAGTTGGACTCAACTTTGACTCTAAAAATTATTAACTCAATAACTCCATTTAACTTTTTTTTTAACTCGATTTGACTGAAATTTTCATTTTTATTTTTAAATAAAAGCTAGTTATTAAATTATGAATTTATATCTATAGAATGACGAATTTGATTATCAGCCTAAAATCACTGACACGATGGGGTCCGTATCGAATCTAATATTAGGTACGTTTAGAATTGTATAAAAGTATATAAAATAAAATAAAATTATAAAAATAAATATCTCGTAATTTATACAGTGAGTAAAGAATTTAAATTTTACTGTTTCGTAATTTGTATTTATAGAAATTTATCAAATTTTATTTTATTTTGTTTATCTCCAAACAGATCGTTGGTACGTTTTCTAACAAATTCACTGTCCCATGACCTTATACCTTACCCTCACACATTTGGTATATTTGAAGTTGTATAAAATTCTATAAAATTAATATCTTGTATTTTGTGTAGTGAGTGAAAAAATTAAATTTATTATCTCGTAATTCGTATTTGTAGAAATTGGTAGAATTTTGTGTTATCTCCAAACAGGATTCAAGGGAGTTACAGTGAAAAATCTACTGTAGGAACTGCAGTAGAAAAATGAACGACTGAAATTTTTTTACCCTTTAATTACATGTGATCTTTAACATTTCGTATTAATTGTATTTCAATTAAATTTTTTAAACTTTTATTTTTATTTTAAAAATAAGTTTAATTAAAATAAATTAAAATCATTAAATTAAATAAAAAAATTTTAATTATTCAATTTTTCACTACAATTTTTACAGTGAATTTTTCCTTGTAACTCTCTTCAACCCCTCCAAATGCCAAATGGGCCCATTATTATTGCAAGTTGCAACCCTGGGGAGATTTTTCCAGGGTGATTTAAATGACAAGTCAAATAGTCAAAGCTGCCATTTATATTGCCATTGGGCACATTAATCTCCAACGTCGGCTCCAATACTACCGGGGCCCCACTAGCTTTTAATGTAAGCAACCACGTCTTGCCCTTGCACACAAACTCGATTTAGGGGCTCGGGGTCCCAAAAATTTTTTTTTTAAAAAAAACTAAAAGTTGGCATGAGGTGGTATAAAAATGCTACAGTAACTTACCAAAATAAATAATACAGTAATAAAATTTGATTAAAAAATTTAGAAAAATAGAATTCCAAGTGATCGCTTATTTAAGGTAAAATTTGAGTAAAAGAGTTACCTTTCGAAAAAAAAAAAAAATTGGGGAGTAAAAGAGTTAAGATTTTTTTTTTTGGGGAGGGGAAAAAATTATCTTTTTAGTAATTAGTTTTTTTATTTTTTATTAATTTAACATTTTTACCCTTTATAATTAAAAAAAAATTAAAATGTAAACTCTTAAATTTGACTATTTAAAAAAAAAACCAAAAAATCGAAATTATCAATTTTCACGTAGCAATGGTATACTACTAAAAGACATGCTATAAAAATTAATTACTAAAAATATGTTTGTGGGTCTGTCACTTTAACTTGTGAAAACATCGACTTAGATATACTTTAATTTCAAAAATAATTTTATCACATCATTGGAATAACTCTGTCTAATAAATTATTATGGCAAAAGAACAATTTTCTTGGCTAAATTTTTATGTATTTACATTTATTAGTACTCTTTTATATAAAATAACCACTGTTTTTGTTTATTTTAAATTTTATCAATAGTTTTCTATATTTATTAGGAATATTTTGATGTGATTTATCTAAATTAGAGAAATAATACACAGAGTTGGAGTTCCAAAAAAATACAAAAGTTTAGTTATAAAGCGTTCGTTCAACATCTGAAAATTTTACTTGCATAGTGGTTACGTTTACTTCTTCTTCAGAATGCTCAAGTATTTCTCCCTACTCTCCAAACACATGAAAAGGCATGCTGATTGAGCAGTGTATGGTTGATTACCTATTCGACAGTCAAATTAGGCACTGGCAATCTTAGAGTAACAACACAAGATTTTTGTGCACAAGAGTACGTACCTTTTCCGTTTATTGTTCATTAACTTATATAGGACTCAAGCTAGACCCACGATCATCGTCCTGCTTAGTCGGACCATGGTATTTATGGTTGGCTTGCTTGGACTATGGATAGAAGAGTGAGAAGTAAGTTATGTAGGCTTATCATCGTGCTCTGTCATGTGTAACTCACTATCTTCAAATTTAGGAAATGTGTTAGATGTTTGTCATGTGCATGGGCTTAGACTGACCCTTTTCAATTGCTCTTTACACTACTAGAGATTGGGCGAGTGACGAGTAGAAAACTTGGGCGACAGTTTTAAGCGGTCGCTAATAAGCGGTCGCTACAAGAATATTAGCGACCGCTTTAAGCAGTCGCTTTAATTGCTGTCGCTAATTCCGTGCGGCACGGTATCGACGAAGAGAAATTTCGCGTGACCGATTTTAGAGGTCGCTAACACTCTTGTAGCGACCATATTAGTGACCGCTTGAAGCGGTCGTTGATGCTCTAATTATATTAGGTAGAATGCCCCTCTTTTTCCTCTCCCTCCCTCTTTTTCCTCTCCCTCCCCCGCGCTCTCTCCTCTCTCCCCCCGCCCCCCGCTGTCGTGCCAGAGGTGCTCCGCTGTCTGCCATCGCCGGAAGGTCTCTGCCGGTAATGCTCTCCCTCTCTAGCTTTCTCTCTTTCTCTCTCTTGCTCTATCTTTCTCTCTCTCTCTTGTTCTCTCTTTCTAATAAACACTAATATTTTTTTTTTTTGTATTAGAGTTTTTTTGGAGGTTGACTACACCAGGTTTGGATTTTTTTTTTTTTAGTTTGAAAAATTTTTTCTATTTTCTGTATTTTTCATGTTTATTGTTGAATAAATGTAAATAAATTTTTTTTTGTTTTTGTGGTTGGGGGTTTGATGATTATCTATGCATGCATGCATGTATATATTATTGTTTGTTTAATTTTTTTTTATTTTAGTTACTCATTAACTTGTTTATTTTATATGTATATTGTGTAATGCTTTTTTTTATGTATATTACTATTTTTTTTAATTTTTTTTAATTCGCTGTTTTTTTTTCTGTTTTTTTATTTGCTGTTTTTTTTTTAATTTTCTATTTTTTAATTTTATTTTATAAAGATTGGTATGTTGGAAGAAAAAAAAAAGAGATTTTAGAAGAAAAATTTAGTGAATGGGAAAAATTTTTGTGTTTTGTGCGGTGAATAAAAAGTTTAAATTTTATTATCTTGTAATTTGTGTTTGTAGAAATTTATAAAATTTTGTATTATTTTGTTGTACTCCAAAAGTTGCTAGTACAGACGATAAATTTAAAGGATTTGGGGGAGTTATGTAAATTTCATGATTTGCAAGTTATACCGTTAAATTAAAATTTAATGATTTAAATACATTTAAATTTTTTTAATTAAATAATATAACTATATCTGTAATATTGAATTAAAATTTAATAATTTTAAAATTCTAAGGGTACCCTAAAATTTAAAATTCTGAAGATAAAATTAGAATGTTAGAATAAAATGAAATAAAAAAATACTTATTTAATTTTTTATTTAATTATTAAGATTAAAATTATAAAAATATAATGAATATTTAAATTCTTATAATTTAATTACATATTTTTAATATGATAGGTAAAATATAACAAAAATTATTAAATTAATTTTTAAAAATTATAAAAAAAATTATTTTAGAACTTGACTACGAGTTAAAAAAAAATGAGGGACTTAGAGATAAAATAGTCATTTTATAATTTTACTAAAATTAAGTTACTTGATATTAAAATAGTTATTTACTATTAATTTAAATCATAATTGTTAAATTGATTTATTATTAAAATGAAAATAAATATTTTCTAAAATTAGAGATAATTATTTTCAAAACAATGATTTATTATCAAAATGAATGATAATTTTATCATTCATTTACAAATTTATTTATTACTAAAATATTTAATTAAAAATAAATGATTTTAAATTAATAATTCGTTATTAAAATGAATAATAATTTACTACTACAAAATTTAATGAATGAGTAATTTATACAGATTAGTTGTTAATCTCAAATCAAACAAAGTTAAATTATAAGATTGAATTGTTGCACTTGCTCCAAACTCAATGTAATCATTATATGTTAAATGTTGCCTTTTTTATTCAAATATAATAAAAAATAATGCATTACCTCTTGTAACTATTGCTAGTGTAAAATTTACTCCTGTTAAATTTATAACCATTTGTTTTATCTCAATCTAAATTTACTATAAAGGATAAGACATTTAGAATAACTTTGGCATCATTCGGGACCTCGTGATATTAACTTTGTGAGCTATTAGATCAAAATTGGATAGTTTACAATAAAATTAAGTTTAAAATTTTTTTATTTTTATATATACAATATATATATATTGTATCATCTTTATTTCCAAAACTATTTATAATTAAAATGGTTTTGAGAGAAACTTTGTAGTTTTTGAATTATATTTTCCCATTTGAGGTTCTATGTTAGAGTTTGTTAAAACTTGAAAGCATCCATTGGTGATTGCAAATATGTTTTAGATCATACTCTGGAGATTTTCTGTTGTCTGATGTACGTTGATGAGGTTGACTCTGGGCTGGGGGTTATCACGCCCCTTTGTTTGGAGTATACGCAAACGCATATGTATTTAAAGGCCGGACTTGGGTTTATTTATGTAAATAAGTTCGGTTTGACCTAGACTTCTTTTTGAAATATAAATATATTTTATATTTTATATATAGTATTTTGCTTACATGTAATAAAAAGATATATTATAAATATATCTGATCCGTTAAATTTTAATCTAACGGTTTAAATTGCAAGTGATGCTGTCCTTGAATCCCTTGTGGACTCATTTGGTCTATTTTTTTATTTCCTGTTTTGAGCTCATTTTCTATTTTATATTTTTGAAAACAAAGAAAAAACTTAAAATGTATTTGGTCATTTGTGTATTCAAAATTTGTTTTGGAAAACAGAAAATAAATTTACACATAAAATAAAAAATGGCAAAGGAACTCGCGAAATCGAGGATTGCAGGGGCCGGGGCACAAGGAGGGGACTCGACACTTTTCTCAAGTTCGCCACGAGGTAAAAATATTGGCTTATCACGTCAATAGCGACTTTTTTATTTATCTTTTTTAATGATAGTAAATTATTAACATATAATTTACCTTTCAACAGAGAACAGAGGAGGGCCTGAGGACAGATCGGATGTCCATGTGGTTGGCGACTTGACGTACTAATTCGCCGGAGGTTCAGACTATACAGGTAACTAATTTTAATATTTTGTCCAATTAAAATGTAATTTAATTTTTTCTTTAGATAATATAGTTAGTTATCTTGTTTTTTCTATTTCGGCTTGTTTGCATTAGGCGCAGTTTAATGCACATCTAGACGAGCTACTGCCGGATGAGAGAGAGTCCGAGGAAAGGAGGGACGCGATATTTTTCTCCATTGTCGGACGCGATGGTCATGGATGCACGCTTACGCGGGGCGCAGGTATTCCACGCCGATCCGTCGCACGAGCAGAGTCATCTTATCAGGCCAGATGTCGCGACCAGGATCTACTCCAAACCTTTCGAGCTGAGATGGACGCGCGAGAGGCAGCACTTCGGGCCGAGATGATGGCTGAGATGGAGAGGCGCCTCTCTCAGAGTCAGAGCCATCCACCTCCTCCTTATCAGGTTAAAAATTTTATTTTTCGTTACTATTACTCATTAAAATTTTATAAATTTATTTATTCATGTCTTCTTAATTATCACATTCTAATTTTATTATTATTTCATTGTAGGACCTGGACGATGGCGGATGGCCCTCTTGGACTAATTAGAATCTATTTGTATATATTTTGATCAGTACATTTATATATATTTTTGTTTTAGTATTTTGAACATTTGCATATAATAAAACTTTGTTTTAATTGTAATCTAATTTGATATTGTGTTTGTATATATAATCATAATTAGGAGATATGTTTTTTTTTATTGATTTTATGAAAAATTTCATTAATTCCATGTGCAATTTAATAAATTAAATTTAATATAAATATTTATACATAAATAATTAAATATAATAGTTATTATAAATAATTAATAACTATTAAATAAATCATTATTATAAATAAAAAATAAATTATTATTAAATATTTTTTTAAATAATTTGATTTGTAAAACAAATTATTGAGATTTTATTATAACAAATTTAAATTCTTTTTTTTTTTAAATTACTAAGTATTAGCGACCGCTAAAAGCAGTCGCTAATACCCCATTCAGGTCGCTACTTACTTGGCGCAAAATGGCCATGGCTTCCGCACAAAAATAATTGCGACCACTGTTCAGTATTAGCGACCACTACTTACGGTCGATAATTAATTGCGCCATTTGGTGCTAGTAGCAGCATCTTCGCGCCAAACAAATAACGATCGCTTTTTAATTTTTAGCGACCGCTCCTAGCGGCCGCTAATGTCCTGACATTTGAACTCGAGCGGTCGCAGGAGCGGTCACAAATAATTTAGCGACCGCCTAATACTTTTTAGCGACGATCCAAATGCGACTCGCTGGACGCGGTCGCTAAGCCGTCGCTAATACTTTTAGCGACCGCTATATTTCCTTTAGCGACCGCTTTTGGCGGTTGCTATTTCCACAATTTCCAGTAGTGTTAATCCTTGTTCGCATAACCAGAGCATGAACAACGGTTTTATAAGACGAGCAATTATTCGACCAAAAATAGCCCTGCTCAAGCTAATGTCTAATGCTCAAGGATTCCAATGATGTCGTCATTTGTGTAATCTTTAATAGGCGTCAGACAAGGTAACCTAAGCATCCCATTGGTGGGATTTTTCCACCATTGTATGGTTTTTGGGTTGTTGATGCTTCGCCTAAGCCACCGCCTTAATTTTCACATTATTCTCTATAAATACTCAATGGAGTCTTGTCACATCTCGGATCTTGCAACCCAAGGAGTAAGTATTTTTAAGTGCATGTAATCAACCATAATTACAAAGGTTACCCATTTAGAGCCACTCTACAGTTGACATTGTAGATAATAATAACAATAAGACCAAAGAAAATATAATATGTTAATAAAATGAAAACCTCAGTCACAACCGGGCACACAGAGCTCCATTCCCCTTGTTATATTATATAAGCACATCGGCTAGCAGTATTACTTAAGGAAAAACTAGAAGGTAGCATGAACTGAAAGCTAAACTCGAAGACCACAGAAGTTAGGCCAACCCTTTCAAGTCTCAGGCTCTGCACCTGCAATATAGTCTCTAGGGTTATGAGCACTAATTCACTTGTACCCATGATGTATTTGAAATACACTTTAAAACATGCATTAAAGAGATAAAACCAGAGTGTAACAGGTATTAATAACAAGAGTTATAATGTGATGGTTAGTACTATTTTAAGAGTAGTAATAACCATAATATCACATTTGTTTAACCCTACATTTCTATTTATGTTTGTTATCCCTACTTCATTATTTCCTAAAATAGAGTGGATACTCTGCAAGACTACCTTTGATCAGTGTGGCAACCTAAATTATCGGTTTATGTGTATGTGGGTTGCAAAGCACCCCTGTATCATTGTTTATAAGTCCAAGCCTAAGGGCCACGATTGGCCAGTATCAGCATCGTTGTGGGTTACTAGCCCACTGGTATGCTTATCAAACCTTATGCAGGCTTATGATTTTTCAACCTAAGGGTATCTTATAACCATTCCCATTTTGTATAGTATCCCCACTTCCCCTAAAATCAATATAGACCACACATATATTTATTAACTGTCTCTAGGGTTTTGATTATTCATTTCATTATCTCTTTATTATTAGCAATTCTAATTTCATCAATGTACCCAGGTTACCCGTTTCCAGGGTTTCTATCATATTAACCCATTCTTGGAGTTTAATCATTGCATTGTTATATAAAGCAAACCTATCATTCTTTTTTCGTCAGGGTTTAAGTAATTCAATGGTATAAGTCGAAGTTTATGTCTTATTCACTTTTATTACTAGTTCTTCCTTCTAAAATTTTTGTCTAACCATGCATATAATTTGATAATTACCACTTGTTAATATTACACGATTATTATATTTTGTATTTTATCAATTTAGAATATCATAACTTAGGTATAACCCTTAAAAGCATGATTTCAGAAGCATAGAAGCATAAAATATGAATTTTGTTGGTCATGAATGCCCACACATCCACAGGGGTTCATGGGTGCTCCTCAGAGGGCACGGGCGCCCCACATAGAGCGTGGGCGCCCCACTGAGAGCAGGGGCTCCCCTTTGTGTTTTTACTATTCATCTTCTTCCAAGTCTCAGGTTTATGCATTTAACACCCAATTTTACTTCTCAACATCTCAAAATGTTAAAAGTGCATACAGTACACTAAATCCTTATAATTTTTCGAAAACCAAAAAAAAAAAAAAAAAACTCAAGAACTTGTATGCTTGAACTGATGCGTCAGCCTTCAATTTGATAACTTGAATGAATTTGAAATGGCCTTAATTTGAGACTAGAAGATGAGATTTTGGTTTGGTGGTCTAGTTTTCTTTTTTCTTTCTTTCTTTATCGCTCTTCCTCCTCACTGATGTAACACCCGTATATGTACTTATGGGTGTTGCATCCTTGTCATCACCAAATACCACCAAGACAAGGGAGGGAGCCCTATGTAGCAAAAATACCGTCAACTCAGTAAGCCCACCCCCTAGCTTAGGTAAGTAAGCCTCCCTAGGTCAGACAATAAGTAAACGGAGAAAAAGACACGTAGATGTCTACTTTGACCCAAGTGGCGTGCCCATGGAAGCACAGACGAGTGCCCATGGCTTGATTCCGCGTACATGGGGTGCCCATGAAGTATATGAGGCACCCATGAATTTTTTTTTTCTAAATCTTATACAATTAACCATGGGATATCACATCCATTCCTCCTTACAAAAAATTTTCATCCTCAAAATTTAAAACAATAGTTATGATAGTGCCATTAAAGAAACAACTAAGGAAATCGAGTCTGCATCTCTGACTTATATTCCGAAGTAGACTCCTCTACTCCATGATGTTTCCATGATACTCTTGCCAAAGGAATTGTTTTCCCTTGAAGTACCTAATCTCAAAAGTTTAAGACCTTTATCAACTTGACTTCGTAAGTTATATCAAAATCCATTTTCATTTCAGTTCAATCTAGCACATGTGTAGGGTCTAAGATGTACTTGTGGAGCATCAATACATGGAACACTTCATGGATTATTGTAGCTGTGGGGGTAGTTCTAACTGGTAAACTACTTCCCTAACTTTGGCCAAAACCTCAAATGGCCCAATGTATCTAGGTGATATTTTTCTTTTCGTCCAAACCAGAATCGCCCTTTCTTGGGTGAAACCTTTAAGAATATATGATCCCTTATTTGGAATTCCAACGGCCTGCATCTCTGATCGGTGTAGCTTTTTTGATGACTTTGCATTGTTTTTTTTTTTTTTGGTAAGTATAATTTTGGATTAACAGGAGAAATTTTACATCATCTAGAGGGCATACCCTCGAATTACAATTTAAGCAAAAGCATTCTTGCATTTGTGCTATGTTTATCTCATATTACAATCTTTGCCAATCATAAAAAGTCAAAAGAGAAAAGAGCTTGATTGCTCATTACTTTCTTCTAAAGTGCCTCTCATTCATGCTTTTTTGAGCTAGAGCATGCTTGAATTTGGCTTTTTTCTTTTTTTGGCTCCTAGAAAGTTTGAATTCCCAATCACCAATAACTTGATCTTTTGAAGAAAAAGGGGTTTCATCTTCAGACACAGGGGATACTTCACTTTGTTGAATTTGGATATTTCCATCTATCAAACAATCATCCTTAGGAGAGGTGGGATTTGGGGTATGAATAGTCAAAGGGCAAACAGACAGAGGGCTATCATCATTTGGCAAAGCAAGACATCCAAAATTGTTATTCAATGTAACTTTCTTTGAGCATTCAGCCACTTCACTAGGAACCCATTTATCTTTAATGGCATTCATAGTAACTTCTTTGGTTGAAACCTCCACTGAATTATTCATATTAGGTGTCTGCTCGTTTGGGTTCTTCACGGCTAGAGATGCAATTGGTATAGCATTGATTTTTGGATTCTCTACAGCCTTAGAAATAGGTCTCCACTGTTGGTTACTACTCTTTGGGCATTGAGTAGCTTTGTGTCTGAATTGTTTGCAAGCACTATAGATTGTAGGGATCCACTCATATTCCACGGCTTGCTTGAAGATCTGTCCATCAAAATCTGCAATATCAATGGATGAAGGAAAATTGGCTTGCTTGTCCACCTCAACACAAACTCTAGCATTGTTTGCAATCTTTGCTTGATAACTCAAACCTTTTCGTTGGTTTTGCACCAACTTGGGTCTGAATAATGCTGCTTCCCTAATCTCAGTCCAACAAATGGGTGATCTACATGGTCGATCATACAATGCTTCAAACAATGCCATTTTGATGTTGGATTGATAACAATTACTGTAAGTAAATTCTATCAATAGTAAATGTTCTTCCCAGCTATCCTTAAAAATACACACACACTCAAAGCATATCTTCCAAAATTTGAAGAGTGCGCTTAGATTGACCATCTGTTTGGGGATGGCAAGCAGTACTAAAACATAATTCGATTCCTATGGCCGGTTGGAGACTTTGCCAAAATCCTAACACAAAATGTGAATCTCTGTCTGAGATAATTGATATGGATGTTCCATGAAGTGTTACTATTCTTCTAATATATAACCTAGCTAAAATGAGTTCATAGATTCTATTATCCGAAGAGGTAGGAAATGAGCAGGTTTCATCAACTGATCTACCATCACCCAAATAGTATTGCAACCTCTCTTAGTCCTAGATAATCCCGATACAAAATCCATCGTGATATTCTCTTATTTCCATTCTGAACAGGTTGTGGCTGTAAAAGTCCTACTAGTCTTTGGTATTCTGCTTTGACCTGTTGGCATGTTAGACATCTACCAGCGAATCTTACCACATCTTTCTTAAAACATCTTCGTTCTTCTAGGGTGTATCGCTAATCAGGAATAATAGAATTCCTTCGTTATGTCATCTCAAATGGAGGCAGGCACAAAAATTCTCCCTTGGTGTTGTAAAACATCATTGTCACCTAATGTTTATCCTTGTTCTACCATAGCATTGTGAATCCTTCCTCAAATGTCTTCTATTTCCTTATCCTCCCTCTGTGTCTCAATTACTCAGTTTAAGAATGCAAGTTGAATAATTAAGGTATGCAATATTGCTCTACCATTGTCTCTTCAAATTCCAAGT
The DNA here is from genome assembly GCA_019916065.1 of Vitellaria paradoxa. Classification (NCBI taxonomy): domain Eukaryota; kingdom Viridiplantae; phylum Streptophyta; class Magnoliopsida; order Ericales; family Sapotaceae; genus Vitellaria; species Vitellaria paradoxa. The sequence goes on from CM034234.1 coordinate 32,171,799, forward strand.
TAAATTCACCTAATTCCCCTATCATCCTCCATTCTCGAATCGTAAGACTTGCTAAAGTACCACAAGTCTTCCTGCTTAAAGCATCTGCCACAACATTAGCTTTCCCCTAGTGGTATTGCAAATTAAAGTCATAGTCTTGGATTCCATCCATTGCTATTGTCTTATATTCAAATCTTTCTATGTGAAGATGTACTTTAAACTCTTGTGATCAGAGAATACCTCAAACTTCTCCCTATATAAGTAATGCCTCTAACTCTCTAGAGCAAAGATTGCAGCCGCCAGCTCTAGATCGTGAAACAGATAGGTCTGCTCATAAGTCTTCAGTTGTCTGGACCCATAACCAACTACTCTTCCATTTTGCATAAGTGCACAACCTAGCCTTCTCTAGAAGTATCCCAATACACTAAATACTCTAAACCCCTTTCTGGGATAATCAACATTGGTGGTGTAGTTAACCTTTCCTTGATTTTTTGGAAGAACTCTTCACAAGTTTCATTCCACATAAACTTAGTCCCTTTCTGGGGTAGCTTAGTCAAAAGAGCAGCCATCCTAGAGAAGTCAAACATAAACCAAGAAACTATGGATTTCAAACACTGTTGGAGGTCTCGACCAATTTAAAAGCTTCAATCTTAGCTGGATCGATGGTTACACCTTTTGTAAAGACAACAAGTCCCAGCAATTTCACTTCTTTGAGCCAAAGTTTGCAATTTCACTTCTTTGAGCCAAAATTCACACTAACTAAACTTAGCATATAATTGATGATCATTTAAGGTTTGTAGTACTATTCGTAAGTGCTCCACATGTTCTTCTTCCATCTTAGAGTATATCAACGTATATCCATAAATACCACAACAAACTTATCCAGGTACTCTCGAAATACCATATTCATTAGGTCTATGAACATTGCAACAGCATTAGTTAATCCGAATAGTAATATCATGAATTCAAAGTGTCCATATCGGGTTCAAAAAGCCTATCTTCTTGCCTTACCTTTAACTAATGATAGCTAGATTGCAAGTCGATCTTGGAGTATACCGTTGATCCCTTCAGTTGATCAAATAAATCATCAATCCTTAGTAAAGGATACCGATTCTTGATAGTTACCCCGTTTAGCTTTCAGTAATCAACGCAATCCTCAGGGTCTTATTTTTCTTTGCTACAAATAATGTCATTACACCATATGGTGAAGTACTTGGGCAGATGAACCCATTAGATAACAATTCCTTTATTTATTTTTTTAGTTCCACCAATTCCATAAGTGCTAATCTATAAAGAGCAATAGAAATGGGGTCAGTGCCATGTACCAAGTTGATACCAAACTCTATTTCTCGTTCAGGTGGTAGCCCCAACAAATCTTCAGGGAAGACTTCTTGGAATTCACAAACCACTTGAAGTAGCTTTTTCTTTTCATCGGTCTCATCTCCCTTTGACGCCATAACTACCACTACACTATATAGATCCACTCATCCCTGTCTATTTATAGATGGCAAGGTTCTTCAATTGTGGTGGTCTGAAGAAAACCATATTTGATTTCTTTCTGGGGTGAGTAAGGTTACCTTTCCTTTGTAGCAGTCAATCTTAGCTTGGTAGATTGTTAACCAATTCATTCTTGAGATAACATCAAAACTTTTCATTTCTAGCACAATTAAATCAAAGATTAAATGATACTCCTAATCGTCTATACTATTTTTTATTACCAGTTCACATCATTTACACACCTTAGTTAGGAAGGAAGAACCTGTAATAGGGGTTTTCACATATAATGGCGATGTTAATGGATACATTTCTAATCCTAGTGTAAAAACAAAAGATGCAGCTAAAAAAGAATGAGATGCACCAGTGTCTACGAGCATAGTAGCAAATAAGGTATATATAAGGAAATTACCTTGTGTTACCACTGCTTCTGCTGGGTTCTCTCATGGAGTAACTATATAAATCCTTCTTTCCGTCGATGCATTTGATGGCCTATCAATTTTTTGATTTTGTAGAGCTCTTATCTACTCTGACTGTTGGGCTCTGCTCTATGTATTTCTTGATGGGTTAATCTTTTGTTGCTAAGGCTACTATCTTTGAAATTCTTCTCCATCTCTTTTTGATTTTGTGGGCAATTTCTCCGAATATAACCTTGTTGGCCACATTTGTAACAAACTCTAATGTTCCCATTCAGGTCCTCACCAACCGTGGCCACTTACCCTGGTAGTCTTTTAACTCTTGGACATTTAAAACTTCTGTGTCTAGGCTGGCAATTATAACAAAACTTCCGTTCTGTGGGTGCCTTGTCAAGAGCCCCTAATTATGAGAGTGCGGTTCTACTTCATAGAGGATACAATAGTGGTGGTAAAGGCAATCCATCCTTCATCTTCTTTTGTTGGCAATTCCTGATGGGTTACCAACTCCCGTCCCCTATCGCTCTTTTTGGATGTTTCGGGTTTCGATCATATGTTTTCCACCGTCATTGCTTGGTTTATTAAGGCTTTGTAGTCCTCAAGTCTGAGTGGCACTATCCGCAATCCTCGTTCAAAATGGCACTATCTGCAATCCAGTATCAAAGTCGTCATTGTGGGTTAATAGCCCACTGGTATGATGACCAAACCTGAGTAGGTTTAAGATTTTTCAATCCAAGGGTATCTCATAACCATTCTTATTTTGTATAGTATCCATACTTCCCCCAAAATTAATATACACCACACACATATATTTATTACCCATGTCTAGGGTTTTGATTATTCATTTTATTATCTCTTTATTATTAGCAATTCTAATTTCAACAACGTACCCAGGCTACCGGTTTCCAAGGTTTCTATCATATTAACCCATTCTTGAGGTTTTAATCATTATACTATTATATAAAGCAGATCTATCACTCTTTTGTTAGTGTTTAAGTAATTCAATGGTATAAGTCAAAGTTTATGTCTTATTTACTTTTATTACCAGTTGTCTCTTCTCAAATTATTATCTAACCATGCATATAATTTGATCATTACCACTTGTTGATATCGTGCGATTATTATATTTTGTATTTTCTCAATTTAGAATATCATAACTTAGGTATACCTCTTAAAAATATGATCTTAGAAGCATAAAAGCATAAAATATGAATTCTAGTGCTCATGGGCATCCCTCATGGGGCGCCTCACATAGAGCGTTGGCGCCCCTCTATGTCTTTACTGTTCATCTTCTTCCCAAGTTCAAGTTTATGCATTTAACACACAATTTTACTTCCCAACCACTTAAAACATGTTCTTAACCATATTATAAGCTCAAATGTAACATTAAAAGTGCATACGATACACTAAATCCTTACCTCAGTAATTCGCCAAAAACTCAAAAAAAAAAAGTAGGAACCTGTACTTGAACCGATGTGTCAAACTTCAATTTGATAACTCGGATGAGTTTGAAATGGCCTTAATTTGAGGCTGGAAGATGGGATTTGGGTTTGGTGGCCTGGTTTCCTTTTTCTTTCTTTCCTAATTGTTCTTTCTTCTCACTGATGTAACACTTGTATATGTACTCATGAGTGTTGCATCCTTGTCATCACTGGATGCCACCAAGACAAGGAAGGGAGCTCTATGTAGCAAAACTACCCTCAACTCAACAAGCCTACCCCCTAGCTTAAGTGAGTATGCCTCATTAGGTCAGACAATAAAGAGAAAGAGACACATAGTTGTCTACTTTGACCGAGGTAGGGTGCCCATGGAAGCTCAAATAGGTGCCAATAGCTTAATTTTCTGCACGTAGGGTCCCCATGAAGTATGTGGGTGCCCATGAATTTCTTTTTTTCCAAATCTCATGCACTTAATTGTGGGGTATCACAAGTCTTTACTACAAAAATTATCTGATTCACAGCTAAAATTTTATTCTAATTCTTTTCTATCCTGTCATATCCCGGGTTTTAGAACCCGAGGAGTGAGTTAAATGAATTTCATATATTACACATAACCAAACATATCATGTAATCCACATTCAATCACATAACCAAAATCTTGATTAGAGCCAAACCACCAACCTAGAGCAGAATAAAAGATAATGATAATAAAATTGCAATATAAGCCACAGTCATCACTGGGCAACAATACTCTAAAATATAAAATACAACCCTATCAAAGTACAGTAAATAATATAACTTACCACTCTAAGGGCATAAGGAATAACATAAATCTCACAGTGGAGGTGTCAAATTACATAATTGTAAATCAAAGGATGAAATAGAAGGACAGTCCAGATCCCTCGGTCAAATGTCTCCTTTGGTAAACCCATGTTTGTACTTGTAACTACAACTATAGGGGATGAGCACTAGCCCACATTTGCCCACCAAACATGCAAGCATACAAGCAAGCAATACATGCCTAGCATGATACTGTGTGAACATGCTAATCATATATCACGCAATACATCATCATCATCTTAACGTATCAAATCTCGATTTCAAAATCAAACAAGGTAACAATCATACCAAAATTAAAATATTCTCATCATATCTTATCATTACTGAGTCCATTATCATTATCTTACTTATGCTCATCTGTCATCTCAAATGTATATCTATTATAGCATTATATCATCATATCACAACAACAATCACAATAAATATATAAAGAATACACACATCAACCCTAATTCTTAACATCAAGACTTAGTCCTAATTCATACACACTGACACACCAATACTCAACACCTAGACTCAACTCCAACTCATGTACACTCTAATACATGGGACAAATACTCTCATTATGAAGACAGTCCAAATACCTTGTTATGGGTTTTACACTGCTAAGTTAGTCTAATTACCATGTTCAAGATTCCACGCTGATTACACTTGAAAAGTGTAATTACAAACTCCCTAACTCAACACTTATTCATGTATTTAAATAATTAAAGTTGAAGTTTTAGTGTTATTATATTACTTATACTTTTATTGTTTATTTGCAAAGAAAATGGCAAGGATGTCGAAGTTTATAGCTATGGAAATGGCCGAGAAAACGAAGGAAATGTCATGGTTCAAACCTCACCTTGGATGGCCAAGACTAGCCCGAGGACTCAACCTAAAGGAGGAAGAAAAGCAAGAAATCAAGACACTTGGGGGTCGAGACCGTCCATCTAATGGTCGGGACCACAGTGTATAGGATTTGAGAAGAAAGCTTTCTGTGGTCCCGACCCCCAGATTAGACGGTCGGGACCACCATGTATCTGAAATTCAAGAATTAAAGCACCTCTTTTAGGGTTTCTTGGCATCTATATAAAGAGCTATTGCACGGCCAAGAAGGAGAGGAAGCCCCTTTTGATTTTGCACCTTCAATTGAGCGTTAGAATAGAATTTTGAGAGTTTTTAGATTAGTTTTTTTTAAACTTGGATGCGTGGATTCATGGTTTTCGTTGGAGCTTTCATCGTTGTCTTTGTAGTGATTCTTCACCTCGTCTTTTATATTCGCTTTACATTGTAAGTTGCACTTTAATCTATTTCATTTTATTTCGATTTGTTTCGTAATATCATGTTTTGCTTGTTTCAATTCTCTTTTCGTATGATTGAATGCTATTTTATTGTTTTTAAGATGCTTAAAGTAGTTTTAGCGTAAAACCCTAGTTCTTGATTCAACGAATCAAGAATGGGTAGTTCACGAAAAACCTTGGGGTGTTAGTAGACCCTTCGCATGGGTTGTGAGAGCTCATGTGTAAGGATCTACAGTGTTAAAATCTATTTTCAACTTGTTTCGAAAACATTCGAAATCAAAAATCTTTAACCACACTCGTTTGAAGTCACTGGTATGGGTTTTCGAATATAACCATTTACATACTTTTGAATAAGGTTAAAAATAGGTTTCGAATTCATTTCTAGTTTCGTTTGTTTGAAAAACTTTCGGAAATAAAGGTCTTTAACCATATCCACTTGAGATCACTGGTACTGACCTTTGATTAAAATATTCTTAACATTTTTCGAATTAAATTCTAATCTAGTTTTGAATAAAAACATCCCAAGGTAAAGTAGTGGACTACCCGGACTTGAAAGTTGGATCAAGAACCTTTTTAGTATCATGCTTGTTATTTAATTTAATTTATGAGTTGATTTATTCGCTTTAGAATTTAGAGTAGATGCCTTGTTTGCATTTAAAAATTAAATTGAATTTCTTTCATTTAGAATCTAAAACAAAAGTTTGAGTTGCAAAAAAAATTAGTTTAAATTAATTTAGGTTCACCTACTAACTAAGAGAACAAGTCTAGAGCTTTTAACAAAGCCCTCCCTGTGGAGATGACCTCGGTACTCACCAAGTTTTAAAACTACGACTGCCCTCTTGCACTTGAGGGGTAGAACCCGAAACACAATTTAGGGTCGGTCACACGCCATGAAAGTGGTCCAAATACCCCATTCAAGGGCCTATGCCACGAAGGCAGTCCACATACAATTTGTGGATTACTAGTCCACTGGAAACGATAACCAGCTTTGTACATTTAGGGGGCTTTCAATCTTTGAGTGTGTAAACCCTTATTTAATAGTACCTCTCCGATTCAACATTGACTCATCCTATGCACACTACACACACACTGCATAATCTGACACCATAATAACTAACACACTAACATAACATAAAATGTCAATCAATTCACTATTAATAGGACATCGTACTCTTCTGTAGGATACGATAACCAGCCTTGCACATTTAGGGGGTTTTCAATCTCTGAGTGTGTAAAACCTTATTTAATAGTATCTCTCCGATTCAACATTGACTCATCTTATGCACATTACACACACACCACACAATCTGACACCATAATAACTAACACACTAACATAACATAAAATCATAATCATATTAACTACTCATAGGACATCGTAGTCTTCTGTAGGATATCATAGTCCAAACCACCTTATCATGTTTGTTAATCCTGTTACTTTCATATGATCTCATCACTTGCTTAACAGCAATGCATCCATCATTAATTACAATATTTACTTAATATCTTATCTCATTATCAAGTATTTTCATCAAAATATTTCTCTTTAAGTTTACTAAAATCTTTCTTCTAATCCCATTAAGTTCCATAACCATGCCTTAATTCAACCATATCAATTATAATTGGGTTACACAAATCATATAATACCTCTATGCTTTTGAAGCCCGAAGGTGAGAATGCTAGGTTTCTAAGGCTGATTTTGTTCCCCCATTGGTAGCCATTGCTTTTAAAGGTACTTATGGAGTTTCTCATCATGGAGATGCCGGTTTTCGTCTTAGGGATCGACATGGTGATCGATGTTTGGGTTTTCTTATGCTTCTTTATCCTCTAAGGAAAGTTTGCATGAGAATGGCGTTAAGGTAGATGGGGCTACTTCCCAAAACCCTAGATCTTATGTTGCGGCTAGGGCTAGGGTTTTCCAACATGATTCGGTGGAAGCTTTTAACATTGAGCCAATAGTTGTGGTTATTCATGAGGATGATGAAGTTTGTGAGGATTCGTGTGCACGTAAGGTTGGTGGTCTATTTTTTTGTGCTGCTACAGTTTTAAATGGAGACGCGGAGGTGCTACATAAAGGTCAATCGCTTGAAGGATCTAGTCCTAGTGGGGTTGCTGGTCTAATTTATATTCTTAGTAACCCTCATCAAATTTCTAAGATGGATGAGGTGCGGACTAGGAATGGTGTGACAAAGGCCTCAGGCAATACTCAGGTTGGTTCTCTTTTATATGTTTCTTCATCTCTATTAGTTCAAGATAGCTTCAATGTTTTGAAATCTGAAGCGCAAGTATGTCCTGCCCGTTCTTAGCCAGATTTGGTAGAAGATTAGAATGGGTTTGGTTGCGATGATGTTAGGAATCAACTCCTATTACTACCCATAGATTAGTCTCAGCCTTAAGATGAAATGGAAACTGGGTCAGAAGGCAGGTAATTGGGCTTCAGTTGTTAAGGGTAGAGGCAAAGGTGCTATGAAATTTTCTTATGTTAAACTTTCTTTAGCTTTGAAGGATTAGAGAGTTAATATTAATCCACCTGCTTTTGTAGTGCAAAAAGGGCTATCTAGATGGTAGAGTACTTTGGTAGGTTTTTTCTTGGATAAGTTTCTGTTTTCATTGGTTCAAAATGGAGCCTATAAGTTGTGGGATTCTAAAGGGTTGGATGAGGTGCTGCGTAATCGGAATGGATTTTTCTTTTTTCGATTTTCTAGTTTAGAATGCATGAATGAGTTTTTTGAAGGTGAACCAAGGTATTTTGGGGGAAGGCCAGTTTTTCTTCAAAAATGGAAACCTAGTTTAAATCTTTCTAAGGCTAGTTGTAAGCATGTGCTAATTTGGGTTCATTTTTACAATATTCCATTAGAATATTGGATGAATGAAGGGTTAAGCATCATTGCTAGTGTAGTAGGGAAACCTTTGTATGCCAACAAAATTACTGAAAGTGTTAGACGAATTTCCTATGCCCGTATTTGTACTGAAGTTAGTGTGGATGATGATTTACCTGGAAGTTTTGATCTCGAACTAGAGAATGGTGATTCTGTTGAAATTTGTATTGAATATAATTGGGTTCCAAAGAAGTGTGTGGTGTGTAAGGAGTTTGGGCACCATGCTAAGAATTGTTAGAAGGTTAGGCATCAAGAATAGACTCAAAAGAAACCTTCAACAGGGCATAGGCCTAAGAATGCTCCTCAAACGAGAAATGCTAATGGGTGGAAGGAGGTTAAGAGACGTGGGAAGAGTGTTGTTATTGATCGGTCTCCCTCTTCTATTAAAGTTAATGAAGGTTCAAATGTGAGTGCTTCTACTTCTTGTAATCCTTTTGATGCTCTCAATCAATTGGAGTTAGTTGAGGAGGATCTTACTTTGGCTATTGTTCCTGTGCCTATTCAAAGTGAATATCCTTTGAATGATGTGGACAATGAGGGTAAAAATAGTAGGGATTCCTTTTCAACACCTTTGGGTGATGGGCATAATTCTATTTAAAATATTAACCATTTGAGATCATTATAGGAGAAAATGTGGTTTGGATTCTGGTTTAGATTCAGGCTTGGAAGGGAGAACATCTCCTTTTTTAGATTATAGTTTGGTTCCAATTCATAATCTGCTCATTCAAAAAGTGAGTTTGATTGATGAAGTGCAGCGAAAGAAAAAGAAGAATAGGAAGAAAGATGGAAAGAATGAGAGGTCAGGGGGTGGCCCTGGGGTTTTTTCTTCTTGAGTTCTCATGATCAAGCTTACTTTTTAGAATATAAGGGGGTTGAATGACACCTTAAAGCAGCAGGAGGTATGTGCTTTTGTTCATGATAATCATATTGCTTGCTTGGCTTTGGTTGAGATTAATGATAGGGCAGTTAATAGAGAATGTGTTAAGTGTAATCTAATGAAAGGGTGAAAATCTTTTATTAATTATGATTGTGATACTTATGGTAGAATTTAGGTTCTATAGAATCTGAAGGTTGTGGATGTGAATTTGGTTGCCTCTTTTAATCAGGTTGTTAATGTCGTTTTATCTTCTAAGGAGGTTGATTGCCGTCTTTTCGCTTCATTTGTGTATAGATCCAATGATCATGTTCTAAGGAGGGAGTTATGGAGTAATTTGAAGTTACAAGCTCCGATATTTAGTGCTACCCCTTGGATTGTACCTGGAGATTTCAATGCTATTCGGTTTCGCCATAAAAGGCATGGAGGGAATCTTGATTGCCCAATCTTTATGGATGAATTTAATGATGCTATTTATGCTGCGGGGCTTAAAGATTTATAGTTCAGTGGTTTTTTATTTACTTAGCATAATGTGAGAATATGTGGCTATATTATGAAGAATCTGGATCGGGCATTTGTTAATGCAGTTTGGATTTCAACGTTTGAAGCTTCAGGAGCTGATTTTCTTCCTTATGAAGTTCTTAATCATTCCCCGATGGTGGTTGATGTTGGTGTTGAATTGTGAAAGGTACGTCACCCTTTTAAGTTTTTTAATCATTAGTTTAAATATGAGGAGTTTTTTCCGCTTGTTGAGGAGGTGTGGGGGAAGCATGTAAATGGCTTTGCTATGTTTCGGGTTTATAAGAAATTAAAGATACTTAAAGAGGCTCTTAAAGTTTTATGTAGGAAGAAGGGTGTTAACTCTTGGGATTTAGAAAAGGAATTGTGTGTGGAACTTTTTTCACTTCAATCTTCTATTACTACTTCTAGGGAAATTCTGATTTATTGGCAAAGGAGAAGGATTGCTTATCTCGGTTGCTTTGTGTTTCTAGGGAGGTGTTAAATTCTTTTAAGCAGCGGAGTATGATTCAATGGTTGAAAGAAGGAGATAGTAATTCTACTTTCTTTTTTCATTCTATTAAGAATAGAGTGAATACTAATAATATTTTGAAAGTTCAAAAGGATGATGGAGTTGTGCTCATAGATAAAAGGCCAATTTTCGATGAGATTGTTAGATTTTATCAGAGATTGTTGGGTTCTGTGATCTTTTCTTCTCCAGCAGATTTTAGTGAAATGGCCAAATTTGTGCCTCCTTCGCTTCATGCTAATTTTGTTGATAGATTGGGAACCGATTTACTACTGAAGAGATTTAGTATGCTATGTTTAGTCTACACTCGAATAAAACTCCGGGCCATGATGGTTTTAATGCATACTTTTTTCAGCATACTTGTCATATTATTGGGCTTAAGATTGTGCTTGTTATTCAGGGCTTCTTTGGTTCCTGTAAACTATTGAAGGAATCTAATGCAACTGTTATTGCTTTGATCCCTAAGCTACCAAATGCCTCAAAGTTGAAAGACTTTTGGCATATTTCATGTTGTAATACAATCAACAAGTGTATTACAAAGTTGCTTGTGGGGCGGTTGAAAATGGTTCTTCCTTCCATTATTAATGAGGCTCAAGCTGTATTTATTTAGGGTAGGAGTATTGGTGATAATATCTTATTGGCCCGGGAGCTTGTTTGAGGATATCATACTACTTCTTCGAGCCTAAGGTTGATTAATGAAGGCGTATGATTTAGTACGATAGGATTTTCTTTGGAAAGCTTTAAGGCTTTTCGGATTTGCTCTGTGCTTCATTAATTGGATCAATGCTTATGTGTCTACCCTTCGGTATTCTATTAGTATTAATGGTGAGTTGAGTGGATATTTAAGAGAAAGAAATGGGTTGCGGCAATGGGATCCTATTTCTTCTTATTTTATTCTTTGTATAGAGGTGTTCTCACATATTCTTGCTAAGAAGATGGTAGATTCATCTATCTTTTAGTATCATTAGAGATGTAAGAAGACCAAACTTACACATTTGAGCTTTGCAGATGATCTTATGATGTTTTGTAAAGGGGATGTGGAGTCTATACCTGTACCGAAGGATGCTTTGGGGGTTTTTACTCTATTTTAGGGCTTCAACCTAATCCTGCCAAAAGTGAGATTTTTCTTTTTGGAGTTGATGAAAACATGAAGGTTAATATTCTTGAGATGCTTGATTTTCATAAGGAATCTCTTCCGATTTGATATTTAGGAGTTCCTCTTATTTCCATTAAATTAAAGGCTGCTGATTGCTGTGTTTTGGAAGATCGTATTGTTAGAAGGGTGAAAAAATAAACTAATCAGTTTCTTTCCTTTGCTGGTAGGCTATAGTTAATTCAGTCTGTTTTGTTTAGCATTCAATCTTACTGGTGCTCCCATTTTGTACTACCAGCTTCGGTTACTAAATCTATTGAAGGGATTTTACGTGCTTTTCTTTGGAAGGGTACTTCTTCAAATAAGCATGGTGTGAAGGTGGCTTAGGATGATGTTGCTAAGCCCAAGAAAGAAGGTGGATTGGGGATTAAAAGGATTAAGGACTGGAATTTGGCTTGCATGTCTCGCTTTATGTGGAGGTTATGCTCACTTTGCTCTGATTCTTTATAGGTTGCTTGGGTTCAGTTGAATCTTCTCAATAAGAATCATTTTTAGATTGCAAAGGTGCCTTAGAGAAGTTCTTAGACTTGGCGTAAATTGTTGAAGTTAAGAGATAAGGTTTGGCCTTATTTATCTATGGTTGTTAGGAATGGTTCAGATACTTCTCTATGGTTTGATCCTTGGTTGCCAAATTTGTTTTTTTCCGCATGATAGTGTCATCTATGATTCAAGATTACCTCCTAATGCTGAGGTGAGTAGCATTATTTCAAGGTCTAATTGGCGTTGGCTTGTGGCAAATTCACATGAGCTTATAGATTTGAAGAGGAAAACAGAATGGTTGCCTCCTCTTAACATTACTCGACCAAATAAGCTTATTTGGCAGAATAGGCAGAAGGAGTTCTCTATTAAGGATGTATGGGTGATGTTGCGTGCTTCACATTCAGTTTTTCCTTGGTTTCAAGTAGTATGGTTTAAATATCATATTCCAAGGCATTCTTTTATTCTTTAGTTGGCAGTTTAGAGGAAGCTTGCTACACAGGATCAACTATTGTCTTTTGGAATGTTAACTAGGATGAGTTGTTTGTTCTGTCAAGCTTCTTATAAAGATCATAATCATCTTTTCTTTGGGTGCTCCTTTAGTTTTCTTGTATGGCATTCTATTTTGAGGGATTGTACATTACAGGATTCATCTTGAACTTGGGGTGATGTTCTTACTTGGGTTTCATCTACTTGCAAAGGTCAGTCTGCGCTTTCTTTTGTTGATAAGCTATCTCTTGTGGCGTTTGTTTATGTTTTGTGGAAGAAAATGAATAGAAGGAAACATGACAATGTTTGTTTGGATGAGATCACCATTATTCGGTCTTTAAAGGATGTGGTGCATATGCGGTTGATGAGTTGCTTGGGTTTCCCCAGGAATGATTGGAATCTTCATTTGCTACAAAAGTGGAGTCTTCCAAGTTCATTATTGAAGTGCTAGCTTTGCCTTTATTGATTTCCTTATGTTTCATGTTAATCTTATGTGGGATGTTTTATTTCATTTTTTGGCCAGAGGTTTGCCTTCGTGTATTTGTACATTAACGCTTATCCATTAATATAAATTTAATTTTACCTTTCAAGAAAATAAAAGTTATGTCATGCATATGGGCATCCAAATGGACTAGCCCAAGGTCATTCAAACACTCGTTTGCACAAGATGGCTTGGGTGTTGTTTGGATAGGTGTTCGGATGGTGAGCCGTTCGCACAGCTGTGCACAAGTTTCTGTCATGCAGCTTAAAATGATGCTTTGCATTGATTTTTTCGAATTCAAACTTCAAATTTAGAACTTCGTGATTAAGTTTGCTTATCTCAATCATTTCAATCTCATTTCTAATCAATCCGATAAACTTTTTACGTTATGACTTTCGTGCATGAATTTATACTTTCCAATTTGATCTTCTTTCTCAACCTTCACATGTGCAATATAATTCAAGACAAACAAACAAGCTCCTACACATCAAATTAATGGCAACCAAATGATCAATAAGGTAAACAAAGTATGTGCAACAAGTCCCTACATCTAGAACTCGAAAAAATGAAGAAGAAGTATGCTGAGTGATAATCCGACGAACTCAGAAATACTGATAACTCCACCACACACAATTCACTATTCCTAACATCAAAACAATGGTTCTAATGCATTCAAGATGACTCTATTTGAATCCTTGCAAGAGGAATTGAAATAAAAACAAACATACCTCACTTACCAAGTTTTTTGGTTCCTTATTTGGTTTTTAATGCTTTACAAAAGTGTATATACATACTACATATGGTTATATATATGCAAGAACCATCAAGAAGAAGACAAGCAAAGGCTAGAAGACTTTGCCAATGTCCCTAGGCACTTCACATTGCTAGTCTGATCCAAATAAGATAAGATATGACCTTCAGCCAAAATTTCAGAATGACAGTCCAGGAAGGAAACAGGACTGTCATCCGGACAATGCCTTAAGTCAAATTTTCAAAATACCCTTATGCCAAACCAGTTAATTACCAAGAAATTAATACACTATTTACAACACCAAAGCCAACTAAATCACATGAATTGCCTTGATAACTATACTAAATCATAAATTTACTTTTATTTAAAATATGGGTTATTACATATCCCTTTGATTTTTTTTTGGCACTTCATTACCCGAGTCGTACTCGTTGTTCGCTGCTTTAATGGGTACCATTTCCTTTTCTATTTCTTTGTACCATTGTTTTTACTACCATAGGTAAATATATAATTACCTTTTAGAAAACCAAAGCATTAGATCAATTTACAGTTAAATATTAGATTCTAAATAATGTTAAGTTAGCCTTCCCTGAGGTGACATTATAGTTGAACTTAAGGGGTCAACATGGATTAAGTGTCTTATAGTAACTATAGTTGAATGTGGTATTCATTTCCCCATCCATCCCCCTATTCAGATATTTCTATATACACTTCTCTTTTGCCTCAATTAACTGTTTTGAAACTATTATATGATCATAATGGCGTAGTAGATTCAACAATTTACTTTGCACTATGCTAACCCATATAGAGATCATACATTATTACTCAATCATTAGTAACAAACACAATCAGTACTATTTAAAGTATAGAGTCGTGTACAACCTTGTTCATATTTTACTAAACTCCAATAAAAGTCTACATGTTGACTTTTGCTGGTCATCAGTGAATGGTTATGCCAGCCTAGAGAAGAGAGGGATCTTGGTGTTCCTAACTACCTAGGCCAAATAGGTTAAACCTTCACTTTGTGTTTTGATTTCTTGTTTGACATTTTTTTTGTCACTAACTCCTAAATTATTTTTTGGTAGACATCAATTTTAACCACCAGTTAGAGAAAGAGAACCTAATTAAGATCAGTAAGGTCAGGGAAAGAATAACTTAAGGGGCTTGGCTGATAAGCTCCTTAAGCTACTTGGATACCATCCAATGTACAAAAAGTACACTGCACAACCACCAAAGCTAAGTGATGCAAGAGCTAATGAAATATTTAACTCCATCCAGCTCCCCTTTGAAGTAGATGGTGAGGTTATGGTTTCCATTCCTTGGGCAAAAACACATTCCCAAGTATATTTTTTTGGTTGGGATCTGGATGCCTGACTCGCCTATTCATTCAGATGAATGCTTCCAACCCTTGAAAGCATCCCTCACTTTGTTTCTTTAACTCTAAACTTAAGGAAATGCAACCCAAAGACTTATTTACTAGGTTGAAAATTTTACTTAAAGGGTCCAGGCAATTAAGCTGAGCAACCCTGGTGAATTTTCTTGTCATCAAAGTGCCCAAAGATTTATTAGTCTAAGAAGTTAGTGGATGTTGCCCCTAACAAACAATTATTTTGAAAAAATTGCAAGGAGATCAGCCACAAATAGTGTCTTGCTTACATAAGAGACTGGCTTATGAACCTACCCATCTCAAACTAGTATAGCATTGACAAAGTGTTCAAAGATAGCCAAGTAAAGTTGTAACACTTTCTTTTAGTCGGGGTGTTGATAGCAATAAAGGGGGAGCTATACAATTCTTTTAATGCTTGATCATATTCTTCATTCAATAAAGGATAAGCAGTCTTTTGCGAAGCCTAAAGAAGGGCCTATATTTATCGGATGAACGGCTCATGGCTACTGCCATACCTATTAGTCGTTAAATTTCTTTGACCGGGGTTGATGACTAGATTTTTTTTTATTGCAACAATCTGTTCGAGGTTGGTTCTTTTTGCACTTTCTTATGACCAAGTGCCCTAAAAGGTTTCCTAAAATGTCTCCAAGTGCACATTTGGTCACGTTTAGCCTAAGCCTACAACTCTCTAGGATACTGAACACTTCATTCAAATCAATTAAATGATCCACAATATTTTTACTTTTGACAACTATGTTGTTGATGTAAACTTTCATGCTTCGCCTTATCTGAGCTCCAAAAAGTTTAGTCATTAGTTGTTAGTATGTTGTCCCTATATTCTTCAGTCCAAACTACATGATCTTATGATAGTAAATACCCCTAACGATGATGAATGTCGTCTTCCCTTAGTCGGGGTGAAACATTAGGATCTGATGATACCTTTTATAGGCATTAAGAAAACACATCATCTTGTGTCCAACCACGGCGTCTATTAATTTATCAATTTTTGGCAGAGGGAATATGTTTTTTAAGCATGCCTTATTAAGATTGGTGAGTTGGTGTAGATTTGCCACTTATCATTTTTTTTTTTTTTTTTTACCACCACTATATTGGAAAGCCACTCAAGTAACTAACTAACTTCCTTGATTGCCCTTACCTCTCGTAGTTTCTCCACCTCCTCAATGATAGCCTCATGATGCTATGAGGCCAATCTTCTTCATCTCTAGATCATTGGCTTTATGCTTAGATCAACATTCGATTGATAAGGCATTATAATGGGGTCCATGTCAGGCATCTAATAGGGGGTCTACGCAAAAATCTAATGTTCGCTGCGAGAAGATCAGGGTAGCCTTTTCCTAATCGGGTAGGTTTTTTTGACTAAGAAGAACCTTTCAAAATTGGTTCCACTCACTGGAATAGATTCTAACTTCTCCACCATATTGTCCTCAAGGGTCTCTCTTCACATCTTCTAAGACTGAAGTGTCTGCTAGTTCGACCACAACCTTCACCTTACTGGGGATGTTCTTAACTCCTATTGTTGTAGAATAAAATTGTTTGGAGGCCACCTAAGTACTTCTTAACTCAAAAACTCCCTTATGATAAGGAACTTCAAAAGCTAATGGCAGGTTAAAGGAATGGATTTTATGTTATTTATCCAAGGACTCCCTATAATTATATTATACAATAAGGGGACATTCACCACCAAAAACTCCCTTTTTTATTTCTATCATTCCTACTTGGATAAAAAGTGTGACTTTTCAATAAGCTAAACGGGCATTGAACTAAATCCAATTAAAGAACAATGGGTTGAACTCAAATCGGCATCAATCAGGCCTAACCTCTTAATATGCTAATAGTACATGACCTCTGTCAAATTTCCCTGGTCAACCAAGGCCCTTTTTTGCTTAGTAATCTTTGATTCCAACTATGATGTTCAATCCATCATTATGTAGTTGTTAGATACCTTTTAGAACAATATCAGCTCCTATTTAGGCTCTTCCCTTGGTAATTTCTGGCTTTGCCCTATCAAACCATGTGTGCTAATTAACTCTTATAGATAAGCTACCCCTTTGTAGTCTTATTGGGTGGCAATTGCTATTATCTGCACTAGGTAAAAATATTGATGACTCTCTAGGACTATTAATCATATTAATTCTTCCCTGCTTGTTTAAGAAGGTGATATAAGATTCCTCTTGAATTTCTCCTTATCCACGAACAGGAACATATGCCTTGCATACACTTGTTCCTTCAAATGATTCTTGAATGCTTGCCAATCCTCTATTCAGGGTCTCTTCTCTTTATAAAAGGAATAAAATAATGAATAATTTATCTTTTGTATAGGTCCCTTACTAATTTTGGTGGCCATATGAAGAATGGTTAATCCTTTATCTATTGCAAAATTTTACAGATTGCCTTCTTAAAGACAATGTTAACTACCCTAAACACATTCTACTTTACTTTCTCCTTAAATGGTTTTATGCTCGCCACATTTTTCCTTCTTAGAGCTTTCCTGCCTAAAACTTCTAACTTTATCATCTACCTTGAAATATTTTTCAATGCTGTTCATTAGGTCTGCGAAGTTTTTAGCCAATAACTTTGTCAAAGACTATCACAGTTTGTCATCCTTTGCATGGTCGAGCTTAAAGGAAGTAACATCAATTTGCTCATAGCAATATTTGATTTCATTGTATGCTTAGAAATACCACCAAGTGTACTCCCATAACCTTTTCCTTTAATTCTTTCGCATCGACATCAATTTGTCTACTATTTGGGCCTGTTTGCTATGAACATAGCAATAGAGGCCTTGACTAATTGCAACCACTTGCTAATGAAACCTAGCTCCAACTTGTCTAGCCATTGTAAGGCTACTTAACTTAAACTAAGGAGAAAACTTGCACATACGGGAACCATTGAAGCTCCACAACAGCATAACCTACTTGCAGTGTCAAATATAACCCACCAATCTAGCCTTTCGTCACATAGTGTGAATCGTGGAGGTGTGAACTTCCTTAGTGGTTCGAGTTACTCGATCGATTTGTTAAAAGGGGAGGATGACATCTGCCCCAAAGCTTTTCTTTCCAAATAATGGATTGTGCGCTTATAGTGCTAGTTGGCATGCTCTACCAGTTATTGTATTACCTATTCTTTTAAGTCCCCAACTTGCTAATTAAAAATTGTCTAAGAATGGACTCGGTTCCTTAATCTCAATTGAGCATCACTATGCTTGGAATTTTTACTAGAGGGCTTTCCTAATTTACGGTTACTTGGGGAAGCTAAATAATAGTCTACTACCCTTAGTCACCTCCTGTCTCTCATTACTAGTGAAACATTGTGGTCAGGGTGGGTTCTCATAAAGTGCTTGCATCTGGTTTGATCAACGCCATCATAGGCAAGTTGTCATCCTTGATCCTCTTCATGAGTTTTTCCAATGACAAGCCCAAGTTGCTCTCTCAAAAACTTAAGCTCTTGCTCCTAAAGTTTAATTTCCTATTTGTATTTTCTTGCTATCTTGGTTTCTCAATTGGGAAGATTGTTGTTAGCTCCTTGAATATAGCAATTGTCAAGCCCCTATCATATTATGGATCTTTGAAAAGCTCTAACCTTAACCTAGAGGGCCGTGCTTCTGCTTAATCATAGAAACTATGACAAATGACATTTACATAGCTCCTTTACATGGTCTTATTGCTCCTATCACTCATCTTAATCAACTAGTAGTGATAAATGGGAATGCCATTTGTTACCCACAAACGACACTAATTGGAGTGCCAAAAAATATGGTGGCATAGTCCATTCAACACTTGAGAATGTTTATTGTGTAATTGCTATGGTTACTTCTTCTTCACAACGCATAGGTATTTATTTCTTTTTCTTATCTACTCTTTGAATACTTGGAAAAACACTATCAACTAGGCAGGGTGTGAGCGATGACCTCTTTGACAATCGAGTAAGGCACTGCTAATCTTAGAGTAATAACACAAGAGTTTGGTGCATGAGAAAGCATGCATCTTTTCTTGTTTATGGTTCATTAGTTTATATAAGACTCAAACTAGACCCATGGTCACCGTCCTAACAGATTAGATTATGTTATTTGTGAGTGGTTTGCTTGGATCATCAATGGAATAGTAAGGAGCAAGTTTTTTTTTTTTTTTTTTTGATAGTTAAGTGAGTATAGTTTGGATTAATGGGAGAAAAAAGTATTTACAACTTCTTGGGGGCATACCCCCGTTTTTACAATATCTATGAGATTCCCCATTTGCTACAAAGGTCTACATTTGTTTTGAGAACATCTAACCTTGACATCATAGACAATCTCCTTAATAATCTTTGAAGCCGATGGAGTAGTATCCTTAAAGATCTTGGCATTCCTTCCCTTCCATATGTGATAGATCATAGCACACCAAGCAAGCTTACAAATCTTTTGGTGCAATGCATTTCCACTAAACTTCCCTGCGGCCCATGTCACTTCTTCCTTACACGGCTGAACTTGTCTTGAGATACCACATCTTTGTAAGATTGAGCTTCTCACTTCGGTTGAGATGGGGCATTGGTAGAATAGATGATCAATTGTTTCATTGCATTGCCCACATAATACACATAAAGGTTGGACATTCATTCCCCAAGCTACTAATTTATCTTTAGTAGTGAGCTTTCCTTTGATGGCAAGCCATGAGTTGAAGCTATGCTGCGGTATATGGTTAGGAAACCATAAAAGGTTGTGCCAAGGTACCTTATTAGCATGTTGCCGAATGGATTCCCATGTGGCTGCTGCATTGTACTTTCTTGTTCTTGAGACTATCCATATAAATTCATCATCCATAGCTTGGTTAGGTGAATAGTCCATTGGATTGTCAAGTATGACCTCACGGAGCTCCCATGTGTTTGGAAAGGGCCATTTCCATTGTTCATCTTCAATCCTCCTTTTGTAAGGAGCAAGTTAGGTTAGCCTTTTTTCGTACTTTACTAAGTGTAGCCAACTATCCCAAATTAAGGAAGTATGTTGGATGTTTACCACATGTGGGCTTAATCTAAACCATCCAAAAGTGATTATACAATCAAATGACTCCATGCTAAATTGCATACAAATAGACGATTGAGATTGAGATCAAGGTAGAGTTTGGGAAGTAAGAAAAACTAACTTTTTAGTAGTTAATTAGTGGCTAGTTGTAAAAAAGTAAACTTTTATATATATATTTGGAAAGGAAAAAAACTAACTTTTTAGTTACTGGCTTTTAAGCTTTTTGTTAATTTGACATTTTTACCATTCATAGTTTAAAAGAAATTAAAAATGTAAGAGGGTAAGTATGGTCATTTAAAAAAAAAAAAAAAGAAACTGAGTAGTTAGAAGTTGAGTAACTAATTGAAGGTATCCACCACATCCATCGTGGATGAGAGTCTTTCTCTTGTCCTTCTCTCTTTAAGAACCTCGGTTTCTAGGGTTTCTTAAGCGTTCTCTGTTGGTTTCTTGATTTCTTGTGGGTTTCTTCATCTTTCTTGTTGGATTCTTGATCTTTCTTGATTTTCTTTTTGGGTTCTTGATTGTTCTTATGTTTTTTGGGTTTCTTTGTCAGATTTGCATATTCTTGGTTCTTATTGCACATGGCTCCATGGGATTTTAGAGGTAGATGACTTTCCAAGCCAAATCTCTCTAAGGCTTTGAAGATAGGTTCGGCTTCTTCTATTGTTGCTCGGCGTGGTGCTTATCATGGATCTAATAGCCTTCCCGAAGTGATATTAGAGAATAATGGTGAGGTTTACTTGAACCCTAATGCTTCTAGGGTTTCTTCATGTGGCATGGAGATGACTGCCCTAATCATGGAAGAGTATAAGATTAATGAAATGTAATCTGTTATGGTTGCTAAGGCATTGTCTTCTACTTCTTGTGTGATGGAAAGATCAGAGGTTCTTTCGAAAGAGCATTCAGCTAGTTTGATTGCCAAGGTCTTAGACAAAGATGATGGGGTTGTGGGGGTGGAAACCACGGCGAGGCCTTCTTCTTCTCTGTTGGATTCTCCAACTACTTCTAGTGGTGGGCTGCAAGTTACTTTTAATGCTGGAAAATCTTTATGGGCATCCATTGTTGGAGGTAATTCTTCTTTCATGAAACTTTCTTACAACCTCTTCCTTCGTTGGATGGGATAATCACCATTAAACCACCAGCATCTATTGCATTGAAAGGAAAAATTCAGTGGGATTCAACGCTGGTGGTTTTCTTCTTGGACAAGCTTCCTCACTCCTTCATCTAGAATGTTGCAAATCGATTATGGGATCTAAGGGACTTACAGAGGTTCTTGCCAATAATAATGGCTTTTATTTCTTTCGGTTTTCATATGTTGAAGCCATGTCTGTAGTTGTTGATGGTGGTCCTTGGCATTTTGGAGGGCATCCAATCTTTCTTCAAAAATGGAAACCTAGTATAAATCTTTCTAAGGCTGGTTGCAAGATTGTTCCAATATGGATTCATTTATATAATATTCCTCTTGAATATTGGAATGAAAAAGGTTTAAGTTTTATTGCTAGTGTGGTTGGCAAGATTCTACATGTTGATAAATTGACGGAGTCTGCTAAGCGTATTAATTATGCTCGGATTTGCATTGAGGTGGGGATTGAGGCATTATTACCTAGCTTCTTCAATCTTGAGTTAGACGATGGCTCTCTAGTGGAGATTTCAGTTGAATATAACAGGGTTCCTAAGAAGTCTGATCATTGCAAGGAGTTTGGTCATTTGACTAAGTCATGTAAGCGTCAGACTCAGCAAGCAGGGATAAGGAAAACGCTTTCATCGTCTAATATTGCTTCTCATCCTTCTAAAATGATGAGTGGTAGCAAGTTAGAAGGAACGAGAAAGCTCCTATAGTTGATAAGACTCCTTCCCCTATTCGGCAATTTGGTGAAGCATCCAAAGCTAGTACTTCTACTAATTTGTTTGATGTTTTTGCCTCTAATGATCATGATAGGGAAAACTCAAGGGTAGTTCCTTCTATTGTGGTTATGGACTTCCATTGTGGTTATGGAGGAGGATAGACCTAAGGACATCCATGTGATGAAAGAAGATTTAGTTCCTAAGCAAACTTATAATCCCTCTTCTTCTATGGATGAGGATCCTCAACATGCTCCAATTCCCAAATTGGACTAAGAAAAAAAAGGCAATTGTCGGATTTGGAATCTACTCCTCTTAATTGTCTCTCCTTCAACAGGTGGAATTGATGGATGAGCTTGACCAAAAGAAAAAGAAAAAGAAGAAGGAAAATAAGAAGACTAAGGTAGGGTTGGGTGGTACACTAGGAGATTGCTGTTAGAAAGATTGATCAAGATAGCCTCCTGGAATATTAGGGGTTTGAATGACCCCTTGAAGCAATCTAAGGTACGTCATTTAGTTTCTGTTCATGGTTTAGCTTGTGTTGCTTTGTTAGAAACAAAGGTTAAGCCTTCTAATAAAGATAAACTTAAGCATAGATTGTTAAAGGGATGGAAGTTCGTTGCCAATTATGAATTTGATGAGGCTGGCTGAATCTGGGTAGGATGGAATCCCAGTAAGTTACATGCTACTGTTCTTTCCATGGGAAGTCAAGTTGTGAATCTTTCTATTACTATTGTGGAGTTGGGAATCTCCTTTACTGTTTCTTTTGTGTACGGCTCTATTGATTTATATATTAGAAGGCTTTTATGGGATAATCTCAAAGCTTCTTTAGATTTGTTTGCTACTGCACCTTAGATTATAATGGGTGACTTCAATGCTATTCAGTTTAGGCATGAACGACAAAGGGGCAGTGTTGATTGGCTTTGCTTTATAGATGAATTGAATGATTGCTTTATGGAAGCAGGGTTAGAGGATTTACGGTTTGGGGGACTTCTGTGTTCCCGGCACAATTCAAGAGGATTAGGGCATATTAGGCATAAGCTGGACAAGGCAGTGGTTAATGCTTCTTGGCTCTCTTCTTATGAACATCCCATAGCCGATTTTCTTCCATATAGTGTTTCAAATCATTCTCCAGTAATTGTTGATTTGGGGATTTCTCTACCTTCCTATCGTAGGCCATTTAAATTTTTTAACTTTTAGGCAAAATTTAATGAGTCTTTTCCCTTGGTGGAACATGTTTGGCAAACTAATGTGAATGGTTATACAATGTTTTGGGTTTGTAAGAAGTTGAAGCTTCTCAAGCTAGCTTTGAAGGAGTTGAGTTCAAAAAAGAATAAGGAGTTTTACAGTTCTCTTGATCCTTTACGTGTGGAATTAGGGTCTATCCAGACTTCTATTGCTTCTGGCAGAGGTGATCCAGATCTTCTTGAAAGGAGAGGGATTGTCTAAGTCATTTTACTTTTGCAAGCCATGGATTGGAAAGCTATGCTAGGCAAAGGAGTAGGGTTCAATGGTTAGCTGAAGGAGATAAAAATTTTGCTTTTTTCTTTAATTCCATTAAATGAAGGCAGAATATGAATAAGATTATTAGGATTCAAGCTGAGAATGGGGAATAGATTAAGGGGAAGGGTAACATTGCTGCCTCAGTTGTGGATTTTTACCAACAGCTTCTTGGATCTGAGAGCTTAATTCCTTATGCTAGTATTGATCTTTCATAGGACTTTGTTTCTTATTCCTTGACAGAGAGCCAAATTGGAATGCTAGGAGCTAAATTTTCAGATTTAGATATACAAGAGGCTATGTTCAGTTTGCATCCTAATAAAACACCTGGTTCGGATGGTTTCAATGCATTCTTCTCTCAGAAAACTTGGCATATTTTGGGTCCAGGGATCACATAAGCAATTCGAGAGTTTTTCTCTTCTTCAATTCTTTTGAAAGAATCTAATGCCACCATTATAGCCTTCATTCCTAAAGTTCCTAATGCTTTCAAATTGAAGGATTTTAGGCCAATCTCTTGTTGCAACGCTATTTATAAATGCATCACTAAGTTGCTGGCCAACTGATTGAAACAAGTTCTTCTTGATATTGTGAATGAAGCTCAGGCGGCACTTGTTCAGGGTAGACTTATTATTGACAATATCTTAATGACTCAGGAATTGGTGCAAGGATATCACCTTCAAACTTCGTCTTCACAGTGTGCTCTTAAGGTTGACCTCATGAAAGCTTATGACTCGGTGAGGTAGGATTTTCTTTGGGACACTCTTCACTTGTTGGGATTTCCTTCTAATTTTATTTGATGGGTGCATGTTTGTGTCTCCACTTCAAGGTTTTCAATTTCTATTAATGGTGAGCTTAATGGATATTTTGAAGGCAAAAAAGGCATACGTCAAGGAGACCCAATATCTCTATTTTTGTTTGTTATATGTATCGAGGTGTTCTCTTGTATTCTAAATAAGAAGATTCAAGAGTATGTTGATTTCAAATTTCATTTGAGATGCCGTAAATCTCATCTCTCTCATCTTTGCTTTGCAAATGATTTGATGATCTTTTGTAGAGGAGATTTGGCATCCATTAAAGTGGTGAAGGATGCTTTAGTGTCTTTCTCTTCTCTATCTGGACTTCTGCCGAATGCTGCAAGGAGTTCTCTTTTTATTTTTGGTGTGGATGATTCAGTGCAGACTAGCATTGTGGACTATCTGGGGTTTCAAGTGGGAAACTTGCTAGTGAGGTATTTAGGGGTTCCTCTTATACCACTAAACTTAAGTTGTCGTGCTTTGGAAGATAGAATTCTAAAGAGGATTAAAACTCAAACAAATCATTTCTTATCCTTTGCGGGTCAACTTCAACTTATTCAGTTAGTATTATTTAGCATTCAGGCTTTTTGGAGCTATTATTATGTTCTACCTTCTAAAGTTGCTAAGTCCATTAAAGGTAGTCTATCTGCTTTTATGTGGAATGGGATTTCTCTAAAGCGGTAAGGAATCAAAGTTTCATGGGTTGAAGTTTCTCGACCAAAAAATGAGGGAGGCCTTAGTATAAGGAAACTCAAGGAATGGAATCTTACTTGTGTGACAAGGTATATTTGGTTACTGAGTCAGTCATGTACTACTTCATTATAGGTGTCATGGGTTAAGAAGAACCTTTTGAATAAGGAGCAGTTATGGGTTGCTAAATTTTCCCAGAATTGCTCTTGGACTTGGAGGAAAATTTTAAAACTACGTGAGAAGGTAAGGCCATTCTTTACTATACAGATTGGTGATGGTGCTCATACTTCCTTATGGTTTGATTCTTGGATGCCCAGAGGTCCCATCTGCCATTCTTCTACTACACGAGTTATTTATGATTCTAGTCTACCAAAGGATGCCAAAGTTAGTGCCATCATATCTTTGGGTAGTTAGAATTGACCAGTAGCAAATTCTAATGAGCTTATTGAATTGAAAGAGAAAACTATTTCCATGCCACCTCCAAATTGCAGTAAGAGTGATAAGGTGCTATGGAATGGAAATAAAGATTTTTCTATTAGGGCTACTTGGGAGGTTCTTCGTTCTTACTATCCTCGTGTGCCTTGGAAGCATATTGTCTGGTTTAAGAGCTATATTCCTCGTCATTCTTTTATTCAGTGGATTGTTACTCGTGGTAGGTTAACTACTCAGGATAGACTTATCTCTTTTGGGATGATTCAACATATGAGTTGCCATCTTTGTGGGGATGATGTTGAGGATCATGATCATTTGTTCTTTGGTTGTCCATTCTCTTTTAGGATTTGGAAGGCAATCCTTGATAAATGTGCTCTTCAAGCCTCTTCTTCATCTTAGTCAACTACTTGGTCATAGGCTTGCTCTACATTTAAAGGTTCCTCCTTACTTGCTTGTATTGGACGACTCCCTTACGCTGCTATTGTTTATTTGATATGGAGAGAAAGAAACTCATGGTTTCATGGTGATACTCTTAAGAGTAAGCTCACACTGATCACATCGATTAAAGATTTGGTTTGTTGGATGTTAATTGATTGCACGGGTTTCCCAAGTACTTCTACTAATCTTCATTTAGTTCGACATTAGTAGCTTCTTTTATCAATTATTGATAGCTAGGTTTTGTTTTGCGTTTCCTTTGAGTTTGACTTTGTTAGAGTTATTTATTTAATTTGATCTAGGGGTATGTCTCCGAGTATTATGGGTAGTAATTATCTTTGGTCGGGGGTATGCCCTCGTGTATTTGCATATTGACATTTTATTTTTATTTAATAAATTTTATTTCACCTTTCAAAAAAAAAAAGAAAAAAAAAAAAGAAGTTGAGTAACTCTCTTGGTTGCCAAATGCAATCTAAATGTCCACTCTATAAATGTTAATAAATTAATCTAAATAATATCTAAGATAAAGGGATGGCTTAAGTGACTTATCCTATGGGGACAACTTTGAAGGTTCATTAATTTAGAAACAATACCTTATTAAAAAATATTTTATTACAAGTGTCTTTGGGTCTGTTTGGAGTACAAAAGAAGGCCAAAGAAATTTAAAAAATTTAAAAAAACTCTACAATTCTACAACAAATTTTCTCCACCTTGAACTACGTGAATCTATGTAATTCTCTATAAATTTATATATATCTATACATGTCAACAAATTTTTATAAATTCTAATAAAATTTCTACAAATTCCAATAACTTTTATATAAATCCCAATAAAGTTTCTACACTTTTTGAAAAAATTTAACACAAAGATTAAAAAATTATGTCAAAATTTGTCTAAATGAAACTATTCATCTTTGAAAAACGTAAATTGATGATTGAGCTCCAAACGTCAAAAAAATTACTCAAATCACATTTTTTATTTTTTATTTTTTGAACTCCAAACACTCCCTTTTGTCATATAATTGAACTTTAAAAAATAAAATTTGATAGGGAAGTATTTTTCAAATCTAATTTTTTTTAAAGGTAAAATAATATTTTTCATATCAATTTGATGATAGTGACTACTAAATTTGCCATTAAAATCAACTTAACTTTACAAGAATCAAATTTTTATGGTACATAATAATACAATTATCTTCTTAAAAAAATTATTTTAAATCAAAATCGTTACTATGTTTGGAGTAGCATGCTTATATTAGGCATATTTATTTTTGCCATTAGAATTTAGATCATATAAAAAGCAAACTCCATGTGTGAGTCTTTTTACCAATTTGGTACATCTATACTCTGCAATTGTACCAAAACGTGCATTTTTGGGTTTTACTGTTTATGGTTGCATTAATTTGATTGTACCAACATGATAACGCTATTATACAAATCCATGAGAAATTGAGTTGAAATTTTTGCAGATTAGGTCCATGAACTAAATAGGAGTCTACAACATTGATGGGAAAGACTATCATTTCCCATTCATATCAATATATATATATAACATTGATAATAAAAATTATTATTTTCCATTTATATCAAAAAAATAATTTACAAATATATAACATTGATCGTAAAAAGTATCATTAATATTTAATACCAAAATATATATTTATATATATGTAACATTGATAGGGATTTACCATTTTTCATTCACACCGATATATATATATATATATATATACTAATCTAAAATTAACATAATTTTAGACAAATCACGTGTCAATAGACCACTGTACCCTTAATTTTAAGTGGACGTATGTACAAATGGTTGATATATGCAAACGTGTCGTTCAAAGCAAACAGTGCGATGGGATGTATGTGCATGTATGTTTGTTTGCCGTGAAACACTAACAAAAAAGTCTCGAAGTCGGGGGGGGGGGGGGTACGAAGCATTTTATCGAGAAAGAGAGAGAGTCCCAAACTAACACACCAACGAAACCCATTTCTTTCTCTCATCACGTCGTCTCTCTCTCTCTCTCTCTCTCTCTCTCTCTCCCCCCGGAGAGTGTCTCCTTCCCAAACTCTCTCTCTCTCTGTCTCTCTCTCTCTCTCTCTGTCTTTTTATTTGTGCCTTTCTATACGGAGCGACGGGTACGAACAGGGCTTCGCTCTCTGCATCAGGACCCAGGTTCCATTCTTTTTCTTCTCGTCCTCCTCCTCGAATCAAAACTCTCTATTTTTTTCTCTTATTTGTGTCTCTGTTAATCTGCATGTATGTTTGCAAAAAATTGGATCGTTGCTTTGGGTTTTTATTGATTCAATTCTATTGGGTCGTCTGATTTTTCCTTGTTCTTTGAGCTTCCAATTTTTTTTTTTTTTTTTGAGTCGATAGGTTCCTCGTGCAGTTTCTATCTCATTAATGTTTTAATGCCCAGATTTGTTATCTGGGTTTTTATTTATTTATTTTTTTTAACGTTTGGTTTTGTTGTTTTTGGTTGTTAAAATATAATAATCTGTTTTGTTGTGTTAGCTTGTAGCTATTGAGGATACGCCATGGGATTAGAGTTTTGAAATAGGGTTTTTGTTCTGGGGATCTGTGGATTTTTCTTTTTTGATTAGTTGACGATTTGGCTTTTATTCGCTTAGAATTGTGTCTTTCCATTAAATGAGATTGACTAATATATAAATATAAGCTACTGGGCTATGAAGATTTGTTTAATTTATTAGTTTGTTTAACCCCATTTTGTTCCATGTTATTTTTTATTTTGGGGTGAAAC
The DNA here is from genome assembly GCA_019916065.1 of Vitellaria paradoxa. Lineage (NCBI taxonomy): Eukaryota > Viridiplantae > Streptophyta > Magnoliopsida > Ericales > Sapotaceae > Vitellaria > Vitellaria paradoxa. Next base: position 32,200,239 of record CM034234.1, read on the forward strand.
ATCCTAGCTATTCTTTTTTATTATTCTTTTTTATTGATTATTTATTCATTCACCCCTCTCTCTCTCTCTCTCTCTCTCTCTCTCTCTCTCTATCTAAATTTATATAAAATATTTGTATTTGTTTGTTTGGAGTTTCTATGTTTTGTCTTCGGTTAGAATACTTGAGTTAGCCTTTGATTTCTTCACATGGTGATGTATTTTGATCCTTTGGCAATTATTGAACAGCCATATTCAGAGTAACAATCCTGAGTTTATTTGAAGAGTTGATTGTTCGGTGCTTGAACATTTTCCATTACCAATACCAATTTCTTCGTTGGAAAGGAAATTGTTGAACTGAGGAGTGAGGAGAACCGGGCCAAAGAGTGTTTTTTGGGTGAGTCCATGAAAAGGTTTTCTGATGGGATCTATGAACATGGAGAAGAAATGGGTGTTCCCTGTTGTTATGAGCTCCCTTGTTTGCATTTTGATTTATGCATTCTCGTTCAACATGGGCCTTGTTAATTCAATCATCTCAATTTTCCCCTCTCATGGTTCGCTGAAAAATTCAAGTCTACTTGCTGCTGATGAAAAGATTGCAGAGACTCCACCTCCTCCCCCTCCTCCCACCAAGCCACCCCTTCCTCGTTTTGCTTATCTGATTTCAGGGTCCAGAGGTGATCTGGAAAAGCTTTGGAGAACTCTTCGCGTATTGTATCATCCATTGAATCAATATGTTATCCATCTGGACCTCGAATCTCCGGAACAGGAGAGATTCGAGCTTGCTTCCCGCGTGAAAAAAGATCCAATTTTCTCTAAGATTGGGAATGTTTACATGATTAACAAAGCTAATATGGTTACTTACAGAGGACCAACCATGGTTGCCAATACTCTTCATGCTTGTGCCATTCTTCTGAAGAGAAGTAAGGACTGGGATTGGTTTATTAACCTCAGTGCTTCAGATTACCCTCTTGTGACACAAGATGGTTTGTCACTCAGATCCTAGAGTTCATTTACTATTGTGAAGATTATTACATCATGGTGCCTTATTTTTCATAAAAACTGTTTGATTTATTTAGGCTGTTCTATTCAGATCTTCTTTACACTTTCTCTGGTTTGAAGCGAGACCTGAATTTTGTTGAATACACAAGCGATCTAGGTTGGAAGGCGTAAGCATTCTCCTCCCATTTAGCCCTTCTCTTGAAGTAACTATATTTTACAAGACTGCCAACATTGAGTTTTAATACATTTTGTTTTGTTTGCAGGACTGGGCGAGGAATGCCTTTGATTGTGGATCCCGGTCTGTACCAGTCAACAAAGCAAGATATATTCTGGGTCCACCCAGATAGAGCTTTGCCAACAGCCTTTAAATTGTTTACTGGTTAGTTTTCTTATTTTCAATTATTTAAGCTTCTGTTAGTTTAATAACCATAGGCATTTAATTTTGGTTATTTTGGTGACTTAATCTATGAAACCAAAATATCAATATAGATTGAAACTATGAAACCCTACATTACAATCGTCTTTGTGAAATAGGTTTAAATTGATCGTGTCAGTTTATTTCTGATCTAAAACTTATGAATGCGAATATTGCAAGTTTCTTCTTTGTAGTCCTGAAACTTTAACACAACCCATTTGGACTTTTTCAGACGAATCAGATCCCAGCCTGACACTTTTGAACATCAAAAGTTGATTTTGAATCAAATGATGTTTAACTACAGCATTTTGTTGAACCTGTTGATTTTAGTTAGATTCCGGTTAACCATGTTGATCTTCAATAGATGGTTGCAATTTGTCTCTAGGTATTTCCGTGCCTGGACTTGTTTGAAACAAAGTGGTGAATATTGATGCTGTTAGGTTTATGTCACTATCACGGTTGACTTCCTCATATGAGAAAATTCAATCTTCCGCCACCCAAACATGAAGCAAGACCATGGACTTGGGGGGAAAATGATGAAACAGAGAAATATACATGCCATGATAACGACATCTAATGACGCCTAATGCAGCACTAGAACGTGCTGATGCATTCATGAAAAAGTGACAATTACTCTATGACATTCACATCACCGGCTTTTATTTCCCCATATTAAAATCTAAATCTGTTTCAGGCTCAGCATGGATGGTTCTCTCGCGTTCATTTGTGGAATATATCATTTGGGGCTGGGATAACCTTCCAAGAGTCCTTCTCATGTACTACACAAATTTTCTCTCCTCCCCAGAAGGCTACTTCCAGACAGTCATATGCAATGTGCCAGAGTTTGCTCGCACCGCTATTAACCATGACATGCACTTCATCTCTTGGGATGACCCTCCACAACAGCACCCCCACACCCTCTCCACTAACGACACAGGCAGGATGATTGCTAGCGGCGTCGCCTTTGCTCGTAAGTTCAAGCAGAATGACCCTGTCCTGGATAAGATTGACCGCGAGTTGCTCGGTCGGAGAAATGGGAGCTTTACACCCGGTGGTTGGTGCGCCGGAAAGCCCAGGTGTTCAAGGGTTGGGAATCCCAATCGGATTAAACCGGGTGCTGGGGCTCGAAGGCTTCGTAGGCTTGTAGGTAGCCTACTTTCGGCAACTAACTCTAGTACCCAGTGTAAGTAGTAAGCATTCATTGAAGCATTATTGTTGCTTGTCAACGGGAGTAAAAAATTGAAATTTTATTGGACGTGTGTTTATCCAGTCCACAAGCCCAACAACAGTTAATAGGAAATTTGGTTGGCCGTTATTTTGTTAGGCTTTCTCTATGTACCAAAGTTTTTGTTAGGCTCTCTCTATATACCAGAGAGTTTCAAAGCGGAGTTCAGTTTTTTCTCCATTTGATTGATGATGACGACGTAGAGAAAAGAATTCTGTGGCCTTTGGTTCTTTTATCTCTCTCTTGCTTCTGCAAATTTCTAGTTTCAGTTTGAGATTCTCTCCAAAGAAAAGTCAGCTGAGCAACCCACGAATTTCATTAGTTAATTGTAATTGAATTTTGGGTTTATTTCACCTACACCTCTATATGTAATTTGGGCTTTATACATCTAGAGTCTATGAGTTTCATAAATGTGTGCTTACACTGCTGAGTCACCTTCTTGTTAGATTTTTTCAGTTAAAGAGTAACTTTTGATAAATTCAATGTTATGAAATTACTTTCATATTTTTGCTATTAATATAAGAAATGCATAGAAAAACAATTGAGAGTAATTGAGGAAAGAAAATAAAAGAAAATAAGAAATTAGATTTTTCTCTCTTTCATATTTAGTTTATTAGATTATTAATAGAAAAAAGTAAATGGTAATTTATATATATGTATAATTACTAATTTGTATGTATTATAAATTTAAAATATTAATGTGAAACATAATAATTTAATGTATTAATATTGGGGAGGTTTGTGCCAAAAAAAAAAATTTAATAAACTAATTATAAAATAACTTTTATATAAAAAATATAGACCATATTGTAATATAAATATTTTTTTATCAATATTAAGGGTATAGAGGTAATTTTATATTATTAACTTAGTTAAAAGTTAGTTTTTAAATGAAAAATCCAACGTAAGGAGCCTAAGTGATAATAATATAAATTTTAGGAGTCTAAATGTATATTACAAAACCTGTGAAGTATAAGTGTACAAAGTTGAAATGATAAGGAGTGTTTGTGAAATAAACTTTTGAATTTTATAGCACAAGGACTCGAGCAGAAAATCTGGCCACCCTATATATTCTGAAAATAAACTAGTCACTAAGATTTCTTTATGATTGAGCTCCTGAACCTTCAAATAAATAGTTGAAAAAACATAATATGTGTAAATATCCAATATGAATAACCTTCAAAAGAATAATTCATCCTCAAATGTACAAATCTCACTCTGAAAATAGATGGTAGGATTTATAAATCTAATAACTAAAAATAAGTAAACAATCCAAAATATGTGCCAAATTATTTACTAGGGAAACTTTTAAAATCAAAGAAAAAAAACCTCGAATCCTTGATGCAGATCAGACAAATGACTTCACTAAAGTTCAAAGATTGCAAGGATCTCATAAAAAGATTGCAAGCATTCTTAATCAATACTTCTTTTAATCTATTTGTTCTCGATCTCTCAATCCTTGATTGCTACACACCTGTAATATGCCTTTTCTATAAAGATCCATTAGTTTCAATTGTAGTAGAAGCACTTCTCTTGATCTAGTAGACAGCTCTAGATGTGAGATTCAAGAATGAGTGATGTTTTGCCAGAGAGATATGAAAAGAGGCTAGAAATCAAATGGATTTTTACCTTTCTAGTGGTTTCCCTCTCAAGAAATAGATTGGTCAACTTTGGGGAAAAAGGTTAGGGTCTATAAAATACTTATGAGGTATTTAAAAGAGAAAGAAAGTTCACAAAATGACTAGGTTGTTGTTGCGGAAAATAGGGGCGTAAAACAATGCATCTTGTAGTAGGTTGCAAGTTGGTCACAAGCGTGAACTGCTCGTGACGCTCACTATTTTACAATTTTTTCGTTTTTTTGTTTTACTTCTCTAGAGATAGGTCTCATGGACTAACCTTGGACATTACTTGCCTGTGATTAGAGTACATTTACTTGAAGTTTCACCCAACAAACTATTCAATGTTCAATTAATTCAATCTCTTTCTTTCTTTTATCCATGAAGTACTAAAACATCTGTTGGCACATGTACGCACAATTGACAGAAATTACAACTCATAAACCCAATATGATATTTAAACCTTACAAAATTATAAGTAAGTATTTGCTTAAGAATTTCCAATAAAATATTTTTTATACAAAATACTAACAATTGCTTTCTTTGGCAATTCAGAGACAAAACACATCCCAACACTAATTAAAAAAAAATAAACTAGATGTCACAAGTCACATTAGGTATATGTTGCTTGAAAAAAAAAAAAAACTTTAACAACAAAGAAAACATCAAGACACGTGGTATAACAAAAATAAAATTAATGCCCCCAAATCAAAGCATTAAATAACTTATAAATGAGGCACAAGATATTCGAGACAACATAATCAATCACTTAACACATTATCCTCCTTTTTGTTAGGAATTGACAAAGAGCACCATACCAGGTAAAGCGAAATCTAAGGTCAAGATAATCAACTTTAAAAAAATAATAATTCTCTCTCTTCGTCAATTCACCATGTTCTCCCCCTTTTTGGCAAGCAATTGGCAAGAAATTACAAATATATACATTAAAACTCTCCCTTAAGAAGATGCCTAAAATAAGACAAGAAATCAAAGACATAGTTCACTAATTACAATCCACTGATGTTAAATAAAAAAATAACTAAATATGTCAATAAATAAAATAAAATGTGAGGCATTATGATCACTTGATTAGTTCTTAAATAAGTAATCTATTATAAACTATATTATTTCTTTACAATTTAAATCAAATACACTTAAGCATGAAAACTGAGATGAGCTAAGAACATGAGAGCGGCCAATGCCTGTGATAGGCAATATATCTTTGAAATCTTTTTCCAAGAACTTAACTATATCAAATAGAGATAGGAAAAATATATCACACTATCACAACCCTCACACCAATAGTCAAACCAATATACAAGAAGATTTGTCTCACAAAGCTCACTTTTTTTTTTTAAGCTCCAAATATATACATGAATAAAGTGTACAATATTCAACTTTTGTCCCTCATTTTAAATGGTAATTGGTGGTTTTTCACTCACTTCAAGGGCAAGTAGCCCTTTTGATATCAACTTAGTGAATTTTTTGCTTGATTTGCAATGGTGCTGATAACTTTCACTCTATCATTTGTGGTAGTCCTTTCCAATCTATAAATCAATTTTTTTTTTAACTCCAACCGATTAAGCTGCAAAGTGGTTTCATTTTATCAACATTCAATCACTAGTATTATTTGAGATATATACACACACATATATATATATAGGTGACAATAATATTATAGCAGCATGTTATTAGTCAATACATAATCAACGTGACCAATTTACATTTAAAATTAAATTTAAAAAAAATGCTCACAAGCCTAACTAATTATTAAGCAGTTTTTTGTATTTTTAAATTTAAAATATGATAAGAATTGTTATTGTGAGAAAAATTATATTTTAAATAAGTTAGATTTTGTAATTTTAATTAATATTGAAAAATTTTAAGTATTTTTTCAAGCCTAATTTATATTAGCTATTTTCTCAATGTTTCTAAATATGTGAATTTTACAACTATATTGAATCGATTGGCAAGTGAGTACATTTAAGAAATTCATGAGGTCAATTTACACTAATTAAGATGAATTCTCACAACTTTGTAGGAAAAAAAAAAAAAAAAAACATAGAATTGTAATAATCTATAAATTTGGAACAAAAAGAAATAAAGGCTTTATGAAAAAGAAGAGAAAGTATTAAAAAAAATGAGAGTATTTATTTAAAGATTTGCTGAAAAAGAAAAAGTACAATGGTAAATAGTGAAAATGCCACATAAAAATTAGTTTAATAGGAAAAAAAAAAGGAATATTACACAACTTTAGTATATAGATAATATAAATAACTAGATTAAAATAATTTTCCAATTAGTTTTATAAAAAAAAGTAACTCAAATTAAAAATATTAGTATTAATTGTACTAAACGAGAAGGTCAACAAAACTAATTTAAATTTAAAATTGAAATCTAGAAGCCCATTTGTAATATTTATGCTTTTTTATTTATATTTAATTGTTTTTGTTTTTAATCTTTTATTTTCAGTTGTTGTTGTTGTTTTTTTTTTTTTTTCCTTTGAAATTAAAACATAAAACATGTTTGGTAATGTAATGTTATTCACGATAGTTAATTTATTTTATTAAAGTATTAAATTTTATTAACGTCTTATAAAATTAATTGAATTTAATGAAATATATTTCATATTAATTTAATTTAATAATATAAAATATTTATTTTTAATAATAATTAATTTTAATAAATTTATCAATAAATAACATAATTTAATAATACTGCAGGCCATCTCTACTCCCGCTTATCGGTACGCAAACCCTTACCGCTTATGTTTATATTTTTTTGGAACGAAAGGAATAAAAGGAAGCATGAGAACTAGTTTTTGGATGAGGTGACAACTCTCCGACCTATTAAGAATCTGGTTCGTTTACGTATGATGAGCTGCTTGGGAATCCCGAAGATTGATCAGAATTGTCACTTGGTTCAACGTTGGAACTTGCCTCTTTCCATTTTGAAGAAATAGCTTTTCTTTGTGCTTGTTTTGTTATGATATGTTTATTTTGAAAGGGTGATTTTGTTAAATTTGACTTTTCAGGGGTTACACAACTTTTATTATTAATAAAATTCTTTATTACCTTTTAGAAAAAATATAATTTAATAATAAACTAATATTTTTAATTAAAAATTAGTTTAATTTAGTAACATATTTTAATAAAATAAATCATTTTAAGAAGCCATTATTACTTACTAAAAAACTTAAATTAATAAAATAAATTACTAATAATTAAATATTATTTTAATAGTAATTTCAATTTTAGTAAAATAAATTATTTAATGTGTAATTATTATTTATCAAAAATAATTTTTAATCTAATAAAATTAATCATATTAATAATTTTTATTTTAATAAAATAGATATTTTAATATGTAATTATTATCTATTAAAAATAATTTTAGTTTAATAAATAAATATTGTTATCATAAAATATTGTTTTATTTTTAATAAAATAAATTATTATAATAATATATTATTTATTAAAATTAATTTCAATTTATTAAAATATTTGAATAAAATAAATTCTTTTTAATATTGTACAACAACAATAGTCAAAGAGTTAAAGTTAACAAAATGTTTATAAAATAAAAAAACAAGAGTGAAAATATAATTTTTTTGTTTATATATTTTGTTTTATGTTTTTATTTTTTTAGAAACAAAAAAATAAATACAAATTTAGCAAACACATTTTTTTGTTGCTAATTTTAAAAAATATTTGAAAACAAACAAAAAAAAAACACAAAAAAAAGTGAATTATTCCCAAGCCTAATTAATATTTAAACATTTTTTCTTGTGTTTTTAAATTTTAAAAAAATAAAAAGAAGTTATATTAATATTAAGATTTTTTTCTTATGTTTTTAAATTTAAAAAATCCTAAGAGTTGTTATTGTGAAGGAGATAACTTTTAATCATTTCTCAAGACTAATTATTATTTAAGTATTTTTTTTATTTGTGTTTTTAAATTAAATTTCTAATGCGTTTAAAATAAATAAATTTTATAACAATAGTGCATACTAATTCAGCAATGAGTACGATTACATGCTACAATTCTACTTGTTTTATATAATATATACACAAATATATAATTGTAATTATCTACATCAATACAAATATATAATTGTAATTATCGACTGATGTAGGACAAGAGATAGTAAAATTTATGAATAAAAAGTGAGCAAAGAATAAATAATGACTAATGAAAACAATGTCACATAAGATTGTAACGAAGAAGAACAAGAAATAAAAAGAAATAAAAAACACAACTTTAACATTAGATATAAATATAGATATAGCAAATATATATAAATCAGAGTTGAAACAATGGCACAAACATAATAATGAAGGATACAAAAACTGCAAAGGCAACGAGTAACCCAAAAGACTTCCCAGGGTACCAGTCCGTCAGTGAGAGAACTGACATAACTTTGAAAGATTTTTACATATATTATTTGAAATGGTTCTGATCTCTATCATTACAGCATATACAAGAATACTGGTGGTTTTCCCCCTTCTTTTGTTCCATATAAATGTTTATTATCTACAGTACATTTGATGAAAACAGATCAATCTCAGTCTTCATGTTTTTACCGAGTCCCTCTATGTTCTAATGACAAAATTTGTTTTCAGCTATTATAAAAGCTTCTACTCAGCAGCAGAACTCTTGGAAAGCTAGGCCTCTCTGGTTTGTGTCATTTTCTCCCAAAGACACTCTTCTCCTTTCCCTTTCTTGTTTCGGATGGAACCCTACATGTTTCCTCCGAGTATATTGACCAAACTAAATCATCTCCAAAAGTTTGATATTTCCCATAGAATTTGCAGCAACTAAGGTCGATGACCGACCACGCCAGCACACAGATGAGATGAACTGTGTGGTGTCATCCGTTTCATCACCAGAAAGAGGATCTGTGCTTCCAAACTTAAATGACAATGCCGGCATGGGGAAAGCTTTATGGTAGATAAAAACCTGAATCATATACAATTACATCCAGATCAGTCAAAAATAATGGCAACAATGATTACTACCGCATGCGCCAAGTAGTATCCAACAATCTATGATAGCACGATATAGTTGCCACCATTCAGTTTCAATACAAATAAATAAATAAATAAGTAAGTAATAAAACCCAATCAGAATAGGCACGCAGAGATGAGAATTCTTCTAAAACTCTAATCAATTTTTAGGTCCTTCAGGCAACCAAAGCTAGCTTTTTTTCCCTTTCTAAACACAAAAAAAGTTAAGTGGCATTTGATTTACTTTTTTATTTTTTATTTTTTATTTTTATTTTATGTTTTTTAAAATCTCAAAATAAGAAAACAGAAAATGTTCAGTTTTCATTATTTTGAGATTTTCCTTATTTTGAGTTGAAAAAGCTCAAAACTTTTTGTCATTTTTCATTTTATATGCAAACCCATTTTCTGTTTTCTAAAACTTTTTTGAAAACGCAAGTGACCAAATATGTTTTGAGTTGTTTTTCTTGTTTTCAAAAGCGTTAAATGTAAAATGAGTTCAAAACAGAAAATAGAAAATAAAAATAGAAAACAAAACATAGAAAAATAAACCAAATGAGCCCTTAGCTTTTTTTTCTTCCCAAACTCAGTCTAAATCTATTTCCAGAAGCTATGGGTTGTTGGGGTGGGATCTTTAGAGAAGTCCTTTTGCAAAAGGAATTAAAAAAATAAGTGGTCTTGATAAAACAGATCACAACCAAATTTAAAGGAGACTGGTGATGAATGAATTGCATCACGATTAATGGTTCCAGTTGGGCCATACTACCCTAATTTTAAAGAAACAGCCTGTGACTAACTATTAAACTATGTTTTATTTATATAAAGAATACCAAGTTATAGTACATATGCATCCGACTCGAGACAAAATATTTAACAATGATGATCCATCCTTCGTAGGCCTAGTATTGATGGTTCATTTAAGCCTATATGCAGTGGAATAAAAACTGCAGATCTCTTCTTGCATTCTATGAATTTGACTAATATGGCTTAATAGACAAGGTGCACATCAGGTCCCTCTGGTGTGGAAAATTTCCAGGTATAGATACTAGGAATTGGGGATTGTACCAATCAGAATCCCATCCTAGATACCACGTTTAACCCATGCCAGAACACTACTGCTAAACAGAATGGGAGACCAAGTAGAAATATGGTCAACGTAATCCAACTCGATCAGCCGAAAATCTTATTCTAAGCATGATAGGCATTTATAGTACCCTTACGAAGTGTCAAACCAGACGTAAAATGCAACTTGGCTTCAAACATATAAAAAATTGAAGATCCCCTGTAGAAGTCCAAACAAGAGATTATGGATTTTTTTGTCTCTATTCAGCATTATCCTTTTCATTTGATGTTTACAATTTTGAATTTTCAATATCAAAAAATGGACAGGTGGAAAACACAACTTCACATTGAATTTTGAAATATGGTAAATAATTTTCCTTTTCTTTTTTTCTTTTTTCTTTTTTTTTTTTTTTAACTTCTAGGAAAATGGACTGTTTGCAAGACACCAAGATGAGTTTCAATTCACTCTAATTGCACAACAAAATTTAAAAATGGCAACAAAGAAAGAACTGTTGCCTCCTTTCTCAGGTATAATCTTAGGAAGAAAGAGGTGGTCTGAATACAGTAATCTAGGATGTAACCTGTAACTACTACAATAGAGCATGCGACCCTGCTGTCTGTAGGAATCATACCATTTACTCATACCCAATCCAATTGCACAACAAACTTGTGGCACTGATGAACAAGGCTGCAAACGAGACCTCATTGCTAACAAGTGAGACAATTTCCATACGGTTATGGCTTGTTCAAGTTCAGGGTAGACCCAACCAATGTTTGAAAATCCGTATTGACCCAAACAATTGAACCAGTAAACCCGTGTCCCATTCTCAATGGTCTGGTTCATAACTCAAACCCACTGTGACAAAAAAAAAAAGGGTCTAAAGCACTAAAAACCACTATTGAACCACTGACCGGTACGAACTGTTTGAACTGGCCTGCTCAACAATCTTTGTAAATTGAAAGTATTATCTAATTGTTTCTGCTTTATATAAATTGAAAAACTACTGTTTAATACAGTTGTACTAGTATTTAATTATTTATATAACACCATTCTTCCAAGTCAAGGAAAAATTTCAACTAATAATGGTTTATAAAAATAAAAATTGAAATTAGAAGAAATATTTAACAAATATTAGATATTTAGGTAAATTTTAATTATTTAAATATTTAATTTTATTTAAGTTTCATATTTATGACATCACGGTTCAATTCAGATGGCCCGATGATTGAACTACTGACCCTTGACTAAAGTAATTTTTTTGGGTTCACACTCTGGTCCAGATTTCTAAATTTGGATACAACAACCAATTCAATGGGCATTTTTAAATGCAATGGTATTATAATCAGGTCATAAAGTAAAAGGTGGGTAACCTAGATTTAAATTATGCAATAAATAAACCTTTAAAAAGGAAGACGCATGATGTCAACTTGTCAAGTGCCTATGACTAAACTAAGAAGTAATTCTAAAAGCCACTTTTCAAGTACTAAAAGAGTTGCTGCGTCTCTAATGGAAGCAAAAAAGCTAATTTTTTGCAATAGATATCAGGTGACTAAAGGACTAGGACATCCTCAGGTAACATAAGCTGCACTATTGCCTCTAATTTCAAATAAATTAATAAGTTAACCATGTCAGTTTAACAGTCACACCCGCAGCTCATCCAACTCAAAAAGTTCAAACAATCATACAGACAAGTTCTAAGCCATGTCAACATGAATTATCCCAAAGCTTGCTTTAGAACAATTTAATTTCCATCAGATGACCAGACTACTTTTGATCCAACTTTAGCTACAATTAGAAGGCCTCTTTCAAAGGCACCAGCTATAGCTTAGCCAGCAATCTCTCTTGGTGGAACTGCAGAACTTGGATCTACAGCAGAGAGAGCTACTACTGTTGTATAAGCCCACACAATTGGACCAAGTAAAGAGCAACCTTTACATTTCTGAGCTGTCTTAAACTCAGCTTTATGTTCTAATATAATATAGATGGTATTAGTAAACAAACTTCTCTTAATCAATTCAAAAAACAAGGACCCAAAAAAAAAAATAAAAAGAAGTTTTCAGGTCACCTCATGCCATTGAGGTATTTCAATAAGCTAAGTAAAAGGTGAGTCCCTGTTTGCATAATTAATGAAGATGCAAGGTGATATACAAACTATGAAGTACCTCATTTGTTTCTGAGCCTGTAGCAATGTATCCTTCAAAGACAGATAAACCTACAAAGTTCTGAAACAAGGTAACATGCATCAGCAGTAAAAGGCATGTCCAAAAAACATAGATTTTGGCGGAGGAATTGATATATGAAATATTCATTTATGAAAAACATCATATAGGGAAAAGTTCAGAATTTTTTGATAGGATGCAACACTCATTGATGAAAAGGCTCATGCAGGGAAAAATTAAGAATTGTATCAAGAGCTGGCCAGACCATTCATTGATGAAAGGCCTCATGCTGGGAAAAGTTAAGACTTTTATCAAGAGTTTGCCAGACTATACATTGGAATTGATATATGCAATATTCTTTGTGAAAAAATCATATAGGCAAAAACTATGAATTTTGTCAGGACACTGCCAGTCTATAACCAGGACTAGAACAGGAGTAATTACCAGCAGAAAGGTTAATGTTGTTTGCCATTTACAATAATTTTCACTAAAGGTCATATTTGAGGGTCAAATATATATATATATATATATATAATCAAACTTAACTGAAGACACTGTTCATAAACATACGGTCAAGACTCAATGTACAACCATCTGAATTCCAAGTTGGGTATGCACTCACCAAAAATGAAATCGAAACTGATGCATCTGTCAGAACACAAATGATAATCACATACACAACATATATATCTATACCATTATAGGGCAAACACCATTTTTATGAATCAATTTTTTTGGTGAAAACTCCCCCCCCCGGGGGGGGTGGCGTAATATCCTTTTAACTTCCTATAACTACCTATAGGCATTAAAAAGTAATTTTTTTGGCACATAATTACGTAATTTCACCTATTTATGTTTTTATCTACGTTAAATACTCTTTAACTACCTATTAATTTGTAACTTTTTATTTTTTTTAATGCTCCTTAATTATGTATTATTTAGTTAAATACCCTTAATTACTTATTATTTAGTATTTGAGACACTTTCGTTATTTTGTTATAATTTTATTGATTATTAAGACCAAATATATATATATATATATATATTCACACGCATCACATGTGCACCAACGTCTAGTAAACTCATGATAAGAACATTATTCTCATCTTTTGTACATTGCATTCAAACGACGACCATGTGAACCTTGAATAAATATCATGCTGGCTCGGCAAGACTTCATTTAAAACCAAATTTAAGGTTAACAATTTACTCATATTCCTGATTAATTAATTATATTATGTAGTTACAATAATTCCTGTCCGGCTGGTTCTATCAACACGTGAAATGAAGACTTGTGGTTGAATTTTCAAATTTTACACTTTAATAGGCAATAATTTCATTAAAAGAGCCTCAAGGGGATGCCACCCAATACAGAAATCTAAGCAAAAAGCAGAACTGGTTGAATTTTCAAAGTTTTCCATCTATTTTTAATAGATAAGAAAAAACTAACGAGTGTGGCCTAAGTTGCGCGGACTCCCCAAAACTGTGGAGTATCCACTCGGGTGCACGTGGGGTGCGGGTGCGGGTGCGGGTGCTGAGTTGGGTACGGCACTTTCAATTTGGATACGGCTGTGATGATTAGATGAAAGAATCATCCATTTTGGACTTCTCTAGCAATGGCATTCTCCGGCCATGGTGTTCTCCATCCAAAAGGTTCTTTGAATGGCTTCAACCTTTTGTCTTCTTTGTGTTGATCACACAAAGATAATTAAGTTTTACAACCTTTATGTATATTACATAGAAAACACATGTCCCAAGCAAGCTATTAATTACATTAACATTAATTACACTGATAGAAACATTCTCATGCGAGACTTTTGCTCTTCCATTTGTGTACATAGACTTTTTCTCTTCCATTTTGTGTATTATGTATAAAGAGAGAGAGAGAGTCAATAGACGAAAGGACAAACGACAAATAATTAAAAAATATATACTTATAATATTAATTTATAAAATAATTAAAAATTACATGGGAATACGAAAAGTAAATGACAAATAATTAAAAATATATACTTATAATATTAATTTATAAAATAATTAAAAATTACATGGCGTATCCCAGTACCCGTATCTGAATTCGGATCCACATCCACATATCTTCTATTCTCTAAACTTGATTTTATCCGACACCTAGGTTCACACCCACACTCGATTCGAGGTCCGAGCAACATAGAATGGAGCACAATTTCTCTCTTCTTTAGACTTGACTAGAACTAGAGAAATCTAAACAAATTAAACATGAGAGAAAGATCCTGCAAGCACAACCTTACGGCAAATACAAGTATTTAGATCTCAAATACCCTCCAAATTGGTCAGAACCTGAGTATGACCATAGGTAGCAGCAAGGGCTAATAACCCAGCTTTTAAATATCATTACATGCATAGCAAAACTAGGAACACTATCCTTATGTTCTTACCTAAGTTTTTTGTTTCAGGAGAAGAATAAAAAGAAAGACTACATGACATCAGGCATGTAACATATGCACAACAATTTGCGTCATTTAACTGAACTATAAAGAGTTTCACAAGAAAAAACAGTCACATTGAAGTTTAACCCCCAACAGAAGCAGACCAAGATTTATAATCAATGGGGGCAACAAAACATTTTTAATGTAAATAAGAGCAAAAGTAAAAATATAGTGAGGGCAAAACATGGGAAAAAGTATAATTTATAAGAAAAAAATAACGAAATCAATAGAACTTTAGTGTAATTTTCCAAATCAGTGGGGGAAACTGCCCCCGCTGGACCTTGTTTGGTCCGCCCATGACCCCCAATGTCATTCCAACTGTTTCATCTACATCCATATCTTTACACCCCAACAGTTTGCATTGTAGCACAGGGTTTCCTATATTTTTGTTTCCAGTTTCAAGTCTCTCTCGTATTTCAGCCTTTCAGGTAACATTTGTTCCCAACTCATAGATACAGCTCTTAAATTTTTCAGATAGATAAGACTTAAAGCCACAAAATTTTTACATGAATTTCGGTTGAATTAATTAAAAATTTCCTTGTCCTAAAGAACACTGAATATGTAATTTGTTCATTACCACCTATGACCATGCCTGACAACTAGGCGTCTACATCTTATTTCACTAACCATTTTTTTCTTCTAAGGTAATGTTTAGTACGGGGTGAAAATTTTGTGGGGTAAAGATTACTGGAGTAACAACCCCAATAGCAGTTAAATGAGTAACACATTTATGATACTTATGTTTGGAATGCTAAGCGTTTTAAAAAAATAAAAGTTAATTGTGTTTGGAATGAAGGTAAATTGACCAAGAGTAAAAGTTAATATTTAATCTCAGTAAAATATTATAATAAAATAAATCATCATAATAATTGTTATTTTAATAATAATTAATTTTAATAAAATATATATTATTAAATATAATTTTAAATAAAAATATTAAATATAAAAAATAATTTTATCATAGAATAATATTTCAATAGTAATTAATTTTAATAATGAATTATTATTTATTATGAATTATTTTTATTTTGATTGGCGTCGATAAATCCATATAGCCAACCCCACCTAGTAAGAAAAGGTTTGGTTTGGTTTGGTTTGGTTTATTTTTATTTTGATAATGAGAAGAGATAAAATTTTTCCATTACCCTCTGTACCCAGCTCCCCCCTAAATAACAATTTACTCTCATATGAGAGTAATTGTTACCCTCAAGGTAATTGTTACCTCCTCATCCAAACTAATGTAATAGAGAGTAAAAATTACTCTCGTAAAATTTACCCTCTTTACCTCCAAAACAAAAATATCCTTGAGTGGAATTGATTTGTGAAAGTTAAAAGAAGTGTAATTGCAGAATATCTTCTCATGCATGCACTGATGGGTGCAAGATAATTGAAGAAAACAATAATTGACCAAATTTGGTTGAAATTAATATTGTAAGACACGTACCCATTTATTATCTCTCAAGTATCCAAACATATGTAAATTGCCTTCCAATGTCAAGCAGCACTTGAGGAATTAGAAACGAAAAAAGGGGTAAAAAAAAAAAACCAATAAGCCAGAAACAACTATTAAAAGCCATTATTCCTTCTCGTTCTGTGTTAACGCTAATTTGACTGCTTTAAATTTTTTATACAACACATTGAATGTTCGGGTAACAGTAAAAAGAAAAAGGATATGATGGAATATAACGGCACTCCAAACCAACTTCATTTATAAAAAGGGAAAAAAAAATATTACCTTCACATTTGTGTGGCCATTAAATGATTGAAGAGGACTGTCCAGAACACGAGAAGTGCAAGTTGACAAATCCCAGAGCTTCAATGTGTTATCTGTGGATGCTGAAACCAGAGTCATTGAATCTATGAACCTGACATAGCTCACAGTTTTGTTGTGTCCAACAATTGTGCAAAGTGGCACTTTCAAGTGACGAAGATCATAGTAATAAATCCTATGATCTGCTGAACCAAATGCAATGGCACGACCAGAATCAACAGGAAACTGAACACAGCAGATATTGGCCATCGTCTTGATGGTACCAACACTTACTCCCTGCAGTAGCAACCCATGTAAGAGAAACAACTTATTACACATCCAGAATTAAATCTATACGGCAATGATAACTAGATGACTCCAGTACGTTTAGTTTCAAAGCTGACATCCACCAAGTGCAAAAATAGAATTGCCTGATTGATATTCCAGAGCTTAACAGAACCATCATCACTCCCGCTGGCCAACATGGTTGGATCTGCTAAGGAGAAGTCAACACTCCACACACGCCTTTCATGCTCTCGCATTTCCATAAATACTTGACTTCTTGTAACATCCCAAACCTGAAGATGTTCAGATAAACCACTTATTGTCATTATCAGTTATAGGATACTTATAGGTGAATGAAATATAAAGCTTGACCTACCTGCACCACACCTTCGAAGTTGCTTGAAGCAATCTGGCTTTTGATATAACTATTCCAACATACACTACTTAGCTTTGACTTACTAGCCAATTCAACTACAGGATAATGAATATCACGATCTTCATTTAAAATTGTGTTATACTCAAATATTTTTATCTTCTTATTCACACCAGCTGTTGCAAAAAATTCTCCATCTCGATCGAAACTCAAAGAACATACTAGGTTGGAAGAATTCAAAAGATCCCCTTGCTTCAAGTCCGCCTTAACTTCTAAGTTACTGAAAGACAGATACCTGCACAATCCCTCAAAAAATGAATTTATCCATCCACTTTCTCTTGCATTGCTATATTGGTCTTTCAGGGGCAAATTATTCATGGAGCTTCTTTCAGTTGCAATGATGGACCCTCTACCATCACTACATATCGAAGAGTGTCCAGTTAATGGCTTCCCTGATGACTTTAAAGCCCTTTGTCTAGCCAAATAATAAGCTGACTCCAGTTTCTTAAAGTTCTTCATCAATCGTGAACTTTCTGAAAGAATACTTCCTCGGTTTTCAGAAGGTGCCTCTGAGGTCAGACCTTCAAATAAAAGATCACCAGATTCCTCAACAGTATGACTCTGAAGCCCAGGTCTGTATCCTTTCCTAGACCCTGAGCAGCTAGAATCTTGATTTTCAGTAATTTCCATAGAAGGGAGACCGAAAGAAGAATCCTTGCCCAGTTCAGGACTTGAGCCTCCTTTCCTCGAAAGAATTGATTGCTGCTTTGTGACTTCTTCTATATCAGAAGATAGAAAGGAAATAGTATCTTGCAACTTATCTGCAGTTTCTTGCTTTCTTTGTTGCATCAACAAAAGAAATTCCAGCAACAACTCCTGCTCCTCTATTTTCTCCCGAAGCTCTATTGCTGCTTCATGTTCCTCTATGTTGTCTCTTCGTTCATTCAGAAATTCACTTTGCAACAGCTCACTGTTATGTATGGTAGAGACAATAATTGTAAGAAAAAGTTGCCTTAAAGGGGCTAAATTATAAAGATAACAACATGCTAATCAAATATGGCACTGACAATTCAAACAGTCCAAGATTTATCTCTTATAACCTTTTTAAAGCAGTTGATGACACTTCTATCCACGGATGTTCTAATCTTCAAATGTTTCCCCACATAATTTATATGTACTAATTTAAAAGATAAGACATTTACCACTTAGGTTACACTAACCATTAAGATAACAAAACATACATTCGACAAATTGCAACTCAATATTGTGATACCATTTTCACCCTATGCCCTAACACCAGTGACAGTGAGCCACAAATAGAAGCAGCAAGTACAGGACATAAGGCACATCACTGTGGTCAGCAGTCCCTCATACTTGCGCACCAATCCTTTGTGAAGATGCCTGAAAGCTATGATATGGTGCGACAAGATCTTAAGCAAGACAATGTCTCCTTCATTGAACTCCAAATGCTGTCTTTTGGTGTCCTTAGCCAAGTAAGCCTAGGTCGTGTCTGTTTACTCTTGCCACCCTTTACAGAACTTGAAAGCCGCTAGACTTGCCCATGTAACTAGTAGCAATTGTATTAGGCATTGAGGGTTGTTGTCCAGTGGCTAGTTCAAATGGAGACCGATCTATGGCAGATCCATGGCCTCGTTATGCTGCAAGTTATAAGAAAACTGGGTCACATCAAGCAACTTGGCACTCACATAGTGCCTCAAATACAACTCCAAAAAGGCATGCATCTTCTTAGCTTGGCCATCTGTTTATGGGTGAAAGCTAGTGAAGAAGTTAAGCTCTGAACCCAACATTTTAAAGTGTAGGCAAAGGCTCTAGCAGTTCGCCTGGCTTTTGCTGCTCTATTTTGTCTTGTTGACAAACAACGCAAGTTCTAACATAAAACTCCACCCCATCCCTAAGGTGTGGCTGACAATAAGCATCCTCCACTAGTGCTAGAGTCTGATGCAAACCCAAGTGTCCTACCCATTTGGACTTATGACACTCCTTCAGTATGTCCCACCTTAAATTTCCCCACTTGGGCACATAGACTTGATCTCCTTTTCTATAGAACAATCTATCCTGAAGCCAAAACCTATGGGTTTTCCCTTGTTTGACATCCTCGACCATAGTCTTGGTTTGTGGATCATGCTCCAAACCTCCCTTCTAACGATCTAGCAAGGCGCATTCTAGCTAGCTAATAGTTGCAAACTTGGCCTTGCGACTTAATGCATCTGCCACCAAGTAAGCCTTGCCCTGCTTATATTTCAAGATGTAATCACTCAGCCAAGAAGCCTCGCCACCTTGCCTGCTTTGGGGTGAGCTTTTTCTGAGTAATAATGTAGCTCGTGGCAACATTGTCATAACCATCAACTTAGAGCCTAACAAATAATGCCTCCATGTTCGTAAGCAATGCACTGTAGTTATCATCTCCTTTTCTTGCATTGCCTATTGCCAATGTCATTCAGTTTGCGGCTTTCATACGTAATGAGGTGGCCATCTTTCATTAGTAGGCCTCCGATTGCAAAATCACTAGCATCAGCAATGGCGAAGCTACGTTGAGGCGAGGGAAGGCAAGTGACTCCCTTGATTTTGGATGTGAAATTACCAAAATACCGTTAGTATTTTAGCTCTATTAAAAAAATTAGATTAATTTAAAATTGGCTATTTTGGCCTTACTAAAAAATTAAGTTTAACTCAAAATTTTTCAATATAAAAAGAGCTTACAAGAATCTGGAGTTTTTAGAGAAAATAATTCTTCTATTCAAATAATAAATTTTAATAATACAACACTAGGTCTTTTATATTTACATTAGCCAACTAGTAGGACTAAATATAGCTAATTTCTAATTCTGGGAAATCACTAATTTTTAGCTAAATATAATACAACAAAATATATACAGAATAAATCAAAGATTAGTTTCCTAAAATCAACTTTGACCAGATCAGTAAAGATTGAGTCAATTCTTTTCAATTCAATCAGCCCTTTCAACACTCCCCCTCAAGCTGGTCTGAAAATATCTTCCATACCCAGCTTGCATATCAACCAGTCAAACTACCCTTTTTGTAATCCTTCGGTGAGTAAGTATACAAGTTGTTCTGATGTAGGCAGATACAGCATACAAACGAATCCACTATCCAACTTTTCCTTGATAAAAATTTATCTATTTCCACATGTTTAGGTCTATCATGTAGAGCCACATTATGGACTATAGCAATCGAGGATTTGTTGTCATAGTAAAGTTTTGAGGGTAAGGTAACCTAAACTTTTAAGCCTTCAAGAACCCTTTTAATCCAAATCACCACACAAATCCCAGGGACGATTGCTCTAAACTCCACCTCAGCATTGCTTCTTGCTACAACACTCCATTTTTCACTCCACCAAGTCACAAGACTTCCCCCAACAAATGTCCAAAAGCCAGAAGTTGACCTTTGGTTAGTTTGTCCCCTGCCCAATATCTACATCTATATGCACCTCAACCTATAAATGTCCATTCTTAGCAAATAATAGTCCCTTCCCAAGAGTTCCCTTTAGGTACCTCAAGATTCTTAACACTGCCTCATAATGTTCTGGTCCAGGCAAGTGCATAAATTGGCTAACCATACTAATAACGAAAGAAATATCAGGTCAGGTGTGTGCCAAATAAATCAGCATGCCTACCAATTCTTGGTATTGTTCCTGGTCCACCATTTTTTCAGGTTTGGCAGTTTCAAGTTAGGCTCAGTTGGACTCTTAGCAGCCCTACAACCCATCATCCTGATTTCTCCCAACAAATTTAGAACATATTTTCTTTAAGAGACAAATATTCCTTTCTTAAATCTAGCAAATTCCATGCCTAGGAAATATTTTAATTCACCTAAGTCTTTAATTTCAAATTCACTAGCCAGTAACTTTTTTAGTTTCTCTAGTTCTTTACCATAATCTTTGATCAAGATGATATCATCTACAAAGACAATTTAAATAGCCTTCTTTCCTTCAGTAGAATGCTTCAAAAACAGTATATGATCCCCTTGGCTTTAACTGTACCCAAATTTCTTCACAACCTTCCCAAATCTTTCAAAGCATGCCCTAGGAGACTATTCGAGTCCATATACGGATTTTATCGGCCTACAAGATTCTCAAATATCTCAAAGGATCACTGGAGAGAGGACTATTCTTCAAGAAAAGTGAAAGCAAAGAAGTAAAAGTCTTCACAGATGCAAATTGGGCAGGTTCAAAAGAAGATAGAAGGTCCACTACCGGATACTGCACTTTTGTATGGGGAAACTCGGCAGCTTGGAGAAGTAAAAAAAACAGAATGTTGTAGCCAAAAGTAGTGTTGAAGCAAAGCTTAGAACGATTGCACAAGGGATGTGTTAAGAATTGTGATTAAGAAAACTACTAGAAGAACTACATGTCACATTAAGATTTCCAATTAAACTCTACAGCGATAACAAAGTGGCCATCAATAATTCTCTCAATCCAGTCTAGCATGATCGAACTAAGCATGTAGAAGTGGACAGACATTTTATCAAGGAAAAGATTGAAGACGGAATTATTTGTATGGCCTATGTTCCTACAAAAAAGCAAATTGCGGATATCTTCACCAAAGGGCTATCTTAGCAAAATTTCAATAATTCCATTTGCAAGTTGCATATGGTCAATATTTACGATCCAACTTGAGAGGGAGTGTTGAAATCCTAATTTATTTTTGGCATAATCGTGGTAGGATTTGATTAGGGATTGATTGAATATTAAGCAAATTTTCTGTTTTGTAATTTAGGAGATTTGTTTCCTTTTTTGTTCACCTTTTGTATTACAAATAGAGGTCCATAGCTTCTGTATAATTATTCAAGAAATACAGAAAAATTATTGTAATTTCACATAACAACTCTTCTACTTCGTCTCTTGCGTCAACCCCTTCACCCCTTCCACAACATATTAGTAAACAGATTACAGAGGTACTTGATTTGAGACACCATTGTTTCTTCGCAATAGTGTCTTCAGTGCTTTCTAGTTAGGTGGAACAAGTGACCATAGTCTGACATGAATTGGATTATTGAGGATGAGTTTCACTGCCTTGATCCCAAGCTTTAAGAGCAGTATCTTCACCTACACTCTCCAGAGGAGAGTTCTTTTTAGTCCCCGAATAATGATGGGAATCATAAACATTTCTGATACATTTATTCTCGACAGGAACACAATTGCAATCAAAATTGATAGCATTTATCATAGGGTTTAGTTTCTTTAAATTATGGATTTTGATTTCATAATTTAAAAGAGTTTATTTTATTTGATTTTGTAATTTAGCATAGTTGATTTGGTTTCCTAATTTTAAGGATATGATTATCCTATATAAAGGTTAGAGATTGTAAAGGACAAGCAGCTTTTGACAAATTGAAATTAAAGTATTGAAATTTCTCCTCCCCTTCTTGTGTTCTTTCTTTCTCCCCCAGTTCTCTTATTCTCTCCTTCCCTCCCTCCATCCTTTTCTTCTCCTTATCTCTCTTTCTCACTCCCCTGTCTTGCGTGATATTGTCACAAATGCTTAGACAATAGTGGTTCCTAACCCAGTCCCAAGGACCAAGAATCTAAAAGGGCAACTTTTAAATGGCAAAACTTAGGAAATAAGGCCGATGTTTGAGAGGCTACCATGAAATCTGATGAGGACATCGTTCAGGATTTATTTCCTTTTATTTTATTTATTCTTATTATTTTAAGTAGTTTATTTTGAGTAGGATTTCTAAGTTTGTAATCTTTGATTTGATTTTATCTTTAGCTATTTTAGGAATTTATTAGCATATTTAAAGACTTCAGATTATTAGGGTTGGACAGACTTGAATTGAAGATTATTGAATGAATTGGCTGCATTTACCTGAGTTTCTCTCCTCTTCTCTTGCTCTTCTTATTTGGCTTAATTCTTCTCTATCTTTGCTTGATTTCTTCTCTTTCATTGCTTTGAATTTCTCGCTTTGCATCAAATCCGGTACCATAGTTGAACTCTTGTTCAAAAGAAAAAATCCCAATTTCCATTACTGCAAAACCCTAGTTGTAGCCTCACCCCAAACGGCGTCATGTAGCAACCCTAAGTATCATTGTCGCATCAAGTGTCCAACCCAAATCCACTGTCACCGCTAACAAACCATCCAAGGCCCATCACCATCATCGTTGATTATTGACCAACAACGCTCGATAGCACGACAGCCTCGCCGAACACAAGTGACTCAATTGCTTCCCTCCAGAAACCACCCAGACTGCCAGATCGACGTCGAACCAGCCACCGTCGCCAACAAAACTCTTCTCCACTATTTTAGCGACTGCGAAAACATAGAGGGCTCACTTCTTGTTGTCACGAAGACTACCGCCATCATCGTTAGCCTTTCCTTGTGCCGACAGAGCTCCTCCGACAAACTACGAAGGTCCTTAGCCCCCCCCCTCAACAAGCCACCACATTCCACTTACCTTCTGGCATGTCAAATCTACACACGATGTGTTCTTACCACGCATGCAGGCACATAAGTAGCTCTTAGCCCTCCGATGAGTATTCTAGCGATCGTCATCCTCTGGCAACCCTCGTCGTGCCCTTTCCGGCGACCTCAGCCAACTACGATAACACTCCAGCAAATGGTGAACGACTTTCCAATGACCTTCGGACAAACCCAACATTGTTATATTACCTTTTTATGTTTCAAGGATACCTTTGCTTTTTATGTTTTAAAAATGTTTTTTTTTTGGGGGGGGGGGGGGGGTAATTAAGTATAAATTTGGATTATACGGGAAGATGTACAAAAGTTTAGGAGGGCATTCCCTAATTTACAAAGGTTTCAATCATCGATTAATTACAAGTCCCCAACTATTACATAATTGTACATTAGTATCTATACATTTAATGTCAAAAGATTGGGATGCCTTTCATCTTACTTCTTCTTTTATAGCCTGTAGAATCTGTCTCACATAGGAGGTAAGTCCTTGGAATATTCTGCTATTGCTTTCTCTCCATAAATGATAGACCAAAAGCATTCCAAGCTAGTTTTCGAGTATAGCTCAAGAATGTTTTACCACTGAATTTGCCAATTATCCAATTTACTTCTTCATTCCAGCTATGGTATGTGTTGGAAGATTGAGTCAATTTTGTAAACAATTTGATATGTAATTAATGTGTAATTAGCTGAAATTTAGGGTCAAAATTTCTGTAATTAGCTGATTTTTAGGATCAGAAATTCCTTTTAATTTTCTCATTAATATGGGGATTTTATTTCTTAAAATAAGCTGCCAAGGGATCTATAAATCCCTGTGTAAATTCATGAATAAAGTATGATGAATACAATTCATTTTCCCATAATAGTCTTCTCTGTTTCTATGGTATCAAAGCTAGACAAGAAACCCTAGGGACTAATTCCATTCATCATCATTTCTTCTCCCGTTCTTCATCCTTTCTTTCCACCATGTTTGAAGTCACATCAGAGTCGACCCATGCTCCCTCATCTCACACCGAAACCCCCCGAATTCCCTCTGATAATCAGCCCACACAGATCACAACCATTCGCCTTAATGGAGATAATTTTCTCCGATGGTCTCAATCTGTCCGCATGTATCTTAGGGGGAGAGGCAAAATCAGTTACATTACTGGAGATGCTAAGAGTCCCGACATGAAGGATCCAACCTTTTCCACTTGGGATGCTGAAAACTCAATGGTAATGACTTGGTTGGTGAACTCCATGGTTGAGGTGATTGGCACCAACAACTCGTGATATTCCACTGCCAAAGAACTCTAGGATAATGTATCGCAGATGTATTCTGACCTCGAGAATCAGTCTCAAGTCTATGAACTGACTTTACAACTTGGGGAAATTCGCCAAGGTGAGGACACTGTCACAAAGTACTACAATTCCCTTAAGAGAATTTGGCAGGATCTCGACTTGTTCAATGATTACGAGTGGAAATCAACGGAAGATGGCAATCACTACAAGAAGATGGTGGATGTCAATCAGGTCTTCAAGTTCCTCGTTGGTCTGAATGTTGAATTCGACGAAGTACGTGGTCGAATCATTGGGCGGAAACCCCCTACCTCCAATTAATGAGGTGATTGTTGAAGTTCGTCGTGAGGAAAGCCGAAAACATGTAATGTTGGGGAAGAGGACATCTAATGCAATCGGACCTGTGGAGAGTTCAGCCTTGGCAATCCCCGAAGCTCATGCCAGTCGCAAAAATACCCACAACCAGCGTGGGAATGATGACAAATCTCACCTGCGTTGTGATTACTGTGGCAAACCTCGACACACTCGGGAGACATCCTACAAACTACATGGAAGGCCTTCAAACGGTAAGGGAAACAAGCCATTCAAGCACGGTAACCGTAATTCTCCTACTGCTAATGAAGCCGAGGCTTGTCCTTTCAACAAAGAGCAGTTAGATCATCTTCTTAAGCTACGAAAATCCCATTCGCCACCTAGTCTTCCTAGCTGTTCTATGGCGCACACAGGTAGTAATTCCGTGACACAATTAGGTAATGAAAAAAAAAATGAGAATACTTGGAATTAGAAAAACAAATGAAGAAAACGTTAAAAAGTAATAAAAAATACTACACTATTATTAAATAACTAACTAATAAATAGTACATTATTACTCAATAATTTTAAGTAGCAATGGATTAATTATTGTGACCAATACAATTATTATTTTTTAAAATACTTTATGTGATGCGTAGAATGGCTTCGAAAGAAAGAGAGATTGGTTGGGAGCATGGACAGCTCTTAGGCAGTGATAAAAAAAAGGTTGTATGTAATTATTGTCAAAAAGTTGCATATGGTGACGGTACTAGATTGAAGAAATCCATTGGTGGAGTTGGGGGAAATGTGGAGTCTTGCACAAAAGCTCCAATTGAAGTAGTTAGATTTTTAAATCAACATTTGAAAGAAGCTCAACAAGCCAAGGCTATGAAAGAGGGGGGGGGGGGAAGAAACAACAGATAGTGCAAAGTCTGCAGGATGAACACTATTATGACCGTGTAGATGTTGATCTTGTTGATGAAAATGAGGATGATGATGGTCACAGTAGCTACGGTTACGATGATTTAACTGAATTAGAAATGAGCCAAATGAAATGTGCAATGAGAGAAAGTCGTGACATGACATTTCAGGCAGATAGAAGACAGCATTCAATCTCCAATAGCAGTGGTCCATCAAAATTTTCATTTGGCACCACTTCAAGGCCCACGGCTCTACAATTTAATCGTGCCCCAAAGAGATCCTTTAGTACGAGGGAAAGTGCAGAGCTCCCCAAAAAAGGTATTTATGTTCAAATCTAAGTCAATTCAAAAATTTATAAAGGAAATGTTCTCAAAAGAGAATGTAAAAAAAAAGAAAAGGATATTTTGAAATTCTTCTTCTACAACGCAATCCCATTTAATGCTTCTGATAGTGGTCCATACTACCAAGGTATGATTCATACTATAGCTAAAGCAGGATAAGGTGTTAAAAGTCCTATAGGATATTAAATTGGAAATGTTTACTTGAATGAAGAGGAGGAGATAAATTCATACCTTGGTTCTTTGAAGGCTAAATGGCCAAAATATGGTTGCACGATCATGTGTGACGGATGGACTTCATGCAACAAATTCCCAATCATCAATTTTATGATTTATTGTGACAAACAAATGATTTATCATTCTTCAATTGAGACCACTAGAAAGACCAAAACTGCAAAATACACCTTCCCGTTGATGGATAGGTTTGTTGAAGAAATTAGCGAGGAAAATATTGTTCAAATAGTCACAAATAGTGAGGCCAATAAGGCAGTAGGTCAAAAGCTGATGGAGAAAAGGAAACACCTATTTTGGTCCCCACGTGTTGCACACTACATAGATCTTGTGCTTAAAGATATTAGGAAAATGAAGTCGGTGAAGGAGACCCTTGAATTGGCTAAGGAAATTACATCTTTTATCTACAATTACCTTTCAAAAAAAAATTCTTTTATTTACAACAGTGGTAAGGTTGTAACTTTGATGAGAGAATACATAAAGGGTAGAGATCTCCCAAGGCCAGGAATAACGAGATTTGCTACAGAATTTACTACACTTGGAAGTCTCATTCACCATCAACAAGATTTGAAAAAGATTTGCACATCAAATCAGTAGATTGAATTTACTCGTAATAAAAGCCGAAGAAAAATAACTACCAAAGTATCTGATTTGATCTTAAATGATAGCTTTTGGAGGAAGGCACAAAAAGTTACAATTGTTATGGAGCCACTTGTTAAAGTATTGAAAATTGTTGATCAAGATAAAAAGCCAACACTTACAATTATTTATGAGGCCATGGATAGAGCGAAACAAGCAATAAAGCGACAGTTAAAGATTGGAAAAAATTTTGGAATATAATTGATCACAGATGGGAAACTCAATTGCACAGAGACTTACGCGTTGCAAGTAAAAAATTTATAATTTATTTTTACCTATGTTAATCTAAATTAATAAAAATAATACATCAATATTTGTTTATGCAGCATACTTCTTGAATCCTGTATTTCAATATTCCAAAACATTTTCTAATCATCCCGAGGTTATGGTTAGATTGAAGGTAGTTATTAAAAGGTTAGAGCCAAATTTGGAAAACCAAGCAAAAGCTATAAATGAGGTACACATCAGTAATGATTTAATTTTTAATCATTATTTGATGCTAATTTAATAGTTGATAAATTGAAATATTATGGTAAATTTTTGTAGATTAAGAATTATGTTGATGCACGAGGAGAATTTAGCAGTACTTTAACTAGAAAAGCAGTAATCCATTCACTTCCAAATATTGAGACGTTTACATAAATTTTTATTTAAATTGGTAGCTGTTTATTTTTTTTTATAATCAATCATATTTAATATAATGCTGCTGAATGGTGGTACAATTACAGTGATGAAGCCCTCATTTAAGGCGGATTACTATTCGAGCATTAAGTCAAACATGCTCATCATTGGGTTGTGACAGAAATTGGAGAAAATGGTCGATACTTCATACAAAACTCCGACATCAACTGGAATGAAAAAGTTGCATCAGCTAGTGTATGTGCACTCTAATATGCAACTTTGAGTTAGGAACTTAAAGTCACATCAGAAGAGTGAGGATTATTATAATCCTAAGTGAGGATTATTATAATCCTATTAATTTGAATCATATTTTCCATGATGATGATATATTAGACGAGTGGATAGAGAGGAAGGGGTTCTCTTGCCTAATGATTTAGCACAGTTGGATGAAGGAATTAACCAAATTGATCCAAAAATTAGTACCGGTAGGAACGGTGGTGGTGGTGGTGGTGACGACAATGATGAAGATGATGATGACGACGACGACGGTAGTGGTGATGGTGATAGAGATAGTGGTGGTCGTAGTATAGGTGGAGGTATGGTAAGGGACCTAGCGTTGTATGATCTCGTCAATGGACGATTAAGAGGGAAGTCCACCTCTCTTCCCTTGTTGGTGTTCTTCTTTTTGGAGGAAGAACCTCTGTCGAAAAAGGGTTAGCTAGCTCTTGATAGAGCTAGCCGAAAATCTATAGCTAAAAAGAAACTCTAAATTTTGATAATCTGATTGTCTGCTTTATTCATTGATAAAGCTACCATTATATAGGCAAAATACATAAGTGTTGATTAAGGAAAGAAAAAACAACTCCACCCTAATTAGGTCTCCTATTAGGGTAGGACTCTAATAGGAAAGAAATAACATAAAATCAGGAAAAAAACTTTCCCAAAAAAAATAATTATTGTTGCTTATGCTAGCAATTTTCCTAATCAAATCCTCCTAATTTTTCTCCTCCCTTTCAGCTGTTAATTACCCTGATTTTTCTCCTCCGTTTCAGCTGTTAATTACCCCGATTTTTCTCCTCCATTTCAACTGTTCCACCCTGATTTTTCTCCTCCGTTTCAGCCGTAAACCACCCCTTTTTTTCTCCTTTGATACGTTTTTTCAACAAAAGCATCCATATCAAGGTAGTAGTTATCATGATACTCAGCAAGCTATTAGAGTGTCATGGGCACAAGAGAACAATAATTATTATGCCACAGAGGATACCGATCACGGATACCGACCAGAAGTAGAGGAGCAATGCCGATATTTGTAAAGAATTACTAAATTTGATAGTGGCGATGATTTTTCTGACTAAAGTCATCGTGGCCATAGTCCACAATATCCAAATATTGGGGATCAACTATATAGTTTGAACTAAGGCTATAGTCATCTTCAATATGGAGCCTATGGGGCCCTATGGGGGAATATGGTTATGGATATGATCAGTATAGTGGTTCATTAAGCATTAAGTGGTCTGCTATTGCTAGTACTGGTGGTTATTATGATCAAAGTCATAGGGGCACCACAATGGACCCAATAGTGGCACTTTTTTGGTTATGATCGAACAAGGCATGATAAGATCTTCTAGTAGTAGCAGTATTGGATACCGAGATGTTGGCTATTATCAACATGATGTTAACCCCATTGATCATCCCCAATCAAGTTATAACTCATCTAGCCATTCATCTCAACCAACAAAGTCTCACAATGCTCAATTTGGAGTTCCATAACCTTATACTCTAAGATATCCTCTATTATATCCGTATGACACGAGCCATAGAGATGATTGTCAGCCCTATTGTCACTCATATTCTCATTGATTGAAAAACAGTACGTATTCAAAACACTGTAATCATATCATATTTGTTTACAATGAACATAATACAAATCAAATAAATGTTTATATGCTAAATACTTTATGTTTCTAATTTTAGGTTTGGAATGCATCAAAGGCAAAATGCTAATGATGTTATGTAGCAATTTGCATTTTTCATGTGAATTTGAATCGACTTGTATGGGTATGTAGATTATATTGACCATTTATAGTTTATCAATAATGGAGAAAAGCACAAAAGTAGTTCGTTCGCATGTTATAAGTAGTTTATCAAAGGTTTAATAAAATAGATACTATATGTTTGGTTATGTAATACATTAATTTCATTATTTAGAATTTTTAGAATTTTTTCAGTATTTTTTAAAATTTTTTTTTTAAGTTAAGAAGTGCTAAAATGTTGCATATCACCTAATATCGCACAGCAACGCCGCATCCGCATCGAAATTTCTAGGGCCAATTTAGCGACCGCAACCACAACTTTGAACCATGGATGTTACTCAATGATGACTTATGCATTGCCTACTTACCCTCCCTATATCGTCCTACCAAAATTTACATGCCAAAAATATTAGACCATTCTATATTCTTTGTAATCCTAATTCCAATGCATTTTTTTTACATTGCCATGTAATGAGTTTTGCCGTAATTTGCAATGTGGAAAACTTATTACCTTGTCGAGACATCTTTGGGCATCTAATATTGTTCGCAGGTTATAACGATGTTTTGATGCTAGTTCCAATTCCTCCACCTCTTCAGCGGTGCCCATGTATGCTCAATTCTATGTTAAGGACCTCATATTTCTTCAATTTCGAAAATGTCTTGTTAAGTGGAAAATGCAACTGAACACTAATGCCACTTGGATTCATGAGGATGAGTTCCGCCACCTTGTTCTTAAGCTTGTGGCTAGTTGATTGATTGATATTGTACTTAGCTGGGTTTTCTTTGTCAAGTTCTTCTTAGTCCGGAAGAGTTGATGAGGACATCATTGGAGATTTATTTCCTTTATTTTATTTATTCTTATTATTTTAGGTAGTTTATTTTGAGTAGAATTTCTGAGATTGTAATCTTTGATTTAATTTTATTTTCAGCCTATTTTAGGAATTTATTAGCCTATTTAAAGGCTCGAGATTATTAGGGAGACTTGAAATTATTAAAGTTGGACAGACTTGAATTGAAGATTATTGAATTAATTGGCTGCTTTGGCCTGAATTTCTCTCTTCTCTTGCTCTTCTTCCTTGGCTTCTTCTGTCTCTCTTTGCTTGATTTCTTCTCTTTCTTTGCTTTCAATTTCTTGCTCTACATCAAAATCCTTCAGCACTATCTAAGCCTTTATAACAAGTATCAACACCATTCTGCTTGCTTATGATACTACACTAAGATAACAATATCAACTTGTTTCTGGAAGTACACAATTTACACACAGCCAAGTGAAATCTGCCCTAATACTTCAAAATAGCAAACTAAATGCATTAACATTTCAAACCAGAAGGGAGCCGTTTTTTTTTTTGGTGATGGAAATATTAATTTTTCACTTTTCTTCATATTATTCATAATGAAATCCGCACAACCAGACCTGGTTAAAATTGCAATGGATCATAGTTAATACATGTGTGTGGAAATGCCCCCCCCCCGGCACCAAAAAAAAAAAAACTTCACAGACTTGATAATATTTTTACATCCCCATAATTTTTTTTTTTTTAATGACAGTGGAAACCCACAGCCACTATCCTTCGAGTGTGTGCTTGGTAAACCCATCAAACCCACACAATAGCCTACAAATCACGTGTCAGGTAAGTAGTACACAGAAAATTTGTGTATGGACTGGCCCCAGGGAGTTCCATATGCAGTTATGAAAGCATCAATTATTTGCTTACATCCAGTCCAAGCCCCCAACAACATATGGCTTTTATGGGTACAGGGGTATCACCTTCTCCTATATGGCATATTATTTCACTACTACGTCATTGAAATGTCATCACCATCCCCAAAGATTTTGGTTCTCGGAGTCAGTCTTGTAGGATGACACATGAACAAATGATATATGTCTACAAGATCTCCTTCAGGGTTAAACCTCACCAGCTAAAGAATAGCATGCGTCTCTAAGACTTCCACAGCTTACTCAACTTCATCTTCAGCAGTCCTCCACCACCTTACCGTTCACCATTACTTCCAAGAGGCCAATCAATTGCCCACTCACCTCAAGACCATCCGCAGTTTTTTTCTTACATATTCACGAAACAACTTTGAAAACTTGGTGCTCCAAATCACAGATGCGTCAAACCCCTCTTCTTACCAGCCCCAAACTGTAAATGAGTGAAAAATGAGATCAACTTTAACATTCTTAAATTTAATTTGGACTTGGCCTCTTTCTAGTGCAGCCACGATAACCTATCTCTAGATAATAGTAATAGTTGAGTTCCATTTTTTTGTTGGGGGGGGGGGGGGGGGGTAACAGGGAGATATTTTCCTTTAAGCCCTTCAGGCTTTATGAGGATAGCAAGCTCCCTAAATTGCCGGCACGCGCCCCCACACACAGATCCCCGGGTCAATGACGAGCACCCTTCCACTAGTGGACAGCTCATAAGGGCAACTCCAAGGAAATGACTCTCCTTGGAGTCAAACTTGAGTTACTCACAAAATCAGCTAGGAAAGAATGTAAAGGATAAGCTGGGATTCTACAAATAATAATTATAACTGTCAGCATCTGTAACCATTATACAAGCTTCAGTGCACAAAATGGCTACCAGTGTGGTAAGAAAATAAGGAACGAGAAGAAACTTAAAATAACATATACAGGATAAATAAAGAAAAAATGAGATACACAAATTTAATGTAGAAGTTACCTTATTTTTGGCCGACTACTGGGGTCGGGATGCAGTAACCATAAGCAAAAGGAAGCTTCTTTCGGCCACTTCAATAGCAATTGAGGAGGAAGGACGCGGTGCCTCAGACTAGACATAGTTGAACTCTTTTCTTCTGTTGAGCTAAATGTGCAGAACAACTGCTCATAAATAAAACATTTGCATCAGCTAAGAGGGAAGGGAAAACAAAACAATAGCTGTATGCATATAGTTTCAAAATTGCTAAAAAGAAAAGGCGTCTGATAAAATAAAAAGGCACACAACTTGATGTTGATCCAATTTAGAGTAATTGTAAATGATGAACGCTGTCTAGATTACAGACCTCAAAAAGAAGGACCCCTAATTGATAAATATCAGAAGCACAAGAACTTGGAGCACCGCCAACCTCTTCTGGACTAGTGTACCAATTGGCTTCCATAAGCAGTATCTGTTTCATGGGAAAGGGATGCTTCTTTTCTTCAGCTTGTTCAACATCACTACCTACTTGTAAGGAAGTATGCATTGGGTGGACAGCATTTGACTGCAAGCAACTTGTTTCAGATACCATATGGGAAGCATTTGTTTGATTTATCTCGAGTTGAGGATTTTCTGTTCCAAACTGACTCCTATGTCGATGTGATTCGCGGGACAAAGGTGAAGACAATCCCTTAAAATCTGCTGTTTGGCTGTTTAACCCATCCTCCAAGGAATCTGAACCTGAATCTGAACAAGATGCTGACTCAATAAAGGAGACATGGTTGAAAGAGGACATGACAAAGCAGGAAGGCCGGACATTATGAACAACAATTCCTTGTGAATGTGCTAGGTTAACAATCTCTACTATTTGCATAAATATGTGCAAGCACTCGATGGCAACAACTGATCGTTCTGGGTTATCCAACCATTGTCTCAAGCTAACATCACTCCATTCTATGGCTCGAACCACCGGGTCCACAGCTACCTCATCATCACAAACTCCAGAAAGATCAAGAGGGTTTTTATTGAGATCTTTGTGAGCCAACAAAACCCTATCTCTCTCCTTCCTCCCTGGTATAAGCCCAGTATCATGTGAAGTGTCACCTGAGGACCTGATTCTGATGCCAGCAAACAGTAGTGGGTTTCTGTCCGAGACTATAGAAGTATTGAATCCCCTAGAACTATCAGACTTCTGCCAACCAGACTCAGAGGATCCCTCCATAGTCATCCACCAATAGCCGCATGAAGGATAGAGTAAACACAGCCAAGAAATGGAGGAATGCTTCTACCAGTTGCACCACATTCCCTCACTTCCTCCGCCACCATCATTTTGAATAAATAATCACATATTAGTGTCACATCGAAAGAGAACCGATTGAGCCATCAAGTCTAGAAGCTCTCTTCAAATATTAACAATGTCCTGCCGGGCATAAAAGCATTAGATGAGAAATAGGCACACAGTTTTAAGCATAAACACCATAAACCCACAAAAAAATTTAATAAATTATCAAAAAGATAAAAATTAGAGACTCAAATCACGCAAAAGACGCACTCACACCAAGACCATGGCAAAAGCATACAGAAACCATACATCAATAATTGGAGGGCAAAAGTATGCATTACCCACATATGCATGCATTCAGAAAGACAAAGGCAAAGCACAAAAACATAAATGAAGAGAGGATGAAGGGTTTTAGGAAGCGAAGATACCAATACCACCAAGAGAGGAGCTTCTTCTGTTTCTGCTGTACCAACCAGGAAACAGAACCACACACCAAAGCTTTATTCACAATAGAGAGGGTTGGGCATTCCCACCAAGGAAGCACGACAGCCTCATATATTCCAGAATTTTCTTTCTCCAAAAGTAAACCAAAAAAATAACAAACAAAATCGTTCCACAAGAAACACAGACCATTTGTAAAGGCTTCAAATACTTTATTTTATTGTTTCTTTTGCACACCCCAGGCCTTCCTGTTATCTACAATCCACTCGTTCCGCTTATATTCCAGGTAATTTACGTGGCACAACGACGTCCTTTAGCCTCCTCTGAAAGCAGAGGCAAAATCGTAAATTCCAACAAAAAGTGGACCATGATATGCAAATTTAAAAAATATAAAAATGAAAAGATTATCAACGCGTGTCAGAGAATATCTTCAAGTAATAAATTTTTCTTTAAACGAGATCTTCAAGTTTCAATGAATTAATCAACTAATAAATTACTAATATAAAATTAAGCAACTACCCAAAGAAGGCGTGTATTAAACTAATCTAATTACACTAGGCCACCAAAAATGGGACTAAATATTATCAAATGAGTCATTATGAGTGTAATTATATGCAATGCTTACCTCCGTTTCTTCGTCAAGATCGATCCAAAGCTTCTTCGTACAACGGAAAACCGCTAATTGCACATGCAGAAAAGAACTAAACTCTCACTTTTCCAGGTAAAGTAAATTAAAAAAAAAAAAAGTGCCTTCCCACCTTTCAAAGCTCAAAATGGAAAAGGAGATAAATTAAAATAGAAAAAAAAAATTGAACTGTTCCAATCGGAGAAAAGATTTGTGAACTCGACATCAAGTTTAGCACTGATCATTTGCCAACAGAGAACAAGCTGGAGGGGCCATAGCGACAGCAGGGACAAACCATTGCTCAAAATTGAAGCATTGAGGAGAAGCTTGTTAATTGGTGATTCGCTTTAAAACCTAGAATTCCGAACTCGAAGAGAGAGATGTTATACAAGTTTAAACTTTAAACCCTAAAAAAATTCGTCACTTAAGAAAGAAAACACCTAAGACCTATGATGTCACCCAAGAGCTAAAAGAACAGCGTTTTTATGAATTAGCCGATAACACGTGGCAGTGTGAAATGACAGAAGGGTAAGTCATCGGCAACGATAGGTTGGGTGGAGGCTCCGTAACAATAATTAAATTGCGTTAGTTTTACTAAAAAGTTTTGGGAATTTTAAAAAAAAAATTTAAAAGTTATTTTTTTATCTAATTACATAAATTACAAATTTATAATTTATTTCACTTTATCTCACTTTTCTTCATTCTAAATACACCCTTAAGTTTGGTTTAAAAATAAAAACTAGAGTTTCGTTTGATAAAAATAGCTAGTAATTGGAATTACTAGCTATTTATTTCTTGATTTTTTTTTTTTTTTTTGTAAAAATGATCAAATTTACCATCAAACATTTTAAATTTCTTTTAAACTTTGAAAGGTAAATATATTAAAATAAGAAAAAGTTAAAAAGTTAACTACTAAAAATCTAAGGGCTTATTTGATTTGTTTTTATATTTTTTATTTTCTGTTTTTGTTTTCTATTTCCTGTTTTGAATTTATTTTTCATTTTGTACTTTTGAAAACAAAATAAACAAGTCAAACTCATTTGGTTACTTGTACTTTCAAAATTTATTTTCGAAAACAAAAAAATAATTTTACACATAAAATAAAAAATGACAAAAAAGTCATTTTGAGAGTTTTTAACAAAAAATGAGAAAAATCTCAAAACATAAACAAAGTATTTTCTATTTCTTCGTTTTGAGATTTTTAACAGATAAAATAAAAATAGAAAATAAAAAAGTAAACCAAATGCCACCTAACTTTTTCTCTTTCCAAATACAAAAAACTAATTTTTTAGTAGTTAGTAGTTACTAACTACCAAAAAAGTTATTTTTTGTACTTTCCAAACCAAGCCTAAGTGGCATTTGGTTTTTATTTTTATTTTTTTTTGGTTTTTATTTTCTATTTTCTATTTTATATGTTTCATGTTTTAAAAATCTCAAAACAAACAAGACAAAAAATATATTTGATTTGATAATTTTTTATTTTTAGTGTTTTGAAATTTTTCTTATTTTGAGTTAAAAATATTCAAAACAACTTTTTGGTCATCTTGCATCCTATGTATAAACTCATTTTTTGTTTCGTAAAATAGATTTTGAAAACATGAGTAACCAAATGCATTTTGAATTATTTTCCTTATTTTAAAAAATGCAGAATAAAAAACAAACTTAAAACAAGTACACCAAATGGCACTAAAGTTTTCCCTTTTTCTACTTTTTTTTTTTCTTTTGATATAGCTTTTGTTAACTAAAATTTAATCATTTTTTTATTACTAATTTTTGGACAAATTATTTATATTCATCAAAAAATTTACCAAAAAAAAAAATCATGTACAAATTAAAAAAGTGATTCTTTATCGTGCTACTGACAATAATAAAAAAATTTATCAAATTAGAGTGAGGTTGGAAGTATTTATCAAAATAGAGATAAAATTATAAGCAACACTTACACCTTTTGATGGAGCATAAAATCATTACATCTATTTTTGAAGAGTTTTACATTTTTCCTAATTGTAAACTTATTGTAATTCTCTCATTATTTAGTTGACTTTGTTCCCCATTATACAGCCTAGATTACTAGGATTAGTCTTCATTCAATTGTATAAATATTATAATCACCCGTGTTAATAATACAAAGCAATATTGTAATCTAAAGAAGAAGGAATGTCTTTCAAGTTGCAAGAAGGAGGAACCCTCAAGCAAAATGATGCTACAACCTCAACACTTGTTGATCAAGAAACTGAAAAATGGGAGGATATGCTGTCAAAAAGTCAAAGGAAGAAGAAAGCTAAGCTCATGCATGCAATAGCTCAAAAGAACAAGGTCTCAAATGCCAAATCCTCCCCTCAACGCCATTCCAAATGAATCAAGCACCATGGATGATCCAGATTTTTTGTAAGATTTATGCAATGTACTTATTGTGAAAAGTAGACTTTTGTTTGAATTATGATATAAGGGTATGCCCCCAAGATGATGTAAACATTTTATCTTCCCATCAATTCAAATTATACTTAATTACCAAAAAAAAAAAAAAAAATACAAAGAATATTCATCAAAACTTTTCACGATATCAGAGCCTCGTCTATCCTGGATAGAGTTTAACCCTTCTACCCACCTTAGTCGTGCTCCTTCTTATACCTTAGCCATGCTCCTTCCACCTCATGATAGCAATAAAGAACTCTTAAGGTTCTATCACAAGCTTGTGAGCACTATAGCTTAAAGTGATCTTCTTCCTACCAATGAAAATATAATATCTCTTAATGCCTTTTCTCAGATTCTATTCAAGCTTGTAAGAAACGGTTGAAACTATGCATCATGGAAGCCCTAAATGACCAATCTTCTCTTTAGTTATGGATTCTTTGGTTTTGTTGATGAAACTAATCCTTGCTCGTCGAAAACCGACCCTGGATATCCTATCTAGACCTGTCAAGATCGTCTTGTGCTTCTTAGTATTCTAGCCACCGTTAACAACACAATAAGCTCGGCGATAAACAACTACACCAAATATGCTGATACTTGGAACAAATCGAAAACAAGTTTTGGCAACTATTCTAATACCCAGATGCTCTCTATTATGTCCTCTCTTATGCCAAATAAGAACGAAGGAAAGATAGTGGCCATATATATGTGCAGGGTGAAAAGCCTTGTTAATGATCTAGCACTCGTTGGGCACCCTATGGATGATGCTCAAATCATGTCCTATGCCTTGAATGGATTGGTTAATGAGTTTAAAGAATTGATGGCAGCGATTCATGTTCATGATACACATATCTTCTTTGAAGACCTCTATGATAAATTGCTTAATGAGGAATTAATTTGCAATCATGGAGGGTTAAAAGGGAGAAGAAATACAAGTCATTGCATAGCTAACTCAAAAAGGCCATGGTAGTCAAGGAGGCCATTTTAGTGGCCATAACAATATCACTTATAGTTTGGACAACAATTTTGATGGACAAAATTTTCGGCCCAAACATATGCAAAACAATTGGCGGCAGCAGCCTTCTTATGAACAAGCCATGAGCTCTTAGAATTTCCAATCATACTCACCTTCATGGAATCCAAATTTTTATTAAGGAAATCAAGGCCAGCCTCGCATTATCTGTCAATTGTGTGAGAAACCCAGATATAGTTCAAAGACTTTTCATTTTCGTGGATAGTCTTCCCCTTATTTTTTTGACTTCAAGCAAATCTTGCCAAAGGAGAGTCAAGTCACTCCAATAATAATTTAGTTGTTGACTCAAGTGCCACCCATCACATTATTTCCAATCTCCAGAATCTCTCTATGCACTCCGATTGCGTTGGAAAGGAAGATGTTGTAGTCGATAATGGTAATGCAATCTCCATCTCTCACGTTGGTTCTTCTTCGCTTGATTCTCCTATTGCCTCTTTGACATTAGATAAAGTTTTGTGTGCACCCTTGATTAAAAAAAAAAAGAAAAAAGAAAAAAAAACATGATATCTGTCTTCCAATTCTGCAAACAAAATAATATTCAATTGAATTTTTTGTTACCTATTTTCTTGTGAAGGATATGAATATAGGGGCATCCTTGGTGAAAGGTCGGAGTAGGCACAACTTGTATGAGTGGTCATACTCAATCTCACCTATCAAACAGTCCATCCTAACTCCTTCTGTCTCAGTGGCTCTCTTTTCTCAACTATGGCATCAACGTCTTGGTCACCATTCTCCTCCAATTCAAAGGAATTTTCTAGCTAATAAAATTTATTCTTTTGATTCATTTGCAAATTAAGTGTGTGATTCTTGTTTATGTAATAAAAGTTATAAACTATCTTTTAAAAATTCCCCTATTTGTTGTGATAAACCACTTCAAGTTTATTTATTTGGATGTGTAGGGTCTTGCCCCTATAACCTCTTTTGGAAAATTTTGATACTATGTTATTTTTATTGATTATTTCACAAATTATACTTGGTTTTATCCTCTGAAGCTAAAAACTGATGTGTTTAAGCTGTTGGAGAAATTTAGTAAACTTATTGAAAGTTACTTTCACACTAAAATCAAAACCATATAAATAAATGGTGCTAAGAATAAGCTAGCATTTTCTCACCTTTTAGCCTAACATGGAATTCAGCATCTCACCTCTCCATCCTATACACCTGAACATGTTGGATCTGCTGAACGCAAACATCGCTACAATGTGGAAACTGGCCTCATGTTTCTCTACAATGCTACCATCCCTTTACATTTTTGGTCCCATGCCTTCCAAAGTGCCATTTATCTCATTAATTGAATGCCTATACTCATTCTCAACCATGATACACCTTATCACAAATTATTTTGCAACAAACCTAACACTTCCCTTTGAGTTTTTGGTTATCTGTGTTATCCTTGGTTTTGACTATATAACACCTGCAAACTCGAACCTCAATCCCCACCATGTGTGTATCTTGATTTTTCCTTTCCTCATCATTCCTTTTTCTATTTTGATATTAAATCAAATCATCTCTTTTCTATCTAGATATGTTATCTTCTTTGAGCAAACATTTCCCTACAAAACTAAATCATATCCTGATTTGTGCATCTTTAACCAAACATTTTCCGAGCATCTTTTAGTTTTTACAAGCAAGAATTTAGACCAAGTCACAACACCCAACAAAGATGCCTCTGATTCTATAGTCTTACCCTCATTCGCACTTCACTTACTTCCTAAAATTCCCTCTCTTGCTCAACATGATGTCTCCACTTTGTCTTATCCTAAGGCTATTTCTCGATATTCTCCAACATAGATAAATAGTTCTTTTTTTTCATCCAACATGTCGTAGATCCTTAAGCTGCGACCACACCTATACCATGTAGTGGCACCAGCTATTTTGCCTCTCTTGTCCCAAACCTGTCTGCCGTGACTTCCTCTAACCCATGCCACAGCATCACCTAAACTACCTAACCAATTAAAACTAGTTCTTTCCTTTTCCTTTAACAAGCTAAACCATCTCGTAAGGTCACTCATACACAAAACCATACCTACAACATTTTGGGATTTGGAGGTGAGAAGAAAGAAAAATGAATGGAATGAGGAAAAAGGAATTGTTAAGGGAAATTGTTGATAAAAAGAAAATCAAAAAGGTGGAAACTGTTTTAATTTTGAAGTACATTCACTTGAGGTAAATTTCTGTAAAAAAAAAAAAAAAAAAAATGAATTGGAGAAGGGTGGAAGAAAGTTTATTTCAGTGTTCCAAATCAGTTTTTGAATTCCTTATCCTTTCCTTCTATTACCTTATTAAAACTCATGACCCCATTACAACCCATTGCAAGTCCTAATTGATCTTTGGAAGAATTTTCATTCAATTGTGAAATTTAGGAATTAGGGAATCATGGTGAAAATTCTGAAATTACTTTGCTACATCATTCCTTCATGGAGTTATGCCAAGTCTAATTCTTTCTTGAATACATCGTTTTTGACTTGTTGATGCCACCTTCTAGAATTTGATGAACATTTACTCTTAATAAGGGGCATCTTGAGTGAAACCTTGTGTGCTCTATTTTCTTTGGAGTGAATTCCAAGGTGAGAT
Source organism: Vitellaria paradoxa (assembly GCA_019916065.1). Taxonomy (NCBI): domain Eukaryota; kingdom Viridiplantae; phylum Streptophyta; class Magnoliopsida; order Ericales; family Sapotaceae; genus Vitellaria; species Vitellaria paradoxa. The sequence continues at coordinate 32,241,402 of CM034234.1, forward strand.
TTGAAGTCAAAACTTGGGAATGAAATGGAATGCAAAGTTCAGAATTAAATGAAGTTCTAAAGATATATGTTAAGTTGATAAAGCTAAAAGCTGCTATTCATTCACATTCATTTCACACATTTGGCAAGTTTCACATCTCTTATAAAATTTTAAATTTTAAACTTTGCTTATGAAAATTTTTGCTTATGGTGTTGACTAATTCCATATGAATAGCTGAAATATCATTCAAATTGAAATGAAATTAATGCTTTTGGATTTCTCTCCTATTTCTTCTATTAGAAGCATTACTAGGGACTAGTAATGTTGTAGTTGGGGGGTGTGTGATTGGACATCAATTGTTACATATTTATATATTCAAATTACACTTGCACACATCATAAAAAGATATAAAATCTATGTTTTGTGCAGATTTCATCTCCATACCTCCAAAGTGGAATATGTGTTGATTTCCATCACAAAAACAAGAAATTGAGCTACATTGAGGGTGTTGAGAAGAAAGCATGCTGCACAACACATCAAAGGATTGAAGCTATTTCAGAAGAAGAAGAAAATTCAGTTGAAATCAATACAAAGAGATCAGAATTATTATTCTGGAAATTTCTGCAGCAGGGGATCATATTCGAATATGGTTTTACTGTATTCGAATATAAGCTTCTTCACAGCAACGAATTCCATGTGACCCCAATTTCTCCATGTGACGTAACCTGCAATCCAGGGAGGGCAAATCAGTAAAAAAAGATATAGGAGAGAGAAGGAGCCATCATGAGGACGACATTCGGTTAGAGGAGAGAGAAAGAGAGGAGAGAGAAGGAAGAGAGAAGTGGAGTGAGACCCACGCGACGAAAAACAGAGAACATTTTGGGGAAGAATTCAGATTTCGTAGAGAGAGTTTTGGAGAGAAATTTCATTGAGAGTTCATAGTTTTACATTGGAATTTCAATTCGGCATTAGAGTTTTTGAGATTTACACTTTGAATTCATTCCAATTTCTGTAATCAGATTTTCAAGTTCTAAATCCATTAAACTTTCAATTTCAGATTGTAATGTCTTCGAATCAGATTTCCACTTCTGTTTTTCTTCTTTTTAACATGCTCGGCTAAGATCTTCTTGAGCCAAGGCAAGGGTAATGCCCTTCCAATGAATCTCAAGTGGCCGAACTTCATGAATTTACTTTGAGTTCTTATGGTTATCAAGTCAATTTGCAGCTGGGTGTCTTAGAACTCATTGATTCAAGACCCGATTAATCCAACTTTGTATATCCTATTGATGAGTTCATAGGTGTTGCTTAACTTAGAACTCTCATGACATTGTTGTATGTGGGTTGCTAGAATTAGAACTCCTATTGTCCTTAAAATAGGTTATGCACATTGAGTGTTTAATCCATGGTTTGTTTCAATTGAAATTAATTTTCTCAAAAATCAGTACAAATTGATTTGGTAATTTATAAACTCTTGGCACTTGAAATTCATTCGGATTGGTATTAAACTTGTCTTGCTCAACCTTTTTTATCACTTAATCTTTTAGTTTAAATTCACTTTGCTTTTGGAAAATTAGTTCAAAATCATCAACCAACCAAATCAGATTTTAATTTTCTATTTTCACATTTTTCTGTGAGTTGTGTTTTGCCAAATTAATCTCCATTAGAGTCATTCACTTCATTACTCCCTAGATCCCTGTGGAAATGACCTGGGACTTACCAGTTATTTTGTGCTTCAACCACACCTTGCACTTGGGGGAAAACTTGTCTTGATTTACCTCACTTAACATTTTCTTTAAATTTGAATTTATAATCTGAATTTTCATTTGAGCTTTTATCTTGGAGTGAGGTAATTAAACAAGAACAAGCACAAATTTATGGCGCCGTTGCCGGGGATCTTTGAGAAGCAATGGTGTTTTGAGCCTTTGGAGCATTAACTGGCAGTACATCTCACCACCATTTTCAACAACAGAGCTGCTTAACTTGTTGAGTAACTTTGTTTCATCTCTATTTCTATTTCTTTTATAGTTTTAGTTGTTAGTTTAGTTTTAGAACTGCTTGCATCTGAATCCTGAAATTCTGATTTGAATCTATTTCATCTGATATTCGAATACGGCTGCATTTCTCTGCTGAGAGCTGTAGTTGCAATTCTCTGTGAATCAGTAGATGAAATTGTGAAGTTAGGAGTTTAGATTGGAGTTTTGTTTCAGTCTGAATTTCTGTTTATGCTTTTAAGGTCTGGTAAACTTGTTGGAAACAGATCTGAATTGCATTCTCCATCTTCTCTTGCTGAATTGATTGAATTTGCTGCACTACATTCACAATCTGAATTTTCTGTTGCACATATGGATCCACCACCTGTTCTGCCGGAAGGAAGTGTTCAAGGAGAGAATGATCAAATGGATCAAAACATCCTTAGACCTCTCCGGGAATATCTTTATCCAGCTAGACAAACCACTCCATCTTGCATTGTTCTTCCAAATGGACATCAGAATTTTTATCTTAAACCTGGAACAATTCAGCTTTTACCAACTTTTCATGGCATGGACTCAGAAAATCCTTATATGCATATGAAAGAATTTGAAGATGTTTGTGGAACTTGCATGGATAGGAATGTTAATGAGGACATGGTTAGGCTTAAATTATTTCCATTTTCATTGAAAGACAAGGCAAAAATGTGGTTGAATTCACTTGAGCCTAGATCAATAGGTACTTGGAGAGACATGCAAACAAAATTTTTGAAGAAGTATTTTCCTGCAAATAGAACTGTAATTCTTCAACAGCAAATAATGAATTTTGTGTGTAAATCCAATGAAACATTTGCTCAAGCATGGGAAAGATTCAAGGAATTATTGCAAGCATGTCCACATCATGGTTTTGAATCTTGGAGAATTGTTAATTTTTTCCATAATGCATTAACTCCAAATCTGAAAATGTTGGTTGCCACCATGTGTAATGGTGAATTCTATGACAAAACTGCTGAAGAGGCTTTACATTTCTTTGATGCTTTAGCTGAAAACACTAAACAGTGGGAGGTAGTCTCCCCATTTTGTTCTGAATTTTCTGACAGATCAAATGATAGAGGAAAGTTCCATCTCAATGAGGCAGATGATGTTGGAGCTAGGTTGGCTGCATTGTCAAGAAAGATTGAATTGATGGAGCAAAAGAAGCAAACATTGAAGGAGAGTGAAGTGAAGTGTGTGATGTGTGAAACCGCAGACCACAGGACTGATGATTGCCCAACACTTCCAGCCTTTAAGGAAGTTCTCTATGGTCAAGCAAATCCCACACAAGCTGCAAGACCCTTCAATCAAAATCAGGGGATGAACACATATTCGCAAGGCCATAGTCCATATTCGAATAACTACAACCCTGGCTACAGAAATCATCCAAACCTTTCTTGGAAAGCAGAAGCACAGAACCAACAATACCAACCTCAACAAAATGTGCAACCCCAACCATTTCCTCCTCAGCCTTTTCAACCTCAGCAGAATACAAATTTTTATCAGCCACCTCACAAAAGATCTTTGGAAGACACCTTGCAACAATTTATGCAAGGGCAGATTGGAACCAACAATCAGAATTCCAAGTTTCAAGAGCAGACAAACAGGGCCATGGAAGACATCCGAAGTCAATTGTCAAAGCTAACTCAAGCTTTAACCATCAGAGAATCAGGAAAGCTTCCATCTCAGCCAAGACCAAATCCTACAAGCCAAGTTCATTTCAGTGAATCATCTTCATCTGCTGCAAATGAAAATCTGGAGCATGTACAAGCTGTTTCAACATTGAGAAGTGGTAAGCAAATTGTCAAGCCAGATTACAAACCACCTGCTGAAGAAATTGAGGAAGAAAATGAGCAAGAAATAATGAAAAATGAAGAGGAAATGCAGCTGAAACAGAAACTGGACAGCAGAACAGAAAGTGAACAGAAACAGCAATTTAGCACTTCTGAGAAAGAAATCATGTTTCAGAATGAAGAGCAAGAATTGAAGCAAAATGAAAGACTAATTGGGGACAACAAGTTGGACAGCAGAAAACTTGAGGAAAAGCAGAATCTGAGCCAAGAAAATCAGGAGATTCTGATGCAGCCAAAGGGATATTCGAATACCAGCAAGCAACATTCGAATAGCAGTAAGCAGCAAATCAGAATCCAGAGAACAGAGCAGGTAAATTCTGAAAATAAAGAGGAAATTTCTGACAATAAGAAAAAATTTTCTGAGGAAAATCAGTTTGAAAAGAGTGAAAAAGATTTTGAAAATAAAGAGATTTTGAATAAAACCAATTTGGACAAATCTGAATTTGTTCCAAAACTTCCATTTCCACAAAGATTGAACAAAGCCAAGAAAGAGAATTTGAATTCTGACATCTATGAATTGTTCAAACAAGTCAGAATCAATATTCCCTTACTTGATGCAATTAAACAAAATCCATCCTATGGAAAATTTTTGAAAGATTTGTGTACTGTTAAGAGGAAAATGAATGTGAAAGAAAGAGCATTTTTGACTGAACAAGTGAGCTCCATTTTGCAATTTAAAACTCCTCCCAAATATAAAGATCCAGGTTGCCCCACCATAGCCTGCTTAATTGGGAATCAAAGGGTAGATCAAGCTTTGCTAGATTTAGGTGCAAGTGTCAACCTCTTACCATTCACTGTTTACAAACAGCTGGGGTTGGGAGAACTTAGACCTACTAGGGTGACACTACAACTTGCTGATAGGTCAGTTAAAGTCCCTAGGGGTGTGGTTGAGGATGTCTTGATTCAAGTGGATCATTTTTACTTTCCAGTGGACTTTATAGTGCTAGACACTCAGCCCATTCAAGGAAACCAACCAGCTGTACCTGTTATCCTAGGAAGACCATTTTTGGCCACCTCAAATGCCTTGATCAATTGTAGAACTGGAGTTATCAAGTTCTCCTTTGGAAACATGACAATTGAGAAAAACATCTTCAAGGTGACCAAACAGCCGAGTGATTATGAGGAAGTAGAGGAAGTTGATTGGATTCAAACAACCACTCAAGATCACTTTGATAGAGAGTATTTTGATGACCCTTTGGAGAAAGCCTTAGTGAATAATGAGCAAGTAGATTTCCTAGCTGATTGTGACTTGGAGAATTGTGAGGGAGGAGAATTTGAGGAAATGAAAAATTCAGTGCTAATGATGAATCAGTGGAGACCATCTGTTGAGTCTTTAGAGCTTGTCCATAGCCAAGCCTCTGTCATTTTTGGACCAGCCACCAAAACCTGAGAGAAAACCTTTGCCAAGTGACTTGAAATATGTATTTTTAGGTGAGGGAGAGTCCTATCCAGCTGTCATTTCATCTCAGCTGAGTTTGGACCAAGAAAATAGACTTGTGGAAGTCTTGAGGAAGCATAGAGGAGCTTTGGGCTGGACTATAGCAGATCTGCAGGGAATAAGTCCATTGATTTGCACTCATAGAATATTTTTGGAGGATGAGGCCAAGCCTATTAGGCAAATGCAAAGGAGACTCAACCCCAACATGAAAGAGGTTGTTAGAGGGGAGGTAATCAAGCTTTTGGATGCTGGAATTATCTACCCCATCTCAGATTCTAAGTGGGTGAGTCCAACTCAGGTAGTGCCTAAGAAATCTGGAGTGACTGTGATTAAGAATGAAAAAGAGGAATTAGTTCCAATGCGCATCCAAACAGGATGGCGCATGTGCATAGATTATAGAAAGTTGAATGCAGTCACAAGGAAAGATCACTTCCCTCTTCCATTCCTAGATCAGGTATTGGAAAGAGTGGCAGGGCATGCATTTTACTGTTTCTTGGATGGTTACTCTGGGTATAATCAGATTGAGATTGCATTGGAGGATCAAGAAAAGACCACATTCACTTGCCCATTTGGCACATTTGCATATAGGCGTATGCCTTTTGGTCTTTGCAATGCTCCTGCAACATTTCAGAGATGTATGATGAGTCTGTTTAGTGATTTTGTAGAGAGATTCCTTGAAGTTTTTATGGATGACTTTTCAGTATATGGCAGTGACTTTGATACATGTTTGGGAAACTTAGAGAAGGTTTTGATTAGATGTGAGGAGAAAAACTTGGTTTTGAATTGGGAAAAATGCCACTTTATGGTAACTCATGGAATTGTCCTTGGCCACATAGTGTCTTCTAGGGGGATAGAAGTAGACAAAGCTAAAGTGGAAATTATTCAAAAACTTCCTACCCCTAGATGTGTTAAGGATATCAGATCATTTCTTGGCCATGCTGGGTTTTATAGAAGGTTTATTGCATCATTCAGTGCCATTGCTAGACCTTTGTGCAACCTTCTATCCCAGGATGTTCCCTTTGATTGGACACCAGAGTGTCAGGCCTCATTTGATAGACTTAAGAGTTTGCTCACCTCAGCTCCCATTATGCAGCCACCAGACTGGACTTTACCATTTGAGATCATGTGTGATGCTAGTGATTGTGCCATTGGTGCAGTGCTAGGACAGAGGAGGGATAGGAGACCACATGTGTTGTACTATGCTAGCAAAACCCTTAGTGAAGCACAAAGGAATTACACTACTACTGAGAAGGAGTTGCTAGCAGTAGTATATGCCTTGGACAAGTTCAGATCATACCTGGTAGGTTCTCATGTCATAGTATACACTGACCATGCTGCTTTGAAGTATCTCTTGACCAAACCTGATGCTAAGCCTAGACTTATTAGATGGATTCTTCTGCTTCAAGAATTTGATTTAGAAATCAAGGACAAAAAGGGAGTTGAAAATGTAGTTGCTGATCACCTTTCTAGACTCCCACATCAGGATTTAGCATCTTTTGATTCTCCCATCAATGAGACATTCCCTGATGAGCAGTTGTTCCACATAGACTCTTCTGAGGTACCTTGGTTTGCAGATATAGCCAACTACCTAGCTTCAGGTATTGTGCCTTCTCACTGGACCATGTTGGATAGAAGGAAGTTCTTTAGGAATGTGAGACACTTTTTCTGGGATGACCCTTATTTGTTTAAGTATTGCTCAGATCAAGTCATAAGGAGATGCATACCCGAGAGTGAAGTACAGAGTGTCATTAGTTTTTGTCATACTCTTGCATGTGGAGGTCATTTTTCAGCTAGGAAGACAGTGGCAAAGATTTTACAGAGTGGATTGTTTTGGCCTACCATGTTTAGGGATGTGCATGCCTTTTGTGTTGCTTGTGATAGGTGTCAAAGGCTTGGTAAGATCACTAGGAGAAACATGATGCCACTTCACCCCATTTATGTGCTTGATATCTTTGATTGTTGGGGTATGGATTTTATGGGACCATTTGTGAATTCATTTGGCAATGAGTATATCTTAGTGGCAGTGGATTATGTTTCAAAGTGGATAGAAGCCATACCAACTAAGACCAATGACCACAAGGTAGTGATAAAATTTTTGAAGGAAAATGTGTTTTCAAGATTTGGAATGCCAAAGGCCATGATAAGTGATAGGGGAACACATTTTTGCAATAGACATGTTGGTCTTTTGATGAAGAAGTATGGGGTGTTACACAAGGTTGGAACATCTTACCACCCCCAAACAAGTGGACAAGCTGAATTAGCCAATAGAGAGATCAAAAGAATCATTGAAAAAACAGTGAATCCCACAAGGAAAGATTGGTCTTTGAAATTGGTTGATGCACTTTGGGCTTATAGGACTGCCTACAAGACTATCCTAGGCATGTCTCCTTATAGGTTAGTGTATGGAAAAGCTTGTCATCTTCCTGTGGAACTTGAACACAAGGCTTTTTGGGCAGTGAGACATTTTAATGAGAGCATCACTGAATCTGGTTTTCAAAGAAAATTGCAACTAAATGAGCTTGAGGAGATTAGGAATGATGCATATGAGAATGCTAAGATCACCAAGGATAGAGTGAAGAAATGGCATGATACACATATCCTCAAAAGAGAGTTGTTTGTGGGTCAAAAGGTCTTGTTGTATGACTCAAGGTTACACTTGTTTCCCGGGAAATTGAAGTCCAGATGGAGTGGTCCATATGTGATTCAGAACATCACTGAGTTTGGGGCTGTTGACATTCAAAATCCAACCTCCAAGAATGTTTTTAGAGTGAATGGACAGAGATTGAAAGAGTATCATGAGAATTTTGTTGCTGAAGTAGAGAGTTGGGATCTTGAAGATCCCCCAAATTCTGTTTGAATGGAGGAAGAATTCTGATTTTGTATCATAGTAGTGTAGGTTCTGTTATGCTTTTGATTTTCTGTTTTCTTTTGTTTTTGTAAAAAAAAAAAAAAAAAAAAGAGAGAGGTTGTATATAGTTATTGCTAACCTTCAGTTTTCAGCTGCAAGTAGTACTCAACTGAGGAAGTGAAGAATCTGCTTGATGAAAAGAATCCATTCAAATCTGATGTGATCAGTTGCAATTGCAACTGCAGCTGTGATCATGCAGTAGCTGGACTAAATGCCTTGCCACTGCTGAAATGAGAGCTTGAAACAAGGTTGGTGGGGAATTGGTCACAGCAGCTGACTATCAGCTTTCATTTCTTGGTAATAAGTTGAATTTTCATTCACAATCTTCAGGTATGTTGCTTCACCAACCTTTCTTTAACTTGCTGGTTTAATACATTGAGGACAATGCATGATTTTAGTTGGGGGGGACACAATCTGAGTTTGTGGATGTGAATAGTATTTTACTGCAATTTGCTGAATTGAGTGATTGGATATGATCAGAATGTTTTGAATATGATTTGGAATTGCTTGAATTGAATTAAGATCATGCTTATGTCAGTTTGAGTTTGCATATGTTGAAAATTTGAAAAAAAAAATTTTTTTTGAAAATTTGGAAAAATTGCAAAACTTCTTCTTGAATTAGTTATTTCTTTTGAAATAATTTTCGAATCCTAGCTGTTGGCAAAACTTAATTTGAGTATTCTTAAGAAATGGGGGAAGAATTTCTGGTTTTCTGGACACTGGAATTGCAAATTGCTGATAACCTGTATTCGAATATGGGTCTGGGTATTCGAATATGATGTCGGTTTTAAATCCTGTATATACCCGTGAGTGGCCCCATTCAAGGTCCTGTTCTATTCGAATACGAGCCCTGGTGCCCACAACCCTGAACCTTCACCATTCCACATCTTCTTCCAGTCTTTTACTTTCAGATTATCTGAGTGTGATTTTGAGTTGACATTGAAAGGAAGATTCAGATACAGAGCTGCGATTGAAGAAGCTAGGGTTTACAGTTTTGGAGAATTTCTGATAAAGGGTGGAGAATCAACTGAAGCAAGATGCCACCAAAGAGGATGAAGAAGATGGCTTACAAAGGTAAGGCTAAAAGAAGGAGCATGAGGATTTTGAGCCAACATGGTAAGGGTTCTTCACTTGTTGTTCAGGAACCCATAACATATGAGCTGTCATCTTCTAAATCAGACCGTAGGTCTTCCTCTAGAACAGAATCATTCCATTCTGTAGGAAATGAGAGTTTGAGTGAGAGACATGATGATCATGTCTCTAATGTTGAAAAGGAAAACTCTGATGGAGTTCCTGAGAATGTGCCGACTAAGGAACACACCTCTGCTCCTGAGGATGAGGTCCATACCTCTGAAAATGTTCTTTTGGATGAACCTGAAGCACAATCTGACCATGATCTTTTTGATGAGGGTTCTTTTGATAATTTGAGGTTTTCCAACAAAGCTTCAAAGCTGAAATATGATGAGAATTACAGCAAGAGAGCTGTGTTGACTGAAAGAGGAATTAAATTGGAGGATTACAATGAACCACCCTATGAATTGTTAGAACTATTTGAGCAAAGGGGCTGGGTACATTGGGTTACAACCAGTAGGAGGGCTGTGGTACCATATGTGAGAGAGTTTTACTCAAATGCTGAAGTGGGTATGATTCATGGGAGACCTGAGATAAACTCTAAGGTTAGAGGGAAGAGAATTAGTTTGAATCTTGAGAAGATTTCTTTCATAGGTCACTTGCCTGTTGAAAGAATACCCGAATCCACACCTAAACAAAAAGCACGATGGGAGAAGCAATTGCATAAGGACAATTTGGCTAGGCTCTTCACAGCCAACCCTCAAGCTCAATGGACCACTTCTAGGATGTCCAAGTCAGGAATTACTCCCAAAAGTAATATCCTTCACATGCTGGTCTGTTCTTTATTTCTGCCCCATGCTTACAAGTCAACCATCACTCTTGAACAAGCCATGATTATGGGAAAGATGTTGTTAGGCATTCCCATGGATTTACCTTACCAGCATTTGGTTGGTTATTTCTCATGTGGTAGAAAAACCAGAATCCACAGCTGGGCTGCCTTTTGGAGGTTTAATTACAGAGATAATTCAGCACTTTTTGGGAATAGAGGAAGAGGTAGGAATGGCCATTGTGAAAGCTGCTCCTTTGATAGACAAGATATCTATGAATCGAAGTCGAGGACAATTGAAGAAGGCTGCTCCACCTGCAGTTGAGAACAACCAGCAGCAGCCAGCAGAGGAGGAGGCAACTGAAGCAGTCCCTATGAGCACAGAGGAGAAGTTGACATTAATCCAGAAAAATCAAGAAGTACTGATGAGGGAAGTGAGTGAGCTGAGACAGGGGCAGCAAAAGCTTATTCGAATGGTGGAAAGCATATTCGAATGGAGTCAAGAAGGGAGAAATGCTTAATTTCAGTACTTCAGCCATGATCCAGACTCTTTTGTCCTTGAAACCAGATTTTTGACAGCAAATCTTCAGAATATTTCAAATATGTTTTGTCAACAATAGGATTTGGATTAATGTTCCTGCTGTTTGTTTCTTTTGATTAGGTTTAAGTTGTTTTGTTTTACTTTTGCTACCTATGACTTTGAACTTACAACTTGGAATGAATGAAATTTCTGTTTTCTTGGAATTAGTGATGTCATTTGCATAAATTGGATTGAGCTGAGTTGAAGTATGAAATTTTAAGAGTTGTTGTGGTTGCCATGTGTTTTTAAGTTGAAAAGTGTGTGAATGGATTTAGTTTGAGGATTGTTGATCTAACATTTGTCTTGAGGAATGAATTTATGAATGAATAATGTGTTTTATGGATTTCCAGATATAGTGGAGACTTAAAACCTGAAGTGAGATATTTGAGCCTTAAACTTTGTTCATGAGAGACTTCATTTACTCTAAGGGCTTTCCAAAAGCTCAAGCTTTTTGCACTTCAAATTTCTTCAATAACTCCACTTATACTATGTTGCTTTGGGTGTTTGTGAAGTGATGGATGAATGGAACTAGACTTCTGATTCTTAACTTTTATGGTTGAATGGAATGAAATCATAGAAATGATATTAGGCCATTTTTCTTAACATTTGAGCTTGGAATGCCTTTCTTTGATGAACATCATCCTTGGAGCCAAGTTTGAGCTTTATTAGAGCATTCATACTTCTTTATTCTTACCACATCATACCTTTAACCATTATGAATGCTCTTTAGCCTTCCCTAACAGATTGGAATACACTAATAATTTAAGGAAGAGAAATAAACAACATTTTGGGATTTGGAGGTGAGAAGAAAGAAAAATGAATGGAATGAGGAAAAAGGAATTGTTAAGGGAAATTGTTGATAAAAAGAAAATCAAAAAGGTGGAAACTGTTTTAATTTTGAAGTACATTCACTTGAGGTAAATTTCTGTAAAAAAAAAAAAAAAAAAAAATGAATTGGAGAAGGGTGGAAGAAAGTTTATTTCAGTGTTCCAAATCAGTTTTTGAATTCCTTATCCTTTCCTTCTATTACCTTATTAAAACTCATGACCCCATTACAACCCATTGCAAGTCCTAATTGATCTTTGGAAGAATTTTCATTCAATTGTGAAATTTAGGAATTAGGGAATCATGGTGAAAATTCTGAAATTACTTTGCTACATCATTCCTTCATGGAGTTATGCCAAGTCTAATTCTTTCTTGAATACATCGTTTTTGACTTGTTGATGCCACCTTCTAGAATTTGATGAACATTTACTCTTAATAAGGGGCATCTTGAGTGAAACCTTGTGTGCTCTATTTTCTTTGGAGTGAATTCCAAGGTGAGATTTGAAGTCAAAACTTGGGAATGAAATGGAATGCAAAGTTCAGAATTAAATGAAGTTCTAAAGATGTATGTTAAGTTGATAAAGCTAAAAGCTGCTATTCATTCACATTCATTTCACACATTTGGCAAGTTTCACATCTCTTATAAAATTTTAAATTTTAAACTTTGCTTATGAAAATTTTTGCTTATGGTGTTGACTAATTCCATATGAATAGCTGAAATATCATTCAAATTGAAATGAAATTAATGCTTTTGGATTTCTCTCCTATTTCTTCTATTAGAAGCATTACTAGGGACTAGTAATGTTGTAGTTGGGGGGTGTGTGATTGGACATCAATTGTTACATATTTATATATTCAAATTACACTTGCACACATCATAAAAAGATATAAAATCTATGTTTTGTGCAGATTTCATCTCCATACCTCCAAAGTGGAATATGTGTTGATTTCCATCACAAAAACAAGAAATTGAGCTACATTGAGGGTGTTGAGAAGAAAGCATGCTGCACAACACATCAAAGGATTGAAGCTATTTCAGAAGAAGAAGAAAATTCAGTTGAAATCAATACAAAGAGATCAGAATTATTATTCTGGAAATTTCTGCAGCAGGGGATCATATTCGAATATGGTTTTACTGTATTCGAATATAAGCTTCTTCACAGCAACGAATTCCATGTGACCCCAATTTCTCCATGTGACGTAACCTGCAATCCAGGGAGGGCAAATCAGTAAAAAAAGATATAGGAGAGAGAAGGAGCCATCATGAGGACGACATTCGGTTAGAGGAGAGAGAAAGAGAGGAGAGAGAAAGAGAGGGGAGAGAAAGAAGAGAGAAGTGGAGTGAGACACACACGAAAAAAACAGGGAAGATTCGGGGGAAGAGATTCAGATTTCGTAGAGAGAGTTTTGGAGAGTTTTTCATTGAGAGTTCATAGTTTTACATTGGAATTTCAATTCAGCATTGGAGTTTTTGAGATTTACATTTTGAATTCATTCCAATTTCTGTAATCAGATTTTGAGTTCTAAATCCATTTAACTTTCAATTTCAGATTGTAATGTCTTTGAATCAGATTTCCACTTCTGTTTTTCTTCTTTTTTTTAACATGCTCGGCTAAGTCTTCTTGGGCCAAGGCAAGGGTAATGCCCTTCCAATGAATCTCAAGTGGCCGAACTTCATGGATTTACTTTGAGTTCTTATGGTTATCAAGTCAATTTGCAGCTGGGTGTCTTAGAACTCATTGATTCAAGACCCGATTAATCCAACTTTGTATATCCTATTGATGAGTTCATAGGTGTTGCTTAACTTAGAACTCTCATGACATTGTTGTATGTGGGTTGCTAGAATTAGAACTCCTATTGTCCTTAAAATAGGTTATGCACATTGAGTGTTTAATCCATGGTTTGTTTCAATTGAAATTAATTTTCTCAAAAATCAGTACAAATTGATTTGGTAATTTATAAACTCTTGGCACTTGAAATTCATTCGGATTGGTATTAAACTTGTCTTGCTCAACCTTTTTTATCACTTAATCTTTTAGTTTAAATTCACTTTGCTTTTGGAAAATTAGTTCAAAATCATCAACCAACCAAATCAGATTTTAATTTTCTGTTTCACATTTTTCTCTGAGTTGTGTTTTGCCAAATTAATCTCCATTAGAGTCATTCACTTCATTACTCCCTAGATCCCTGTGGAAATGACCTGGGACTTACCAGTTATTTTGTGCTTCAACCACACCTTGCACTTGGGGGAAAACTTGTCTTGATTTACCTCACTTAACATTTTCTTTAAATTTGAATTTATAATCTGAATTTTCATTTGAGCTTTTATTTTGGAGTGAGGTAATTAAACAAGAACAAGCATTGACTCTCGATATCTTTCTTATGTTTGTAAATTACACAAACCACTCTATGGTATTTGTCAAGCTCCTCGGGCATGATACAATGAACTTCATTTATTTATTTATTTTTTTGCCTATAGCTTCATCAATTCTAAGAGTGATATTTCTCTATTCATCTGCACTTCGAGTACTCGCTTATGTATTTTCTTGTGTATGTCAATGATATTATTCTCACCAAAAATCATCCTTCAACTCTTTATGAGTTCACCACTCAGCTCCCTAGCCAGTTCTCTCTTAAGGATCTCAGCAAGCTCAACTACTTCTTAGGTGATGAAACCACCCATTCTTCCAATGTTTTATTCTGATCTCAACGGAAGTATATTCTTGATCTTATTTAGCGAACTAATATGCACGAAGCCATGGAAGTTAGTACCCCATTATCTACTTTAGAGACACTCAAACTTGATGATAGTTCCTTTGGTCAATTATCCAACTAAGTATCATCAAGTGCTTAGCCTATTTTAGTATCTTTCTATTACACAGCTAGATATTAGCTATGCCATCAATATGTTGGCTCAATTCATACATAAACTGACCTCTACTCATTGGCTTACTGTTAAACGAGTTCTTCAGTTCCTTAAGGGCACTTCTCAATGTGGTGTTTTCATTTTGGTTCACTTTCCTCTTACTCTTCATACTTTTGTTGATGTTGATTGGGCTAGTGATGCTAATACACGTCACTCTACATCTACTTAAGTTGTCTTTCTTAGCTCCAACCCAGTTAGTTGGAGCTTTAAGAAACAATCAACCATAGCCCACTTTTCAACCCAAGTTGAATATTGTGCCATTGCTGTTGCTACTACTGAGGTAAATTAGCTCATCCATTTGCTTCATGAACTTGCTATCTCACTTCCAGCTTCTCACACCATCTACTGTGACAATGTTAGAGCTAATTACTTATGCTCCAATCTCATTTTCCAATCATATATGAAACACATTGCCATTGATTTTCGTTTCATGGGTGATTAAGTTTCTCGCAAGTTGCTTTGCATTTTCCCATGTTCACACAACAGACTAACTTGCTAACTCTCTTACTAAACCTCTAGCTCAGAAGCAGTTCCTTTTTCATCGATCCAAACTTAGTGTCCTTCTTGGACCCTTGCGCTTGCGGGGGGATCATAGAGCATGAAATTAGCACATCTATTTTTGGAGAGTTTTATATTTTTCCTAATTATAAGCTTATTGTAATTCTCCCTTTATTTATTTGATTTAGTTTCCTATTGTATAACTCAGATTAGTGAGAAAGTCTTCATTCAACTATATAAATACATTCAATTGTATAAATATTGTAATCACTCGTGTTAATAATGCACAACAATATTCATCAAAACTTTTCACTTTCTTTAATGAAATTGTAAGTGCCACTTACAACATTAGCAGTCTATTGTAGACACCAAATTTTGTCTCCTTTACTTAAACATTACAATATTTAATACTTTTAGTTAAATTGTGCTCTACTAATTAAGTTATCTTAATCATGGGATATGTCAGAGTGCCAGAATTTGACAAAGAGCAAACAATTAGCAAAGTGATAATTGTACCCTTGAAACTAAGAAAAAGGCAAACTAAAGGCTCAAATCAAGTCAGAAGGTCACAAATTGCACAAACACGTCCAAGACATCAAACAAATAACTTCTACATCAGTTAGAGTCTAGAATCAAGGTTTAATTCAATCCAGAAGTCAAGAATGGCCTCTACCAATACACCTAAAGGACATTATCAACTAGAATACTCAAATTAAGCTAGAAACATACAAGGGGTTATGCAACATCCCAGTACATGCCAGAGAATATAGAACACAGCTTAGAATGGCTAAAACGCTACTCTAGCAATCATCCGGACCTCGCTGACTCAAAATAGCTCCTAACGTTAAAAAGGAAACTACTCACACACCAGATCCAGTTTGAGCCTCTAGACGAAGTCAGAAGGCTTTCATTTTGCACAAGAATGTCAAGGGTAAGTTTCTTGAGGTAATGACTGTTACGCCCCGATCTCGTGACTTGAGGGGTGAGTGAATAATATCACATACCATGTATATAACATCATTTCCCTGATTAGAGAAATGTAACCGCCGTAGAACAAGATGCATAATAGCTAGTTAAAAGTAAACCAAGCCTCGACTAAGTCAAGCCATCATGTTGCCGACACAACTCATGAAAAATAAATGAACTTTTGCCTTATGACCTTCATAACCTAATCAGACAAATCTCCAAAATTAGATAAAATTTACACTCCCAAATATTAATAAAACTTAAGTAATTAAAACGTGAATATCTGCGACCATAAATCAACTTCTAGTTCAATTAATATCCACCTAAGACTTGGGTTTAGGATTTGCAATATAATCTGTAAGAAAATGAGCACCAACCACTTATGCCCACGATGCATAATACCAACATACATAATATGTAAAGCAACTATATGACACATAATTATCATAATAAATCAATATCCTCAATATTATTACAAATCATCAAATAAGTCAAAATATCAAGATATCATCATAGTTCTCAACAATAGTTAGTAATCTTTCTTAGCATCATCGCCATTGTTTTTTAATCACATTTTCATTTCCATTTAAATCCACAGGTTGGGTACAATCAACGTCTCGTTCAGGGCCATGATTACCCACAATATACGTCATCATTAAGGGCCACAATTAGCTACAATACATGTTATTTTGTAGGCTACTAACCTACTGATATGAATACCAATCCCTATACAGGTTTCAAGTCTTTCAACCCTAAGTAATATCTGTACCCTTCTTATTTTCTCGTGCCCTCCATCCCTGTGTCAAAATATCAACCACATTTTCATTTTATCTCATTTTAATGTTATAACTATAATCATCATCATTTCACCAACTCATTCAATCAAGTAATAACTTATCACATCATACCAAACAAATCAATAATCACAACGTACTCTTAATAACAAAATCTCAATTCACTATTTCTTGTCTTTCCACTTTTCTTATTCACTTCTTATTCATGTTCTTTTCATTTATCATCAAGGTTTTATAATACCACCACCAAGGCATCTATCATCTTATAATATCCCATACACATAACTATATGTATTATTCAAACAAAATAAATTCTCATTTAACAAGCTTTAAACATTCATTATTATCATAACTATTTTCATCATCATTAATTTCATCTTTAGAACCATTTATCATAGACAATATTTCATTATACTATTCAAACATCCTCAAATCATAACTTAAGTAACAAACAATTTCATTTCAAATCATTAAACACATTCCCAAGTTCACAAAATTAAACCTATTAGATGAATTTAAATATCATGCAAAAGTATTAGTTCTAAAACCTTTTTAAGCTTATGGTGAAAAGACCAAACAAAATAAGTCAAAAATTTGGACAAGGGTCAGCGGGCGCCCAATTGTGTTATTTTATGTGCACCTAAGATCGCGAGAGCCCACCAAGAAAATGTCTCGTGCGTCTGAGAAGCAAGCGCCAAACAGAGTAGTGTCACGTGCACCCAAGAGACGGGTGCCCAATAGGGCAATGTTGCGTGCACCCAAGACGCGAGCGCCCAATAGAATCGTGTCGCGTGCACCCAAGATCTGGGTTTTTAATGCTCTGTTTTTCTATTTTCTTGTGGTTATCCACTTGGAACCTCAAATTTGATCAATTTGGAATAAAATTCTTGTAATCTCTTATTTCAAATCTTACCACAAAAACTTATAGGTATTAAATGGAACAAATAATTTGGGTTTTTATCAGTCGTGGATCTGTATATGGATTAAATTTCATTTTCCTCATTATAGGCACATATACTTATATATATACGTATATAACTTCTATTATCTTACACAGATTTCATCCAAAACTTAAAATAATTGATTGCACGTAATCATTGTCATTTCTTAACTTCGTTTCACACTCTTCTTATGAACATTTTATCAAGTAGAATTCATTTTTATCCTGTTTTGATTACTCCTATGGTCTTTGTATGTTTTGTAGGGAAATGGAGGAACACAGCTCAAGGAAGCTAAGTTAGGAGCTGAAAGTTGCAATTCGAGCCGGATCAAGTTACCTTGGGTGCACACAGCTTGGGCGCACAAGACCTTGGGCACCCAACTGTGTTACCGTTTGGGCAGTCGCCGAGGCTCAACTTTGCTGGACTCTCTAGACTTTCATCAAACACTTAGCTGAGAAGTCCTTGGGTGCCTGACTAACACCCCTTAGGTGCACGAGAGCTTGGGCGTTTCCCTATGCAACACCTTAGCACCCACCAAGAGCAAGTTTCCAACCTCTGTCTCAAGACTTGTATCGAACACGTGAGGTGTGCAGGGGCTTGGGCACTCGCGACGTTCCTCTAGCAGACTTTGAATAGTAATTTTGAATTATAAATTTACATTTATACCCTTGATTTGTGTAAGCCTATAAATAGGCTAAATACTGATGTAAAAGGGAGTTGTTAACCTAGTTAGCCATTTTTCTTCTAGTTTTAGATTATGGGAAGAGTTTACATTATCTTTGCCCTAGGGTTTTTTCTGCAAGCATTACTTTTCATCACGTCTAATCGAAGGTTAATTGTTTTCATACTTTTCACTTTTTGTTTTCGCTATGCAATACTTCATATTTATTTGTTCGTTATTGGTTTATATTTCAAACTTGCCATAGAGTGTTTTGAAGTATTTCGCTTTGACTTTTTTTTTTTGGTTAACTCGGAACCCCACCAGTTTATTGCTTTGAATTTTTCTTACTTAATGAATATCGCTTCATTTTCGCATAGCCCTAGTTACACTTCTACAATGCTAAGCTAGACTTTCTCTTGGTTTTAACCTAGAAACGTAATGAAATCAAAAGAGATGAATTTGGATATTATGAATTGAACATAGATTATCATTTGTTGATTAAGAACGTAAGAATCGTAGTTCTAGGCTAATTTTGAAACCAAATCACCTGTGATAAAATTGAACTTTGGTTACGATCTTGTGAACTAAGGTCAATTCAATGTCCTGGAAACTTCAAAATTGATTTCAAAACCCTAGAATAGCGGTTTACTTACAAAAAGTTTTCTAACGTGAAATCTTCCTCCTTAATACTACAGGTGTAGATATTAGGTTGAGTTAACAACATATTCGAATTCATCCCTTTGATGACATTACAAGAATAGGTTGAAACCAAGTGTTTCTCTTAATAGTAGTTCGTTTAAGTTTAAAATAGGTTGATTTCTTTAGTATATAGGTGTTCGCTTTGTTTACACTTCAAATTCATTTTCACAATTCTAAGTTTAAAAACCCGAAAAAGATTTTCTTCTTTTCTTTTTTTACAAGCACATTCAAAAATAAGTTTTTCCATGCCTAGTCACACCCTTGCTCATTGTGGAGATGACCAAGGACTCACCTAGACTAAACTACAACTGATCTGTTGCACTTGAGAGTGAACCTCTTACATTTTTTGAGAATGGTCAAGTTTTTGGCGCTGTTCCCGGGGAGCAATGGGGTGTGTGTGACGAACTCGGAGAACTTGTTGCTAAAAGTACTTGCCGACGTGGTTGCATTTGGACTTCCAGGTGACATCGTTCTATACTTTTTTTTGTCTTTTTATTTTATTTTCATTTTTGTTTTATTTTCCTTATTGTTGCTAGGATAGTTAGAGAACTTTGTCCTAAAAAAAAAAAAACCTTTAAAAGACTCAAAATTTTTGGAAATGTATGCAACTAAGATCTGGTAGGGTAATTATAGTTGACTCTAAACTAGAAGACCCTTCCTATATCCTGAATCACTTTCCATAGTCTCACTTACCACCTCATCTTTTCACTCAATGGCTAACTTAAGAGGGAAAGGTAGTGTGCATGGGGATAATGATCCCCCATAGGTTCAAGGTTTTATCCCATTGAGAGATCACCTTAACCCTATTAGGTAAACTACACCATTATGCATAATCTTTCCTTTAAATAAGGGAAACTTCACACTTAGACCAGGAATAATCCAACTTCTTCTTACCTTCCATGGTCTTGACTTTGAAAACCCCTACAACCACCTTAGGGAGTTTGAGGAAGTGAGCAACACTTGTGTTGACCGCAATGCCAGTGAGGATATCGTGCGCCTTTAACTCTTTCCATTTTCCCTTAAGGGCAAAGCCAAGTTCTAGCTTAATTCCCTTCGCCCGTGTTCTATTGGAGCGTGGCGTGAAATGCAAACTGAGTTTCTTAACAAAATATTTCCCTACCCAGAAAACTCAGTACTATAGGCGGCAGATTACCACATTTTCTTGAAACTCACTGGAAATTTCTATCGATCCTGGGAAAGGTTCAAGGACCTTTTAATGGCTTGTCTTCACCATGGTTTTGAGCCATGGAGATTAGTGAGCATATTCCATAAGTCTTTGACTCCTAGCCTTAAGCAACTAGTGTTTACCATGTACAATGGTACTTTATTTAATAAGACTGTGGAGGATGCCATGGACTTTCTTGACATGGTAGTCAATGATTTTAATGATTAGGAAATTGGACCTCCTTCTTCTTCTGAGCATAGGAACCCCATGCCTAGTGGCCATTTGGAGTTAAGTGAGAGTGATGATTTGCAGGCTAGGCTAGCTACGTTGCAACATAAGTTAGACTCTCTTGAGTTTAAAAATAAGGAGAAATTGGTTGAAGCAAAGGTGATATATGCTGCATGTGACCAAGTGGGACATGATGCCAATTCATACCCCGAGCTTCCTTTACTTAGAGAGATTGCTTATGGTCAAACTTACATTAATAACTCTCAAAACCAACTATTCCAGAATAGGGGTCAAGGAAACACCTCCTACCCACAAAGTGGGAATTTCACGTACCAAAGGGAAAACCAACCTTCCAGTGCTTATCCCCCGGGGTGGAGGAACCCTCCTGGATTTGGGCGGAAGAATGACAATCAAGGTCAATCATTTCAACCTCTTCCCTTACCACTACCCCAATACTAACAGCCTAATTCTATTGTATTCCAACCTACACAGAAGAGGCCTCTTGAGGACACTCTTCATCAATTCATGCAACAGCAATTGAGCATCAACAACAACGTGACTCGGGCTTTAGATGACATTAAAGGGCAAGTTTCCAAGCTGACACAAGCTATGAGTACCACCCAAAGTGGCAAACTTCCTTCACAAACTTTCCCAAACTTGAAAGGCGAGGTAAACCTTGCTGAGTCATCTATTATGGGTACTACCTCACATGAACAGGTGCAATCTATTACTACTTTGAGAAGTGGGAAGGTTATTCATAGACCTAATCATCCTAGGGCTAATGTACCAAATGTTAAAATAGGAATGAGAGGTAATGGGGAGGTTGAAAAGTCGAGTGAAGTAGAAAATGAGGAAGAAAAAGAGAGAGAAACCAAAGAGAGTAAGAGGCTAACATTTGAGAAAAAGAAAGGTGAAAAAGAGGCAAAAGAGAAAGAAAGAGAAGTCATTGTGGGAACGTCGGGTAGGCACGAGGAGCAAATAGTTGGGTACATACCTAGGTGACCCTTTCCTCAAAGGCTAACAAAAGGTAAGAATGAGATGTTGAATTCTGAAATTTATGAGATCTTTAAACAAGCAAGAATCAACATTCCATTACTTAAGGCTATTAAGCAAAATCTATCCCATGCTAAGTTCCTTAGAGATATATGCACTGTTAAGAGGAGGCTCAATGTCAAGGAAAAAGCCTTCTTGACTGAACAAGTTAGTGTCATCATCCAATGTGACACACCTCCTAAGTATAAAGATCTTGGGTGCCTAACAATTTCGTGCATAATTGGGGATTACATCATTGACAAAGCTCTACTTGACCTAGGTGCTGGTGTCAACCTATTGCCTTACACTATCTATCAACAATTAGGCTTAGGTGAATTGAACCCGCTAGAATAACTTTGCAATTGGCTGATCGCTCAGTCAAAATGTCACGGGGGATAGTGGAAGATGTGTTGGTCCAAGTAGACAAATTTTACTTCCCAGTTGACTTTATAGTGTTGGACACCCAACCTGTTCAAAATTCCCCCCATTCCATTCCGGCCATTTTAGGTAGACCATTTCTCGCTACATCCAATGTAGTGATTAATTGTAGAAGCGGGGTTATGAAGTTATAGTTTGGCAATATGACCGTTGAGATGAACATCTTTAGGGTAGGAAAATAGATGGGAGAATTTGAGGATATTAGGGAGGCAGATGTGATTTATGCTTTAAGTGAGGAGTACTTTGAGAGGACTTACTTTGAGGATCCTTTAGAATGAGCCCTAGTGAGAAGTAAAAGGTGTGAGGCTTTGGATGGAGAAAATTTTGTGGATAGTGAGAAGTTGATAAGTGCTAGGGAGGAAGTTATGGCAATTGGTGGCTAGGTGCCAGTGCTTGAACCTTTGGAGCCATCTTTGATCAAACACAACCTATCAATTGAACGTCCTCTATGTCCTTCTAGGAAACCTTTACCGAGTGAACTTAAGTATGCATTCTTAGGGGAGGGAGAGACATTTCCAGTAGTTGTGTCTGCAAGTTTAGAGAAAACTCAAGAAGAAAGGTTATTGGCAATTTTGAGTGCCTACTGTCAAGCACTAGGTTGGACTGTGGTGGATCTTCAAGGTATTAGCCCTTTAGTATGTTCCCATCATGTATACCTTGAAGATGATGCCAAACTTGTGAGGCAAATGCAACGAAGACTAAACCCCAATATGAAAGAAGTTGTGAAAAGGGAAGTACTTAAGTTGCTCGATGCGGGTATCATTTACCCCATCTCTGATTCAAAGTGGGTGAGTCCCACTCAAGTGGTTCCTAAAAAATCTGGTGTCACTGTGGTTGAGAATGAGAAAGGAGAGTTAGTGCCTCAACGCACCCAAGCTGGGTGGTGAATGTGTATTGACTATAGGTGCTTGAATGCAATGACCCAGAAGGACCATTTTCCCATTCCATTCCTAGATTAAGTTCTTGAGAGAGTAGCAGGGAGGTCTTTCTATTACTTTATTGATGGGTACTTGGGGTATAATTAGGTTGAGATAGCACTTGAGGACCAAGAGAAAACCACTGTCACATGCCCTTTTGGCATTTTTGCATATAGACACATGCCATTTGGGTTATGCAACGCACCTACTACCTTTCAAAGGTGTGTGATGAGCATTTTTAGCGACATGGTTGAGCAGTTCTTGGAGGTTTTCATGGATGATTTCTCCATCTATGGAGATACATTTGAAGAATGCTTGACCAAACTTGAGAAGGTGTTAGTGTGATGTGAGAAGAGTAATTTGGTGTTAAACTGGGAAAAGTGCCATTTCATGGTACAACGGGGGATTGTTTTGGGGCATATAGTGTCATGTCGTGGGATTAAGGTAGAAAAGCAAAAGTGGAATTAATCCAAAACTTACCTAGCCCTCGATGTGTGAAGAACGTAAGATCATTCCTTAGACATGCCAGGTTGTACCGGTGATTCATTCAGTCTTTTAGCTCTATTGCCCAACCCCTATGCTCATTATTGTCCAATGATATTCCTTTTGAATGGACAACATCATGCTATGAGGTATTTGATCGATTTAAACAATTGCTCACCACCGCTCCCATTATCCAAAGCCTGAATTGGTCCCTACCATTCGAGCTTATGTGTGACGCTAGTGATTTTGCGGTGGGTGCAGTCTTAGGGCAACGAAAAAAGGGGAAACCTTATGCTATTTACTATGCTAGTAAGACTCTAAATGAGGCTCAAATTAACTATACCACCACCAAAAAAGAGCTTCTAGCGGTAGTTTTTACCCTAGACAAGTTTAGGTCATATTTGGTAGGTTCTCATGTTACAGTGTTTACAGACCATGCGGCCTTGAAATATATTCTTTCTAAGCAAGAGGTCAAACCCCGTCTAATTAGATGGATGCTATTCCTCCAAGAGTTTGATTCGGAAATCAAGG
Source organism: Vitellaria paradoxa (assembly GCA_019916065.1). Classification (NCBI taxonomy): domain Eukaryota; kingdom Viridiplantae; phylum Streptophyta; class Magnoliopsida; order Ericales; family Sapotaceae; genus Vitellaria; species Vitellaria paradoxa. Next base: position 32,265,161 of record CM034234.1, read on the forward strand.
ACAAGAAAGAAGTAGAAAATGTGGTAGTTGACCATTTGTCTAGATTATTTCATCATATGTCCAACTTTAATGACCTACCAATTAATGAGCATTTCCCCGATGAGCATATCATGCATATTAGCACCAATCCTCCAGTCCATTTTCCTTACTATATAGACATGGCTAATTTCTTAGTGACTGGCCAAATGCCTTCCCATTAGACAAAGGTTGATAGAGGTAAGTTCTTACGCAATGTGCGTAATTTCTTTTGGGATGAGCCTGACCTCTACAAGTATTGTCCAGATCAAATTTTGAGGAGATGCAATCCCGACCATGAGATTAATAGTGTTATCGAGTTTTGTCACACTTGAGCTTGTGGAGGCCACTTCTTTTCAAAGAAAACCACTGCTAAGATTCTTTAAAGTGGATTTTATTAGCCTTCCATGTTTAAAGATGTGCATAACTATTGCTTGAGATGTGACCGTTGCCAACGCTTATGAGCCCTATCTAAGCGTAATGAGATGCCCTAAAACCCTGTAATCATTTTAGAAATCTTTGATTGTTGGGGGGATAGATTTTATGGGCCCATTCCCTAAGTCATTTGGTTTTGAGTATATCTTAGTGGCCATAGACTATATGTCCAAATGGGTAGAGGCCATTGCCACTCGCACCAATGACCACTGAGTAGTGGTCAAGTTCCTAAAAGAACACATTTTCTATCATTTTGGGATGCCACGGGCGATCATTAGTGATGAGGGTAAACATTTTTGCAATCAGCCTATTGGTATCCTAATGTGCAAATATGGTGTGACGCATAAAATGGGAATTTCTTATCACCCACAAAATAGTGGCTAGGTTGAATTGGCAAATAGGGAGATAAAGGGTATTCTTGAAAAGACCGTCAATCCCACTCATAAAGATTCGTCGTTGAGACTAGTTGATGCATTGTGGGCATACTGGACAGCTTATAAAACCATTTTAGGCATGTGTCCCTATCGCCTTGTATTTGGCAAGGCTTGCCACCTACCCGTTGAAATGGAACACAGAGCCTATGGGGCAATCCAGCAATTTAATGAGAGTTTGGATGAAGCCGGCATTCTTCAGAAGCTCCAATTGAATGAACTTGAAGAATTAAGAAATGATGCTTTCGAAAATGTGAAGATTGCCAAGGCAAAAATGAAGTATTTGCATGATAGGCACATTCTTAGAAAATCCTTCCATGTTGGCCAGAAAGTGCTTTTGTATAACTCAAGGTTACATATCTCTCCCGGGAAGCTTAGGTCTAGGTGGTCGAGTCCTTTCGTCATCACCACAATTTTGGAACATGGTGTATGTGAGGTGTACAACCGTCATAATGGCACCACTTTTACAGTGAATGGCCATTGTCTTAAGCCATACTTAGAAAACTTTGTGGCCGAGATTGAGACATAGGACCTATCGGACCTTCCTCCATTTGATTAGAGAACTTACACGACATGTTGTATAATAATAGGGTAGGAGTTTCCATTTCTTTCTGTCATTTTTTCAAGATTAGTTTAGGAGTAGGGGTTTATTTTTTGTCCCTTTTGGTTCTCTTAGTTGTTCGTGTCTTAGAGTGTTTAGGATGGTTAATTTCATTTTGAGAAAAGTTTGGAGCTGAGAATTAAAGTAGGAAGTTATTCAAATGAGTATCAGTCTTGAAGCAGGGGACCTTAGGCGCCCACTTGCTACTCTCTCGGGCATCCAAGCCTTACTTGGCGTGTGCCCACCTGCTACTTTCTTGGGCGCTTGAGGTCAGGCACATGTATTTTTCTTATGGGTCACGTGAGCTAAGTGCTAGGGAGCTCTTTTTAAGTGTTTTACTCCTTCCATTCTTCTCTCCATCCTTCTTAGTTCGGCTGACTTGAGAGAGCACACCTTCATCCTTGAACAGGTCAATCACTTCCTCAAGACAAGTTCTTCTTTCCATTCCAACATCTTTCCTTCCCAATTTGTAACTTAGAGAAGCACTAATGCCATCGTGGGTTTAGTTAAAGTGTATATGTGAGCATTAGGGTTTTAGGGAATTTCACAAAGACAAGGTAAGAACATTATTTTCTGGTCTATTTTGTAGGGTGTGGGCCAAAATTTCGTGGTTGTCTTTGTCGATTGAATTGTGTTGGGTTATTCCTTCAACCCCATTTCAATTTGTAGCTCTCTTTTCTCTCTTGCACACCACCTATTTGATAAAATATTTGTGAGAGTTGGAAAGTGAGTTTAGAGGTGGTTTGAATTGCATTGGGGTACATTTGAAGCTAAGGGGTTGTTTGATGGAATTTGGCACTTTGGACATTGTTGCTTGAGTAGAATGGTGAGCAGCTGAAATTGTGCCTTTCAAGTGTTTGAAGAATTGGTTGTGAGAAATTTGAAGTATTCGTGGGGCCTATTGTAAGTGGTATTGGGGAGCATTGGTTTGCATCTCAATTTGGGAGCATACTTCAACCTTTTCCTACTTACTTAGCACTTGTTTGTAGCAACCACCATGGGCTATTCCTCAAGCAAATGTAAAACGCAGCCCTCTCTTACTTCATCGGTGGAAGATAGTGATTATGTGCCTGACTATGAGCAAGAATTAGAAGGGGCTAAAGATGAGGAAGTTGAGGAACAGTTGGGGAATGAGGAAGAGGCCAATGATAATAACAGTGAGAATGAGGAAGATGAAGGCGAGCTAGACTATGACCCTCGTAGGTCCATTAGCAAGGAAGCCCAAGATTTATTTGATTCATATTGGAGTAAAAAGGCAATTCTTTGTGAGAGGGGTATCAATTTGAATCATTTCAGTGAGGAACCAGCCGACTTCAAGACTATTATGGCTACCAGGGGTTGGTCCACTACCATGGCATTTAGAGTCATTGCTGATCCTAACCTCATCTGAAAGTTTTATGCTAATGTAATTTTAGAGGAAGATGAGAGATTGGGACAGGTGTACATTAGTTCAATGGTGCAGGGACAGAGAATTGTGGTGCATAAGTGTAGTACTAAGGTTACTCTTGACATACCAAAGGTCCGCAAGCTAGGATATCCTTACCCTAGTGAGTAGGAACCTCCACTTCCGGCATTAGCATGACATTTATTTGAGAGGGTACATGCTCATGGGGGGTTAGATGACAGTTTCCAAAAAACAAATTTAGTGGTAAATTCAGAATCCTTCATGAGCTCATTTGTTCTCAAATCTTACCCGTCTCTAATGATGACTTCGTCAGCCCCGATCGAGCCCGATTGATGTATGCCATGACCACTAAAGTTTCTATTGACTTAGCCTCCCTAACGATGACCACACTGAGAGTGAGATTGCAACAGACTAAGAGCCCCAATAGTCTACCATTTGCTGGATTAATTATGAGGATCTTGGAGAAGTGTCATGTTCCCATTGACGCTAATTTTAGGATAGTTTGGCTATCGGCGATGTTGTCTAGCTCCACGTGTATAAGGAGTCTAGCTTAGTCCCAGCACCGGAACACTTCTGCTACCACTTCTTCTACTATGCTTTTGGTTCGCCCTTCAATGGTCCCCATCTTTGTTCTAATATTCAAGCTTTGGGGACACGACTGAGTGCCATAGAAGATGAGTAGCATGCACAGCGTGGCCTTCTAGAGTCTATTCTGGCTACTGTCTGCCTGCCATCACCACCATCCGTTCATGACTCTCCATCACTACCAGAGGAGGATTAGGATCCACCAGCTCTGACTTTATTTTCTAGTTTGATTTTTGTTACCTTAAGGCCAGTTTTGTCAGTTTAGGTCTGAGTTTAAAGATGTTCTGTATGTATGACCTAAAACTGAGTTCTTTTACGATCTTATCTTGGTTTATGTTGAACTTTATTGATGGCATTTGAATAATGTACTCAGCCTCCTTTCTTTCTTAAAAAAAAAAAAAAATTTCTCCATTTTCTTTTTATTTATTTCCTTGACCTTTGTTCTTGACTTTGTAGCCTGTTCTTGTTAGTCACATACTACAGCTCTTAAGGTAATATCTACTCTCTTTACTTTTTGCTTCTATTTTTTGATCTTAGCACTAGTTGTTGTTGGAAGAATTGTAGAAACTAGGTTGGGGGGTGTTCCATATTACATGTAGGGTTTCTTTTCAGGTGCATGCTTGGCTTATGTGTTATAATTATTGATCTTTATGCTCATTCTCATCATGCTCACTTTGCACACCACATATTCTCGCATTGAGGACATGCTTCATTTAGGTTGGGGGTAGAGTGATAGCATATTTGTACCTTGCATGTTGGCCCTTTTTGGTTTGGTCGATTATGCCCTTAAGTGAAAGTGATAGGTGAGTCTTGTTTAAGCTTTAATAGGAAACTTAGCTCAAGCTGAGTATGTCATGACCTTATGCACTTTTTGTTTGGACTACCATAGAGAAGAGTTTATGCGCTTAGGAGTGGATTTTGTTAACACTGATTAATTGAGCATCTTTAGACTAGGTAAAGACTTATACCCCTTAATGGTGAGCTTTTGAGCCTATTATTCTTTTCTTGAGAGGTTGCACATAATCACAACCCGTTTGTTCGTCGCTTTGATTTTCAATGCACTAATTGCATCACACACAGTTGCATGAGTTTCACTTGGCATAGTATGAGTTGTTGTAAGTTTTGAACATGATGCTAGGCCCTCTTTGTTATTTTGAGCCTTCTTGTCCTTTCTTGGTTATGAATTGCCCTAGGAACCATCTCGAAGACTTTTAATAAAGTGTGTGACATATTTCTTTTCTTGGTTTCCATCTCATATATTATCCCTTAACCTTATTCACACACTTTAAGCCTTACCCTCACATGTCTGGGGTTGTAGAAGTGTCTTAATGTTGATAATGTGAATGGGGGTTGGGAATGGAAATTTTTGAGCGCCTATTGAGAAGAAACATGGGGTGGAGAATCCAAGTGATGTATATGTTGTTATTTTTAAAAAAAAAAAGAAACTTGAAAAAAAAAAAGAAATTTCATCTCCTTTGCTTATGTAATGGTGGGACTTGTGTATTGTATTGTAATTATGGAGAATGTCCCATGAACAGTCTGCAAGTAGAGTGAAAATGCTTCTCGTTGGGATTCTTATTAAGAAGGAAAAAGAAATAGGTAAATTGGGACTGGTGTGCACTTGAACATTCTTATCTCAAGACTTGTGCTTTGATTTCCATATCCTCCATTGTTAACTATTACCCATGGCCAAGTTACAACCGAAATAAAGACCTAGTGGATTCTAAGCAAGTGACTCTTGTATTGTGCATGTAGTGGCCTTGTGTAGGTTGTGTGGTGTGATCTCTTACACATGCATTGGAACATGGTTATGAGTTGTCTACTTGAACTTTTATTTAATTCACTCATTTGTTGTGGGGTTATGTGCACCTAGGATAGCGTCATATGCTATTAGGTGAGTGTGAACCCTTGTTGAGTGAATTCCTTTCCATGAGTGGCATCCTGAAAGTCTTTGAAGTCAAAACCTAGTTCCGTTTATGCTCTTGCAACCTTGTTGAATGAATGAAACAACTTTGTACACATACTCTTCCTATCTTGATAGTCCATGCAATTATGTTTAGCACTAGGGAGTTACATGTAACATTTAGGCATGGTAACTCGTTGAGATTGAACTTGAGTCACTTTTGAGCTTAATCATTTTTAGGAAATCTTGAGACCAAACTATAGATGTTGGTGGGTAGCATCACTGCAAACTCTCGTGAGACTTTACTCGTCCACTAGGGGGAACCTAGGGGTTTAAAGGGCTTGCCTCACGCGCTAAGTGTGGCCGTGTGTCTCCTATGAAAATGGACCTCCTTTTAGTTAGAATTGCCAGGCTTTCATTGGAATAATATGGATTTGCTTGATATATGTTCATGTTTCTTTTGTCATAATTCTTTCCATTCCTAGGGACTAATAATGTCTAGGTTGGGGGTGTGATTGCACGCAATCATTGTCATTTCTTAGCTTCATTTCACACTTTTCTTATGAACATTTTATCAAGTAGAATTCATTTTTATCTTATTTTGATTACTGCTATGGTCTTTATATGTTTCGTGGGGAAATGGAGGAACACAGCTTAAGGAAGCCAAGTTAGGAGCTGAAAGTTACAATCCGAGCCGGATCAAGTTACCTTAGGTGCACACAGCTTGGGCACATAAGAGCTTAGGCACCCGACTGTGTCACCACTTGGGTGCCTACCGAGGCTCAAATTTGCTGGACTTTCTCAGGACTTTCATCAAACACTTAGCTAAGAATGGGCGCCTAACTGAGCACCCCTTGGCGCACGAGAGCTTGAGCGCCTGCCTGTGCAACACCTTGGGTGCCCACCGAAAGCAAGTTTCCAACCTATGTCTTAGGACTTGTATCGAACACGTGGGGTGTGCAAGGGCTTGGGTGCATGCCAAGTGAAGCTTGGGTGCTCACGACGTTCTTCCAACAGACTTTGAATAGTAATTTTGAATTGTAAATTTACATTTATACCCTTGATTTGTGTACGCCTATGAATAAGCTAAATATTGATGTAAAAGTTGTTGACATAGTTAGCCATTTTTCCTCTAGTTTTAGATTGTGGGAAGAGTTTACATCATCTTTGCCCTAGGGTTTTCTCTGTATGCATTAACTTTCATCATGTCTAATCGAAGGTTAATTGTTTTCTTAATTTTCATTTTTCGTTTTCGCTCTACAATACTTCATCTTTATTCATTCGTTATTGGTTTATGCTTCAAACTTACTGTAGAGTATTTTGAAGTACTTCGCTTTAACTTTTTCTTACTTAATGAATATCATTTTATTTTCGCATAGGGCTATTTACGCTTTTATAACGCTAGGCTAGACCTTCTCTTGGTTTTAACCTAGAAACATAATGAAATAAAAAGAGATGAATTCGGATATTATGAACTGAACATAGATTATCATCTGTTGATTAAGAACGTAAGAATCATAGTTCTAAGCTAATTTTCGAAATCGAATCACCTGTGTTAAAATTGAACTTTGGTTACAATCTTGTGAACTAAGGTCAATTCAATGTCCCATCGACTTTGAAATTGATTTCAAAACCTTAGAACAACGGTTTACTTACAAAAAGTTTTCTAGCGTGAAATCTTCTGGCCTAATACTACAGGTGTAGATATTAGGTTGAGTTAACAGCATATTCGAATTCATCCCTTTGATGACATTACAGGAATAGGTTGAAACCAAGTGTTTCTCTTAATAGTAGTTCGTCTAAGTTTAAAACAGGTTGATTTCTTTAGTATATAGGTGTTCGCTTTGTTTGCACTTCAAATTCATTTTCACAATTCTAAGTTTGAAAACCCCAAAAAGATTTTCTTCTTTTCCTTTTTACAATTTTTACAAGCACATTCAAAAATAAGTTTTTCCATGCCTAGTCACACCCTTGCTCCCTATGGAGATGACCTAGGATCACCTAGACTAAACTACAACCGACCTGTTGCACTTGAGAGTAAACCTCTTACATTTTTGGAGAACGGTCAATAATCATGCTAATATTGTCCTTATTTTTTCTACACATCATATATACGAGTAAAAGGCATAGAATCCCTAACTCAAGTGAAGATCAAAGGAAAAACAGTGGGTTAAACCAAGACTGTGACTTCATCGACAAGACCGAGAAATTTTAAGTAGGCCGTATATCCAAACCGTTAATCCTAACGATAAACTGATTGTATATATATGTTTAATATAGGTTTAATTTCATTCCTATAAAGTTAATTTGAGTTTAGTTGAGGTATGAATAAACTTACCAAACCTTAGTCTCCTTCGGTTCTCTTTTCTCCATTACACAAACATATACACCTATATGCTTAAAGAACAAGCCAGCAACAATGGCCTACATCTCCTCTATTGCTATGTCCCTCCCCATTGCTTGGAAAGGCTGGGGTTGAAAATGACCGAGTGTAAATTAAATTAACTAAGACAGAAGTTGACCTCAGCAAAGCCTTAGGTGCCCAACCCTTTTTAGGCATACGCCTGTTATGGCGTGCGCCCATGGAATACTTCTCTCATGCGCCCGCATCATGTGCACCCACGAAAACTTTTTCCTGTGTGCCCAAGACCTCCCTCCCTTAGCCAATTGTGTAACCTCACATTCTTAGGCCCAACACATTTATAGAGCATAATAAGCTTAAAAAAATTTCAAACTCACCATGAATAATTTTATTTATCTTCCATTCTACCATACCTTTTTCCAAAATTACTTAATTATAAAAATAGAAATTTCCGAGTTATCACAATGACATAGCTAGGTTTGGTCAAGTAAACCTTAGACTGTCCCTTTGAGCCCTAACTTAAAAATTTGTTAATATTTTATAAATTCATAAAAAGGTCTCGGAGTCCTGCCACTGGCATTTTTGGATTCCTCATACCAAAAATGGTAGGAGGAACTATTCTGGTGGTGCCTCCAATGGTCAGGCAAAAGATTTGGCTGGCTCCCTCCGTTTTAGCTTGTTTTGGAGCAGCAGTTTTCAAATAGACCTAACTCAAACCTGAAGAATCCAGATTAAACTAAATTTTGACCTAATTGGTTTAATTTTCTCCAGAAAGTGCCCAGGAGGTTTTTGTAGTTGCCAAAAATTGTCCAAAATCTCTTAACATGGTCTAAACCTATCAGGACGGGACCCGAACTTAGCCGAACATGGCCTTAGCCAGGGGCTACAGGCCAAATGGCCCCATATTCCTTTTAGCCACCAAACTGGTCTACCACAAGGTTGTGGCAAACTATTTTGCCTCACTGGGTTTGTAGAACTGGTGGGTGGTCTTGGGCATCTCCCATCCCTAAAAGCTAACTTGTAGGGTGAGAATTTCACTCACACTTATATATTAATTACCAACCCCTTCCACAATTGATGTGGAAACCCTAAAAATCTCCCCTTTCAGACATTGGGCCTTGGCCTCCTTCCATAACCAATGTGGGAATCCTAACAATTTTCTGCTTCATACATTGGGCTTTGGGTTAGAGGAAGTGACAACCTGTTCCTCCCAATGGATTGAGATTGACGGTACACCTGGGCAACCCATTCGTCTTGATGGACTGAGATTGATGGTATACTTAGGTTCTGACACCAGTTGTTGGGTGGCCTTTGGCCCCTCTCATCCTTAAAAGCTAGGTCATAGGATGAGGCTTTCCCTCACTCTTATATACTGACCATCAACCCCTTCCACAATTGATATGGAAACCCCAACAAGAATATTTTGCCTGACCTGTTTTGTAATCGTTTTTGCTTACGGCTTCGAGCAAACATATTTGCCTATTTCAACGAGCAAAAAAGTTTGAAAATTTTTTTGCCTATTGAACTAAGAAAATATGTTTGCCTAAAGACATAGCCTGTTCATTTTGCTCGTTTAGTTGAACAGAAGCTTTGTTTAGGTCAAAAAACCTATAAATATGACATTTTTCCATTCATTTTTCATTCATTCAACACTTAGCGCACTCAAGAGATCTCAAGGCAAGGCCAATACTTGAGATTTTCTCTCTCTAAAAAGCCCATGAAAGGTATCTAGATCATAACTCAAGTTCGGGTTGGACCCGACATATGATATTGATCGGATTTACCGAAGACAATTTTATAAAATTCCAAATATCATGCATAAGACATGCCCACATCATACTACCATGTTATACCGTACCATAAAATCATTCTACCATGCCATGCCATGTTATAAAAATATGTCAGCCATACTATGCTATATCATAACATCACATCACCACGCCAGGCCATGCCAAACATCATATCCACCATGTTATGTCATTCCTACCATGTCATGTTCACATGCTACTATGACATGTCATATCATGATATCATGATGCATTATGATGTTATTCCAAGCCATTATCATGTTATACCATGTCATTATCCTGCTACATCATGTTATCATGCCATATCATTATACTATACCATGCTAACATGTCTTATCACCACCTCACAGCATAATATAACGTACTAGGGCATCATTTACCATGCTAACACATGCACGACATGCCATGCAACATGTCTTGACAAGCCTGTACATAACTTGACATGCTAGAACACATCCAGATATGTAAATACACTCTTATAAGACACAGACTTAGAAGTCAAATGCTGATCAATCCAGAGCATTCACTTGAGAGAGCAAGACTCCAGAGACTGGGAATGACTCAAGATTGGTTAAGTCGGTGATTGCTAAGTCATAACTCTCTCTTATATATCTAACATGCATCTTTGAACTATCTTCCATGTTAGAATATAAGTTGTCATCACATTTAATATGTTTATGGCATATTAGATAGTAGAAACTGCATCATTCACATCACACTAGCCACCTAGGCACATAGACTTGATCATCATCTTCGGGAGCTGAGTTCTCGATTAGTACTGAGTTCTTTTCCTAAATGATAAACATTCACTCACATGCACGAGGTGCATCCTCAGAGCAATGCTTATTTCCACAAGTCATGTGTAAGGCGCTAACTATTTCATCCTTAGAGTAAGGCTCCATATTTTAGTTACGTACAAGGCACTAACTATCTCTTCCCTTAGAGTTGAATTCCCCAACGGAGTAAAACTCTAGCTTTAGTTATCCGTAAGACGCTAACTGTTCTTCCTCACTTGGAGTAGGCTCATTTTCTTTAGTTATGTACAAGATAATAACTATTCCTTCTCATCTGAGGCAAGGTTCCTTCCTTCCCTAGTTATGCGTGAGGTGCTAATTGTCCCATTCTCATCTGGAGCGAGGCTTTATTCCTCCAATTATGCGCCAGGTGCTAGCTATCTCTTGTTTATTTGGAGCAAGGCTCCATCTCTAGTTACGTGCAAGGTACTAATTGTTCTTTTACTTTGGAGAAAAGGTTCTTTTCCAAGTCAAGCACGAGGTGCTAATTTGCTTTTTATTATCTAGAGCATAACTCTCTTCCTAAGTTATGCACAAGGAACTAACTTCCATTTTAGTCTTAGAGTTAAGCTCTCACAATACAAAGATGATTACTCCTAATACTAACCTAGAGCTTAGCTCTTCTTCATCCCAATTCAGGAATAAAGTTCCATAACATTGATCCTTTACACAACATTGATCCCATCGATCACTTCCTCGTACATTTAGCCCACTCTAACCAATTATGAGGCTCACTATTCCTGAAACTAATCAGTTCGCCATTCACGGCAGTCAGATCACGCTTGCATCCGCAAATACACATCAGTACATCACTTTTACGCAAGGCATTAATTTAGATTTATACTGACCTAATCCCTTCATAGGGTACAGAGGCAGCTCAAGCAAATAGCTTGAGTCCAGTCACCATGATCTACATAGACCATTTATATAAGGTGCAATCTATACTTGGAGTGAGGCTCCCACACACATCTAGTATAATTTGGACCACTTTAGGTCTTAACTACGTTAACCTAATCCCTTCACTGGGTATATAGGCAGCTTGAGTGCTTGTCGTTCCATAATGTGGATTTACACCCTAAGTGCAAGGTGGTTTGATGTAGCAATTTAAATTTGTAATGGTGAAGTACCGATCGTACCCACATGGAGATGCGTTGTTATTCACAATTCTTCTTCTCTTATTTAGTAGGTGTCACACAATAAAAATTAAGGAAAATTGATTTGAATTTTGAAAATGAACCCTACCTAGGCATTTTGTTAAACACCTAGGAGGCTAAAATAAAATTCAATGAAAATGAATAAAAATTGAATTAAAATCAATCCTAATAAAAATGAATTAAAAATATATGAAATTAAAGAGGCTAGGAACCAAGGCTAAACCATCCAATCTTCATGCAATTGAATCAATTTAGAGGGCGAACATGTCTACCTATATGCGTCTAGGTAAACCATCATAAGGTGGGTTGATTTAGAGAAATGAAGTCCAATTGTTAGATCACTTAGGAAAACATAGCATCAAATATACATGGCATGCATAATTGATCTACGAATGTAAGTATTCTAACAAGGGCCTAACATGTAATCACACTCAACACAAGCACTATGTATACAGACACTTGGCATGCAGACAAAGTCTATAAAAGCATGTACATGAGAGGTTTTCTATGTAAATCACCCATGAAGACATTCTATCAAACACTTAGTGTGCATACTATTTCCACACAAGTACTAAACATACATGGCATGAAAAAGGCAAGGTAGAAATTGTATATAGACGAAGAATTGAAAGAAAAATCAACCAATCAACATCTAAATATATAGAAATTGGAAATATATTGCAATTTATACCTCAATTGAATCAATTACGTGAAAATCTTCAAGTAGTCAATGGTCCTTTGCCTTGATCTACTCTAAAACATAAATAAAATTTCAAAGGGAAGTAGAAAATTACAAAACAAATTGAAATCCTATGTGAGGATATGAAGAAGACCTTCAATCCTCTCTAATCTAACCTAAAAAATACAAAACGTATCTCTATCCATCTATCTCTATATCTCTCTCACGTAAGCCTCTCATATATTTATAGTGTATCTTATAAGTACAAAATTGCCCTTCCAATTTACAACTAATTTACAAAATAAAATTCTTTGAGGCACAGATTGGTTCGAACGTGTGTTCAAACAAGAATTCTTGTTTGAACGTGTGTTTGAACAAGATTTCTGATACTTAGAAAATTTTCAACTTAAAAATACTTCTAGCATTCTGTTGTTAGAACATTGGTTTGAACCAGTTGTGGTTCGAACATGTGTTCGAACAAACTTTCCTTAGAATTTTTTTCTTCTTCTTTTTCTTGCACCGCTTCTGTGGTTAGAACCAATGTTCAAACTTGATATGGTTCTAACACGTGTTCAAACCATTTTGCTAGATTTTTTCTTCTGGTCCAATCTTTGTCATTTTCTACTCAAATATCTACAAATCACACAAAACTTCCATTACTTTAAGAAAATTTACATTTCCATTCATTTAATGTAGTAATTTGCATAACAATTCTCAAATTTAAGCTTATGATTGTACTTTTTACTGTACAATCATTGAGCATCTTCATAGACCATCTTTCACTTCAATCATAGCACACATGCATATGGATTACATAAGTCTATATACCTGACTCTATACAATTTCCTAGTTTAAATCTCATCCTAAGCACAGGCTTGGCCTTTAGTTTGCATTTAAAGTCTAATCAGCATGTAGAACCCCTTAAGGTACATCACTGCTACATCAATAAGCATTACATTACACTTGCACACACGAGTTAGGCTTGGTAGCATAATATTCACACAATATTTAAATTTTAGGGTTGTATGCATTGAATATTATAAACTGGAACATTATTTTGTGAGATTATTACTTTAAAGAGTGGAAAATGACTCTAGATATCCCTAGGTATCCAAGCGTAACAGTTCTAGTACGTAGCCAAATCCCTGGATTCACTATCTTTGATTGCACAGACTAGTCGACTCACTAAAAATGGGCTTTTTATCACAATTTCATAAATGTAAATCAAAATACTTTTAACCTTAAATTAAAACTAGAGTTTCTCTACACACCCATTTTGAAAGTGTCAGTGGCAGCTCCTAATCATTATAATCAAGACCCTATTTCAAAACAAAATATACTTTTTTACATTTGGGTAATCTCAAACACACCATATCACAGTAAAGACTCAAGACCTATGCTTCTCAACTATGGCGTACGGATCCAATCACGATAGCTATGTATTCGCTTGAAGTTGTAGGAGTCACAAGTAACGCTTACACCTTTAGCCAAAGTCGTAAGTGACACGTCATAAGTGTCACTTACGCCTTTATTTGAAGTTGTAAGTGGCATTACAACTTCAGCTGCACAATTCATTTAATATCAGAGCTTTCCTATTAGCGCCATTACAAACCTTCCTCAAACTTCTCTTGCAACGGTCGACTGTAAAGAGTTGATTGAGGAGATAGAACTGTGCCAGGCTACAAGTAACGCTGTGTCCTTCTTTCCCTACCATATGTTATCTCCATTATGGCCTAAACCAAAGCTTCAACAGCTGACTATAGTATATGAGCCAATGGCAAAGCTTCAACAGTTGACTATAGTATAGGAGCCAATGGTTGAAACCAAAGCTTCAACAGTTTACTATAGTATTGGAGCCAATGGTTGAAACCAAAGCTTCAATAGTCATGTAAGTTCTACATATATACATACATATAGATATGTAAGTTCCATAACAAAACACATACATGTGTTTGCATATAAAAACTACGAGATGCTTTGATTATGGTTCCTAAAATCAAACTTTAAGTTGCATTTACTCATCTGTGACTTATTTCTACTCATCTATGAGTTGTATTTCTCCCATCGTTAATTTATTATTGAATTTGGGTTTCTTATTAGGGAAATTTTAGGAATAGGAATTTTTGATTTTTCATTTCTTGTTAGACTTAATTTCTTATTTCTGATTAGCAATGATAAAATTTTGTTTTGACCTAATTATGATTTTTTATTTCAATTTGGGTTTTTGATTTCTAATTCTTGAATTTGTTATTGATTTTGATTTCTGATTTCTGACCTAATGATATTGTAATTAAAAAATAAGGGTGTGAATTACAATATATTTATATTCCATATATAAATTTTAAGAAGAAAAAGCTTTGAGAAAATACCACAATTAGAGAGTATTTTTTAAAAAAATACATACTTGGTTGGTTTTGATTAAGTTTTCGTAACATGTTCAGAGTTTTCATTAAATGATATGGAGCCTTGATGATTTCATAGCTTGGATTGTTTTGCTTTAGGGTCAATCCATTCCTCTATCTAAATCATCGCTTGTGATATATATTTTTAAGGAATTAGAAATGAACATGTAAAAATGTCTACATTACAAAAACAGATTGGTGTGTGTACGTGTATAAGGTGTTTTTCTAGTGTGGGAAAAAAATAATAGATTAAATTGAAACAGAACCTGTAGTTTTCCTTTCCACTGAAATCTGTCAAAGTTATAAAACTTGATTCATTATCTTCTTTTTTTGTTGATATCGTGATCTTAGTTATTGAGGAAAGCAAACTTAATATTTTAAACGATAAACATAAATAAAACATTTTGGGAGCGTATTTTGCATTAATAACAAAAAAGATTAGATAATATGTATTTTGTTACTTAAGTTGCGTTTGGTATTAACTTAAAGAGGTATATGTTATGATGTAAAAATTTACCAATTCTATTCATATACATTACATATACTTTATAAAAATTTAAATAAATAATATTTTTCCTCATTGAACTTTTAATCATTAACTTGTTAATGGTTGAGAGTAATGTTGTAGACTAGTAGTAAGCATAGCTGGGTAGTGATAAATTGCTCAAAGTTTGCTTCAAAATTTGAATATATGGCTTTCTAGATCTCTATTGCAAATAAAGGATACTCACCTAGATTTTGCTAAAAGGATTAAGTTAAGGATAAAATTCCTTGAATAACTATAAATTATGGTGATGCAGTGAACTTAGTCCTCCCTGATTTTAAAAGTTTTCATCTTTTTCTCTTTAAAAATTAATATTTTTTAAATTATATATTTATATTGAAAATTTACTCCGAATTATAAATATCCAAATCTAGTAGTATATAGAGTTTTTAAAATATACCTTTCAAAAAAAAAAAAAGAATTTTTAAAATATATAGTTACACTGAGAATTTGCGACCCAAATTTAGTAATAGTTTTTAGAATAAATTAATATCTGTAGGTCTTAAAATATATATTTTATCTTGACAAGGTAAAAATTACTTACCATTTGACAAAACACATGCACATCTTAATTAGAGGATACTCATTTTTTAGGGACATATGTTGCTCATTAAGCATCTATGATGTCTCAAAAATGAATTTTACTATTTTGTTTTTGGTGAGGGATCATCATCAATGTGGATGAGAATGTAATGTATGACAAAATATTCAAATGTGTTATCAAGGTTAATCATCAAATACACCCACACGATGCTGTTAATGACCACCTCAAAATATTACAGTTAAAATAATCTCCGAGTATAAGGGCATGAGGTGTAATTTTACTTGGTGAGCCAGGATTGTGTCCATTGGGAACCTATGAGATTTGAACGCTAGGGTTTTCTAAGTTAAGCTACCAATCAATTTCTTTATTAAAACGAGAAATTAAACAGAATTGACTTTGAGCTGAAGTGATTAAACTAACAACTTAACAATTAAATTTAAAATGCAATTTTGAAATTAAAATAATATTTATGAATTTTAAATGTGTTTGACTCTACCCTAATCAATAGAATAACAAATTTTAAAACTTAATCCTAATGAGAGCAGTAAAAGCGATAATAAAAATCTAAGTATCATAGTATTAAAGGAACTTGATCCAACCTACAAATCCGAGTGGATCTCTTGCCCTAGCAATGGATGTGAAACGCATACTTAATTTCGGATTCACATTTAGAAAAAATGAAACTGGACAGATATTCTCATAAAAACTAAATTTCAAAGCACGATTTTAAAATCACATTTAGGATAAGAAAACCAAGAAAAAATTCTATTAATATATCTTTGGTCTAAGCTCATTTCTTTTATTTCCAAAGTGTTGCGAAAGTTTTAATCACATGTTCTCATCAGTGATTTCAAGGAACTATGATCAAGAACATGCATTTTCAAAGGTTTTGAAGATATTAGAAATTATAGTTTAGAAACCCAAAGACGTAAGTTTTACTTTGCATGCTAGGTTTTAATCACATCCATGTAAGAAACATGATCCCACCCATTATTGATGGATTGAATCCAGATAAAAAGTCCATGCTAGCATCACAAGAATAAAAAATAAAAGTGAAAGGGACGAAAACAAACTCCATTGTAGTATGAGAAGCTGAAACTTGTATTGAAGGTTGCAAAAACTACTCTTGAATCCAAACTTTAAAGCATAAAACTCAAAGAAATCTCCCTAAGCACTAAAGAATTCTAGAAAGAAAAGAACTAAAAAGTAAAGTACGACCTTCTCATGTTTGTACATAGGTTAGGTATTTATAGAGTACAAGAAAAAGCTAAAAAAATTTGCTGGTAGAGTCATGGTATCTGGACACTAGGTACAACAGGGGTCTATTTTTGACTAAGTATTTGGAGGCCGAGCACACTGTCGAATGGCGTCCAGATGCTAGGTTCTCTTTAGTCTTTTTGTTCTCTTTTCTCTTGCTTTATGTCCACATTCGTCTTTTGTGATAATTTCTAGCAAACTTTTAAATGTTTTCCGTCAATATCTGCACAAAAGAATGAATTTCTATAAGTATCCCAAAATTAAAGGAAAACACATGTATTATGAGAAAATTTGTAGTTAATAACAATGGAGCTTAGGGCTTAGGATTACCCATTTCAAACATAATCACACCCCTAACTTGCCTATATTAAGTCCCTAGCAATGAAATTACTAAAAAAAAAAACGAAATCCTATATTCTTTTTTCGGTGGAATCATGACTGTACTTAGTTATGTGTAGCAAAACTTTTATACCCCTAAATTTCCCCTAGTGGATGAGTGAAGTCACGTGAAGGTTTGTAGTGAAGTTACCTACAAAATTTCTAACCAGTTCTAAGTTGAGTATCAATCAGTTAAAGGAAATCCTAATTTAGTCTTAGTAGTAACAAGTCACATTACTCAAAAATTGAATAAACTCTCTTCAACACCTATCAAACTTAACCATTTTTCAATCACTTAAACTCAAATGTGTCAATTCATATTAGCCATGCAAACCAATTGCCAAGCATGACATTAGACTGCGACTTTAACTCCAAGTCTCATTAGGTTGTTTACTCAACAAATGAATTCACTCTAGAAAAAGATTCACTCATAGTTCATGTAAGAATGCAAAACAAATTTTGTGCATTGAACCTTTTTTTTTTTAAGATTAAAGAAATTCATTAAATAAATAATAATGTACAGAATCTTAGGGGCATACCCTTGCATCATAGAATACCCACTCGTAAAGCAAAGGAATTACAAACCCGAGTAGACTCAAAAAATTAACAAAACTAATCCTTCAAAATCAAAGAAGGAAGTGACCAAACTTGGACCAAGTGCCTATTAGAGTCTGTCTGAGGAAAAGGAATACAAGACATTACTCTCTAAGTCTTGATTTGGGAAGGAAAATAGCTGGCTTAAAAACAAAATTTGTCCATATCTTAGGAAATGACCAGTTGAAACCCTGTAAAGAACATATCTAAGCTTTTCCCATGCACCAATATACCATCCCTGCAACTAGAAAAGAATGATTGCTTACCTTCTCATTGCCAGAAACCCTTCTCCAACAATGGCTAACAGACGGTTATTCTCATCTCCACTGGGGTGCTATTCGATTAGCTCTTACTTTTCATGACAGAAAAGGTTCACCAGTTGTTTCTTAGATAGTTCTTCTTGATTTTGCCTTTGTGTAGTATCAACATGCTTGTATTGGTACTATCCAAACCACCTTGAATGCTGGAACAATTATGGTCACCTTTTTCCCTAACTTCAAATATGCCTTTGAAAGATCCACACCTGCTCATAGTCTCAAAGGTCCAGATCTAGATTATTGGTGCTGAATAGGTTGACTCTAGAATTGCTGCTACCTTGTATTACCAGATGGTTTACTGAGTGCAAGACCATGCTCGGGATCTCCCCATTCCCTCAATAGTCCAATCATAGATGCTTTGTTTCTTGATATTGAAATCCATGGTATACCTCATTATTCATACTTCTCTCGCCAAATCCCTAAGGAGGAGTTGCTCAAGCTCCTTCTTACTTCCTTTATTACTAATTATGAACATTCCATTCCAAAAACCAGACTATTCAAGCCACTGACCCCAATTCTTCAGAAACCCAGATGGCTCCATATAGATCGAATTTCCAACCGATCAGACCCCAGCTGTTTGACGCTTAGTTTTTTCTGCAGAAATTAACAACATTAAGTATGGCCTTCCAATCCACTCCTTGGATAATGATGGCTATGTTGTTTATAACAACAAAGATTTTAATGGCCATATTTGGTATGATCTTGATTGTGATTGTCAAGCATGTCAGGAACAACCTACTTGGCTCATAGATGATGGTGACAATGAAGTGGAAAAAGGTAAGAATGCCTTGAGAGACGTAGATGCCAAAGACAACGTCTCTCAGAGATGGATTCTATCTATGCTATTGAACAAAGGGCTAAAAGAGAAAGAAGGCATGAAAGACAAGCTCTTAATGAAGAAATACTCAAAAAACTTCACCCAGATAGGTGAAAACGACCCGAAACAGCCCAGCCCAGAAAACATTTTCCAAAGCCTGATGTTGTCGAGGTTCCAAAAGATTGCTATATGTTTGATCCAAAGTCTGTTGGATACGATGTAAAGTTCCCTCATCTGAATGATTATGAGTTGCCATAAGAGGACACTACTCAAATTTAGAAAATCAAAAATCCTACAGCCATTCATAGCTAAGGTAAAAAAAAAAAGGTTTCTGACGCTGAAGCTGCCTTGAATTGGCAGGCAAAAAATGTCAAAGCCCAAAACAAAGTGCTTACATGCCTCTTTGACAAACACGAGAAGGTTCAACAAACTGTTTCTACAAGGTTTGATATTTTTAAAGCTTTAATAGCATATCTTAAAGCCAATATAAATAATCTTCATCATCAGTTGCTTGCACTAGCAACCTCTGGGATGGATTTCGAGCAAACTTCGCAATTATTGGTTTCTGGAGAACAAAGGAAAAAACATCTCAAACGACTACTTTAGGCTCTTGATTGCACTTAAAAATATGTAATTACAAACTCCCTATTCTTACACTTATTATTGCATTTGGATAAGTAAACTTGAAGTTTTAGTGTTATCTTGTCATTTACGCTTCCATCTTTCTAATTGCAGGGAAAATGACAAAGAGATTGAAGTTTATAGCCATGGAAACAGTCTAGAGGATGAAGAAAAAGTCATGCTTCAAACCTTGCCTTGGGTGAGCAAGACTAGCCTAAAGACTCTTCATGAAGAAGGAAAAGAAGCAACACAAGAGGCACTTGGGGGTTGGGACCATCCATCCAGATGGTCGGGACCACAGTAAGCTAAAAATGAGAAAATACCATTATGTGGTCCCGACCCCCTCTCCAAACGGTTGGGACCCCCGTGTATCTAGAAACCTAATTCTGAAACACGACTCTTAGGGTTTTGGGCAACTATTTAAAGGATCTAATGCACGGCCGAGGAAAAAAAAAAAAAAAACTTCTCTTTTACATATTTTCTGAGATACTTAGAGAGATTAGATGAGTTTTATATTAATTTAGAGAGCATTTATACATGATTGAAGTTTGTTAATGGAGATTTTTGGAGCATTTTTCTTCCTCATTGCTGCATTTTTGAATGTTTTTCTTTCCGAACGACTTTAGTTGTAAGTTATTTTCTTTCCATTCTTTAATACAATGTTTTGTTTATTTCAATTATTGAATCGCATGATGGAATGTTCTTTTATCATTTTTGTGATGTTTAAAGTAGTTATAGCGTAAAACCCTAATCTTGATTCAACGAATCAAGAAAGGGTAGTTCACGAAAAGCCTTGGGGTGTTTGTAGTCCTTTCGCGAATGTTACGAAACCTCTTACGAAGGGATCTACCTTTCACAAATCCATTTTTTCCTCTATTTCAAAAACATTCGAATAAGAAAATTCTTAACCAAATCTGTGTGAGATCACTGGTATGGATTTTCGTAACCAATTGTCAAACACTTTCGAATAGACTTAAAAATCATATTTTGATTAATTTTTTTGGTGTTTAATTAAAAAACCCTAGGAAACAAAGGTCTTTAATTATATCCGCTTGAGATCACTGGTACTGATCTTTGATTACAACGTTCTCATAACTTTTCAAGTTAAACCATAGTTTTCAAATAAACACACCCCAAGGTAAAGTAGTGAACTACCCGGACTTGACGTTGAATCAAGATTCTTACTATCAATCCAACTTAATTTTAGTTATAATATAGTAATTTGAAGTTGAAATTATTTTTGTTGAATTTGTTTTGACTTCTTGCCATCTAGTTTAATTCGTTCTTAAATTCTGAATTTTCTATTTATTTTAATTTTGAGTGGTTGAAATTGAAATTGATCTTAATTTTATTAAACCCTAGAATTTAGTAACCTTGAACTTCAAACTTGATTCTTTTTTTTTAGTTTTAGAATTCTTTCCACATCCTAGAAACTAAAACACATTAGGCTCCCTGTGAAATTCGACCTCGGACTTACCGAGTTTTAAAACTACGACTGCCCTCTTGCACTTGAAAGGTAGAACCCTACTACATATTTTAGGGTCGGTCAAGTTTTTGGCGCCGTTTCCAGGGAGCCAAAATTTAGTTTTTAGGGTACTTTTAATTTTTAGTTTTCTTTAAGTATTTTATTTTAAAAAAAATTAAAATATTGGACTTAAAAAAAAATTTTAGAGACTTGTTACTTGCATGTTGTTAAGATTGGGTAGGTTAGTCGTAGCTGAATATGAACTAGGAAATCTTTCATACCTTCCCGAATCTCTTTCACCAACCTCACTTTCCACAATTTCACTTACCACATCTTCCTTTCACTCAATGGCTGAAATAAGAGAGGAAGGGAGTGTGCATGGGGATAATGAACCTCAAGAGGTTCCAGGTTTTGTTCCCATGAAAGATTACCTCAACCCTGTTAGGCGCGTTACACTTTCATGCATAATATTGCCTTTAAATAGGGGGAATTTCAACCTTAGGCCGGGAATCATCCAACTTCTTCCTACCTTCCATGGCCTTGACTCTGAAAATCCCTACAACCATCTTAGGGAGTTTGAGGAAGTAAGCAACACATGTATAGACCACAATGTCAATGAAGACGTAGTACGTCTTCAACTTTTCCCATTTTCCTTAAAGGACAAAGCCAAGTTCTGGCTTAATTCCCTTCGTCCATGTTCTATTGGAATGTGGCGTGAAATGCAGACTGAGTTTCTTAAAAAATATTTCCCAACTCAGAAAACTCAGTACTATAGGCGACAGATTACCACTTTCTCTTGCAAACCTAATGAGGATTTCTGTCGAGCCTGGGAAAGGTTCAAGGACCTCTTGATGGCTTGTCCTCACCATGGTTTTGAATCATGGAGGTTAGTGAGCATCTTCCATGAATCCCTAACTCCTAGTCTTAAGCTACTAGTTTCTACCATGTGCAATGGTACCTTGTTTGATAAGACTGCGGAAGATGCTATGGAATTCTTTGATATAGTGGCTGAGGACTCTAATGATTGGGAAATTGGACCACCTTCTTCTTTAGAGCATAAGAATCCCACATCTAGTGGTCAGTTGATGTTAAGTGAGAGGGATGATTTAAGTGCCAGGATATCTGCATTACAACATAAGTTAGACTCCCTTGAACTTAAGAACAAAAAGAAGTTGGTGGAAGCACAAGTGGTGTGTTGAGCATTTGACCAAGTAGGACATGATCCTAATTCATGTCTAGAGCTTCCTTTACTTAAGGAAGTAGCTTATGGCAATGCGTATGTTAATAACACACAGAACCAACCATTCCAAAATAGAGGTCAGGGTAACACTTCCTACCCACAAGGTGGGAATGTTAAGTATCAAGGGGGAAATCAACATCCCAATGCTTACCCCCAGGGATGGAAAAATCCTCTAAGTTTTGGGTGGAAAAATGATAACCAAAGCCAATCATTCCAATCTTCTTTTTTACCACCACCCCAATATCAACAACCCAATCCTGTTGCATATCAACCTCCCCAGAAAAGATCCTTTGAGGAATCTATTCAACAATTTATGCAACATCAAATGATAATCAATGATAACTTGGCTAGGTCCATAGATGATTTTAAAGGACAAGTGTCTAGGTCCTTCGATGATATTAGGGGCCAAGTTTCTAAGTTGACCCAGGCCATGAGTACCACCCAGAGTGGGAAATTTCCATCACAACCCTTTCCAAACCCTAAAGGCCAGGCAAATATGACTGAGTCGTCGACCTCGGGTGCCACCCCACATGAGCAGGTTCAAGCTGTTACCATTTTACGGAGTGGTAAAATCATTCAAAAGCCCACAGACCATAGAGTCAATGTCACTAGTGAGAAGTTAGGTCCAAAAGATAGTGGGGAGGTTGAAAAGACAAATGATGGAAAGGAAAAAGAAAAAGGGAAAGGGAAATTAGAGGATGAGAGAGAGAATGGGGAAACTGAAAAAGAGAGTGAGGAGGAACCTAGTGAAGGACCTTTGGTTAGGCCAATTAACCATCCTGTTGAGCACATGCCTAGACCAACTTTTCCCCAGAGACTAGCAAAGGGCAAGAATAAGATGTTGAACTCTAAAATTTATGAGACTTTCAAACAAGTGAGAATCAATATCCAATTACTTGAAGCCATTAAGCAAAATCCTTCCTATGCTAAGTTTCTCAAGGATATGTGCA
Organism: Vitellaria paradoxa; assembly: GCA_019916065.1. NCBI lineage: Eukaryota > Viridiplantae > Streptophyta > Magnoliopsida > Ericales > Sapotaceae > Vitellaria > Vitellaria paradoxa. The sequence continues at coordinate 32,288,462 of CM034234.1, forward strand.
CTGTAAAGAGGAAGCTCAATGTCAAGGAAAAAGCTTTCTTGACAGAACAAGTGAGTGCCATACTCCAACGTGACACACCTCCTAAATATAAGGACCCTGGGTGTCCAACCATTTCATGCATCATAGGGAACCATATTGTTGATGGAGCTCTACTTGACCTAGGTGCTAGTGTCAACCTTTTGCCTTACACTGTTTACCAACAACTGGGCTTAGGTGAGCTGAAACCCACCAGAGTGACATTACAATTACCTGACTGTTCAGTCAAAATGCCAGGGGTGTGGTGGAGGACGTATTGGCTCAAGTAGACAAGTTTTACTTTCCAGTGGATTTTATCATATTGGATACCCAACCAGTTCCTAACCCTACCCAATCTATTCCGGTCATTTTTGGTAGACACTTCCTTGCTACATCCAATGCTATGATTAATTGTAAGAGTGGGGTCACGAAACTTTCTTTTGGAAATATGACCATGGAAATGAATATTTTTAGGGTAAGGAAGCAAATAGGAGAGTGTGAGGATATTAGGGAGGTTGACGTGATCCATACTTTTTGCGAGGAGTATGTTGAGCAAACTTACTTTGAGGATCCCTTAGAGCGTGCCTTAGCAAGGAGTGAGAGATGTGAAATGTTAGATGGAGAAAATTTTAGGGATGTTGGAGAGTTTATAGGTGCTGGGGAGGAGATTATGGCAGTTAGTGGCTGGGTACCAGTGTTTGTACCTATAGAGCCATCTGTGATAAAACCTAAGCCCTCAATTGAATGTCCTCCATGTCCTTCTAGGAAACCTTTACCAAGTGAACTCAAGTATGGATTCCTGGGAGAGGGAGAGACATTTCCAGTAGTAGTGTCTGCAAGTTTAGAGAGAGCACAAGAAGAGAGGTTGTTGGGAGTGTTGAAAGCCAACCGTCGATCACTAGGTTGGACTGTGGTAGATCTTCGAGGTATTAGCCCATTAGTATGTTCTCATCATATATACCTTGAAGATGATGCCAAACCGGTGAGGCAAATGCAATGAAGGCTAAACCCCAATATGAAAGAGGTTGTGAAAGGGGAGGTGCTTAAGTTGCTTGATGCTAGTATTATTTACCCCATCTCTGACTCGAAGTGGGTGAGTCCCACTCAAGTAGTTCCTAAGAAGTCTGGTGTCACTGTAGTTGAAAATGAGAAAGGAGAGTTAGTGCCACAACGCACCCAAACTGGGTGGCGTATGTGCATTGATTATAGGTGTTTGAACACCGTGACCTGGAAAGACCATTTTCCACTTCCCTTCCTAGACCAAGTGCTTGAGAGAGTAGCGGGGAGATCTTTCTATTGCTTTCTAGATGGGTATTCTGGGTACAATCAGGTTGAGATAGCACTAGAAGATCAAGAGAAGACCACCTTCACATGCCCCTTTGGCACTTTTGCGTATAGACGCATGCCATTTGGGCTATATAACACACCTGCGACTTTTCAAATGTGTGTAAAGAGCATTTTTAGTGACATGGTCGAGAGATTCTTGGAGGTATTTATTGAGCCCATACAAAGCTTTTCTTCAATCTACACACTTGATTAGTAGCCACATTGCTTCCAAATCTAAGTGCGATTTCCATATAAATTTCTTCTTCAAGATCTCCATGCAAGAATGCATTTTTCACATCAAATTGTTGCAAACCCCAATCATAATTCGCCTTCAATGATAACAAAACTCTAACAATATTCATTTTGGCTAGCAAAAGTCTCTTAATAGTCTACGCCATATGTCTGAGTATATCCCTTAGCTACTGACCTTGCCTTGTACCTCTCTAATAACCCATCTACTCAATATTTCACTGTATAAACCCATTTACATCTCACAGGTTTTTTCCTTGCAGGTAGATTCACCAGCTCCCATGTGTTGTTCTTTTCTAAAGCCTCCTTCTTTACATTCATAGCTTGTTTCCAATTTTCATTAGATAGTGCCTCAGATAATGTGGTAGGAATAGAAAAGTTGTTTAGATTCATAAGGAAACTTCTATGAGAAGGTGAAAATTTCTCAAGTGATACAACATTAGAGATCGGATATAATGGGGTTTTGGTACATTTCCTGGTTTCTTTCCTAATAGCAATAGGAAGATCCTGGTCTAAATTGTTACAAGAGTTATTTTTTTACTCGGTTTGCAAAGGAAAATTAGAAATTGTTACTTTATTTCCAGAAGTCAAGTTAGATTCTTGGATCGGTGCAAGTTCAGGGATTGAATACTTCTTTCTCAAGCACATATTAGCAAACCGAGGCAACTGAGTAGGGACAGGTTTAGGTTCAGGTTCAGAGGCAGGTGGTTCCTTAGGTGGCACAGTTTTTGGTGATGAAGGAAGGTCAAGAAGAAAGAAATCCTTATCTTCCATGATTAGATTCTCCCCCTGAAGATAAGAAGTTGAAAAATAGGATTGGCTTTTATGAAATGACATCTGTAGAAATATAGAATTTCTTGGAAGGTGGATAGTAGCACTTATAATCCTTCTGAAATGGAGAATATCCTAGAAAAACACATTTGATTGCCTAAGGGTCTAATTTACCCCTGTTTGAACTGTGAACATGGACAAATGATACACACTCAAATATTTTATGAATGAGATGGTTGGAAATACTTAAGTCAGGATGGAATTTTGAAAGCATTTCCATGGGACTCTAAAAATTTAAGACTCTAGAAGGTAACTTGTTTATGAGATAGGCAGATGTAAGAACCGATTCCCCCCAATAAGACTTAGGCACATTATTGTGAAATAGGAAAGCTTGGGTTGTATCAAGAAGATGACCATTCTTTCTTTCAATGACTCTATTCTATTATAGAGTGTTGACACATGAAGACTTATGAATTATCCCTTCCCTTAAAAAAAATGGAGTCAAGGTTTGGTTAAAGTAATCCCTTGCATTATCAGAATGAAACTGTTTGATTTTGACACCAAATTGATTTTGTACCATGACATGGAAATTTGGGAGAACAAAACTCACATCAGACTTGTTTTGGAGTAGGAAAGTCTAAGAGACTCTAGTGCAATCATCAATAAATGTCACAAACCATCGTGCACCAGAAACATTAGGAATAGGAGAAGGTCCCCAAATATCACTGTGAATAAGGTAAAAAGGAATTGAACTTCTTTCATTGCTAATAGGAAAAGGTACACATTTGTGTGTCGTAGACTCACACACATCACATTAAAAATTCTCAATCTCTAACCCCTTACATAGAGAGGGAAATAAGACTTTGAGAGTCATGAATGATGGGTGTCCTAGTCTACAATGATACAACTAGACCTTTTCTTTATTGGATAAACAATGCTCAAAAAGAAATGATAGGGGTGATTTACTTTTGTTGTCCTTCGGATTGCTCAATGTCTCAAGGTAATAAAGGCCGTCTCGTTCCTTAGCACGTCCAATCGTCTTCCCCGAATCTTGGTCCTGAAATATACAATAAGTAGGGTTAAAAATGACATTGCAACACAAATCTCGAGCAAGTTTTTGTATGGAAACAAGATTAGTGGACAGCTTGGGAACATGAAGAATATTTTTTAGGAGAAGTGAGTCATTAACTTGAATATCTTCTAGGCTTGCTACTATGGTTAATGAACCATCTGTTGTGGCAATTTTTCGATTGCTCGAACAAGGGTTATATGTATGAAATTTCTACGAGGAGTGAGTCATGTAGTTAGTGGCTGCCGAGTCCATAACCTAAGAATTGGCAAAGCTTTCATCTGAGACATTTAATCCAATGGAAACAGGAAGCTTACCTAAATATACCAAGGAGTAGGTACCTGAGGGTTTTTCAAGAGTTCCAAGTAAGACTTTCAACTTCTCGATCTCCTCCCAATTAAAATCTACTCGCTCTTAAGTTTTTGTCTCTCCTTGTTTGCCTGTGGTCATGTTTGCTTGCCCACTATTTTTCTTCTACCCTCTCTCTGTTTCCCTACTCTTTACTAGATAGTTTGCCATGAAGCTTCCAGCACGTCTCCTGAGTGTGTCTTAGTTTCTTATAGTGGGTACACCACAAACTATCATTGTTGTCATAGTTTGGATTCATTGATAGATCTGCTCTTCTGTTCTCAGAGGCTATTGATTGCTCCAAGCTTGCTTTGGGATTCCCCCTGCTAGCTACCATAGCCGAGCCTTCCAAGGCCTGAGATTAAAGTATGACTCCTCTCCTGCTTTCTTTTGTTCGAATGACAGAAATAACCTCATTTAGGGAGGGAACTTCATCCTTACCAAGTATTTGAATTCTTACTTGATCGAATTCAATGTTGAGTCCAGCAAGGAAGTCTTAGACTCAGTCTTTCTCAATGTAGTTCTTTAGAACCACTGCATCCTCAGGGCACTTTGTCTCAATACACTGACAATGATCAAGTTCTTGTCACAGGTTTTTTAGCATGTTAGCATACTCCGTAATAGATTTACTTCCATGTTTTGTTGTTGCAGTCTTGACTTTGATCTTGTACACCTAAGCTACATCTTTGCCCTTTGAATACGTTTGTTGAATCAGCTCCCAAATATCCTTTGTAGTGGCCAAGAAAATACAAGTATCACTTATCTCAGGAGTCATAGAATTCCACAACCACGCCATAATCATTAAATCTTCTTCATCCCAGGCATCAAATTTCAGAAAAGCAGGAAGACACTTGACACCATCGAGCGTTTGTCGCCTTGGCTTCGTCAAGTGCTTGTCGTGTTTTGATGAGAGCACCGCTCTTGGTGGATATGTCTCAGTACAATATCTAGTCGATGCCAGTTCATAAGGACAATGATGAAGGGATGAAGCACGATTGACGATGATGCACGATCAATCGACGATGTCAATCACAACGATGAAGACATGCGCAATCGAGGATGATGCGCAATCAATCGACGACGTCAATCACTAGGATTTCTTTGGCAGCAATCTTCGGTAGCGATTTCTGGACTTGTCAGTGGTGATGTTTCATCGACTATGATATTTCCAGACATTCCGGATCAGATAGCAATTAAGGCTAAAAAATTGTTGGCAATGAAGGCTAAATAGGCAGAAAAATTTTTCCCAGAGAGCTTAAGGCTCTAATACCATGTGGAAAAGAAAAAGAATTGAAAGGAAAAAGTTTCTGTGTATTTCGTTGTTCACTACAAAACTATTTATATACGCTCAACCCTACCTACAGAATAGAAAACTACCTAATTCAATACTAATCAAATTGTAATCAAATCCCTTAATTATAGGAATACAACTGTTACAATATTTTCCAATAGTATGTTTTAGTATGCAACTAAAATATTTTATTTGTTTTTGTTTGTGCCCTAAAGAAGCTATACTTCAAATGATGACTCGATTGTGCCTTGGCATTTTTATTTGGTTTTGCTCTTACTAGTCTAGTATTGTCCCTTCAAGTAGATTGTGAGAAAAATCTGTTAAAATATATGAGTTGAAAAAAAATGGAGAGATTGAATTGAATTCTCTCTTCTCCCTTGAATATTATTTATAATGAAGGTTTACATCAAATTAGGAAACTAGGAAATTAGGAAACCAAACCAATCACTCCTATATTCTAAACAATCATATCTGTATTCTAAGGAAATTAAGCATATATTCTATATTTTAACACGCCCCCTCAAGCTGAAGCATATAAGTCGAAAATGCCCAGCTTGGATGTGAAACTCTGAAATGTAGAACGAGGTAATGGCTTGGTGAGAAGATCGGCTAATTGAGAAGAAGAGCGAACAAATGGAGTACTCAACTCTTTGCGGAGTAGCAAATCACGTATAAAATGACAATCAACCTCAATATGTTTTGTACGCTTGTGAAACACAGGATTATTGGCAATAAAGATAGCAGCTTGATTGTCACAATACATTTCTATAGGAGCGGGAACTTCAATACCAAAATCTCGAAGGAGTGACCGAACCCAGAGCATCTCAAAAGCGGTGTGAGCCATAGCACGATACTCAGCTTCGGCACTAGAACAAGCCACAACCTGTTGTTTCTTACTACGCCATGTAACCAAATTACCACCAACAAAGGTATAGTAAACCAATGTTGAATGCCGATCACTCTGATTACCAGCCTAATCAGCATCACTATAACCAGTAATACATAAGGAGGAAGAGGAACGATACAAAAGTCCATGTGTAGGAGAATGCTTCAAATACCGTAGAATCCGACAAACAGCCTCAAAATGTGGAAGACAAGGACTATGCATAAATTGGCTGACTACCCCCACAGCATAGGTGATATCAGGACGAGTAATAGTGAGATAAATGAGCTTGCCCACAAGTCGACGGTAACGACCTACATCAGAAAATGGCTCGCCCGAAGTAGCATCTAACTTAATAGTGGGTCCATAGGAGAATCAGCAGGACGGGCACCGAGAAGACCAGTTTCAGAGAGTAAATCTAGCACATACTTGCGTTGACAGAGTGAGATGCCTTATAAAGAATGGGCAATTTCAATTCCAAGGAAGTAACGAAGTCGACCCAGATCCTTGGTATGAAATTGAGTAGCAAGATACTGTTTCAAATCCACAATACTCGTGACATCATCACCAGAAATAATAATGTCATCGACGTAGACAATTAATATAATAGTGCCAGAAGATTTTCATTGTTCAAAGACTGAATGATCAGCAGTAGAACGAGTATACCCAATATCAAGGAGAATAGAGCTGGAACGATCAAACCAAGCCCTAGGAGATTGTTTTAGACCATATAAAACATGCTGTAAGCGACACACAAGATGCTCACTACCAGGGATACTATAACCAGAAGGTTGATCCATATAGACTTCTTCCTGTAGTTCTCTATGGAGGAATGCATTTTAATATCTAGCTGATGTAGAGGCCAAGAACGGCTTGCAGCAACAGCAAGAAGAATCTGAACTGAGTTCAGACGAGCAACAGGAGAAAAAGTCTCAAAATAGTCAACACCATACGTCTGAGTGTAACTTTTGGCAACCAACCGAGCTTTAAGATGCTCAACTGAACCATCTGGAAGATACTTATTAGTATAAACCCAGCGACAACCTATAGTTCATTTGCCAATAGGTAGAGAGGTCAGTTTCCATGTCTGATTCTCATGAAGAGCATGCATTTCTTCATCCATTGCGTGTTTCCATCCCGGAATAGACAAGGCCTGTTGATAAGTAGAATGAACAAAAACAGAAGATAAGGCACAAACAAAGGAAGACAAGGAAGAGGAAAGTCGATGGTAAGAGACAAAATTAGCAATAGGATGTTGAGTGCAAGTACGCTTACCTTTTCGTAAGGCAATGGGCAGGTTAGGGGAAGGAGAATGATTTTCATCAGAATCAGGTACCTCAAACAAAGGAGTTTGATCTGCCAACGAGGGAAGAATGACCTTTCTATCAGGATCACGTCGATAAACCTGCTGCAGAGGAGCAGGAGCAATGGCAGGAACAGAAGGTTCAGACTGAACTAATGGTTCTGAAGTTGTGGAGGGATCGGTGGTAGGAGTGAGTGAGGTAGACTGGGATATGGGAACATAAGTGGAAGATAAAGGGGCAAGAAGAGTAGGGGAGTGCGCCCCCTCCCGAAAAACAATAAAATGAGGAGATAAGAAGTCACCACTAGGAGTAGATTAAAAAAATGTGACATCAACACTCACAAAGTAATGTCCGGAAGGAGGGTGATAACAACGATAACCTTTCTGAGTGCGGGAATATCCTAACAAGATACACTTACGAGAACGAGGTGAAAGTTTGTCTTGATTAGGATCAAGTATATGAACAAAGGCAACACAACCAAAGTTATGAGGAGAAAGAGGAAAAGGTGTCCGATTTGGATAGAGAAGAGAAAATGGTGACTTATTTGACAGTATCGGTGTAAGGACCCTATTAATTAGATAACAGGCAGTGAGAACAGCATCTACCCAAAACGATTTAGGGACATGCATGTGAAACCTTAGGGTACAAGCAATATCTAGCAAATGACGATTTTTGCATTCAGCAATACCATTTTGTTGAGAGGTGCAAGGACAAGTAGTTTGGTGGATAATGCCCCCTATCAGCACAAAAATTATGAACAATCGTCTGAATATATTCCAATGCATTATTAGAATGAAAGACTTTAATTCTTTTGTTGAATTGAGTGACAATTTCATTGTAAAAATGAGAAACAACAGAAGGTAAAACAGACTATTGTTTAATTAAAAAAAGCCATGTCATTCAAGAAAAATCATCAACAAATATCATGAAATATGAAAAACCATTAACACTAGAAAGGCGGGTAGGGCCCCAAACATCTGAATGAATAACATCAAAAGGTTCAGACTCATGGCTAATACTACGGCTAGGAAAAGAACTACGGTGATGCTTGCCAAGTTGACAAGCCTCACATTCAAGACTAGACACTGAACTAAAATTAGGAAAAAGTAGCTTCAACCGAGCTAAACATGGATGACCAAGACGAACATGCCACTGGAGAGGGGAGATAGAGGTGTGGAGAATTGTAGTAGTTAGCTGCTTTGGTGCACGATCACGATCAACATAATAAAGGCCATCCTTCTCATGCCCCGAACCAATTATCTTCTTCGTCGTGAGGTCCTGAAAAACACAAGAAGTAGGAAAGAAGGTTATAGAACAATTTAATAATTTGGTTAACTGACTGACAGAGAGTAAATTAAAAGGAAAGTGTGGTACATAAAGACTAGAGGGGAGATTAAGGGATAATGAGGGATGAAGAGTCCCTTTACCAGACACAGGACGAGAAGAACCATCAGCTAACACAATACTATGATTAACACTGCTGAGATTAAAGAATAAGCAAGAATTAGCAGACATATGCGAGCTGGCTCCCGAATTGATAATCCAGGAGGGAGAAGAGGAGGCTACAAGAGCTAGTTTACCTAAGTTAGCCAAAGTAGCAGTGGAAGATGAAGGATTAGAAGCACGTAAAGACTGAATGAGCTCTTGAAATTGTGATGAGGTTAAAGTAATTGTCTCTTGAGAATCAGACACGGTAGCTCCATTATCAGACGCTGGAAGTGACGAAGTAGCACGATCAGAGAGATGGTGTGCTTGTTCAGGCTTCTTATATTTCTTCCAATAGTAAGGCTCAGTATGATTGGTACCACCGCAAAAATCACACTTGTGGTCACCTCGACCATTTGATGAACGTCCTCCACCATGAGAACCACCACGAGTAGTACGTCCACCACGAGTGCCACGGGAATTACCTTGGGAAGAACCTCCTCGACTATGTTGACTAATAAGTGCTGAAGAATCAGTAGAGGTCACTGAACGATCATTAGCAATGGATGGATGGCGACCCAATGATGACCTTTGTATACGGGCGTAAGCACTAGTAGTAGTAGGAAGAGTTTCACTTGCTAGAATTTGATCTTTAAAGCCTCGAAGTGTAGGATTAAGGCCAAATAAAAAGTTTGCAATCATGAATTCTTCCCAATACTTCCTTTGCTGTGTTAAGTCTTTGCTGAACGGTCTATATTGTAATAACTGCTCCCATAAGCTCTTCAAGTGACTATAGTAATTAGACAATGATCTCTTGCCCCGTTTTGCAGAGAATTTCTGCTCATACAACTCATAGACTCGAGAGATATTACTTTTTTAGGAATACGATTCTGCAAGACAATCCCAGATCTTCTTAGAAGAGTCACAAAACTCAACAGCGGTAGCAACTGAATCCTCCAGACTATGCCATAATAGTCCCATAACAATTGCATCATCGCTCATCCAAACACAATACCGAGGATCAGTGGACGAAAGTGGCTCATCAGTACTATAATGTAACTTGTCCTTTCCTCGAAGAAAAGTCTTCATAGCATGTGCCTAACTCAAATAATTCTCACCATTTAATTTTTTCGGTGTAATAGAACGAGGAACATCATCTGCCTTTAAGAATATAGATTGAGGCATGATTGGAGTAGTATCTTTAGATTTTGACATGTTTAGTAATAGTTAATAAATCTCCAGCACAGTCATCAAAAAAGAAACCAAACAAAAGAGACCTCCACAACCGTAGAACAACAGTGGTTAACCAAACCAACAAACCAACGCCACAATGGCAGCAACAAAAGAAATCATAACAAACCAGAATGACAGATTTGGTCTTGGACAAGAGGAAATCAGAAGAAAAATAGATGGCTGCGGAAGACAGAGCCGAGGACGACCATGCTTACATCCAAATCAACAACCCATCAAGCTAAAAGGCAACAAGAGGGTCGCCTGCCCTAGGCGAACTCCAGCAAGAGTCGCCGAAAACTTCCCAGAGGGAGACGCTCCTGCACGAGCCGAGAGAAAACCAGCGCGTGGGATCTGGACGCCTTGGAAGACCTGCATGTGGGCTCGCGTGGCATACCGACCGGTGACGACTCCGGTGGGGCTATGATCGTCGACCACCGGCGAGCCCTTTGGAGTGGTCGAACTTCAATTCTGGTGGTTGGACAGCTATCCACCGGCGATGGACAGTACTGCTACAGTATTGCTATGATTTTTTTTTTTTTGTTTTCTAACAGTGCTGCTATAGTACTGCTAGGGTTTTTTTTTTGTGGAACTAGAATATGCTCTAATACCAAGTCAAAAAAAATGGAGAGATTGAATTGAATTCTCTCTTCTCCCTTGAATATTGTTTATAATAAAGGTTTACATCAAATTAGGAAATAGGAAACTAGGAAATTAGGAAACCAAACAAATCACTCCTATATTCTAAACAATCATATCTATATTCTAAGGAAATTAAGCACATATTCTATATTCTAACAATATGCATAAGGGAATTTGCTCCAGAAGCAAAAATTCACGATCGGAGTCTGTCGTTCACTTTACCAAATGTAATTTGCAAGTAGACAACGATTCACTCTAGTGTTTTAGCTAAGCAAACATAATATTGACGATAACAAAAATGGGAGTTGGAAATGAAATGTAAGAGATGGGCATATTATTGGGTATATATGTTAAAATGAAATCTTATCTATGATCGTTGATGACGTAGAACCCTACAAACATAAACAACCAGCCAATAAATGTTTGTGGATAGTGCAATGTGAATAGGGTTTTTAGAATGGTGTAAAAAACAATGTTATATTTAGGTGTTGTTCTTAAACTTTTGAGATTAAATAACGAATGGACAAAATGGTTTCAGTGCATGAAAAGAGTTTTTGGCATCTTTTGTTGACATTTACGGCATGTAGTTTATTGTTGTCTATGCATGACTAAAGGAAAAAAAATAGCTTCCTATAATTTCTTAAAAATTATTGATGGTGGTGTGCATATTTTTGAAGTTGATTATTGATCTAATCTATATATTATTTAATATGGAAAGCTTGACAAATGGAGTGAGCTTGCAATGGTTGAAAATGGGTAATCCATTTTGTCTTTGTTAGCCATTGGAGTTGTATGTTTTTCTTTTAAAAGGATCAAGTTATTCAAAAAGTTGTTGCCAAATTTTTTTGGCAAAATTGGAAATGCGATTAGAGTCTCAAAAGGTGATTCCTTATATGCCAGAGAGATTTTTTTCTATTTTTTTTAATGTAGAAGACAACTAAATAACTTTGAAGAGTTTAAAGCAAATTGTTGCTATCTAATATGAATATTGGCACATTGGTAAAATTGCTCATTTTGCAAGTTAGAGGTTGTGAGATCGATACTCTGAAACAATTCTCTAGTTATTGGGGTTAAGACTAGTAGATTGCCCCTCTCCAGATCTTATATAGGAAGAAGCTTCATGCACTACGCTGCATTTTTTATACATTTTCAAGCTTTCTCAAAAACAATAAGTTTTCATTGCCCGTTGGGCTGGCATCTTTTTATCATCAAAAAGGTATGTCTCCTTCTCTCTTAATATGTATGTTTATTTATAAAAATCGTATATCTCCTTCTCTCACTTTTGGTTTCTGTTTCTCTCAACTTTGCTCATTTATTTGGTTAGTCCAATTGCTTAGAGTTGGGGGTCACGTTCACTTGCTAGTGCAATAATAAATTAATAATTCAACTTCAAGTTGATTTCCTTGAAAGAAAATACTCTTCAAATTGGGCTAATTCTAGATTTCTCTTTTATATGAGAGTATAAGAACAAAATAGCTTAGGGGGATAAGATATTTTTCTATGTGGTAAGTTTGTTAAATGTTTTCCAGGACAGAACGAAGCTCCATGATGTCATAAGCTGACACAACATTTGCTAGTGTGATCTACTGATTTTGATTATTCTTGTTCCCTGATTTAAATGAGTAAAAAAAGTGATATCTTCTGTAAGTCGATGACTTGTTATACTTTCTATTGTTTGTTTTAATTTGTTCCATTCCTAGAAATATCTCTGACCCATCTCTCTCTTTTTTTAATGTCAATTGATTTTTATTTTTATTGTATGAGAAAATTGGGACTGTTCTACTGCTTGTTTTTCTTTTCTTGAAATCCCAATTTTTAACTATTTACAATTTGATAATTGCCCTTTAGAGTTATCTGTTTTCATTTATTACTTGCCTAGATAATGTACTAGATGATGTATTTGCTGTTTGATTAGTTTATATTTTTTCTTAAATTATTTTTTTTTGCTTACTATTCCTCTGTTATGGGTCTCTGTCTATCACTTCATATATATATATATATACATATATATTATATGTTTCGTTCTGTGCGAGGAATTAAAATTGATCAGAACTAAAGGAGAAAGCGAAAACTTTGATAGTTGTTACTCATCTATAGAATGGGGCTTCAATTAGAGATTAGCGTCTGAGTTTGTGTTCCCGTGCTATTAAGTGAATCCTGATCTAATTCTTCTTCGCACCTGTTTAGTTTTGAAATTACTGAACACCACACCAGGGTTAATATTCTTATTTATTGTTTGTTTGTTAAGATTAGCTTCCATGGATTTTATGCTAGGGAGTTCGAACCACATTTTTTGAGCCATTATAAAACTTATTAAGGAATTCTTTTTTAGGCATTTGGGATGTCTAAAATATGAATTTGCGTCGAAAACAAATCTAGGGAAAAAAAAGGTCATTTATCGACATAAGTTCAAATCAGATCAAGTTTTGCTAAGTTGATATAAAAAATTTGTTAAGGAATATTTTTTAATTCTTTTTTTGAGATGCCCAGCATGTGAATCTAGGTGAAATTAGAGTCCAGGAGTAAAACATACATTTTATGGCTCAAGTTCGGCCTATAATTGCATTCTTGGCTTGAATTTTTATTATGTGTTTTTTTTTTAATCTTTTATACGTAAGAGTGAATGGGTTTATGAAATGAGTTCTGGTCAATGAGTTCTTTTTTTTTTTTTTAAGATGCATAATAAGTATTTCAGTTTTATATCCTTTTAATCCTAGCTAAAAATGGATCTTTTGTGAAAATTGTAATAGTGACTCATTTATGAAACTACCAAAATGCAACCCATTTAAATTTAACAGTTTGAAGCGAAGTTATTATTTTGCATTGAAATGGTCAACTCTTCCTTTTAAAATAGTTACACTATCATCAATGAGATATCTATGTATTTTTTTTCTTACTTGATGAGCAAATTTTGTGTTATGGAATTTTTGTTATTAAAATTTTCTTTTCTTTCTATTTCAAGCGCACTTTGAGTGAATAAAAATATTAAGATTTTCTTATTTGTTGGGTTCAAGATTGGTAGCCATAATTTAATACACACGTCTGGGCCTTAGCCCAACCTTCGAATTGGTATTAATGTCAAGTTAAGGTCATGAGTTCAAACCTCACTACTAACTCACTAGTTGATAGTTGTGCATGTTTGATCTTGTATGGGCATCTCTAATCCTTAAATCTAGGCCTTCCTCTTACTTGGCCATAACTTGCAACTCCATCAAGAAATGATCATGTTCTTCATATCTTCAGAAAGATCTATAGCACCCTAAAGCTTGATAAGAAGAAATCCCACAACTCATTCATCCAGAAGCAATGAATGAAAATATGATTGATGGATTCCCCTTGTTCTCTACACAAAAACAATACAAATTCTGAAGTTGGAGCTGTGCCAGTGTAAGCCGTTGGATCAAGAGTGGGCCTTACTATAATGTGGACCTCCCTTCCATTTACAATATAGGGTTTAATGTAAATCCACTGATATTCATTATCCCACTTCATAATTTAGAAATGGATGACACTAAAAGCCATATGCATTGACATGCCGTCTATTAATTTAAAAAAGACTTCACAATGGCATAACCCCAGAAGCAAAAATACATACTTTAAGACGTGGCCCACTCTAAACAACAGGCTATGGTGACACATCAAACCACCTAGCTTTCAGCTGGAAACTTGTGGAATATTATAAATTCACTAGATTTGAGAACACCGACATACATATGCAAATTGGAGTATTAAGTTATCCTCCAATATAGGCATGATAAGAATACTATTACCACACAAGATCTATAGACCACCACAAAACATCCAATTATATTTGTAGAAGCTTCCACTAGTTTCATAGTTCTTATTGCCTTTTGTATAAGTGAAGGCGAGATGGCCCATTAAAATATCTGGTAGAAGCATATTGCACAAATTGGAAATCTCTCTGCCCTCCCTTTTTTTTTTTTGGTAAGTAAGTATAAAATTTGGATTAATAGGGAAATTATGTACAATATCTTGGGGGCATACCCCCGCAAATCAAAATACAATTACTAATGGATCCTCCAATTGTCAAGTAAACTATGGTCTACATTAGCCATCTTTGCATGATATTGTAAAAGTTTAGTTCTAACTACATGCTCAATCTTTTGCATAATACTAGCCACGGATGAGGAGTGTCCCTTGTATATTCTTTTGTTCCTTTCTTCCCAAGTGTAGTATACCAAACCAGTCCAAGCAAGCTTGCAAAGAACTTTATTGATGTGCTTCCCCCCAAACTTCCCCATAGCCCATAAAACTTCATGCTTCCACGGTTGTGTAGGCTTAACAATGAAGCATTTGTATAACACCTTAGCTCTCAACTCAGCCGCAAAAAGGCATGTGAAGAAGAGGTGATCCATAGTTTCCACAGCATTACAACATAGGACACAATTAGGATCTACATTCATCCCCCAACCAATCAATCTATCTTTAGTGTTCAACCTACCTTTGATGGTAAGCCAAAGAATGAAGCTTTGCCGTGGAATGTGTATGCTAGGCCAAACTAGATGATGGCAATCTACTTTTCGGTTCTTTCCTCGGATAGCATTCCAAGTAGCTTTTGCATTGTATACCCCATTCTTTGAAACTTCCCAAATAAACTTGTCTTCAAGGTTGGCTCTCGGCTTGTATGTGGGCGGGTGATCTATGATTATCTCTTTTAGTTCCCATGTACATGGGTAAGGCCACTTCCATTCTCCATCTTCAATGATACGGCTAACTCTTACTTCCTTGGAAATTCCAGCATCATAAGCTACCCGTGGTCCATATTTTGGAATCAAAGGACCTAAGGGATGCCAATTAGAATACTACAATGAAATAGAATCACCTTTGCCAACTTCATATTTAGATAGAGGTCTAGCTTCATTCTTAGTTTTAGCAACTTCCTCCATGTCCAGGAACAATCTGCGGGTGGTTTTATTTCCCAAAAACACTTTCCTTTAAGTAGGTTATGGTGACACCACTTAACCCAAAGGGAGGGGTTTTTGGTGCATAAAGCCCAAATGTGTCTCATCATTGAAGCTTTGTTCCATTCTGCAAGTCTTCTTAATCCGAGGCCACCTTCATTCTTGGGTTTGCAAACTTCTGACCAAGCCACTTTACTTCCCCATTGCCTTAAATCAGCCCCTGACCACAAATATCTTCTCAAGACTTGTTCTATGGCTTCACTAACCCTTTTAGGAAGAACAAAATGGATGCTCCAATAAACTTGTATGCTGAATAAAATAGACTTGATAAGAACCAATCTCCCGGCGTATGAGAGGCATTTAGAGGTCCAGCTTTTGACTCTTTTGGTGATTTTATCAATTAGCTCCTTGCAATCTTCAAATTTGAGTTTAGTAGAGATCAATGGCACTCCAAGGTATTTGACGGGTAGCTCCCCAAGTTGAAAGCTGAGCATTGAACATAATTGCTGCTTACTTTGATTGCTAATCCCTGACAAGTATACCTTGCTCTTGCTCCCATTAGGTTGCAATCCTGAGTACTTGTGAAATTGAAGAAAAGCTTGATGAATTAGCTGAAAAGAAGCCTCATTAGGTGTACATAGTATAAATAAGTCATCCGCAAAGCAAATATGATTTATGAGAGGATGGGAGCATTTTGGATGATAAGTGAATTCACTTCCTTCCACCATTTTGTTAAAGAGTCTTGAAAAGAACTCCATAACAATTAAGAAAAGATATGGGGAAAGCGGGTCACCTTGGCAAAGGCCTCTAGCACCTTGAAAGTATCCTTCTAGAGTACCATTGATGGAAATTGAGAATTAGGGGGAAGTAATGCATGATCTTATCCAATCAACAAACTTGCAAGGAATTTTTAGAGCTTCCAAAGCATCCAAAATGAGGTCCCAAGAAACTGAATCGAAAGCTTTCATCAAGTCAATCTTCAAAGCACTCCTGGGAGACATGTTTGATCTATGATAGTTCCTCACTAACTCTTGCATTAGAAGAATTTGGTCAGAAATAGTTCTACCTTTAACAAAAGCCGCTTGGGAAGGGCTAATAATGAAAGGTATAAGTTTCTTCAACCTGTTTGCAATGAGTTTTGATATGCATTTATAAATAGTTGAACAACAAGAGATAGGTTGATAGTCAGTGACCTTACTTGGGTTCGGGGTCTTGGGGATTAAGGCAATACTAGTGGAGTTGATCACCTTAAGCATCTTTCTTCAAGTGAAGAAGGACTTGACAGCTCTTGAAAAATCAGCTCCCACTATGTTCCATGTCTTTTTAAAGAAGTGAAATGTATACCCATCCGGACCCGGGGCCTTATGGCTAGGCAAAGAGAATAGGGTAGACTTGATCTCCTCATCCGTGACTTCATCATCCAATGAGTTCAGAATTTCCATCGGCTAGTTTGTTTGCATGAGGTTTCCAACATAAGACTTTGCATCTTTCGGGTATTGAAATGGGGTTCCAAGGAGCTTCTTGTAGTAGCTGATGAATGTGGCTTTAACCAATTCATAGTCTTCAATTCTTTCATCTTGATCATCTAGAATAGAGAGAATTTTGTTCCTTGAGCAATGGGCTTTTACCTTCCTATAGAAGAAGGATGTCTTTTGATCCCCCAATTTGATAGAGTTATCTCTTGATTTTTGCTTGTAGAAGGCTTCTTCGGCAAAAGCAAGGTGAATATAGTCAGCAAGGGCATTGTCTTCTTCTTCAATTAATCTTTGATTATCATCTCTTTGTCTCTCACTTTGAATGGCTTCCAGCTTAGTTTTAGCTTCAACTACTTTGGTAGAGATTCCTCCATAATGCTTGAAATTGAACTCTTTCAGCGCCACCTTGAGTGCTTTGAGCTTTGCACAAAGTTTGAACATGGGGGAACCCGAAGGTTGATCTTTCCAAATTTCCTCAACAACCTTGTAAAATTCCTTGCTTCTTGTCCAATAATTGAAGAATTTGAAAGGTTTTCTTCCACCTTGTATATTGGCCCGAATGTTGACAATAATTGGACTATGATCTGATGTACCAGCAGAGGGGAAGAATGCCTCTGAATTAGGAGAGCTGGTGAGCCATTTCTCATTCACAAGAGCTCTATCAAGTTTGCTAAAAATGCTACTTCCATCACCTTGTTTGTTGTTCCAAGTAAACATGCATCCCGAGAATGTTAAATCAACAACTTCAATAGCTTCTAGACAATCATTAAAATCTCTTACTGCAGCTCTATCAATTCCTTTACTCCCTCTCTTTTCACTTTTATTTCTAACCACATTGAAATCCCCTAATACGATCCACGGAGAAGTTTTGCCAACTATTTCACAATTGGCTTGGAGTTCCTTCCATAGCAACTCTCTACTCGACTTGTCATTTGAGGCATACACAAAAGTGGCAAAATAATTCAAGGACAATGCAAGATGGCTAACATGACATAGGATAGATTGTCTAGAAATTGAGATAGCTTGGACTTTAACAATTGAGGGATCCCACAAAATTAAAATTCTAGCTGCCGCAT
Organism: Vitellaria paradoxa; assembly: GCA_019916065.1. Lineage (NCBI taxonomy): Eukaryota > Viridiplantae > Streptophyta > Magnoliopsida > Ericales > Sapotaceae > Vitellaria > Vitellaria paradoxa. The sequence continues at coordinate 32,306,488 of CM034234.1, forward strand.
TAGCTGAATGATTACCAAAATAGCAAAAGGAGGAGTTTAAGTTCTTACAAACTTTGTCAATGTTCTTACTTTGCACCTTAGTTTCCAAAAGGCCAATAATGCTGAGGGTGGAGCTTTTGATCAACTTCTTAACTTCTGTTTGTTTGAGGGGCCAATTCAATCCCCTAACATTCCAAGCAGCAAAATTCATTTGGAAGAGGAAGAAGGAGAAGACTTGGTATGTCCAGCCTTGTTCTTATGCTCCATAGCATGCTTGATTTTTGCTAGCTTCTTCAATTGGTTCTTAGACATCTGAAATTCCGAACTTGCATCATCCTTACTTTCATTTGATGGTTGAAAAGGCTCTTCACTTCTTGCAATTTCTAGCTCCTTATTAGGGGGTATTTTAGCTTCCAACTCTCTAGAAGAATCATGGTCTGGACTCGGCAATTGGATGGCTAATGGAGGTATGGAGAGTGGGGGTTCTTGATCTAATTCAGTTGGAACCATGCTTCTTTCAGCTTGCTTACCATCTTCAGTTCTCGTATCTTCACAACTACCATGAACCTTAATCACATGAAGTCCTAAATTCTCATCTTCATCCGAGAACTTAGAAGAGGAAGATTCAGCTTGTGCCCTTGCATTTTCTTGAGCTACTTTGCCTTTTGAGCTATTCATAGTGGGATTAACTGGCCTCCATTGCTATTTAACACCTTTTGAACATTGATTAACTCTATGCCCGAATTGCTTGCATCCTTCACAAATTGTAGGTATCCACTCATATTCCACAGGCTGCTTATAAATTACACCATTGAAGTCTTCAATATCAATAGTGGTAGGGAACACAGATTGCTTATCCACTTCTACACAAACCCGTGCATAACTCAATCTTTGCCTCAGAGAAGTCATCCTATCCATGAATAGTGGTCGGCCAATCTTGCTAGCAATCTTACTTAGTGAAGATGCTGACCAAAAGTGTAGTTTCAAGTGAGGTAGTTTCACCCAAATGGGAAGATTTTCAGGGCAAGTTCGGTCGTAAACTTCATTTGGAGACCATGGGTTTAAGATCAAAGGCTTATCATAGTAACTCCACGGTCCTAACTCCATAGCCTTGAGCTTGGATTCTTCATCTTGAAAATTGAAAATAAATAAGCCAGCCTTGAGAATAAACAGATCAATAGAGCCAAAAGCACGCCATCTTCTTTCTACAAATTGTTTCATTAACTTATATGGAGGTTTAGCACCAATGACATGGCCAACTAATGCATTGTCCCATCTTTTTAGTTCATCCGTCACCTCTTCAATTGTAAAGGAGACAGGGGAGTTTGAATCCTCTCGGCATGGTTTATATTCAAGCTTAGAGCCGCTGGTTTTAACTCGATTTGAGTTGAAAAGTTGGGACCATTTTGACTTGGGACTAGACATAGGTGTATTGGGAGTCTCATTACTCGGTTTTGTTCCAGGTAAGGGTGGGAAGTCAACTTTTGGTTCATTTGTGATGGTGCTTTTAGGAGTTTGGTTAGTGGGTGGCGATTTGATTGGTTTTGGGGAAAGAGATGGCCGGTTGGGAAAGGTTGGGTCCAATGGTTCTGGCGGGAAGTTTGAATTTTGCATGTTGGTTAAAGGGTAGGTTGGAGTTAGCTGGCGGGTGGCAGATGTAGTAGGTGTAGGTGAGGTTGACTTTGAGTGGTTTGCACTATGGATAATTCCATGGTCCGGGTAAAGGTAGAGAGGATCGGGTGCATGCACCTCATGGCATTTACCATGGGTCATCTTTAATGGGCTAAGAAGCTTACCCGAACAAGGAGAGTTGGGAGTTGAATCAACAGAAATCATACCTCCTTTTGCTTGGTATTGCTCCATCATTTGCTGAATTTCAGCTCTAAGTTGGTCAAGAGTCCGGGTGGGAGCCGTGGATGATGAAACACTTGCAGCCATTGTTAGCCGAGAGCCATCTTGGCCAGCATTTATACCAATTCCTCCTTGATAATTAGCAGGGATAGTGCTAGATGAAGCAACCTTTGAAGCCTCATCCGACTCTATACCAGCTTTTGAATGCTCTTGGGCTAAGTCTTCCATGTATCTTCTTACTGAAACTTCCAAGCCATCTTGGCCAACTTCTTTATTTCTCCGATTCACTTCAATTACTCCATCTGAAACATTGCTTTGGACTGGAACGGAAGAAGATGAAATTAGAGACAAGAGAGCTTTTGATGTAGGAGAGGTAGGAGGTAATTCGGCCATGGAATTTTAGAGAGAGAAAATTCTAGAGAGAGAAGCTCTCAACTTTGCCATCACTTCTTATTGCTGTGTATCTCTCTGCCCTCTCTTTCTCTTTTCTTGATGTCTATTGATTTTTATCTTTGTTGTTTGAGAAAATTGGGATGATTTTGCTTTCTTTTCATTTTTTGAAACCCTAATTTTATAATCTTTACAATTTGATCATTGCCTTTTAGGATTATTTGTTTTCATTTATTACTTATCTAGACGATGCATTTGTTTTTTGATTAGTTTATATGTTTTCATAAATTGTTTTTTTTTTTTTCTTTATTGTTCCACTGTTTTGATTATCTTCAATGGATTTTATGCTAGGGATTATGAAACTTATTAAGGAATTCTTTTTTAGGCTTTTAGGATGTCCAAAATATGAATTTGGATCGAAAACAAATCTTGGGAAAAAAAATGGTCATTTTTCAAAATGAGTTTGAATTTGTCCAATTTTTGCTAAGTTGATATAAAATTTGTTAAGGAATATTTTTTAAATCTTTTTGAGATGCCCAACATGTAGATCTAGGCAAAAATAGAGTCCAAGGGTAAAACATACATTTTACGACTCAAGTTCGGCCTATAATTATATTCTTCACTTTTGTTTTTATTATGTGTTTTTTTTAATATCTTTTATACGCAAGAGTGAATGGGTTTATGAAATGAGTTTTTTTTTTTTTTTTTTTTTTTTTCAGATGCATAATAAGTATTTAGGTTTTATGTCCTTTTAATCCTAGCTGTGAAAATTGTAATAGTGACTCATTTATGAAACTAACAAAATGCAACCCATTTAAATTTAACAGTATGAGGCAAAGTTATGATTTTGCATTCACATGGTCAACTCTTCCTTTTAAAATAGTTATACTATCATCAATGAGATATCAATGCATTTTTTTTCTTACACGATGAGCAAATTCCGTGTTATGGAATTTTCATCATTAAAATTTTCTTTTCTTTCTATTTCAAGTGTAGTTTGAGTGAATAAAGATATTAAGATTTTGTTATTTGTTGAGTTCAAGATTGGTAGCCATAATTTAATATACACATATGGGCCTTAGCCCAACCCTTTGAATTTGTGTTAGTGTCAAGTTAAGGTCATGAATTTAAACCTCACCACTAGCTCATCAGTTAATAGTTGCACGTGTTTGATCACCACTAGCTCATTAGTTAATAGTTGCACGTGTTTGATCTTGCGAAAAATTAATTCTGACTACACATAAGGGGCATGTTGAAAGTATAAAATAAGAAATGAAGTTGCCCTTCCTCTCTAATAACTTAAGCGTTTAGATGAGATAGCAGTTGATAATTTCAAGAAAAAATTGTGGAAATTTTATTTTTTGCTAAATGAATCGGTTGCTTCGTCAAATCTATTAACCTATTATTAAATTAATTGGCATGTCAACGCATATGACTTTTGGTGTCATCCGTTTCTAAATTATGAAGTGGGATAATGAATATCAGGCTTCCGTTGGACTTTAAGGGCTTTTCATCCCAACATTGGTGCTCTTTGTTATCATTACTTTTCTAAACTCTCACTCTCTGCTCAAATAATAAATTGTTGCAAACCTGCTAGAAAGTCCAGAATCAAAGCATGCTTCTCTCGTAAACAATTGATCCACTTTATTTTGTTTTATTTTATTAAATCAATTCCTTTCACTAGTTCTGGTCTTTGAAAATTGATTTCTAATCAATATAGCCAAATAAAAAAGGCTTTGCTAATTTAACATGCTAAAATTAGATTTCCTCCAATATGGAACTCTTCTATTTTAATTTCAGCATTAATGTTCCACTGCCAATTTTGGGTTCTGTGTATAAGTTGCACTCGATTATAAGAATGCAAGATTCTTGCTAGTGCATATCCATTTTGTGTAGCTGATTTCCCTCCCCCCTTCTCCTTTGCTGTTCATGTAATGCAGTTTATGAATAAAGGGAAGGTGCCAAGACTATAATGGATAGAACATTTGCAGATTTTCCTTGGCAAATCATAGTGCAGGTGGATGGGGTTGAGATTGAAGTACCTGAGGTGAGTTTGCAGACTGTTCATCTGTTGCTGCAGAACTTAAGGTCCCTAACTGTTTTAGAGATCATAACTAAACTAGTTGAGATATGTTATTTTGTCTTTTTGAACATGATTGAATTGGTAATCAACTGTTTATGAACACTATGAATACATCAAGAATGTTCAAGCCTTTTTAGCCTTAAGTATTTATCTATCCACTACATATATTTTACCAGAGTTTTGCCCTAGTCTTGAAATTTTCATTATGCTTGCAGCAGCTAAAATAGTTTTCACCAATCTGGCTGTTGATTATAAATTATTGTTCTTAAATTGTTTAGGATGCAGAAGGTATTCTTGTTGTTAATTGGAAGCTATATGGGTGGCGTAGATTTGTGGCACAATGAGGATGAAACTTATGATAATTTTGATCCGCAGTGTATGCATGATAGGATACTGGAGGTTGTAAGCATATTAGGGACATGGCATCTTGGAAAGCTTCAGGCAAGTTGTATGTCCAGCTAATCATTTCAGTTTGGATCCTTGTGTTTGATGTCAGCCTTGTCATTAAAGACAATACTTCCCCATGTTTTGTTCCTTTGGCATGCGTAACCTTTTATTTACCTCATGCTTCAACAAAATGTCCTAATTTTGAATTGTTTTAGAGAGCGCAGTAGGACTAGTAGTCAAATCTGAATTCTGAAACCTTTGCAACTATAGCAAGAGTATTACTGAATTTGTGGCCAGATGTGTTTTGTTGAAAGGATAAATTTGTTTTTTATTTGTTTCAATATTCGAATAATCAATCCGTAGTTATTCTCACTCTAATAGAATTCTACAAAGGCAGCAATCGCAGTTCTTGTCCCAACTCAGCTCTTTACGGAGCACTAAAATGTGTAGGATTTTCATGATTGAATTGGTAATTAACTGTCTATGAATACTATGAATCCATCAAGAATGTTCAAGCCTTTTTTAGCCTTGAGTATTTATCTATCCACTACATATATTTTTCCAAAGTTTTTTTCCCAGTCTCGAAATTTCATTATGCTTGCAGCAACTAAAATAGTTTTCACCAATCTTGCTGTTGATTTTAAATTATTGTTCTTAAATTTTGTAAGATGCAGAAGGTATTCTTGTTATTAATATTGGAAGCTATATGGGTGGGGTAGATTTGTGGCACAATGAGGATGAAACTTATGATAAATTTGATTCGTAGTGTATGCATGGTAGGATACTGGAGGTTGTAAGCATATCAGGGACATGGCATCACGGAAAGTTTCAACTAAGTTGTATATCCAGCTACTCATTTCAGTTTGGATCCTTGTGTTTGATGTCAGCCTTGTCAGTGAAGACAATACTTCCCCATGTTGTGTTTCGTTGGTATGCATTACCTTTTATTTAGCCCATGCTTCAACAAAATGTCCTGATTCTGAACTGTTTCAGGGAGCACAGCAGGACTTGTAGTCAAAGCTGAATTCTGAAACCTTTGCAACTATAACAAGAGTATTACCGAATTTGTGGCTGGATGTGTTTTGCTGAGAGGAGAAATTTGTTTTTTGTTTATTCCAATATTCGAATAATCAATCCATAGTTATTCTTACTCTAATAGAATTTCTACCTAGGTAGCGATAGTTGTTCTTGTCTCAAAAGTAGCAACAACAGTTCTTGTCCCAACTCAGACTAGGACCTGTATCCATGTTCAGTGTACTTTTTCGACAAAGCTTCCTTGCACTTCCTAAACTAGAAGTATGTGTAACAGGTGGGGCTTTCTCGGGCCCGAAGGTTTACTCAAGGCTAGTTAATTAAGATTCAGCTGTTAGCAGCATTGCCTATTCAAACAGATGGCGAGCCTTGGTTTCAGCAACCACGTACATTGTCTTTCTCTCATCATGGCCAGGTTCTCTTCTCTTCTCTTCTATTTCTCCTCTCTCTCTCTCTCTCTCTCTCTCTTTTTGATAAAGCATAAAACCAGTAATACACTTCATATTTATCAGTAGTTACTCAAAACCTCTTCCAACAGTGAAGCATTTTTTTAGATGTGATGGAATCACCAAGTATTGTTATAAATAATGGCACACTTCAATTTAAGGTTGCAATCTTGCATATAGTTGAGCTAGTACTTTTTTTTTTTTCTTCCTTTTGGCCATGTTTCTAATGGTCCTGCTACTAGTAAAAGCGACCATGACCAGCAGTATAATTTGAACACCCTACAAGTAGAGAGATCATTTGACACATCTGGTTTTTGACATACACCAAATTTTCTTTAAATTGTTAGCAGGGTAAGGGGATAGTTAATATGTCTCCAATAAAGTTTATTGGGTTGGTCAAGATAGCTTTTCTTATTGTTGTTGCCATAAATGACATCTCACTATTGTTGCAATTGTAGTACACTCTTAGGACTACTTGTGTAATGGCAATTAGTTGTTAAAAAATGAAATTTGGCTTTTCCCTAAAAACCACAGGACAAACTAATGCACTTGGATATATTATCACCGGGCCTTAGCATTTCAATGAATGTTTTTTGTTTTTTTGTTTTTTTTTTAAATACTTACCACTGTTGATATCTTGGTACTTCTCATGTCTAGGATATATATCCCAATTATTACTAAGAATCAAAGTATAACAAATATAGTTAGTTACAAGTCATGAAAAATGCGATAAAATATGATTTTATCCTTCTCACATAGACATGTAATATTTCTACTCCTAAATTTGATGGTCTAATGATATGGGCCAACAAGGCCATTTTCTTTTGAAGTTGGAATTTTTTTTATTTTTTATTTCAATCAATAAACGTATTTTATTAGTGAAAGGCATTAAGAGAGTATCGGCCAAAATTACAAACTCAACCTAATACGACGTGACTATATTCTCAAAAAAGTATAAACCTGGATTTATACCTCCACCAACGAAATATACAAACTAGATAGAACCAAACATTTCAATCTATGTATGGGCATCTCTAATCCTTAAATTTAGGCCTTCCTCTTGCTCAGGCATAACTTGCAGCTCCATCAAGAAATGATCATGTTCTTAATATCTTTGGAAAGATCCATAGCACCCTAAAGCTTGATAAGAAGAAATCCCACAACTCATTCATCGAAGAGCAATGGATGAAAATATGATTGATGGATTCCCCTTGTCCTCTACACAAAAACAACTCAAATTCTGAGTTGGACAAATTGTGCCAATGGAAGCCGTTGGATCAAGAATGGGCCTTACTATAATGTGGACCTCCCTTCCATTTAAACTGTAGGGTTTAATGTAAATCCACAGATATTCATTATCCCACTTCATAATTTAGAAATGGAAGACACCAAAAGCCATATGCATTGACATGCTATCTACTTGAAAAAGATAACTAAATTTTATTAAGAGGAATAAAATCAAATGAGCATCGAAGTGATGCTAATACAATTAGCCCATTGAGAAGACAAATACAAACAAACCCATCAAACAGAATTCAAGCAATTATGATCGAGGAAGTTCAAGAAGGAAATTAAATCCATCTCCCTTCCATCTTTCACCCAACCATATAGACAGTTAAGAAATGTACTCTTCAATCTCAGTCAAGATCTACTTTTATCGTCAAAAATTCTTCGGCTCCTCTCTTTCCATATCAGCCAACACACACAAAATGGGACCAAATTCTGATGTAGGGCGACAGAGAATAAAGTCAAGAAAGAGAAATAGAGAGAGAGAGAGAAGAAGAAGTTAGGAAAGGGGGAAGAAAGAAGAAGAGGGGAGGGAAAACAAGCCACGAGACTTCAACAACTCAAATTTTCATATTCATCAATCTATCAAACCCTAATCAACATAAGCCTTTAAATAGGCTAATACATTCTCAAGATTACTAAAAATAAAGCAAAATCAAATATTCTAATAAATTCTTCTTAAAATAAATCTAAATAAAAGTTTTCCTAAAATAAAATAAATCTTTAATAGAATAAGGTAAAATCCTTATATAAAATGTAATCTTAATAAAAAAAAATTCTAATAATAATTATTTCATATTTTTTTTCGGCTTCCGCATCATTCTCCACCCTTTAGAAAAACTCGACTCTGTTGAGTTAAAAATTTACATACTCCTTCAATCATCAGGCCACGAGCAAAGTGGATGTTCAAGCTGCTCCCAAAGTTCATAAACACGCGTCAGGAGTGGTAGAAATCTAGTGTATCCACCAAGTCTTCTGAAATAGAAGTCCCGCGATTCAGAAGATAGAACTTGTAGATGTTGGAAGAAGACAAAAATTTGACCAACTTGTGGGAGAAGTTTAGGTGTAGGAAAGACAAAATCCACAGAAGCACTATAAATTTTAGGCATACTCTTCAACCCGATAGTACCTACAGGGACATCAGTAATATCGCTGCTAATCTGTGCCTCATCAAAAGAAATGACTTCATTAGTAGCAATAATTTCGGTAGTCGCGACAATTTCATCAAGTGGCTTGCCTATGATTTGCTTATCATCTTCGTCATCTGAAAAATAAAAGTCGTCAGGATCAGGCTCATAAATCAACTCTCCAATTTGATCATCATTAGGCTCTCATTTCACTTCAAAGTGGCCGTCATCAGATTTTTTGTTTGGTTCATCAATTACTTTTGAAATTTCTGTAAGGGCACCAAATAGAGGAGCTGAAACTGTGTTCGACTTTGAAATCGATATTTGGTTAGAACAGAAGTGAATAGCGTTGCTTGGCCAATAGTATTCCTCCCATGTGTCTAACCTTGCGTTCAGTCTTTGAATCCCTTCAGTGAGGGTTGCAATTTGGGTTTGCATCTAGTTATTGTTTGGTTGTACTCGATAGTGTACTGACAATTTCGAATCTGCAAAAATGCACTGTGAGGTGTTCCGAGACCTCCTAGAAGTTGCTGGAACTTCGCCGAAAGTTGTCGGAGGTCGCTGGAGCTTCGCGCGGAGCACAGGTCAGATCGCTGGGGTATAGTGGTTATTTTGGACTTCGCCGGAGGTTGCAGGAAAAGTTATCGGAGGTCGCCGGCGTCGGAAAAGTCACTGGAGGTTGCCGGAGTCACCGACGAGTTCACCGAAGGTTGGTGGTGCCAATGGTGGGATTCGCCGGAGTTGGGTACCGCTAGGAATGTATGAAAGTGTACTCTAAGGGTTCGAGAGCATGTAGGGCGCGTGCAGCGGCTATGACTGTAGTTGCGGCTAGGGTTTGAGATGTACAGTGAGTTTTCATTGATTATAGATCGATTTGCTCTGATACCAAAATTGATGTAGGACGACAGAGAATAAAGCCAAGAAAGAGAAATAGAGAGAGAGAGAAGAAGTTAGGAGAGGGGGAAGAAAGAGGAAGAGGGTAGGGAAAACAAGCCACGAGACTTTAACAACTCAAATTTTCATATTCATCAATCTATCAAACCCTAATCATCATAAGCCTTTAAGTAGGCTAATACATTCTCAAGATTACTAAAAATAAAGCAAAATCAAATATTCTAATAAATCCTTCTTAAAATAAATCCAAATAACATTTTGCCTAAAATAAAATAAATCTTTAATAGAATAAGGTAAAATCCTTATATAAAATGTAATCTTAATAAAATAAAATTCTAATAATAATTATTTCATATTTTTTTTCGGCTTCCGCATCATTCTTCACCCTTTAGAAAAACTCGACTCCGTCGAGTTAAAAATTTGCATGCTCCCTCAATCGCCAGGCCACGAGCAAAGTGGATGTTCAAGCTGCTCCCAAAGTTCATGAACACGCGTCAGGAGTTGTAGAAATCTAGTGTATCCACCAAGTCTTCCGAAATAGAAGTCCCGCGATTCAGAAGATAGAACTTGTAGATGTTGGAAGAAGACAAAAGTTTGACCAACTTGTGGGAGAAGTTTAGGTGTAGGAAAGACAAAATCCACAGAAGCACTATAAATTTTAGGCATACTCTTCAACCCGATAGTACCTACAGGGACATCAGTAATATCGCTGCTAATCTGTGCCTCATCAAAAGAAATGACTTCATTAGTAGCAATAATTTCGGTAGTTGCAACAATTTCATCAAGTGGCTTGCCTATGATTTGCTCATCATCTTTGTCATCTGAAAAATAAAAGTCGTCAGGATCAGGCTCATAAATCAACTCTCCAATTTGATCATTAGGCTCTCTTTTCACTTCAAAGTGGCTGCCATCAGATTTTTTGTTTGGTTTTTCAAATACTTTTGGAATTTCTGTAAGGGCACCAAATAGAGTAGCGGAAACTGTGTTCGACTTTGAATTCGATATTTGGTTAGAACAGAGGCGAATAGCGTTGCTTGGCCAATAGTATTCCTCCCATGTGTCTAACCTTGCGTTCAGTCTTTGAATGGCTTCGGTGAGGGCTGCAATTTGGGTTTGCATCTAGTTATTGTTTGGTTGTACTCTATAGTGTACTGACAATTTCGAATCTGCAAAAATGAACTGTGAGGTGTTTCGAGACCTCCTAGAAGTTGCTGGAACTTCGCCGAAAGTTGTCAGAGGTCGCTGGAGCTTCACACGAAGCACAGGTTAGATCGCTGGGGTATAGTGGTTATTTTGGATTTCGCCAGAGGTCGCAGGAAAAGTCGTCGGAGGTCGCTAGCCGGTCATCGGAAAAGTCACTGGAGGTTGCCGGAGTCACCGATGAGTTCGCCGAAAGTTAGTGGTGCCAATGGTGGGGTTCGCTGGAGTTGGGTACAGCTGGGAATGTATGAAAGTGTACTCGAAGGGTTTGAGAGCGTGTAGGGCGCGTGCAGCGGCTATGACTGTAGTTGCGGCTAGGGTTTGAGATGTACAGTGAGTTTTCGTTGATTATAGATCGATTTACTCTGATACCAAAGTTGATGTAGGACGATAGAGAATAAAGTCAAGAAAGAGAAAGAGAGAGAGAGAAGAAGAAGAAGTTAGGAGAGGGGGAAGAAAGAAGAAGAGGGGAGGGAAAACAAGCCACAAGACTTCAACAACTCAAATTTTCATATTCATCAATCTATCAAACCCTAATCATCATAAGCTTTTAAATAGGCTAATACATTCTCAAAATTACTAGAAATAAAGCAAAATCAAATATTCTAATAAATACTTCTTAAAATAAATCTAAATAAAATTTTACCTAAAATAAAATAAATCTTTAATAGAATAAGGTAACATCATTATATAAAATGTAATCTTATACTGTAGGCACCCCTCCTTAATTACCGTACATATAAAAAGAGAGGTTATCACTTTTACGAAGATATAAAGTTCATTCGGAGATCTTGTGTTCGAAACTCTACAAAGTTTCTCCCCTAAGGCCTCCTACATAGGATTTGCTTGTACTTGCCTGAATCATAGATCTTGTGGGGCTAAGATTTACTCTCTAGGTGGGTCCAATATGGTCTTGCTTGGGGAGGTTCCATGTCATAAAAGAAAAATTAAATAAAACCAACAAAACAAAAAAGTCCATTCATCTCTACATCTATCGTTCCTTGTGAAAACCACTATTTGATTTTTAGCTTTGTACTCTTTTAGTATTTTGTGTGGAGCTTTAAATTTGTTAGAATATATGTAATTTGGCTTGTTTAGGTATTATGACTTTGCAGTGCTGAGGCTAGTTACTAAAGTTTTATGGTTTGTGATTTATTTGTTTTAGAACCACAGAATTCATAGTCTTTGTAATGAGCTGGCTTTGTTGAACCACTAATGCATTCACTAAATTGGTTGTATGCAAAATTAGAAGGGGCCTAGAATTGAAGTAGATTCCTATTTATGAATTTATCATGTAGATCATAATTTAGAATTAGAACCCTGGGGTTGCTTTATAGTGCTGGGGCATCTGAGGTTATTGGAAAGAGGAATATGTTTATGTAACTCTGGTTTGAGTTTGAGAAACATACAATTGGTCTGAAATTTAAACGTTTTTCTCTAGTTATTTTCTGACTCCTATTGCATGACCTAAAATAATTCAATCATGAGCACAACCTTAGGGATCTCATTGGTTTTAGTTATGATCTTAATGTATATTCATGATTTTTTGCTCACACACTTTACTGTGTATTATGTACTTGATCACTTCCATTTCGTGAACCAAGCGATATGATGACAGTTGAAAAGGAACATTCTACCTATTGAAAAATGTTTAAAGAGAAAGATAGTTTTGGGTGAATTATTGCATTTTTGCTAAAGATTGATGTTGACTCAATTAATGCTTTCTAGTGTTCCACTATATTATCTTTTGATATTTTCATTACCAGTGAGTGTAGCAAAAAGAATTGAAAAAATGATGAGTGATTCTCATTGGGAAGGGAGTGGAGAGATAATAAAGGACCATCTTGTGAATTAAGAGGTTGTTTTTTGTCCTAAAATAAAAAAAAAAGATTAGTTATTGGAAATATAATAGCAAGAAGTTCTGCCTTTCTTGGAAAGTGGCTATCGAGATGTCCTTTAGAACCTAATTCCCTTTGGCACAGTGTTGTTAAGACTAAATACGGTCTTCACAATAATGGAGGACTTTCAAATTGTGGTCAAAGGTACTAAATACGCTCCTTGAAAAAAATATTTCTCAATTGCAACTTATCTTCTTGGGGCATATCACTTATCATGTAGGTAATGGAGGAAACTTTGATTATGGGAAGGTCATTGGGTTGGGGATTCTACTTTGAAGACAATTTTCCTTATCTACTTTGTTTGAGCAAAAATCATAACTACTCTATTGCTGATTTGTTTCAAATTTGTCATATCCATGGGTGAGATTTTCAAAATTTCAAAAATTTAAATGAGCTAGAAACAGAAGAATATGCAGCTTTTTAGAACCTTCTTTTCTCTATAAACTTCAATTCGAGTGACAACAAAATTTGGAGTCCAATGTTGTTGGGTAATTTTACATCCAAATCTTTCTTTGATCTTTTAATAGACTACACAAATATGAACTCTTTCCTTCCTTCTAGAATGTTTTGGATAGTGAAGTGCCCCATAAAATCAAATTATTTTGTTGGAACTTGTCTCTTAAAAAATTCAATACCTGTGATACTCTTCAAAAGAATAGCCTCATTCAGCATTATCTCCACAATAGTGCATTCTCTATAAAAGGGACTCTGAATCTTTGGATCATTTATTTTCACATTGTCATGTGGCTCTAGCATTATAGAATAAGTTATATTTCAGCTTTAATATGCCTCGGGTTGCCCCTCTGTCTTTTGTGTTTTGATATGTTGATAATAGAGGTCAAGAGATAAGGCAAAAGCAAAAGAGTAAAGATATTGTGGAGAGTAGCGGTGATGGCTCTGCTATGGGCTTTTTGGAAAGAAAGGAACTCAAAGATTCTTTGAAGGCCAAAGTGAAGATATCAATGAATATGGGAAAGGATGTGGTTTTATATATCCTTTTGGTTATATATTATTCCATAATTTGAGTTTATTTATTTGGTAGTATCTCATTGGAATTGGTTTGTATTAGTGTATAGTCCCATTTATAGCTCTTTGTTTTGGGGGATATCTTATCCTTATTTTCCTATGTTCTTCAATTTATTTTCATTAATAAATTTTATTATGCTGCTGATCAAAAAATTAAATAAAATGGTTGAATGTTTGTCTAGTATTTGATTTTATCTAATAATGATTTTAACGTGGTGTCTTTTATGCAGCATTAGCAAAAGTCCAACAAATATTGCTTAATCCACAAGAACGAGAATATCTTCTTAACCAAGTCAATGCTGCAAAAGGTCTATGCTAAACACCAATATGTTTGCGTTACAACTGAATCTTATTTAATAAATTTTTAATTAAAATTTTCTTTACTATCTCTATGCACATGCACTTCTAGACAAATTAGAAATGGTTGGCAACTTTTGCACTCTTGTTTTCATGTTGTTCCAATTGCTTTAGTATTGATTTAGTTTTCCTTATTTGTTTGATGGATTTTGCAACTTTTACACTTTTTTATATGTATTTCATGTTTTTCCTCGATATTCTATGAGGCTCCTTTTCAGTGTTGTTGTTTTAGAGAAATAATTTTGAAATGGTTGTTGCTAGAGTAATTTCTATAACATGGGTTGCAATAAAACGGTAAGGGTTCCGGGTTCCCCCCCCCCCCAAAAAAAAAAGAACTACTTGCAGTGATACAAATATTTTTCTAATTACAATTTGTTTGCACCAAGAATCTGCTCTAAGCCTTTTTCTTTTTAACTTGGTTATGGGTGAGCTTAACAATTATATTCAAGTTAACATCCTTGTTATATTTTGTCTGCAAATGATATTGCATTGGAGTTAATCATAAGTTAGAACTTTGGAGGCACACTTTAGAGTCAACAGGTTTTAGAGTAAATAGGTCAAAAATAAAATATATGCATTGCAATTTCAGTAAAATTAAAAATATGAATCAAAGCATAATAAAAACTGAAAATCAATTCTTGCAAAGGTGAAGGTTTGGGTTGGTTTTCATGTTCGAAGTCCTGAAATGGCTTGAACAAGGGTTGTTTGTTAAAAAAATTGATTAATTATTGTTGTACAGGCGAGGGAAGCAGCGGCCGACATTAGAGAACAAGGCGCATATCGTTTATGTGAATAATGAATGTGTGAGAATCATGTGGCAGAATGGAGCTACACTAGTACATCAAGCAAGGAATGATTTATTTTGAAACACGTGGCCAAGTTTGGGGTTATGGAAGATTTTAGGTCTATACAGTGTTAATAAAGTGTTGGTGGACCAGGAAAGCATTAGGACGGACTGGACTGGTGGACAGAGGGGTTATGCTTGGTGGCTAGGATAATATGAGTTTTTTTACTAGCAAAAATGGGTTGTGAGAGGAATTTTGGAGAAGAGATAGTTTTGGGTCGCATTATTTTGGGTGGGTTGGATGAGGATTATTTGGGTAAAGAATTTGTTGGGCAAAGAACAGTTTTGGGCTCCTAATTGTCTACAAGGAATTTATTATTATGCTTTGCTGGGGAGGATGGAGGTGGCTTTCTCTTGGTAGATTATATGGAGGTGTGTGCTTCTCAAATTGTGGCTTATATGGCGTTTGATCCATGGTAGGATTCTTACTAGGGGCACATAAGATACATGAAAAACTTCAAAAGTGAACCAGTCCGACCACTTCAAGTTGGGTTGGGTTGGTTTAGATCTATCAGAGGTTTGATCCAAATCTAGGTTCAAGGTTATTCTATTTCATGAACCAAACTGACCCTTACTTTTTTAAGCAAATTTTTTTTTGGTAGTTAAAGTAATTTGGATTAATTAGGAATTAAATATTTACATCATCTTGGGGGCATACCCCTGTATACAAACTAATTACAAAATGGGATTCCCCAGAAAGTACATAAACTAGTGTTTTCAGCCGTGGGTTTGATGACAGAAAGTTGGGAAGCTTTATGTGATAGATTGAGGCTGCCCAAGCAAGCTTGCATATGGTGTTTTTTAAACTTTTTCCTTTGAATTTATTAGCTGCCCATTCAATTTCTTCTTGCCATGGTTGAATTGACTTTGCAATTTGGCATATTCGCAAAATGGTCTCCCGCACCTTAGTTGAGAAAGGACACATAAAGAATAGATGATCCAAGCTTTTAGGATCTTGACCACAAAGGACACATGTCGAGTCAATATTCATACCCCAAGCAATAAGCTTGTCCTTGGTTGCTAGCCTTCCCTTTATAGCAATCCACAAGATGAAACTGTGCCTTGGTATATGGAGTGGGAACCAAAGTAGCTTATGCCATCTTACTTGTTGACTATGTCTTCTAATAGTATTCCAAGTTGCAGCAGCATTATAGGCCCCATCTTTTGAAGCAAGCCATATAAATTGATCTTGCAAGTGCAGTTGTGGAGCTTATTCCGGGGGGTGCTTAAGTACTATTTCCTATAACTCCCAAGTGTTTGGATATAGCCATTTCCATTGCCCATTTTGGATGATGCTTGAGACTTTGGCCTCTCTAGGTAGGTCGGCATCATAAGCTATTCTCGGGGAGTACTTTGGAATCAATGGCCCCTTAGATGCCAATTAGAGTACCAAAGAGAGATGGTCTTACCATTGCCCACTTTGTATTTAGATAGTTGTGTAGCTACCTCCCAAAGTTTAAGCAATTTCCTCCATGTCCATGAGCAATTTAAGGGTATCTTAATTTCCCAAAACATTTTTTTTTTTAGGAGATTATAATGGCACCATTGCACCCAAAGAGAGGAGCTCCCAGAGCATAGGGCCCATAGATGCCGTAACATGGCAGCTTTGTTCTAATCTTGGAGCTTTCTTATTCCAAGGCCACCTTCACATTTCGGGAGACAAACTTCCTCCCAAGCTACCTTACATCCTCCTTTCTTAAGTTCAGCACCTGACCACAAAAATCTTCTCAAAGTTTGCTCCAGTGCGTTACTTACTTCCTTGGGGAGAATAAAATGCATGCTCCAATAGACTTGAATGCTAAAGAGAATGGCCTAAACAAGGACAAGTCTTCTGGCATAAGAGAGGCTTTTAGATGTCCAGCTCTTAACTCTTTTTGTTATCTTATCAATAAGTTCTTTACACTCATCATATTTGAGCTTTGTAGAGATAAGAGGGACCCCCAAATATTTAACTGGTAACTCCCCCAATTGGAAGCCAAGTAGTGAACACAACCACTGCTTCTCTTGTTGATTAATCCCTGTAATGTAAACTTTGCTCTTATGACCGTTGGGCTAGAGTCCCGAATACTTATAAAATTCCTTCAATGCCTTGTGAATAATTTTGAAGGTGGCTTCATTTGAAGTGCATAAGATAAATAGATCATCTGCAAAACATATGTGAGTTATCTCAAAGCACTTAGGATGATAGGTGAAGTCTCCTTCCTTAGCTAGCTTATTGAAGAGCCTTATAAAAAATTCCATAGCAAGAAGAACGAGGTATGAGGATAGGGGATCTCCTTGCCTTAACCCTCTGGCACCAGGGAAGTACCCTTCAAGAGCTCCATTGAAAGAGATGGAAAAGTGAGGAGAGGAGATGCAAGCCTTGATCCAATCCCTAAATTTTGATGGCAAGTGGAGAGCTCGTAAGATGTCATATAATAAGTCCCATGAGACTGAGTCAAAAGCCTTCATTAAATCTATCTTCAATGCACTTCTAGGTGACAAATTGAACCGGTGATAATTCCGCACTAGTTCTTACATAAGGGGGATTTGATCAAAGATAGTGCTTCCTTCAACAAAAGCGGCTTGAGTGGGGCTAATGATACTTGGCATTATCCGCTTGAATCTATTTGTAATAATCTTAGAGATGCATTTATAGATAGTTAAATAGCAAGAGATAGGCCTAAAGTCAGTCACCAGGCTTAGATTAGGAACTTTTGGCACCAAAGTAATGATGGTGGAGTTAACTTCCCTCAAGAGCTTACTGGTATGAAAGAAATGCTTAATGGCAGCTATAAAGTCTTCCCCTACTATACTCCAAGCAACCTTGAAAACATGGGAAGTGAATCCATTAGGTCCTAAGGCTTTATGGCCATGTAAAGAAAAAAGTGTACTTTTATCTCTTCATCTGTGACTTCATCATCTAGAGAGTTCATAAGGTCCCTCAAGAGATCAGTTCTCATGATATCTTGAACATAATAGATTGCTTCCTGAGGGTAGCTGAAAGTAGAGCCAAGGAGTTTTTTGAAGTGCTCAATGAAAGTGGACTTGATTGCTTCATAATCCTCATGCCTTTGACCTTGATTGTCTATGATAGAAAGAATCTTATTCCTTGAGCAATGGGCTTTAACTCTTTTGTGGAAATAAGAGGTGTTTTGGTCCCCTATCTTGATTGTATTGTCCTTGGCCTTTTGCTTGTCGAAGGATTCCTTTGCTGATGCAAGCTGTGTGCAAGTCTCCAAAGCTTTAGCTTCTTGATTTATAAGTGCTTGACTTGGCCTAAGTTGCATCTCCCTTTAAATTGCAGAAAGTTCCTCCTTAGCAGCTGAAACTAAGCAAAATATTTAGTTATATTACAAAGTGGATTTGATAAAATTTGTTCAATCTATGTGATGATCAATTCGGTTCTTGGTCTAAAGTTTTGAACCTAATAAAAATCGATCCAATTTTGGGTCTAGTGTGATCTTACCTGCCCCATGTGCACCTCTAATCCTTACCATAGACAATCTTATTTTAGGAATAGTGATCATTGTTAATTGTTGTTTGTGCAAGAGGGGTGCGAAATCCATATACCATATTTTTGTTGACTATATTTGCTAAGGAAATGTGGGATTTGATTCTTCTCTATGTTGATATGGCTTGGGTCCTCCTAAAAGAGGTTAAATATGTGTTTTAGATTTGGCGGGGCACCAAGATCATTGTAAAGAAAAAGAAGGCTTGGCAAGTTGTTCCTTTTTGCGTTTGTTGGTTGATTTGGGGAGTGTGCACCATAAGGACTTAGCAAGGAATATGGTTACTTTTAAGCAAGTTAAAAGGACTGCTAACAGATACCTGTATAAGTGGGTGGGTTATAGTTTAAGGCCTGATTTGAACAATTTTTTATCTTTTAGTATGGAGCTTTGAGTATTTCTTTTGTACTTTTGTTTTCCTAATAAATTTCTTTGCTTACTAGTTAACAAAAGTGCCAAAAAGTAATGCATGGGGAGTACTAATTTCTGGTAACTTTGGTAAATATAAGAAAGTATAGGATAAGAAATGAATATATCCAAAAGAAAGTTTTAGTGGCAACGATACATGAAAACTTGAGGGAAAGTTGTTTAAGATGGTTTATAGATGTCCTGGTAAGGGAGAGTTATTGAATTAAACCAAAGATTACGTTTTTTTGAAAGGTAGAATTAAACCTAAGATTACATGGACTGATATTACGAGTAAAAACCTAATTTCAGAAAACCTAATGGAAAACATAACCTCTGATAGGAATGAATGGAGAAAAATGATTCATGTAGCCAACCCTAACTGGTTTTGAGTAAAGTTTCGTTGAGTTGAGTTAGATTATAGTAGAGTAACTTCTAGAACAAAGGGTTGCAAATTTCATCCGTGTAAGAGAGGTAGGGATAGTTATTGACATGATTGTCTTGAGTATAAGGCTATCAGCTGAATGAATTAAATGGATGCTTGCAGATCTCTCTATATAATTGGGATTGGGTTTATTAAATTGAGTTGAGCCAGTGGTTTACCCAATTAATTGAGTAACCTATTTGGCTTTGGCTTGGGATTACAAGTTAGGGCATGTGTGGGTTCTTTGTAGCTTGTCCATTTTAGCAAGTTATTTGGATTGTTTGCCTGGTATCTGTTAAGGAATTATATGTTGATTAATAACTTTTTAAGGAATTATATATTGATTTTGGCCTTTGAAAACTGTTGAAATAGATTGATACACATTGTTGGGCCCATTTCTTAACATCTTAAACTTTTGGGACAATTAGTGACTTAACAGGGTATCAGAGCTCTAGTTCCAGGAGGTCTTGGGTTCGAATCTTGTTATTCCCCATTTATTGTTATGCACTTTGTTTGCTTATGCCACTATACCTTGTTTGATTTGATTTGCTTGTCTCTACTCCACGTGCAAATTGGGAGTTGCACGTGAGGAGGAGTGTTGAAATAACTTGATATACAATGTTGGGCCATTTCATAACAGCTTAAGTTTTTTGGACAATTAGTAACTTAACAAAACTGATCTTTTGGACTGGTTCTTCTGCATTGAGACTAAATACAAAATAAAAATAAACAAAACTCTCTGCCTTGTAAAGCAGTCAACTCAGTTTGAAAAATGTGCCTCTGCCACATTCCATTTGCAGCATTATGACATTCCTATCTCTCTCCGAAACTCTTATTACCACCCATGTGAGAAATGCGTTTTGGAGATTGATACAAGGAGGAAAGTAAAAGATCCACCTTAACGCCTGTTAATGAAGCCTCCCAAACTTAAATTTATGTGCCCTTGCAGCATTCCAAATGTGACCATATGATGTGAGAAAGTTGTCTTGAGTTGCAGATTCAGTCATCTTTATCACCCTTTTGCTCTAAATTGACTTTTTGAATTTTTGTAAAATTTTATTCGCACATTGAATTACTTTGTGGAAGGTTTTTCCAACTTTTTGAAAGATCAAGTCCATAGCATCATTCGCTTTGATTTTTAGATATAGCTTTATTTGAATCTAGAAAATACAAGAAATGAGAATAAATTTATGGATATAGTTTCCTAACTGCTTTTAGCCTATTAATTGTTTTTGTTTTACTAATACTAAACAATAGGAAATATTTTCTTACAAAGGGTTAACTTCTACTGCTTATTCACAGGAAATATTTTCTTTTTTCTATTTTGTAGTCTTGAAAGCATCATTTGTAATTATTCATTCCTTGTCATAGAAGGACGATTGGGAAAAACTTTTTGAAGCCAAACTCCAATAGATCGAGGTTCAAATTTCTATACTTATTTTTTATTCTTATTATGGTTTGACCATGCTAACGTTGTTGAATCGAGATTTTATCTGGGATCGGTGGAGAGGTCTTGCTAATCAAATCATTCCTATCAAAAAGGAGAAATAGGCTAATAATGATTACATAATTTTAAGACAAATGAAAGGATGTAGCTTAAATGGTAGAGCTCTTGCACTAATTTTGTTTTTTGTTATTTATAAAGTGTAGTGAGGGAAGATTGAGGCTTCGAGATGTATGTTATTTGTAAAGTTATTTTGTTTACTAACAAAAAGCCGTATTATTGCTTGATTAGTTAACTCCTCTTACAACCAACAAGCATCATTATTACACCCCAAAAAAAAAAAGAAAGGATTTCCTTGGCAATTAAACACTGAGACAACTACCACCACCAAAAAAAAAAAAAAATGGAAAAAAAAATTGTAAATGAAGGTATGATAACTAGAAAAGAACTAAATATGCTCGTATTTGTGTCAAAGTAAAGGTTGACGGGAAGTTGCCTGATTCTGTAGAAGTTGAAATGAAAAATGGAGATGTTGCTATTATAAATGTGAAATATAGTTGGGTTCCATGCTGATGTGAAGTTTGTTTGGAATTTGGGCATCTTGTTAAATCCTGTAAAAGAGTGGTACGACGAGAATGGAAACCAATTATCGTAAAGTCTGATGAAATTAAAGGGTCTCAGTCAAATGATAATAAAGGGGATTGGTAGATAGTGAAAAGGCGAGGTAAGGCTATTCTACATGATCTTCATTCTCCTCCCCTTAATTCGGTGCCCTCATGTAGTGCCTCTAATGGTTTTGGAGTATTGGATACAGATGAACATGGTGAGAAGCAAAATTCTGCTTTTGATCCTACCAAACCTGTTGATTCCCCTAAGGTTGCAGAGATTCTTCTAGCTCTAAGTATTGGTGCTGCTGAGGAGAATAAGGTAGATCAATCTGCCGGTGGTAGTGACATTGAGGGACTAATTGCTTCTGATTCTTCTACTGACAATGCTGCTACGTATGCAAATCCATCAAAGGCACATGTTAATTTTGCTAGTGAGCATTATGTTATTCCTCCTGATGGATAGCCTATTGCTGATCTCCTTCCAATTACCTCAGGTGATGTTGATGACAAATCCTAAATGGTTATGCTTTAGAAGCTGGCAATTTGCAGCTACAACAAATGGACAATCCCTTGGTTGTCAATGACAAAAATAAGAGAAAGAACCTACAGAAAAAGGTGAAAAGGAAGAAAAATCAAGATGGAGGAGATAGCCCTGTGTCTTCGAATTATACTCTTTGTTAATGATGCGTATTGCCTCCAAAACTTTGTTGGGTGTGTGCTTTCTTTATATGCGCAGAATTTCAGGTTTATCCTTTGGTATTGATTTGTTAGGGGTGATATTCCAGTCTCTAAGTTTCTGTTTTCCAAATGTTTGCCTGGAGTAGTGGTTCCTTTGTTTTGTGGTAATATGTGGATGTGGCTGCTTGGGGTTTGTTTCTATTTTCTGTTGCTTCATATCAGGTATTTCTGTTGCTTCATATCAGGTATTGCTGTTCTTGATAATGGATCCCAACTATTTTCATCTTTTATTTATGGTTCAAACTCCAATATTGACAGGAGGGCATTTTGGAATGAATTGAAGTTGGCATCCAAACTTTTTAACTCTTCTCCTTGGGTAGCCTTGAGGGATTTCAATGCAGTGAGATATTGTCACGAAAGAAAAGGAGGTACTTCAAATTGATTGTAATGATGCTTTTGTGGAGGCAGGATTTGAAGATTTGAGATTTTGCGGACTGATGTTTACTTGACATAATGCAGGAGGGGAGGATCATATTATGCGAAAACTTGATCAGGTTATTGTGAAACCTTGCTGGCTTAATTTATTTAATAAATCCATAGCTAAATTCCTTCCTTATGGGGTTTCAGATCACTCTCGTATTATTATTGATAGTGGAGTTCGTACCCCTATTAAAAGATCATTCAAGTTGTTTAATTACTGGGTTAATTTTTAGGAATTTATGTAGGTGGTTGATGAAGCTTGGAACATTCCGGTTGATGGTTTTGCTATGTACCAAGTTTACAAGAAATTGAAAGCAATTAAATTTGCACTCAAAGCACTAAATTCTAAAACAAATAAGGAAGCAAAAGGTAACATCTTATGTCTGAGACAGGAACTGGTGGGAGGTACAAGTTCATATTGCTAAGAATGGGGGTGATGAGGATCATTACGTAAAGAAAAGAATTGCCTTGATATGCTTCCTAGGGCCAACAAGAGTGAAGAGAGCTATAACAAATAGAAGAGTAGAGTCCAATGGCTTAAGGAGAGTGATCAAAATACGATCTATTTCTTCAACTCTGTCAAAAATAGAATCAATTCAAATAGGATTCTGTCTTCAGGATGATGAAGTTAATATGATTAAAGGGGCAAAGAAGATTAAAGAAACTGTAGTGGGGTTTTACCGGAACCTTCTGGGATCGGATTGTCACACTCCTTATGTTGGTAGCCAAATCTTAGGGGAATTTGTATCTAGTTCACTTTGTGCTGATGATTTAAGGATGCTTAAAGCTGAGATCATTGATGAGGAAATTAAAACTACCATGTCTAGTCTTCATGCGAATACAGCTCATGGTCCCGATGGATTCAATGGGGTTTTCTTCTAGAAGACATGGCATATTGTGGGTTTGGATGTCACGAGCTATTAAGGAATTCATTGCTTCAAAGGTTCTATTAAAAGAATCTAATGTTATTGTTAGGATTCTTGAAATATTCTATGATAGCTAGGATTTAATTTATGAGTTGTGATTATATTTCCTAAAGTGATGTGTATCGTAATTTGATTAAGAGACTTATTTCCTAATTTGATTATAACTCATCAATATAAATATATATGGAGAAGAGAAAAATAACCCTCATACTCCTAATTTACTCTGATATTATTCAACTTGGTATCAGAGCAAATTCATTATTCTTCACCAAAAAAAAAAAAAAAAAATTATTCTGACCGTCACAGCTAGGGTTCGCTATCGGCGCCTAATTGATTCTTGTCACTAATTCCTATCGGAGAGGTTATTCTCGATTGGTCCTTGTCGCCAATTGGTTC
The DNA here is from genome assembly GCA_019916065.1 of Vitellaria paradoxa. NCBI lineage: Eukaryota > Viridiplantae > Streptophyta > Magnoliopsida > Ericales > Sapotaceae > Vitellaria > Vitellaria paradoxa. Next base: position 32,330,138 of record CM034234.1, read on the forward strand.
TTGTTTCGATCAATTCTTGTTGACTCCAATCGGTTCTCGTTGATTTCAATTGATTCTTGTCGATTGTTGATCTCAGACGATGACTTCTTAACGTGAAGAAGTGCTTGTGATCCTCGTCGGTCATCAATGCTTGTGATTCTCGCCTGAAAGTGTCGCTCGCTGCTCTCGTTCATCGCCCAGGCTTTGTTGCCTAGATGACCTGAGCATTCGTTCACTGGTTCTTGCTTCATTTCTTGCTCTGGTCGGTCGTTGGTCATTGGCCCATGTTTTGTTCGGTCGCCGATGATGGTCCTTTGCTCAGTTTGTGTTGGTCCTTGCTTGATCGGCACTATTGGTTGCTTTGCTGCTTTTCTAGGGTAGAATTAATTTATTACAGCTTTAAGGGTTGTTTGGTTTACATTTATTAGAGATGGCTTCTAATGAAATTAAGAACACTAATTCTAGATCTTCTTCTATTAAGCTTGTCATCCCAGTTGATAGTCTTCCAAAGTCCATCTCATATGAAAAGTTGAATGGTACAAATTATTTAACATGGTTAGATGCTGTTCGGGCTTTCTTGATTGGTCGCCAATTGGAAAATCATATTACAGATCCTTATCCTGATTCCAAGTCTCCTTTATATGCACAATGGAGGGCTTCGTATGCTGTTGTTATGAGTTGGATCTGGCATAGTCTAGCGCCTTTGGTTTTTTGCACATTTGCTTTGTGTAATTCTTCTAAAGCCATATGGGATTCACTGGCAGATTCGTTTTCCCAAAAGAGTAATGTTTTAGAGGTCTTTGAGGCATATGAAAACTTTTCACTTTTCGCCAAGGTACTCAACCATTGTTTGAATATTACAGTAATCTCAAAGCTTTAAGAGATCGTCTTTTACAGTTTCGGCCTTTTCCAGAAACTAAGATTGAGATGATTCGCCAATGGGATGAGCTTATGACAATTTTGCTTCTTGCTGGCCTCAATGATAATCTTCGCAGTTACAGGGATAATCTTTTGGTAGGAGAGACTATCCCTTCTATGGCCAATGCTTATTCCCGTCCTCAGCGTTCTTCCTTGGGCCATCATTCTCAACCAGTCCCCTCTGGTGGGTCTGATTCTACTGTTCTCATTAGTAGTTCTGGTGGTCGAGGTTCTCATGGTGGATCTTGTGGTTCTCGTAGTGGTTCTTGTGGCAGTGGCCGAGATTCTGGACGAGGCAACAAGAAATGTGATTATTGTGGAGGCACTAATCACATTGAACCATATTATTGGAAGAAGTATGGTCATTCCAAGCAAGCTAATCATGTCACTACTGCGCCTATTGATACTGATTCTTCTACACAGAAGACTCCTGGTTTGAGTGATCCAGTTCCATCTAGTACTACTTCTCCAAATCCCTTCACTCCTGCTGAGTTGGAGGCTATTGTACAGGCTCTTCGCACCTCTCGCTCTTCTATTGCTACTTTAGCATAGTCAAGTAGTATCGTTTGCTTTACTTCTCAATCTTCCTCTCAATGGGTTATTAACTCTGGTGCCAGTGCACATATCTCTGGTAACTCTTCTTTATTTTCTAACTTAGCTCCTACTACACACAATATTACCTTAGCCGATTGGTCCTCCTGGCCTATGGCGGGTAAAGGATATCTTCATCCTTCTCCCTATTTATCCCTATCCTCTAGTCTTTTTGTACCTAATTTTCCATTTAATTTGTTATCCGTTAGTCAATTAACTAAGTCTTTGAATTGTTCTATGATCTTTTCTCTTTCTTCTTATGTTTTTCGAGATCTCAAGACATAGAGGATGATTGGTTCGAGATGTGAATGGGCTGGTTTTTACTATCTTGATCTTGCCAGTTTTCAGTTTTCTCATTCAGTCTTTGGTGCATTCGTGTCTCCTTTCCAATGAGTACGTGACATTGTCGTTTGGGCCATCCATCATTAGCTCGTCTTGAGCTTGCTGTTCCTAGTTTAGGGTCTATTCTAGTCTTGACTGTGAGGCTTGTCAACTTGGCAAGCATCACTGGAGTTCGTTTTCGAGTCATAAAAATAGTCGTGCGTCTTAACCTTTTGATGTAATCCATACGAACATTTGGTGTCCTTCAAGATTTGCTTTTATTTGTTGATGACTATTCTCGTATGACTTGGTTGTTTTTAATGAAAAATCGTTCTAAACTGCCTGCTATTATTTTAAAATTCTATAATGACATTTTAACTCAATTTGATAAGAAAATTAAAATCCTCCGTTCTAACAAAATTTCTTGAATATACCCAGTCTATCATAACCTAATTTTGTATTGAACGGGGCATTCTTCATCAAACTTCATGTGTCCATACCTCCCAATAGAATGGTGTCGTTGAACGCAAATATTGACATTTACTAGATATTGCCCCAACTCTTTGTTTTCTGTTAACATATATAAAATATAGAAACTTAGAAATTATAATTAGGAAATCCTTTTCCTTTTCATTATAGGTTTTCTTATTGTTTCCTACTCTTATTCTAATTTAGTTTTCTATTCCTATTCTGATTCTACTTTGACCCCTCTATAAATAGGGTTGCTATTCTATTGTATTCAATACACAATTTAATACAAGTTTAATACAATTTAATATACAGTTTAATATACAGAATTTTTCCAGTGTCCCTTTATTTCTTTTTATTTTCTTAACATGGCATCAGAGCACATGGTTTTTGATCCTGGGTAGCTTAGGCACCCAGCGGTCCCATCTTTGGCTGTCGGTGCTGCCCTTCCTACCATCATAGTCGCCTCCACTGCTGCTTTACCCAATTTCAAGTTTCTCTTTTGGAGATATTTGTTGCTACTTCAGTTTTTCTATTGAAGACCCCGATCACCCTGTTGGAGACATGCACATGCTATCTTGCGGTTTTAACTTTACGTATCTTGGCTATTCAACACGTTTCCTCCTGATCTACATTTGTGACCTCGAGGCACGTTAGTAGATTTTGGCTCGTGATCTACGTTTTTATGATCTCAAGGCATGTTAGTAGATTTGTGCTCGAGGCGCGTTAATAGTTTTGGATCAACGTTTTTTTTGTGTTCTCGAGGCACATTAGTAGTTTGAATCTATGTCTTTTTGTGTCCTTGAGGCACATTAGTAGATTTGGATCTACGTTTTTTTGTGATCTCGAGGCGCGTTAGTAGATTTGGGCTCGTGATCTTATGGCGTTTAACCAAAACTATGTTCGTGACCTCTCAAGACGTGTAACCTGCTCGAAGTGATAGGGATGTGCTCACTGCTTTCCAGTTCTTAGTCTCCAAACTCAAGTTAGTTTTTAATTTCCCATCTTGAGTTTGAGGGAGCGTGTTAACATATATAAAATATAGAAACTTAGAAATTATAATTAGGAAATCCTTTTCCTTTTCATTATAGGTTTTCTTATTGTTTCCTATTCCTATTCTAATTTATTTTTCTATTCCTATTCTGATTCTACTTTGACCCCTCTATAAATAGGGATGCTATTCTATTGTATTCAATACACAATTTAATACAAGTTTAATACAATTTAATATACAGTTTAATATACAGAATTTTTCCAATGTCCTTTTATTTCTTTTTATTTTCTTAACATTTTCAAATGAATATTCCAAAACAGTATTGGGGAGACGCTGTCTTGACTGCATGCTATCTTATTAATCAAGTTCCTTCGCCTCATCTTGGTAATCATTCTTCTTTTTCTCTTTTGTATCCTTCTATTGCTCCTTTTCTCTTCCACTTTGTACCTTTGGTTGCGTTGCTTTTGTTCATAATTTGGATCCTGATTTAGACAAACTTTCTCCTCGTGCTCGTTGTTGTGTTTTTCTTGGTTATTCTCACACTCAGAAAGGTTATCGGTGTTATCATCCTCTTTCTCGTAAATATTTTGTTAGTGCTGACGTTACATTTTTTGAGTCTACCTCCTACTTTTCTCGTGAGGGGGGTCTTCTCTCCCCTCTCGACGGGGGGAGTCATCTTATAGGACACAGGTTCCCTTTACTGACCTGCCACCCAATTCTTCAAATGTGTCACCATCTGCTGATTCTAGTATGCCTCCACCTCTACCTTTACAGGTATATCAACGCCGTACTCGTCCTGGACCGATTACTTCTGTCCCTGTGGATCCCGAGCCTGCTCCAATTCCTGTGGACCCTGAGCAGCCTTTTGAGACACTTGTTGAAACCAAGTCTCTTGAAATTGATGATCTTCTCATTACTCTCAGGAAAGATAAACATGTGTGTACTCAACACTCTATTGCTAAATTTATTTCATATCATCGTGTATCGCCTCATTTCCAGTCCTTTGTTTGTGCGTTGTCTTCTATTTCTCCTCCCACATCTTATAAGCAAGCATTATTATCGCTTGACTAGAAGAGAGCGATGGATGAGGAGATGCAGGCATTACAACATAATCATACATGGGAGCTTGCCACTCTTCCACTTGGGAAGAAGACAGTAGGATGCCGATAGGTGTATACAGTGAAGTATTTACCAGATTGATCTATTGAGAGACCTAAGGCTTGATTTGTAGCTAAAGGATACACTTAGACCTATGGTGTTGATTATCTAGCCACCTTTTCACCAGTGACTCGTCTTAATATAGTTCGTATTTTACTGGTAGTTGCAGTGAGTAAGTCGTGGCCTTTATTCCAGTTAGATATTAAAAATACTTTTTTGCATGGTGAACTTAAAGAGGAAGTCTATATGGATCAGCCCCCTGGATATGTTACAATAGGAAGTGAACATTTGGTTTGTCGCTTACACAAGGCCTTGTATAGACTCAAGCAATCTCCACGGGCATAGTTTGATCGATTTAGCTCTGCTCTTCCTGGCTATGGTTTCAGGCGATCCACATCTGATCACTCAGTATTTGTGTGTCAGAAATCTTTTGGTATTATTATTTTGGTTGTATATGTGGATGATATCATTTTCTCAAGAGATGACACTACGAGTATTTCTGCACTGAAAAGTTATTTGGGGAAGCAGTTTAAGACAAAGGATCTTGGTGGATTAAGCTATTTCCTGGGAATTAAGATTGCTCATTCCTTATAAGGTATCTCATTATCTCAAACGAAATATGTATTGGATTTACTCTCTAAGACTGGTCTTTTGAAATCTCGTCTTGCTAATACTCTCATGGACACTTCTGTTCATTTAAATTCTGAGAGTGGTAAACCATTCTCTAATGTTGGCAGATATCGTCGACTTGTAGGTAAGCTGATTTATCTCACTGTGACACGGCCTGATATTACATATGCTATTGGAGTAGTTAGTCAATTTATGCATGCTCCTCTCGTCAGCCTCACTTTGATGCTGTGTGTCAAATTTTGAGATATTTGAAAAATTCACCTGGTCAAGGATTACTCTATCAGCCTTCCACAACAATAGATGTAATTGGATATAGTGATGCAGACTAGGCTGGTAATCGTTCAGATCTAAGGTCTACTTCTGGATATTGTACCCTTGTTGGTGGCACTCTTGTTACTTGGCGAAGTAAGAAACAACATGTTGTAGCTCGGTCTAGTGCAGAGGCTAAGTATCGTGCCATGGCTTATACTGCATGTGAGATGTTTCGAGTTCGTTCTCTTCTTCAAGATTTTGGTCTTTCAATTCCGACCCCAATGTCTATGTTTTGTGACAATCAGGGTGCAATATTCATTGCTAATAATCCTGTATTCCATGAACGAACCAAGCACATTGAAGTTGACTGTCACTTTATTCAAGATCTCTTACTTAAGCGCGATATTACTACTCCATTTGTACGCTTTGATTCTCAGTTGGGGGATATTTTCACAAAGCCATTAGCTTGACCTTTGTTTAAAAAGTTGTCTACCAAATTGGGCATGTTTAACCTCTATGCTCCAGTTTGAGGGGGAGTGTTAGGATTCTTGAAATATTATATGATAGCTAGGATTTAATTTATGAGCTGTGATTATATTTCCTAAGGTGATGTGTATCCTAATTTGATTAGGAGACTTATTTCCTAATTTGATTGTAACTGATCATTATAAATATATATGAAGGAGACGAGAAAAATAACTCTCACACTCCTAATTTACTTTGATATTATTCAACTATTACGATTATTGATCTTATCCCAGAAATCCCTAATGCCACTAAGGTGAAAGATTTCAGGCCCATTTCCTTTTATAATAATATCTACAAGTGTATTACTAAGATACTTGCAATAAGCTTGAAGAAAGTATTACCATCCATTATTAATAAGGCCTAAGTAGCTTTCGCTAGTGGTAGACAGATTGGTGACAATATCCTCTTGGCGCAAGAATTGGTTAAATGCTATAACTCAAATAATTCAAATCCGAGGTGTGCGATTAAAGTGGATTTAATTAAGGCTTATGATTTAGTAAGATAGGAGTTCCTCTTGGACACCATGGTGCTGCTTGGCTTCGCTACTCAGTTCATTAATTGGGTGAAGGTGTGTCATTCAACCCCTAGATACTAAATGGGCATTTTGAAGGTAGAAAAAGGTTTGCGGCAAAGAGATCCTATATCCTCCTATTTGTTTATCCTATGCATGGAAGTTTTATCTCGTATTATTGTTAAGCAAGTGGTATATTCGCCCCTCTTTAAGTTCCATTGGAGATGTCGAAAAACTAGACTTACCTCTGTTTTGCAGATGATTTGATGATTTTTTGTAAAGGTGATTAGGACTCTGTGAGGATAGTTAACGATGCTCTAACTACCTTCTCCAATCTATCTGGTTTACAACCAAATGAAGCAAAGAGTGAAGTTTTTATCTTTGGTTTAGGAGTAGATGCTAAGCAAGCTATTGTGGAGATTCTTGGATTTAAAATGGGTTCTCTTCATATTAGATATTTGGGTGTTCCTTTGATCGCTTCTGGACTTAATGCAGGAGACTGCAAAGAGCTGGAGGATTGCATTCTTCGAAAGATTAAGTCTTGGACAAATAGGTTTTTATCCTTGCAGGCAGAATTCAATTGATTCAATTGGTTCTCTTTAGTTTACAATCCTTCTGGCATCCTATGAAAGTTACTAAAGCTTTAGAAAGCTTTTTTTGTGCTTTCTTATGAAAGGGAGTTTCCTGGAACACGAGAGGGGTAAAGGTATCCTGGGAAGAGGTAACAAGGCCTAAGGATGAAGATCGCTTGGGAATAAGGAAGTTTAGGGAGTGGAATTTCACTTATGGTAAGATATATTTGGATAATTTGCCAGCCTAATTCCTCTTCATTGTGGGTATCTGGCTGAAGTGCAATTTGTTGAACAAAAACCATTTTGGATTGCTAGAGGAAAATAATTAAACTAAGATATTTTTGTTTACTGCACTATGTGGTGTTTCTGCTATGTTGTTGAGCAATTGTTGCAGGATTTTGGTTTTGGTCTTGTTGCTGTGCTATTAGTGGTGCCTTTGGTTAAGGTGTGGTGTACTGGCTGACAGGCAAGGGAAGATGTGATTATGGGTGATGTTCAAAGGAGTTGGTTGTTATAGTGAGAGTTGGGAACTTCTTGAAATCTATTGGGGTGTTGATTTTCTGTACTGATTGACTGATATATTCAGTTTGATTCTACTCTTTTGGTGCTGGTTGTCTGGACAGTTTCTAGGTGTGCCGCTCCACCCAATTGGATTTAGAGTTTGTTGCAAAAGTTTCATATGGCTCTTTCCTCTCTGCATTGGTGCTGTTTGTGTGATGCTATTTCGATATTTGCTGGTTTGCAATTACAGTTTGCTGATTGCTATTTTGCTGAGGATTTTGGATTGAAGTGGTGGACGATGTGCCTAATACAACTGGAATGGCAGAGCTTCTTTGCACAGGGATTAAAGACTCTTGGTTCTAATGCTCTGTATGCTAGAAAGTGTAATTCATACTACTTGCTTAGTTATTAGGTTGGTGATATGGTTGGCTGCAGTAGGGGCGGGTATTCCTGCTAGTTACACTTTCTAAGCTTTATAGTTGCTTGTGTTTTGCATGCATGGGAGTGGTACTGGGCTTTTACTATTGCCTATTACTGATCTGCTACATGGGAAGGCTGTTTCTTGCTTATTGTTTTTTTGTTGGAATTAAGTTTGGCTGAATTGTGGATCAGTTTAGAAATCTTTGACTAATATAACATAGGGAGGGCAGGTCTTGTGATTGTTGCGTGTTGCTTTCTTTTATGCATTTTGTCTGATGCATTGTTAGCTTGTCTGTAATGGAATCTGATGCTTTGAGGCTTGATGGTGGAGAAATTGTTTTATGTATCCTTTAGGATTTGCTTGCTAATCAATTGTTGCTTGCTGGTACTATTATTGGTTGATTGGGTAGTTGATGCAGGATGATTCATGCGTGCTGTGGCTTGCAGTTGCTATGATTGAGTTGGTTGGGGTAGGTTAAGATAGCATCACAGAAGGGAACCTGACTTGTTTCTTTTTGTGCTGATGGGAACTATTTCCATCTTAGTTTATTGTTTGTTACTACCTGTTTTATACTTTGTGTCATGTCACATGAGAAGTGTCCGGAACCAGGTTGGTTTTGGAGTCCAGTTTAGACTATTTTTTGTGTATTTTTTCTTAAATGCCTCTAATTTGAAGGCGAATGCCCCTTTTCTGTTTTGTATATTCTTTTTTATATTTAATAATATATTACATTTTACCTTCCGAAAAAAATAGAGTAAAAAAAGCTGATATTAAATGGTTAAAGAATGGTGACGATAATTGAATACTTTTCCATAGGATTGTCAATGGGAAAGTTGTTAGAAGTTACATCAAGAAACTTCAGTAAGTTTCAGTAAGTTGTCTGAGTAATTTAATAACTTGCCTTGAGTTATGTTCTACTTGCAGTAAACTAGTGGAATTGGTTGGTAGTTTTTCAATTTAGTGATTTAATTGATTTTTTTTTTTTTTTTTTGGGCAGCCACCTGCTGGAAATTCTTGGTTAGGTTCGTCAATAGTTACAATTTTTGAAATCTTAATATCTCCATAGGCAATGTTCATGTCAGATATGAGGATTCTGTCAGGTTGGTTGATACATGCTTTACTTGAGCTCTTGTTATATGTGAGACATGACGTTCCCCGCCTTTACATTGCAATATCATATTTTGAGTGCTCTCTCCCTCTCCCTCTCTCTCTCTCTCTCTCTCTCTTTAGTCCTTGAATACATGAGAACTTGTTTGCTCATATTACTTTACCCTTTTCTTCATTGTTCTTGGTCTAAGTAGTTTTGGGATGCATTCGACTTTTCGAATGGAGGCTAAGCAAGCCTTTGAGGATTGGTGGGGGGCTCATTTTAGCAAAAAAAAAAGTAAAGCTCGGCGACTAATTCATTTTTGGGGGGGGGGCTTTGGAATGGTTAGTTTGGCAGGAAATGAATAGATGTTCTTTTAATGATATCGAGTTACCATTGTATATGACCGCTTCTAAATAGTGCGTCTAAACTAACTCCCAAGTGCAAGGGTGTGCGCTGTAGTTTTAACTCGGTGAGTCCGAGGTCAAATCCACAGGGAACTTAAAGTTTTAGTTTCTAAGTTATCAAGAAAGTTTAAGATTCAAATGCTAGGAAATTTCAATGATTGCCAAGAAAACTAAAGTTGGGAGTTTTGTAAATTTAAAACTTAACTAAACCTAACAAGACTTAAAGAAAGAGATTCACCAAATAGAATTTTTTTTTTATTTTTAATTTTAAAGAAAAAGAAAACTTAACTTTGATATGAGTTCAAGAATTTAAAGAAAGTTATCTAATCTAATCAAGATTTCAAGAAAAGGATATAAATAATGCAAAACCAAAATTAAAGCAGACAAAAGATTTCAAGATTAAAAGGTTCTTGATCCAACTTCACAATTCCGGGTAGTTTACTACTTCACTACGGGATGTGTTTTAACCACAATCTATAGTTCACGTAAAAGGATCTATAGATTGGAAAGATATTATCGTTAAAACTCAAAAATCCCCAATGCACAGCTTTGAAATCACGTTGATGTGGATGATAAAATCGGAAATATGTTCTAATAAAACCTTTGGGTGCAAATCTGAATTAGAATTTATTAAAGAATTATGAAGAAAATCATAATCAAAAGTTTTACCAGTGATTACAGAGAATATAGCCAAAAACTCTTGTTTTCGAAAGCTCCTCAAACAAACAAAATCAGATTTGTTTTCAAAATCAATTTTTAATTTGCTCAAAAGTATTGAACCAATTGTTACCGAAAACCTTTACCAATGATTACAAAGAATGTAGTCAAAGGTTTTCGTTTTCGAGTGTTCTTGAAACAAAAGAAAAACAATTTGAAATTCGTAGATCACTACACATGATTTTACAAGCCATGCGAAGGATCTATGCACATCCCTTAATTCATCATAAACTACCCTTCCTTGATCCATTGAATTAAGAACTAGGGTTTTACGCTAGTTTCATATTTAAATCCATACGCATCAACCAATAAATAAACAAGAAATAAGAAGATTGACTGAATAAGAAATCTAGAAAATTTTTATTAACTAAAAAAAACCAACTACCGTACTTCGAAGAATAGAAAGAACGACGAACAATCAGCAAAACTGAAACGATTCCACAAGCTACTACACAAATCTTGTTAAACATCTTAAAAAAAAAACCATGAAAAAACTCACTCTCTAAATCCTAAAACACTCTCTAAAAGTCTGGAAAAGTCCCCTTTTAGACTGCTGCTCATGGGGTTTTATAACCCATCCACAAAACCCTAAAAACGAAACAAATTAAACGCTCCCGTGTGTCCCAAGTGTCCGAACACCCAAATGGGGTGTCTGGACAGTAGTATGCTCCCAAACTCCCATTTCTCCAGCTTCTGATCCTGCCGTCCTGAAGGTGTCCGGACACCCACTTTAAGCAAGTGCACCACAAGCTATCCTTCATCGTTTTCTTCGTCTTTGACACTCCCAATTGCGTTTATTGAATCATTTTAACTACAATTAAGAAAAATAAACCAAATTAGTGTAAAAATAGCAAAACGCATAAATAAACTAAGAAAATGCATGATTTTACGTTAAAATAGAGGTCATGTAATTACACTTTTCAAGTGTAATCACACCCCCCAACTAGAGCATTGCTAGTCCCTAGCAATGACTTTATTCAAATTAAACTAGACTATTATCCTATTTCTCTTTTCGTTGAAAACACGATTATACTTAGCTACATGCAGTAAGCCTTTTAAATCCCTAGGTTTCCCCTAGTGGACGAGTGAAATCTCGTGAGGGTTTGCAATGAATCTACCCACAAAATTTTTAGACTAGCTCAAGGGATGGTAACAACCACTTCAATAATTCATGCTTTAATTCCAGTGCAAAATAAGTGACTCAAGCTTAAAATTTTGCATAAATCTCCCTAATGTAATGAGACTATCCTATTATATTGATCATGTAATTTTCAGAAGGTAAGTTCATATTATTCAATCAACTTGTCTATCCTGTATGCTCAGAAACAGTGATCTTGACTTCAAATCTTACTTGGTTGTTCACTCTTCCAACAAAATTCACTCGATGAGGGTTGCTCTCATGGTTCATACAGGAGTACAAATTCAAATAACGCAATGAACCCTAACCAAAGAATAATAGAAAAATTGAAGTGCAGAATGCCACTCAGCTTCATAGATGAAATGTATTAATGTATATACGAGAATACCGCAATCTCTCACATGAAATGGATCAATGTTCTTAAAAATGCTCTTCACCTAAAGTCCGTTAGGTCTTTACTAGGTTGTAACGGGGCTTGGGGTAGTGGTTAACCAAACGATGGGTACGAAAATTCAAAGTGCATGCCCTAGGTTTGGAGTGCTTGTATATTAAAATACCACCCAACTTTCTCCTTTCTACTCCTTGAATACCAACATTGAAGGATTTTTTTTTGTTTTGTTTTTTGTTTTTTTGTTTTTTTTTTTTTTTTTTTTTTGTGAAAGGAACCACAGAATGTTGAGTCACATAAAATCATGTCCCCACTTGCATATGGTATATTTAAATTATCTCTTCTCTTTTTTTTTTTTTTTTTTTCACCTTCATGCACCTTAGCACACACTGCACTAATCATCCCGTTGCATGCAAGGGTTGGCTTGCCTAGATATCTAAGGCTTAAACAGGTAAATTTGTGGCTCCAAAGAAAAATTGTATATTTTATTTTGTACTAAAGGCTTCAACTTGGTTCCAAGGGCAATGAATTCAAAAAAGGGTAACAGGTTTTCAATTAATAGAACGATCGCCTAACATCACTCCCTAAGTTACCAACATTTTTTGGAATCACTGATCCATACATGCAATTGAAAAACAGTAACTCGTTACAGTCAATACCAACACAAGACAGTGTAATGAAGCTATAAAAAAAATGTGAGATAGAAGAAAAATATGATATAGAATATATGTTCAGTCCTCTCAAGAATAACAGTTTAGGCTCAAAAGCTCACAAAGGATGGGTTCTTAAGTCTCCACCTATGTTTTGGCATACATGATCGACTATGTTTCATGAACTCTACTTCCTAACAATCTATCATCACACTAATCTCAAGTGAAAAGCCTACCATACATTTGAAAAATTTATACTCAATCTCTAACTTTAGTTTCCTACTCGCAAATGAAATCAAAACATTCTTTATTTCCATGACTACTACCATCCGCAAACTTGTTATACACCCCCACATTAGTCACTATATGTCAAAAATGTTCATGTAATACAATCATGTTTTGCCATGCAACATGCCTCCCCCCAACTAAAATCACACATTGTCCCCAATGTGATTTATCTGGAGCAAAGGAAGGTGACTACTGATGCATATGTAAGCAAAAGTATAAGTGGCCAATGACATGGAGTGAATAAGGAAAACGAAAAATAAAAGAATACGATAAAAGACAAAAATAAAGATAAAGAAAAGCTTAAATATTACCCCATGCCGTCATCAAATGAAGTAAGTGCATCATGAAGAACAGGGGAAACCAGGTGTAAGAGCTCTAGTGATTGAGGTGACATGTTGGCCTTCGCAGTGGCATCATACTTACCAATCCCATTAGGTACATCTTCTAGAGGTGGCATATCTTCATAGTTAGGTAATCCTCAGATGACGTAATGGACAGGTGGTCAAAGTCAGTGGGTGGGGCATCAGGCCACTCTTGAGCTATAACAATTTCCGCTCATTCCATTCTAACATTTAATTCTAAGTCGATCTCATCCCACCAAGCAATGTCTTCTAATTGATGGGGAGCTAAAGTTAAAAATGGAGGAACATATTCAGATAACGGCAATATATTTCCTTCTATAAACAAGTCGTCAGACTAGGCACCTAAACTACTCTCAGAACTCACAGAGGAACTCTTAAAGTTACTCTCTTCCCTACTACTAGCTGACAACACATCCCACTTACGTTTGTGACCCCTAACACTACCCTCGTTAGCATCCTTATGCACGTTAATCAAAGGGCACCTATGCTTTCATAAACCAAACAAATAAATCTTTAAAACATGATGCGAAAGATAGAAGCAAGCATGAAGCAATTAACCAACACAACCATAACATAAGCATTATAAACCAAAAAAAAAAAAAAACAAATTAAGACCAAAATAAAATTAACATATGAAGAAAAGAAAAAGCCGAGTTTAGGGTTACAAATTTAAACTAGCAATTCATACCTAACACGCAAAAATAGTCAATAACTTACAATTAAACGAAATAAAAGAGAAATATAAAGATAGGTCTCCTCTAAACATTTGGTGGAGGGTGATGAAAATCATGAAGGTGATCGAAAATACTTTGCAGAAGATGAGTTTGTGTCTGCTGTTCCTGCTGCATCTCTTGTTGTGTCTGTTGCATCCTCATAATTAATCCATGATCCACCTTCTGATTGTGCTCTAGATGGTTCATTTGTACCACCAAATCTGCAATGGAATCATCGGGTTCATCATCCTCATCCCATGGCCGTTGAGATCCACTCCCTTCTGCCATGGTTGCACCAGCTGGTCTCTTCTTCTTGCCTTTTGCTAAATTACCTCGGGACTCAACATATGAGACGATAGTGAGGGGTTTAAGGTTAGGAGCTATGAGCAAGTCCGCCGTGATTTGTGCACCCTTTTGCCGAAATATTTCACTAAGAGCTCCCCCAAATGGAAACTTGATTAACCTCCTTGATGCTCAAAGGTATAGACAATTTGGTGCTAGATAAAGGAGGGTAAATCAATTGTCTTCCCAGTCCCTATAGCATAGATCAATCGAGCACGTGCGGGACTACAATCTGAATTCCTATTCTGGGGTAGAAGGTTAGTGCACGAGAACATGTGAAGAGCCCAGTATTTGGCATTTAGGGCAGAAAGTGGTTTTCTGTATTCTCTAGTCTACTCTTGATTCTCCGATAAAACTTCACGTGCTATTATAAGCAAGGGTGGACCTCCTTCTGCCGGGTAGGTAAATTCGAGGTTTTGCACCCGAGGTAGTTGGAATACAGCTGCAAAATCAGCTAGCGTTAACTGAATCTCAACCCCTTGGATCCATCCAGTAAGTTTCTCTTTCCCATTCCTCTGGTTAATTGATGTATCCTTTATATTGGCAAAGAATTCCCTCACTGCGGCAGGGATGCACGAGGCTTGGAACTAGGCAATAGATAACCATTGCCGGCCCTCGAAATTTTGAAAAAACAAGAATTCCTTACCCTTAAATTGATCAATTCTCCAAACCCTCTCTACTACCATCGGCTTATGACACCACACGTCATCATATTGGGTTTCAGCATCCATTTTCCAAAAACGATCACTATCAAAAGATGTAGTTTCCAATTGCCTATTAGCTCTCTTCTTAGTCCTTGGTGCCACTGAACTAACAAGGGGCAAATATTGATAAACAAGATTAGAGCAATCCCTATGTCCACACAAATTCAATGGCCCACTTCTAATAAAGCATGAGAATAAAAAAGGAAATTGGGTTGTTCATGGGACCACAACTTGGCTTATGCCCTCCAATGATGGTGAGTGTGGTTTCTTCCAAAAATTGGGGCCTACCTTTAAAAATCCTTAAGCAAGATGCAAATTAAGCATGAAAGGTACCCTAATTGAAGCCAAAAAGAGCCCCATTTGGTCAGCCACACTCCCACCAGTGAGGAGGCATGAGGACCCACGGGTAGGTTCCATTCTTTACAAAGAAATCCATTTACTAAGATAACTAGGTCCCATTATTAGAGAAAATATCCTTTTAAAGCTAATTGGAAATGAAATTAGGGAACAAAATGAGAGGATGAACCCTAGATACTCCAATCTTGAAGTTAGGGCTCCTAGGGAGGAAGAAGAAGACTTGCAGCAAACTTGAAGAAATCAAGAAATTGCAGCTAAATCTTGAAGAAATCAAGAAATTGCAGCAAAATCTTCAGGATTTCAACAACCGTGGCCTAGGAAGTCTTGGATTGAAGAAGGGAGTGTTTGGGTTTGAGAGAATCCAGGCTAGAAGGTGGGGAGATGGAGGAATCGTCCGAAGAAGGGGGTTTCGGGGCTGTTTAAAACATTGCAGGTGTCCGTACCGCCCCTAAGGTGTCCGGACCAGCCAAGCCAGCTCCATTTGAAAGAACCCACTGCGGTCCGGACCGGCTGGACGGGTGTCCGGACCGGCGGACCACTTTTGGGGTAATTAATAATTTTTTTTTCAAAAAGGAAATTACCTAATATTTCTAATAAATAGACTATCCTTTACCTAAATTTAATTACTATACTAATTAATTTACAACAAAACTCCTTCGATTGTGAATTATTCATAAGGTGGGGGATCCAAGAGGTCCCTCGTCTCAATTAAACCCACAAAATTCTCCAAGTACGTTTTTAATCTGTGCCCATTCACCTTAAATTGATGTCCATTCTTCGGGTTTTTAATTTCAATGGCCCCATGGTTCGATACATGTGTCACAATGAACGGTCCCGACCACTTAAATTGTAATTTACTCGGGAATAGGTGTAGTCGTGAGCGATAAAGAAGTGCTTTCTGACCTTCATGGAATGATCGTCGTGCAATGTGGTGGTCGTGTACTTTCTTCATCTTTTTCTTAGAAATTAATGTATTTTCATATGCACCATTTCGTAACTCTTCCATTTCTGTAATCTGAAGCTTACAGTGCAGCCCTGCTTCGTCGATATTAGCGTTGAATTGCTTAATTGCCCAGTAAACTTTATGCTCTAATTCAACTGGTAAGTGACATGACTTACCATAAACTAGCCTATAAGGTGACATTCCTAAGGTGGTTTTATATACAGTACGATATGCCCATAGGGAATCTATCAACCTCAGTGACCAATCTTTGCGATTTGGATTAACCATCTTTTCTAATATTTGTTTGATTTCCCTGTTTGCAAGC
Organism: Vitellaria paradoxa; assembly: GCA_019916065.1. NCBI lineage: Eukaryota > Viridiplantae > Streptophyta > Magnoliopsida > Ericales > Sapotaceae > Vitellaria > Vitellaria paradoxa. The sequence goes on from CM034234.1 coordinate 32,346,403, forward strand.
TCTAATTGGCCACTTGTCTGGGGATGATACGAATTACTCACTTTATGAACTACCCCATATTTGAACAGTAAGGTTCCTATTGGCCGATTGCAAAAATACTTTCCTCCATCGCTGATTATTGCTTGCGGTACCCCGAAACGCAAAAATATGTTTTCGCGGAGGAATTTGAGCACGACTTTGTGATCATTAGTCCTAGTGGCAACTGCCTCCACCCATTTGGACACGTAATCTACTCCCATTAGGATGAATTCATAACCAAAAGAGATTGGAAAAGGACCTATGAAGTCGATTCCCCAGTAGTCAAATACTTCTAATAGTAAGATGGGTAATAAAGGCATCATATTTCTACGGGTCAAACTACCTAAGCGCTGACACCTATCACAAGTGGTGCAGAAATGATGAACACCTTTGAAGAGGGTGGGCCAATCCACATTGGAGAATTTTTGCAGCTGTTTTGTTTGTGGAAAAATGGCCACCACATGCTTGAGAATGACAGAACTCTATTATTCCTGGGTCTTCCCACTTAGGAATACATTGTCGAATAACTTGATCTGGACAATATTTGAATAAATACGGATCATCCCAAAAGAAAACTCGTACATTCCTAAGGAATTTCTTCCTATCCTTAGAACTCCATTCATTCGGGATTTTACCTATCACTAAGTAATTAGCAATATCAGTGTACCAAGGTGGATTGGAGGTTGTTAATTCTTGTACGTGAAACAATTGTTCATCCGGGAAGCTATCATTGATTTAAGTATCATCTTTGGGGTAAGCTTTTGCCGGTAAACGTGACAAATAATCCGCTACGACATTTTCCACACCCTTCTTATCTCTTATTTCGATGTCAAACTCTTGTAGTAGTAATATCCATCGAATCAAGTGGGGTTTGGCATCTAGTTTGGTTAACAGATACTTAAGTGATGAATGATCAGTAAAAACGATAACTGTTGAACCAATGAGATAAGACCGAAATTTTTCAAGGGCGAAAATAACTGCTAGTAATTCCTTTTCAGTTATTGTATAGTTCTTTTGCGAATCATTAAGAGTTTTACTAGCATAATAAATGACATGCGCCCTTTTGTCCCTTCTCTGCCCTAACACAGCTCCAATAGCATGGTCACTACCATCGCACATAAGTTCAAATGGTAGTGACCAATTAGGAGATTGTAATATAGGAGCTGTAGTCAGACATTCCTTAAGTTTATCGAAAGCTTGCTGGCATTCATCGATCCATTCAAATGGAGTATCCAGTGTTAGTAACTGGCACAAGGGTCTGGAAATTTCACTGAATGACTGAATAAATCTTCGATAAAAACCAGCATGTCCTAGGAATGATCTAGTATCTTTTACCGATTGTGGTGTGGGAAGTTTCTGTATCAGTTCTACCTTAGCCTGGTCTACCTGGATACCTTCCTTTGAAACTATATGGCCTAATACTATGCCTTATGTCACCATAAAATGACACTTTTCCCAGTTAAGCACAAGGTTCTTTTCCTCGCATCGTGTTAACACTAGATCAAGATGTTGCAAGCACTGCTCGAATGAGTCTCCATAGATAGAGAAATCATCCATAAAAACTTCAACAATTTCTTCTACCATTTCGCTAAATATACTAATCATGCAGCGCTGAAAAGTAGCAGGGGCGTTGCACAGGCCAAAGGGCATTCGTTTATATGCAAAGGTGCCAAAGGGACAAGTGAAAGTAGTTTTGGATTGATTCTCTAAAGCTACCTCTATTTGGTTATAGCCTGAATAGCCATCTAAGAAATAATAGTACGCGTGCCTAATCACTCTTTCTAAGACCTGATCTAAAAATGGAAGAGGGAAGTGGTATTTTCTAGTAACTGCATTGAGTTTTCTATAATCAATGCAGACTCGCCAACCAGTTTGTACTCTCGTTAGAACTAGCTCGTTGTGATCATGCCAAACTACTGTGATACCTAACTTCTTAGGTACTACTTGTGTGGGACTTACCCATTGAGAATCAAAAATTGGGTAAATTATCCCTAGATCAAGCAACTTTAATACCTCCACCCGTACTACCTCTTTCATGTTCGAGTTGAGCTTTTTTTGCATTTCTCGGATTAGCTTGGCACCCTCTTCTAAATAGATACGATGTGTGCAAAGGAGTGGACTTATACCCGTTAAATCTGCCACTGACCACCCTAATGCCTTCCTATGAGTTTTTAGGAGTTCTACTAATATACGCTCCTAATCAGTGGTTAATTCAGAGGAGATAACTACGAGGTATGTTTTTCCTTCGCCTAGAAAAGCATATTTCAAACTATGAGGTAAGGGTTTCCTATCAGGACTTGGGGCTTTCACATTTGATGATTGAGCTTTATTTAGTAGTGGCCCCAAACTTTCAAACATTGGTACCCAACTACCTACAGACATTAAGGAGCAGACATCTAATCATTCATATATCATTTAACTCAATTCACCTTGGATCATAGGATCTCCCTTCTCCACATTACAACATAGTACCCTTTCTAAAGGATCTTCAAAGAATTCACAATCGATATAATCTTGCACTATGGTCTCCACTACATCTACTTCTTGTATCTCAGACACCTCCTTAGGTTGTTTAGTAACATGAAAAATATTTGTCTCAAATTCTATGTTACCAAAAGACATTTTCATGGACCCATTCCTACAGTTAATCAATGCATTTGAAGTTGCTAAGAATGGCCGTCCAAGAATCACAAGTGTCTGATCTGGTGCTGACAAACTGGTGAGTGGTTGTGTATCAAGGATTAAAATCTACTGGAAAATAGAAATTTTTCACTTGCACTAGTACATCGTCAACTATACCTCGTATAACTTTAATTGATCTATTAGCAAGCTGCAAAGTCATATGGGTAGGTTTTATCTCTCCTAAGCCCAGTTGTTCATACACTGAATAGGGAAGTAAATTCACACTAGCTCTTAAATCAAGAAGTGCTCGACTAATAAAGAACTCCCCTATATAACAAGAAATAGTAGGACATCCAGGGTCCTTATATTTCGAGGGTGTACGACATTTAAGGATAGCACTTGCTTGTTCAATTAGGAATGCTTTTTCCTTTACGTTCAGTCCCCTCTTTACAGTGTATAACTCTTTTAAGAATTTTGCATAAACAGGGAATTGCTTAATTGCATCTAAGAGAGGTATATTGATTTTCACTTGTTAAAGACCTCTAGCAATTCAGCTACTTGGGCTTCTCTCTTAGCTTTCCAAAACCTTTGGGGAAATGGTGCTTTAGGGACGTATTCTCTAGGCACTATCATAGGTTCTCCTTCTTTCTCCTTTCCTTTCTCCCCTTTTTCTACCTTACTATCCTCTTTTTCATACTCCACCTCTTCCACGACTATAGGTTGTTTTCCAGCCTTTTTATTATCTTCTAACACCCGCTTAGGTTCTAACTCTTCCTTAACCTCAACCATCTTAGGGAGAATGGTTTTATCTATCTCTTTACCATTCCTAAGCGTCGTGATGTTTTGCACCTGTTCAATGTTTCCAGGCATATTGGAAGACCCTTCAACTTGTTTCACTTGGGCAGTGCGATTTGGACGTGGTTGAGCAGGAAATTGACCTTTAGGTTGTGCAGTCAAAGTTTGAGTTAGATGTGTCAATTGTCCCTTAATATCATCCAAAGTTCGGTTATTTTGAGCCCAAAGTGTGGATTGAGTGTTCATGAATTGTTGAAGTGTTTCTTCTGTGGATCTCTTATTCGGAGGAATGTATGGATTATGTGATGGTCCCGCATTCTGAGGCAATCTTGAACTAGGGACTGGAACTTGAGGAATTGGAGGAGGTGGAGCATGACAAGGTTATGGTATTTGAGCTCCATCATTTCTCCAACCAAAATTTGGATGGTTCCTCACAGCCGGATTATATGTTTTAGAATACGGATTTCCTCCTAAATTTTGTCCACGATATGGAAGCCGGTATTGGTTTATAGCATGGATAAGAAGTTCACTAGATGGCTGACCCTGCACAACTTTTCTACACATAGGAATACTAAGACAATCATCGGTTCTATGAGCTTGGCTATCACACACTATGCAATAGACATTAGCTACTGGTTCTTTTATGGTGTGTGTGTCCTTTTTAATTTTCAGGGTCTCTATTTCACGTGTTAGGGTTGCTAGCTTTGCCCTAAGGTCATCGGTTTCACTTAAATGGTACAAACCTCTAATTGAAAAACCACTAGCAGCCTGAGTATTATGAGATCCCGTGGTATCCCATGTCTGCGCATTCTCAGCTAGAAACTCGAAATACTCATAAGTTTCCTCGAGAGTTTTATCATAGAACTGCCCATTGCACATTGTCTCGATAAACTGCTTCAATGGTGGCGTCAGTGATCCATAGAAGATACTAGCTAGACGCCAAACTTCAAATCCATGATGAGGACAGGAATGTAAGAGAGTTTTAAATCTCTCCCAGCTTTGATAGAACGTCTCACCGTGTTGTGGAGCAAAATTCAGAATCTGATGCTATATTGCATCAGTTCTGTTAGGTGGGAAATTTTTCTTTAAGAACTTAGCTTGCATTTCATCTCAAGTGCGAATAGAATTAGATGGTAAGAATTCAAACCATCTAGCAGCCTTATCTTGCAATGAGAATGGAAAAAGCTTAAGAAAAACTAATTCTATTGGACATCCCTGATCCTTAATAGTAACACAAATGTTCCCAACCCGTGTTAAGTGATCGTATGGATTTTCTGAGTCCATACCATGAAAAGTAGGTAACAATTGTATCATTCCTGGTTTGAAGTGAAATGCTTTGTTTTCAAGCCAAACTATACAAGATTCAGGAGTATGCTTATTTTGCTGCAGGATATCCCTCATGGATTACCTAACAGCAACAGCTTGTTCTTCAGCCATTTCTAAGATTGGATTAGGAAATCTAGGGTTTGCAGATTCTTCTAAAAGATTTTCAGGTTCAAAGAGAGGATTTAGAAACTCAGAATGCTCTAATCGACCGTCGTCACCACGAGTCTAAAAGCTCATAAGCTAGGGAAGATATAATGAATGGAGGGACTATGGTCCAAACCAGAGACCTAGGTGTCCAGACCACAGAGCAAGGTTATGGGACTTACGAAGATTTTTAGGCGATTTTTAAGTTTTTTTTTTTTGAAAATTAAATTTTATCCAAAAGTTCTAATAACCTAAAAACTAAGATTGGCTGCCCGGCAACGGTACCAAAAACTTGACCGCTTCTAAATAGTGCGTCTAAACTAACCCCCAAGTGCAAGGGTGTGCGGTGTAATTTTAACTTGGTGAGTCTGAGATCGAATCCGCAGGGAACCTAAAGCTTTAGTTTCTACGTTATCAAGAAAGTTTAAGATTCAAATGCTAGGAAATTTCAACGATTGCCAAGAAAACTAAAGTTAGGAGTTTTGCAAATTTAAAACTTAACTAAACCTAACAAGACTTAAAGAAAGAGATTCACCAAATAGAATTTTTTTTTTTTTAATTTTAAAGAAAAAGAAAAACTTAACTTTGATATGAATTCAAGAATTTAAAGAAAGTTATCTAACCTAATCAAGATTTCATGAAAAGAACATAAATAATGCAAAACCAAAATTAAAGCAGATAAAAAAGTTCAAGATTAAAAGGTTCTTGATCCAACTTCACAATTCCGGGTAGTTTACTACTTCACTACGAGATGTGTTTTGACTAATTTGAAGCCAAGCAGTGAAGAGACGGTGAAAGGTTCAACGCAATGAAGGCCACAAACTCTATTCCCAAAAGAGCCCCTGCAGCTTTGATACCATGAGGAAAAAGGAGAAAATTCTTATTCCTTGATTCAATCTGTATTGTTACATATCCTATTTATAGTGAAAGGCAATCTCCTATATATGTAAATCTATCAATCACAATCAATTACAATTAATTACAAGACACTAATTACACAAACAAATTCCTACAAATCCTCCTGCAAATCCTCTAATCAATTCAAATTAGTCAACACCATGGATATCACATTCTTTGAACATCAACCCTTTTACACCAAGTCAGATATTCAGGGCGAGATTCCCATTCAAGCAGAATATCAAACTTGACACATTCCCCAACCTGTTATACCTATTCTACCTAAGACCTTAGAAATAAATAATATTGAACCCAATTATAGTCAAACCATACCTCAAACTGAACCTGAAGGGAAATTCAAGGGAATTGTATACATAAGGAAACATGGACCCTCAAAAGAGATAGAACACTTCACTTTTAACGAAACAAAGAGTCATCCTCAAAGTCAGACTCAAGTTCTCAAGGTAACACTAATCCTTTCTCTGAAAATAATCTTAATTTACCTATTGCAAAAAGGAAAGGGGTTAGAACTTGCACCCCATACCCAATTGTTGATTTTGTGACAGATAATAAGCTATCACCTTTCTATCAAGCCTTCACCTCTAGCCTAAATGATATTTCTATCCCTCAAAATATACAAGAAGCTCTAAAACATTTGAATGGAAGAAAGCTATCCAAGAAGAGATCCAAGCACTTGAGAAAAATGGTTCCTAGAGTCTTACTAAACTGCCTAGTGGAAACCAACTTGTGGAGCGTAAATGGATCTTTAATGTGAAATATACAACAGATGGGCATATTGATAGATATAAGGCCAAGTTAGTGGCAAAAAGGTTTAGACTTATGGGATTGACTACCAAAAAACCTTTGCTCCAGTTGCAAAGCTTAACACTATAAGAGTCTTACTTTTCTCGGTTGTTAACTTGAATTGGCCTCTACATCAACTAGATGTCAAGAATGCATTCCACAATGGTGACCTAGAAGACGAGTTGTATATGGAAATTCCTCCAGACTTGAAAATTCTAGTAATTTTGACTATGTGTGCAAATTAAAGAAGTCTCTTTATGGCATTCCTTAATGGTGACCTAGGAATGGACAAATTTGTGATATGGCAAAAATTGGACGTTAGAGAAATGCTAAGGACATGAGTCCTATGTGCATCATTGGATGGGATTTGTAAAGACTTCAAAGCTCTCTAACTCAAAAACAATGTAAAAAACAATAATTAGACTTGTGAGATACGCAAAAAAGTACCTTAAATGTACAATGAAGGTAATATGGGGGAAAACAAAAAAGAAAGTGAATAAAATTAGGCTAGGAGAAATTATCATTACGATAAGAATTAGAGTTATGAGAAAATGAGAAAAGCAAAAAAGTACGTCGTATGTTAGACATAGGTAAAATGAAAAAGAAAATAGAAATAGGAATTGACAAATTGGTGATATGGTAAAAACTAGTCATGGGAGAAATTTTAAGGACACGAGCCCACGTGCAATAGTGGATGGGATTTGTAAAGACCTCAAAACTCTCTAACCCAAGAACAACGCACAAAATAATAATTAGACTTGTCAGAAATGCAAAAATGCACAGGTCACGTACAACGAGATAAAACGGGGAAAATGAACAAAAAATAGAATTAGGACTGGAGAGATTTACAAAATGACAAGATTTGGAGTTATAACATAATGAGAAATGCAAAAAAGCACGCTTTATGATGGATATCAGTAAAATGGAAAAAGAAAATAGAAATTGGTAAGAAATTTGTGATATGGCAGGAATTAGTCGTCGGAGAAATGCAAAGGACACAAGTCTCACATGCATCAATGGATGGGATTTGCAAAGACCTCAAAGCTCACTAATCCAAGAACAAGGCACTAAACGTTAATTAAACTTGTGAGAAATGAAAAAGAGCATCTATCATGCACGATGTAGGAAAATATGGGGGAAAATGTAAAGAAAATAGAATTTAGATTGGAGAAATTTGCAATATAATATGAATTGGAGTTATTAAAAATTGAGAAATGCAAAAAAGCACGTCTTATGTGGGACACGGGTAAAATGAAAGAAGAAAATAGAAATAGGAATTGAAAAATTTGTGATACGGTAAGAATTGGTCATAGGAGAAATGTTAAGGACACAAGTCCCACATGCATTAATGGATGAGATTTGTAAAGACCTCAAAGATCTCAAACCCAAGAACAAGGCACAAATAATAAATAGGCTTATGAGAAATGCAAAACAGCACGTGTTACGTACGATGAGGTAAAATGGTAAAAAAAAAAAAAGAAAAGAAAATAGAATTAGGATTTTATGATATGGCAAGAATAGGTCATCAGAGAACTACCAATGACACAAGTCCCACATGCATCAATGGATGGGATTTGTAAAGACCTCCATATTCTCTAACTCAAGAACAAGGCACAAAACAATAATTAGACTTGTGAGAAATGCAAAAAAATACCTATCACATACAACGTAGGTAAAATAGGGGGAAAAAGAAAAGAAAATAGGATTTAGATTGGAGAAATTTACGATATGATAAAAGTTGGAGCTATGAGGAATTGAGAACGCAAAAAAGTATTTCTTATGCTGGACACAAGCAAAATGGAAAAAGAAAACATAAATAAGAATTCACAAATTTATGATGTGGTAACAATTGGTCGCTGGAGAAATGCTAAGGACTCAAGCCCACATGCATCAATGGATGGGATTTGTAAAGACCTCAAAGGTCTCTTCCCTAAGAACAATACACAAAATGATAATTAGACTTGTGAGAAATGCAAAAATGCACAAGTTACGTACGATGAGGTAAAATGGGAAAAAAAGAAAAGAAAATAGAATTAGGACTGGAGAGATTTGCGCTATGGCAACAATTGGAGTTATGACAAAATGAGAAATACCAAAAAGTACGTCTTATGTTGGGCACGGATAAAATGGAAAAAGAAAAAAGAAATAGGAATTGACAAATTTATGAAATGGTAAGAATTGGTCATTGAAAAAATGCTAAAAACACAAGTCTCATATGCATCAACGGATGAAATTTGTAAAAACCTAAAAACTCTCTAACCCAAAAACCATACACAGAACCATAATTAGACATGTGCGAAATGCAAAAAAGCATATGTTATGTACGACGTAGGTAAAATGGGGGGTAAAGAAAAAGAAAAGCAAATAGAATTAGGATGATTGGAAAAGTTTTCGTTATGGTAAGAATTGGCATTATGAAAAAATGACGAATGCAAAAAACCACGTCTTATATTGGATATGAGTAAAATGGAAAAAGAAAATAGAAATAGCAATTGAAAATTTTTTTAAATGGTAAGAATTGGTCGTCGCAGAAATGCTAAGGACTCGAGTCCCACGTGCATCAATGGATGGGATTTGCAAAGACCACAAAGCTCTCTAACCTAAGAACAAGACCCAAAACAGTAAATAGGCTTCTGAGAAATGCACAATAGCACGTATTACATGTGACATAGGTAAAATGCGGTAGAAAAAAGAAAGGAAAATAGAACTAGGATAGGAGAAATTTACAATATGTTAAGAATTGGAGTTATAAGAAAATTAAAAATGCAAAAAAGCATGTCTCATATTTGAGATGGGTAAAATGGAAAATAAAAATAGAAATAAGAATTAACAATTTTGTGATATAGTAAGAATTGGTCGTTCGAGAAATGCTAAGGACATGATTCCCATGTGCACCAATGATGGGATTTGTGGCGACCTCAAAGCTCTTTAACCCAAGAACAATGCACAAAACGATAATTAGACTCGTGACAAATGCAAAAGCGCAAGAGTTACGTACAACGAGATAAATCAGGGGAAAAAAAGGAAAGGCAAATAGAATTAGGAATAGAGAGATTTGCAATATGGCAAGAATTTAAGAAATGCAAAAATGCACTGGTTAGAACGACGAGGTAAAACGAGGGAAAAAAAAGAAAAGAAAATGTAATTAGGACCAGAGAGATTTGCGATATGGCAAGAATTAGAGATACGACAAAATGAGAAACACAAAAAAGCACATCTAATGATGGACAAGGGTTAAATGGAAAAAGAAAATAGAAATGGGTGAAAATTTTGTGATATGGCAAGAATTGGTCGTCAGATAAATACTAAGAACACGAGTCCCACATGTATGAGTGGATGGGATTTGTAAAGACCTCAAAAGCTCTCTAACCCAAGAACAAGGCACAAAATGATATATAGGCTTCTGAAAAATGCAAAACGGCTCATGTTACGTATGACATAGGTAAAATAGGGGAAAAGAAAAGCAAATAGAATTAAGACTGGAGAAATTTGCAATATGATAAGAATTGGAGTTACAGAAAAATGAGAAATGCAAAAAAGTACGTCTTATGTTGGACATGGGTGAAATGGAAAGACAAAGAAGAAATAGGAATTGACAAATTTGTGATATGACAAGAATTAGTCGTTGAAGAAATGTTAAGGACACGAGTCCCACGTGCATCGATGGATGGGATTTGTAAAGACATCAAAACTCTCTAACTCAAGAACAATGCACCAAATGATAATTACATTCGTGAGATATGCAAAAAAGCACTTGTTACGTACGACGTAGGTAAAATGGGAGGGGAGAATATGAAATAGAAGTAGGACAGAAGAAATTTTCGTTACGGTAAGAATTGGAGTTATGAGAAAATGAAAAAAGAAAAAAAAGCACGTCTTCTAATGGACATGGGTAAAATGGGAAAAGAAAATAGAAATAAAAATTGACAAATTTGTGATCTGGTAAGGCTTGGTTATGGCAGAAATGCTAAGGACATGAGCCCAAGTGCATCAATGGACGGGATTTGTAAATTCCTCAAAGCTCTCTAACCTAAGAACAATGCACAAAATGATAATTAGACTCATGAGAAACATAAAAAAGCACGTGTTACATACGACGTGGGTAAAATGGAGGGAGGAAAGAGAAGCTGATATAATTACGATTACAGAAATTTCCGATATGCTAAGAGTTGGAGTTGTGGCAAAGTAAGAAATGCGAAAAAGCACGTCTTATGTTGGATGTGGGTAAAATAGAAAAAGAAGGAAGAAATAGGAATGGACAAATTTGTGCTATGGCAAGAATTGGTCATCAGAGAAATGCTAACGACACGAGTCCCACGTGCATCAATAGATGGGAATTGTAAAGACCCTAAAACTCTCTACCCAAGAACAATGCACAAAACGATAATTAGACTTATGAGAAATGTAAAAAAGCATATGCAAAGTACGATGTAGGCAAAATGGGGGGGGGAAGAAAAAGAAAAGGAATTAAAATTAGGACAGGAAAAGTTATGGTAAAAATTGAGTTATGAGAAAATGAGAAATGTGAAAGAGCACGTCTTATGTTGGACTTAGGTCAAATGGAAAAAGAAAATAGAAATAGGAATTGACAAATATGTGATATGGTAAGAATTGGCCGTAGGAAAAATGCTAAGGACATGAGCCCGCGTTGACCAATGGATGGGATTTGAAAAGACCACAAAGCTCTCTTACTCAAGAACAATACAAAAAACGATAATAAGACTTGTGAGATATGTTAAAAAGCACTTGTTCCAAACAACATAGGTAAAATGGGGGGGAAAAGAAATGGAAAAAGAATTAGGACGTGATAAATTTTCGTTACGGTAAGAATTGGAGTTATGAGAAAATAAAAAAGCAAAATTGCACGTCTTATGTTGGACATGGGTAAAATGTTAAAGAAAATAGAAATAGGAATTTGCAAATTTGTGATATAGTAAGAATGGGTCATCGAAAAAATGCTAAGGACACAAATCCCACGGGCATCAATGGATCAGACCTATAATGATTTCAAAGCTCTCTTACTCAAGAATAATGCACAAAACGATAATTAGACTTGTGAGAAATGCAGAAAAACACGTTTTATATATGACGTAAGTAAAATTAGGGGAAAAGAAATAGAAAATGAAATAGAATTAGTACTGGAAAAGTTTTCGTTTCAGCAAGAATTGCAATTATGAAAAAATGAAGAATACAAAAAAGCACGTCTTATGCTAGATACGGGTAAAATGGAAAAAGAAAATAGAAATAGGAATTCACAAATTTGTGAAACAGTAAGATTTGGTCATCGAAGAAATGCTAAGGACACGAGTTCCACGTGCATTAATGGATGAGATTTGTAAAGACCCCAAAGCTCATTAACCCAAGAACAACGCACAAAATGATAATCAGAGTTGTGAGAAATGTAAAAAAATACGTGTTTCGTATGACGTAGGTAAAACGGGACGGAGGAAAGAGAAAGAAGGTAATAGAATTAGAACTAGAGAGTTTTCGTTATGGTAAGAATTGGGGTTATGAGAAAATGAAAAATGCAAAAAAGCACGTCTTATATTGGATATGGCTAAAATGGAAAAGGAAGATGAAATAAGAATTTAACGATTTATGACGTGAAAAGAATTGGTTGTCAGAAAAATGCTTAAGGCACGAGTCCCATGTCCATTAATGGACTAAATTTGTAAAGACCTCAAAACTCTCTAACCCAAGAACAAGACCCAAAACGATAAATAGGCTTCTGAGAAATGCAAAACAGTACGCGCTATCTATGACGTAGGTAAAATTGGGCGAAAAAAAAGAAAAGAAAATAAAATTAAGAATGGAGAAATTTACGATATGAAAAGAACTGGAGTAATGAGAAAATTAGAAATGCAAAAAAGCTCGTCTTATGTTCAAGATGGGTAAAATGAATAAAGAAAATAGAAATAGGAAATGACAAATTTGTGATGTGGTAAGAATTGGGTGCTGGAGAAATGCTAAGGACACAAGCCCACATGCATCATTGGATGGGGTTTGTAAAGATCTCAAAGCTCTCTTACCCAAGAACAATGCACAAAATGATAATTAGACTTGTGAAAAAAAAAAAAAAAAAAAAGCAAAAACGCATGGGTTATGTACAACAAGGTAAAAGAGGGAAAAAAAAAGAAAGGAAAATAGAATTAGGATTGGAGTAATTTGCAATATGGCAAGAATTGAAGTTATGACAAAATAATAAATGCAAAAAAGCACGTCTTACGATGGACATGAGTAAATTGGAAAAAGAAAATAAAAATTGGTGAAAATTTTGAGATATGGCAAGAATTGGTTGTCAGAAAAATACTAACGAGAGGAGTCCCATGTGCATTAATGGATGGGATTTGTAAAGACCTTAAAGAGCTCTAAACCTAAGAACTAGGCATAAAGCGATAATTAGACTTGTTAGAAATATAAAAGAGCACTTGTCACATATGATGTAGGTAAAATAATAGGAAAAAAAAAGAAACGAAAATAGAATTTGGACCAGGGAAGTTTGCAATATGATAAGAATTGGAGTTACAAGAAATTGAGATGCAAAAAAGCACGGCTTACGCTGAACACAGGTAAAATGTAAAAGGAAAATAGAAATAGGAATTGACAAATTTGTGATATGGTAAGACATGGTCGTGAGAAAAATGCTAAGGACGTGAGTGCCACGTGCATCAATGAATTGGATTTGTAAAGACCTTAAGGCTCTCTAACCCAAGAACAAGGCCCAAACGGATAGATAGGCTGCTGAGAAATGCAAAACAGCACGTGTTACATACGACGTAGATAAAATGGGGCAGAAAAAAAAAGAAAATAGAATTAGGAATGGAGAAATTTGCAATATGGTAATAATTCGAGTTACAAGAAAATAAGAAATACAAAAAAACACGTCTTATGTTAGACATCGGTAAAATGGAAAAAGAAAAAAGAAATAGGAATGGAAAAATTTGTGATATAGCAAGAATTGGTCGTCGGAGAAATGCTAAGGATACAAGTCCCACATGCATCCATGGATGGGATTTGTAAAGACCTCAAAGCTCTCTAAACCAAGAACAACGCACAAAACAATAGTTAGACTTGTGAGATAAAAAAAAGCACTGGTTACGTACGATGTAAGTAAAATTGAGGGAAAGAAGAAAAGTACATAGAATTGGGACTGAGAAATTTGCAATATGATAAGAATTGGAGTTATGAGAGAATGAAAAAAAATAGAAATGCAAAAAAGCACGACTTATGTTGGAGATGGGCAAAACGGAAAAAGAAAAAGAAAATAGAAATTAACAAATTTGTGATATGACAAGAATTGGTCATCAGAGAATGATAAGGACACGAGCCCCACGTGCATCAATGGATGGGATTCGTAAAGAGCTCAAAGTTCTCTAACTCAAGAATAAAGCACCCCACGATAATTAGACTTGTAAGAAATGTAAAAAAGCACATGTCACATACGACATAGGTAAAATGGGGGGGGGGAAGAGAAAGAAAAAGAGATAGAATTAGGACTGGAAAAGTTTTCATTATGGTAAGAATTGGAGTTGAGAGAAAATGAGAAATGCAAAAAAGAACGTCTTATGTTGGACATGAGTAAAATGGAAAAAAAAAATAGAAATAGGAATTAACAAATTTGTGATATGGTAAGAATTGGTCGTTGGAGAAATGTCAAGGACACAAGCTCACGTGCAACAATGGATGGGATTTACAAAGAACTCAAAGCTCTCTAAACCAAGAACAATGCACAAAACGATAATTAGACTTGTCAGAAATGCAAAAACGCACTAGTTAAAACGTCAAGGTAAAACGGGGAAAAAAAAGAAAAGAAAATAGAAGTAGGACTACAGAGATTTGCAATATGGCAAGAATTGGAGATATGAAAAAATGAGAAATACAAAAAAGCACATCTTATGATGGACATGGGTAAAATGGAAAAAGAAAGTAGAAATAGGTGAAAATTTTGTGATATGGCAAAAATTGGTCGTCGAAGATATACTAAGGACACGAGTCCCATGTGCATTAGTGGATGGGATTTGTAAAGACTTCAAAAGCTCTCTAAAGCAAGAACAAGGCACAAAATGGTAAATAGGCTTCTGAGAAATGCAAAACAGCATGTGTTACGTATGACGTAGGTAAAATGGGGGGAAAAATAAAAGAAAATAGAATTTAGACTGGAGAAATTTGTGATATGGTAAGAATTGGAGTTATGAAAAAATAAGTAATGCTAAAACCACATCTTATGTTGAACATAGGTAAAATGGAAAAAAGAAAATAGAAATAGAAATTCAAAAAAGGAAATACAATTAAGACAGGAGAAATTTTCGTTACTGCAAGAATTGAAATTACGCGAAAATGAGAAATGTAAAAGCATGTTTTATGCTGGACATCGGTAATTTGGAAGAAGAAAATCAAGAATTGATCATCGAAGAAATGCTATGGACACGAAACCCACGTGCATCAATGGAATAGATCTATAATGATCTCAAAACTCGCTAACTTGAGAACAATGCACAAAATGATAAGTAGACTTGTGAAAAATGTAAAAAATCACGTGTTACATACCACGTAAGTAAAATTAGGGGAAAAGAAATAGCAAAGGAAGTAGAATTAGGACTAGAAATGTTTTCGTTCTGGTAAAAATTGCAGTTATGAGAAAATGAGAAATGCAAAAAGCACGTCTTACGTTGTAAACGGGTAAAATAAAAACAAAAAATAGAAATTGGAATTCAAAAATTTGCGAAACGATAAGACTTGGTTGTGGGAGAAATGCTAAGGACACAAGTCTCACGTGCATCAATGGGTTGGAATTGTAAAGACCCCCAAGCTCACTAACCCAAGAATAATGGACAAAACGATAATTAGAGTTGTGAGAAATGCAAAAAAGCTCGCATTCCGTACAACTTAGGTAAAATGGGGGGGCGAACAAAAAGAAAAAGGTAATAGAATTAGAACTGGAGAAGTTTTAGTTATAATAAGAATTTGGGTTATGAGAAAATGAGAAATGCCAAAAAGCACGTCTTATATTAGATATGGGTAAAATGGAAAAAGAAAATAGATTGAATTTGTATAACGAAAATACATAGTAGGACACCAGTCTCACGTGCATCAATGGATTGGATTTGTAAAGACCTCAAAGCTCTTTAACCCAAGAACAAAACCCAAAAGGATAAATAGGCTTTTGAGAAATGCAAAATAGAAGGTAAAATGGAGCGAAAAAAAAGAAAAGAAAATAAAATTAGGACTAGAGAAATTTGCGATATGATAAGAATTAGAATTATGAGAAAAATAGAAATGCAAAAAAGCTCGTCTTACATTCGAGATGGGTAAAATGAATAAAGAAAATAGAAAGAGGAATTGACAACTTTGTGATATGATAAGAATTGGGCGTTGGAGATATGCTAAGGAAACATGCCCACGTGCATCATTGCATGGGATTTCGAACAACCTCAAAGTTCTCTTACCCAAGAACAATGCAAAAAACGATAATTAGACTTGTGAGAAATAAAAAAAACCCACGAGGTACGTACGACAAGGTAAAACAGGGAAAAAAAGAATGGAAAATAGATAGGACTGGAGAGATTTGCGATATGGCAAGAATTGGAGTTATGACAAAATGATAAATGCAAAAAAGCACGTCTCATGACGGACATGGGTGAAATGGAAAAAGAAAACAGAAATTAGTGAAAATTTTGTGATATGGCAAGAATTGGTCGTCAGAAAAATACTAACGACACGAGTCCTATGTGCATCAATGGATGGGATTTGTAAGGACCTTAAAGACTTCTAACCCAAGAACAAGGCCTAAAATGATAATCAGACTTTCTAAAAATGCATAAGAGCTCCTATCACATACGATGTAGGTAAAATAGGGGGGGAAATGAAAAGAAAATAGAAGTTGGAGAAGAAAAGTTTGTGATATGATAAGAATTGGAGTTGTGAGAAAGTAAGAAATGCAAAAAAGCACGTCTTATACTGGACACAGGTAACATGGAAAAAGAAAATAGAAATAAGAATTGACAAATTTGTAATATGGTAAGACTTGGTCATTGGAGAAATGCTAAGGACACGAGTACCACGTGCATTAATGAATAGGATTTGTAAAGACCTCAAAGCTCTCTTGATGAGGACACTAGTTTACAAATTTATTTCTCTTTTATTACGATTTTATTTATTATTTGGACCCATTTGTTTTGGGCTATGTTAGTATTAAGTTTATTTTATTTTAGGCCTTTGTGTTAGGCCCATGAAGTTTTTTATTTAAACCCTAATTAGGGTCAACAGAACATTATTAGATTGAATGATATTTTGATTGTTACAGCCGCTGCCCTCTCTCTCATTCTCATTCTCCTCCTCCTCCTCCTCCTCCTTCTCCTCCTCCTTTGATTCTTTCTTCTTCTCTACGATCCTACACCAACTTTAATATTGGAGGAAAGATCCTACAAACTTTTTCAATCTCTATCAGTATTGAATAGTCAGAGCAATCCCCAAGAAAAAAAAAATAATACGCGCCCTCAAACCCTTCTAATATGCTTTCATGCATTTCTAGCAATATTTAACTCCGGCGAACCCCACCAACAACACCACCTACCTCCGGCAAACTCGCCAGTTGGTGATCTTCCGCGACTTTTCCGGTGACCGGCCGATGAAGTCCAAAATACTCCAGCAGCACCACCTACCTCCAGCGAACTCATTAGTGAACCCAACGACCTCCAGCGTACTTCGACGAAGTGCAAAATACTCCAAACCACCTCTCGGTTCATTCTTGACAGATTCTAAACCAACAGGACAACCGACTACCTATTTGGATGTTTCAAAAGTGAGCACTTCACCTAGTTTGGAGCAAATGTTTGGATTAAGGTTAGCGATGTAAACGGGTAGGATACCCGTCTAATTAATTAATCCCATTACCAAACCCATTTATTTTTTGCTCACCATTATTATCCCAAACACGTCTATTTTTATTGTTGGAATCTCAAATCAGTCCCGTCCCAACCCAAACCCGTAAAACCCGTTTATGTTGAGTGGGTCAAATTACCCGTTAAGTACCCTTTAAATACCCAATTTGAGATAAAAAAAAATTAGTAAGTGACAAAAATGTTAAATTTATTAAATTAAACAAACTCATAGGTCAAAAGACCTCCAAGTTTTTTTTTGAAAGATAAAAGAAAATTTACTATAAATAGTAGAAATAACAAAATACACAGGGCATTCTCTTGGAACAATACAATAGAAATCACAGTTGATAAATGACTATCAAACCTAATATGGAACAATCCATGACATGTGAAAATAACACATAACAAAAATTTTATTTTAAGAATAAAATTGTAAATATATAAATATATATTTTATTTTATTTTATTAAGTGAGTACCCCACGGATATTGGCTACCGGGTATCCTACAAGTAAGTCCCAAACCCGCACAGGTATTAAATTTTAATCCCAAACCCGTCCCAAACCCGTCCCATTATTTCCTAACGGGTTTTTATCGGGTTTGGACAGGTCGGGTACCCTCATGTACCCCTCCCATTGACATCCCTAATTAAGGTACAATTCTCTCATTGTTAATTATGATAAATGCTTATATCATATGGCAATGTGACTTGCATAAATTTGAACTTAAACCTTGCCCATTTTTTTCATTTATCCTAATTCCTAGTTCCCTTTTAAATTTAGTTAATTGTCGCCCATCGTTAAAAAAAAAAAAAAAAAAATCACTCACCCATTGTTTGCCTAAATTATTTGTTGAGTTTCATTTATTTGATTTGTCATTCCTAATTTAAGCATATTAGGATTTTATATTTTTATTACTCTCTTTTTCAGTTTTCTTTAATATCAGCATTTAAAAAAAATGCTTCTGTCCTTATATCATGAATTTTGAAAATCAATCATGTTGAAGTAATAAAGTAGGACTTTGTACTATTCATCAAACTTATGTCAAAGATCCTCCTTATTTTAGTGGCACCATCGATCCTCATGAGTTTCTTGATTGGGTAGATGATATTGCATCCATTTTTTAACTTCATGACCTGTCTGATAACCAATGTATTCCTCTAACCAAAACAAGATTGATCAATTATACTAGAGAGTATTGGCTAACAGTCGAGTTATACCATAGACTTGTTACTCAATGGGCCTTGATGAAACAAATTTTAAGCGATCGATTTGTTTCTAAAAATTTTATAGATAAGGTATGGTCTCAATTAATGCGTCTTAAATAGGAGCATTCTTCTGTTAATGAGTATTTTGATCAATTTAGAACTCTTAGGAAGTGTCTAACTTTCGAAATGAGCCTTGTGCCATCAGTAAATTTGTCCTTGGGCTAAGACCTTGCATCCGTGAGAAAATTCAGCGATACACTCATAAGACCTTAAATGAAGCTTATTCCAAAACTTTAGAGATTGAAAAATATTATAAATTTGAGTCTTATAAGTCTATGTCAGAGTCAAGGTGC
Organism: Vitellaria paradoxa; assembly: GCA_019916065.1. Taxonomy (NCBI): domain Eukaryota; kingdom Viridiplantae; phylum Streptophyta; class Magnoliopsida; order Ericales; family Sapotaceae; genus Vitellaria; species Vitellaria paradoxa. The sequence goes on from CM034234.1 coordinate 32,365,448, forward strand.
CCTATATAAACCACTGAGCTACAATGTCCATCCCTTGAACTTTGCGCCCCTATTGTTTTTGTTGACACTTGTAATTCTCTTATTGGTTCTCCTCTTTTGACATTTGATCATGATGAGTCACCAAATCTCCAAAATGTGTCTAAAGTGGTTGAAGTGGTTCTATCGTCATCTTGTCTTGATTTTGTTGGTTTATTTGAGGATAGCATGAATAATGACCGTCAAGATTGCATAGACTTGATCATTAATGATGGTTACTTGGTTAGGGGATATTATTATTTAAACATATCAAGAGTTTTATTTATTGACCCCATCAATTGGGAGTTCTTTGAGTCTATGTCCAAGTTATTCTTCCATGAGATCATTCAATTGCACGAGTCCTCATTGCTAATACATAAAAGAGACATTTTTTCATACACTGAACAATTTTTCTTTCAAGTTATATGTGGCATGTCTTACCACTATTTTGTCGATATCATTGAGCCTCATTCCATTCGTCCGTCTTTGAGGGATTCTAATTCTAATTTGACAATTTCAGTTGCATCATCACTCATCATTTATTCTCAACCATTTATTCCATCTCTTTTCGATAATGCTGATATTAAATGAAAAATTGGAGTGCGTAATAATTATTATAAATTTTCTATTAATGTTCTTGATAGGAATATAGACTTTAATGAATGTAACTCAATAATGACTTATGCATTGCCTATTTACTACTCCATATCGTCCTGCCAAAATTCCAAAATTTGCAAGCCAAAGATATTGAACCATTTTATATCATTTGTGATCCTGTACCCAATGCAATTGTTTTTACATTGCCATGTGATATGAGTTTTGACGTAATTTGCTACATGAAGAAATTGTTACCTTGTCAAGACATCTTTAGGCCTCACATATTGTTTGCAGGTTATGGTGATATTTTCATGCCAATTCCAATTCCTCCACCTCTTCAATTGTGTTCATTTGTTCAATGTTGAGGATCTCATTTTCTTTCAACTCCGAATATGCCTTGTCAAGTGAAAAATGCGACCTGATAATAGTGCAGAGTTTTCAACTCGATAGAGTCAAGTTCTTCTCAGTCCGAGAGATTTGACGAGGACATGAGTTTACAAATTTACTTCTATTTTATTATGATTATTTTATTTATTATTTAGACCCATTTGTTTTGGGCTATTTTAATACTAAGTTTATTTTAGTTTAAGCCTTTGTGTTATGCCCATGAAGCTTTTTATTTAAATCCTAATTAGGATTAACAGAACATTATTAGATTGAATGATATTTTGATTATTACAGCTGTTGCCCTCTCTCTCATTCTCCTCCTTATCCTCCTCCTCCTCCTCCTCCTTTGATTCCTTCTTCTTCTCTACGATCCTACCTCATCCCTAACCCAAGAACAAGGCCTGAATCGATAAATAGGCTTTTGAGAAATGCAAAACAGCAAGTGTTAAATACAATGTAGATAAAAATAGGGCAGAGAAAAGAAAAGAAAAAGTAGAATTAGGACTGGAGAAATTTGCAATATAGTAAAAATTGGAGTTATGAGAAAATGAGAAATGCTAAAAAACGCGTCTTGTGTTGAACATGGGTAAAACGAAAAAAAAAAAATAGAAATAGGAATTGACAAATTTGTGATATGGTAATTACCAAAAAAAAAAAAAATTGTGATATGGTAAGAATTGGTCGTTAGAAAAATGCTAAGAACACGAGTCCTAGGTGCATCAATGGATGGAATTTGTAAAAACCTCAAAGCTCTCTAACCTAAGAACGTAGTACAAAACGATAATTAGACTTGTGGAAAAAGCAAATAAGCACATGTTTCGTTCGACGTAAGTAAAATGTGAGAAAACAAAAAGAAAAAGAAATAGAATTAAGACTAGAGAAGTTTTTGTTATAGTAAGAATTGGAGTTATGGGAAAATGAGAGATGCCAAAAAGCACGTCTTAAGTTAGACATGGGTAAAATGAAAAAAGAAAATAGAAATAGGAATTGAAAAATTTTTGATATGGTAAGAATTGGCCGTCGGAGAAATGCTAAGGACACGAGCACACGTGCATAAATGGATTGGATTTGTAAAGACCTCAAAGTTTTTTACCCAAGAACCATGCACAAAACGATAACTAGGCTTGCGAGAAATGCAAATACGCACAGGTTACGTCCAACGAGATAGAACCGGGAAAAAAAAGAAGAAAAATAGAATTAGGATGGGAGAGAGAGATTTGCGATATGGCTGGAATGAGAGTTATGACAAAATGAGAAATGCCAAAAAGCACATCTTATAATGGACATTGGTAAAATGGAAAAAGAAAATAAAATTAGGTGAGAATTTTGTGATATCGCAAGAATTGGTCGTCAGAGAAATTCTATAGACACGAGACCCATGTCATCAATGGATGGGATTTGTAGAACCTCAAAGCCCACTAACCCAAGAACAAGGCACTAAGCAATAATTAGACTTGTGAGAAATGTAAAAAAGCAGCTGTCACGTACGATGTTGGTAAAGTTGGGGGGAGAGAAAGAATTTGGATTGAAGAAAATTGCAAGAATTTGGATTGAAGAAAATTGCGATATGCTAAGAATTAGAATTATGAGAAATTGAGAAATGCAAAAAAGCACGTCTTATGCTGAACACGGGTAAAGTGGAAAAAGAAAATAGAAATAGGAATTCCCAAATTTGTGATATGGTAAGAATTGCTCGTCGCAGAAATGCCAAGGACATGAGTCCCACGTGCATCAATGGATCGGATTTGTAAAGACCTCAAAGTCTCTTACCCAAGAACAACCCAAGAACAATGCACAAATGATAATTAGACTTGCGAGAAATGCAAAACAGCACATGTTACGTACGACGTAGGTAAAATAGGGGGGAAGAAAGAAAAGAAAATAGAATTAGGACTGGAGAAATTTGCAATAGGGTAAGAATTGGAGCTACGAGAAAATGAGAAATGCAAAAACATACGTCTTATGTTGGATATAGATAAAATGGAGAAGGAAAATAGAAACATGAATTGACAAATTTATGATATGGTAAGAATTGTTCATCGAAGAAATGCTAAGGACACAAGTCCCACATGCATCAATGGATGGGATTTGTAAAGGCCTCAAAGCTCTCTAACCCAAGAACAATACACAAAATGATAATTAGACCTGTGAGAATTGCAAAAAAAGTACGGGTTATGTGCAACATAGGTATAATGGGGGGAAAAGTAAAAGAAAATAAATAGAATTAGAGCTGGACAAGTTTTTGTCATGGTAAGAATTGGGGTAAGAGAATGAAAAATGCAAAAAAATACGTCTTATGTTGGACATGGGTAAAATGGAAAACGAAAGAAGAAATAGGAATGGACAAACTTGTGGTATGGTGAGAATTGTTCGTAGGAGAAATGCCAAGGACACGAGCTCACGTGCACCAATAGTCGGGATTTGTAAAGACCTCAAAACTCTCTTTCCCAAGAACAATGAACAAAACAATAATGAGACTTGTGAGAAATGCAAAAACACACGAGTTACGAATGGCGAGGTAAAACGGGGAAAAAAAGAGAAGAAAATAGAATTAGGATTGGAGATATTTGCAATATGGCAAGAATTGGAGATATGACAAAATGCGAAATACAAAAAAGCACATCTTATGATGGACATGGGTAAAATGGAAAAAGAAAATAGAAATAGGTGAAAATTTTATGTTATAGCAAGAATTGGTCATCAGAGAAATGTTAAGGACACAAGTCCCACGTGCATCAGTGGATGGGATTTGTAAAGACTTCAAAAGCTCTCTAACCCAAGAACAAGACACAAAACAACAAATAGGCTTCAAAGAAATGCAAAACAGCATGTGTTACATACAACGTAGGTAAAATCGGGGAAAAAAGAAAAGAAAATAGAATTTGGACTTGAGAAATTTGCGATATGGTAAGAATTAGAGTTATCAGAAAATGAGTAATGCAAAAAACCACGTCTCATGTTGAGCATGGGTAAAATGGAAAAAGAAAATAGAAATAAGAATTCAAAAATTTGTCATATGATAAGAATTGGTTGTCGGAGAAATGCCAAGGACACGAGTCCCGCATGCATTAGTGGATGGGATTTCTACAGACGTCAAAAGCTCTCTAACTCAAGAACAATGCACAAAACAATAAATAGGATTCAAAATGCAAAATAGCACATGTTATATACGACATAGGTAAAATCGAGGAAAAAAGAAAAGAAAATAGAATTTGGAATTGAGAAATTTGCGATATGCTAAGAATTGGAGTTTTGAGAAAATGAGAAATGCAAAAAAGCACATCTTATGCTAGACACGAGTAAAATGGAAAAAGAAAATAGAAATAGAAATTGACAAATTTGCGAACCAGTCAGAATTGGCCTCAGATAAATGCTAAGAACATGAGTCCCACGTGCATCGATGTATGGGGTTTGCAAAGACCTCAAAACTCCCTAACCCAAGAGCAATGCATAAAACGATAATTAGAGTTGTGATCATTGAAAAAAAAAAAAACGCGTGTTATGTACAACGTAAGTAAAATGGGGGGGGAGAAAAGCAAATAGAATTAAGACAGAAGAAATTTGCTATATGATAAGAAATAGAGTTGTGAGAAAATGAAAAATGCAAAAAAGCATGTCTTATGTTGGATACTAGTAAAATGGAAAAAGAAAAAAAATTAAGAATTGACAAATTTGTGATATAGCAAGATTTGGTCGTCGAAGAAATACTAAAGGCACGAGTCCCACGTGCATCAATGGATGCGAATTGTAAAGAGCTCAAAGCTCTCTAACCCAAGAATAAGCCACTAAACGATAATCAGACTTGTGAAAAATGCAAAAGAGCCCATGTTACGCACAATGTAGGTAAAATAGGGGGAAAAAAGAAAAGAAAATAGAATTTGAACTTGAGAAATTTGCAATATGATAACAATTGAGTTATGAGAAAATAAGAAGTGCAAAAAAACATGTCTTTTGCTGGACACGAGTAAAATGAAAAAAAAAAATAGAAATAGGAATTGACAAATTTGTGATATAATAAGAATTGGTCGTCGGAGAAATGATAAGTGCACGAGTCCCATGTGCATCAATGGACGGGATTTGTAAAGACCATAAAGCTCCCTAACCCATGAAAAAGACACAAAATGATAATTGTATTTGTGAGAAATGCAAAACGGCTCGTGTTTTGTACGACGTAGGTAAAATTAGGGGAAAAAAGGAAAAGGAAATAGAATTAGGACTAGAGAAATTTACGGTACGATGAGAATTGGAGTTTTGAGAAAACGAGAAATGCAAAAAAGCACGTCTTATGTTGGACACGGGGAAAATGGGAAAAGAAAATAGAAATCGTATTTGACAAATTGTGATATGCTAAGAATTGGTCGTCGAAGAAATACTAAGGACACGAGTCCAACATGCATCGATGGATAGGATTTGTAAAGACCTCAAAGCTCACTAACCAAAGAACAATGCACAAAATGATAACTAGACTTATGACAAATGCAAGAAAACACGTGTTATTTACGACGTAAGTAAAATGAGGGGAAAAAAGAAAAGGAAATAGAATTAGGATGGGAGAAATTATCGTTACGGTAGGAATTGGAGTTACGAGAAAATGAGAAATCCAAAAAAGCATGTCTTACGTTGTACATAGGTAAAATGAAAAAAGAAAATAGAAATAAGAATTGACAAATTTGTGATATGGTAAATGGCGATTTGCAAGCTGCATTAGCGATGTTTTTAATGCAGTTCAGGTCGTCAACCAATTCAAAACGAGAAGATAAATTTAAATTGGAACATAAATAGGTAAATGGCGAAGTGCATGTTTCTTTCATTGGTTCTGTGTGCATGCATAACAAAAGCTTATGATAAATTTAAATTGGATCATAAACAAGTAAATGGCAAAGTAGGTGCATGTTTCTTTCATTGGCTCTGTGTGCATACATAACAAAAGTTTATAATAACTGAGCAAACACATAGCAATAGACAACTCTAACTGTTGACTTCAATCTGGATAATTACGCATGACAGTTGAAAATCAGAGAATAATGGAAAGGGTTAATTGATCTACACCAGACCATTAACCTTGTATATACACTGCTAAATGCCAACTAGCTGTCCAAAAATTACATGATACGTTTCCAATAATTAAGATCCTAATGAACGATAAATATAGAAACATATAAGAAAGAAATCTCCTATTCTAACACTCCCCCTCAAGCTGGAGCATACAAATCAAACATGCCCAGCTTGGTAGACAAATGGTGGAAAGAGGATCGAGACAAAGGTTTGGTAAGAATGTCGCCTAATTGAGAGTTCGAGCGCACGTATGGTGTGCAAATATCAACTCTCGTCAAACAGTCTCAAATAAAGTGACAATCAACTTCAATATGTTTCGTGCGTTGATGAAACACAGGATTATTGGCAATGAATATGGCAGACTGATTATCACAAAACACAGACATTGGTTAAGGAACCTTTATACCAAAATCATGCAAGAGGGAGCAAACCCAAAGCATCTCAGTTGTTATATGAGCCATGGCACGATATTCAGCTTCAACACTAGAACGGGCAACAACATTTTGTTTTTTGCTTTGCCAAGTGACAAGATTGTCGCCAATAAAGGTACAATAGCCAGAGGTAGAACGACAATCAATACGACTACCAGCCCAATCAACATCACTGTAACCAGTCACAGAAAGAGAAGACGGTCGATATAACAAATCTCGACCGGGAGCACCTTTCAAGTAACGCAGGATACGACACACTGCCTCAAAATGAGATGTACAGGGAGCATGCATAAATTGACTAACAACACCAACAGCATAGGTAATATCCGAGCGAGTGACAGTAAGATTAATTTGCCAACCAAGCATCGATACCGACCAACATCAGAGAAAGGCTGGCCACTAGTGACATCAAGTTTGACAGACATATCCATAGGAGTATCAGCAGGGCGAGAACCAAATAAACCCATTTCAGATAGAAGATCCAACACATACTTGCACTGGGAAAGAGTGAGCCCTACCCGAGACCATGCTATTTCTATGCCAAGGAAATAGCGAAGAGCACCCAAGTCTTTAGAATAAAAATGTTGACTTAAATAGGACTTCAAATTAGCAATACATGAGATATTATCCCCTGAGATAATGATGTCGTCAGTATATACAATCAGAATAATGGAACCAGAAGAGGAGTCCTAAGTGAAAATAGAATAATCTGAGGTGGACCGCTGCAAGCCGTACTTCAACAAAACATCACTAAAGCGGTCAAACCAGGCACGAGGAGATTGCTTCAAACCATACAAAGCACGTCGTAATCGGTAAACTAAGTGTTCATTCCCAGGTACAACATAACCAGGGGGTTGCTCCATGTAAACTTCCTCTTGAAGTTCACCATAAAGAAATGCGTTTTTAATATCCAACTGGTAAAGAGGGCAATAGCGACTCACAGCTACAGTAAGAAGGATAAGAACAGAGTTCAAACGAGCAACTAGTGAAAAGTTCTCCAAATAATCAACTCCATAGGTTTGAGTATAGCCTTTGGCAACAAGGCATGCTTTGAGTCTCTCAACGGCACCATCTGGAAGATACTTCACAATGTAGACCCAACGACATCCCACATGTTGCTTACTAGGAGGTAATGGTACCAACTCCCAGGTATGATTCTGGTAAAGTGCCTACATTTCCTCATCCATAGCATGCTTCCATCCAGATCCATAGCATGCTTCCATCCAGGAGAAGATAATGTAGCTTGGAGTGAGGCTGGAAGTGAAACAGAAGACAGAGCACAAACAAAAGAATGCAAACAAGGAGAAGTACGATGATATGACACAAATTTGGCAATAGGATGTTGGGTGCAAGCACGCCTACCTCTACGTAAAGCAATGGGCAGCTCATCATTAGAGATAGGGGTTGGATCCTCAGACAAATTGGATGAATTGGATGGGCCATAAGAAACAACCGGTCTCTACGGAGTTCGCTGATACACCTGCAAGGGAACACTTTGATTGTTTTGAGTTGAGATTCCTGCAAAGAAGATTGAGGAAGAGGTAAAGTGGGGCTAATCTCCCTTTGACTAGGATCCTCCTCAAGAGAACAAGGATATGACTCCCCCTGAATAAGATCATAGGATAATGGGGTCCCAGAAGTAGAGAAAAAAGCAGTGGACTCAAAAAAGGTAACATCAGCACTCACAAAATATCGACGAGAAGATGGATGATAACAACGATACCCTTTCTGTGTACGAGAGTAACCCAAAAAAATGCATTTACGAGAACGAGGCGACAATTTATCTAAACCAGGATCAAGGACATGAACAAAGGCAACACAACCAAAAACTCGAGGAGTAAGAGGAAAGGGGTTACCAATGGAATAAAGAACGGAAAATGGAGATTTGTTACCCAATATGACAGATGGCATACGATTGATTAGGAAACAAGCAGTAAGGACAGCATCCCCCCAAAAAGGTTTTGGTACATGCATATTAAACATCATGGTATGAGCAACATCAAGTAAATGACGATGTTTGCGCTCGACAACACTATTTTGTTGTGAGGTATGAATACAAGTGGTCTGGTGAATAATCCCTCGATCTGCACAGAAGGAAGCCATAACAGATTACACATATTCCAAAGCATTATTGAAACGAAAAATTTTGATACGCTTGCCAAATTGGGTAAAAATCTCATTGTAAAAGCGAGTCACAATATAAGGTAATTCAGATCATTGTTGCATCAAGAACAACCAATTCATACGAGAATGATCATCAACAAAAATAACAAAATATTGGTAACTATTAATACTAGCAATACGAGAGGGTCCCCATATGTCTGTATGAACTAAATCAAAAGACTCTGTTTGACGATTGACATCATAACTAGAAAAGGAACTACGATGATGCTTACCAAGTTAGCAAGCCTCACATTCTAGACTCGATACATGACTCAAATGGGAAATAACAAACTTTAATTTATTTAAGGATGGATGCCCAAGGCGAAAATACCATTGGAGAGGGGAGACTGTGGCACTCAAAACAGGAGAATTTGTAGTAGAAAAGCTTACAGGATCCAGGTAGTAAAGTCCGCCTTTCTCATGCCCCAAACCAATCGTCCTATTCGTCTTGAGGTCCTGAAACATACATAAGAAAGGAGTAAATGTTATAGAGCAATGTAGAGTTTTAGTCAACTGACTAACAGATAATAAATTGAATGGAAAGTTAGGAACATAAAGGCTATGAGGTAAATGAATCGAAGGATGAGGAGCAAGAACACCTTGTCCTTATACAGGACGAGACGATCCATCAGCTAAAATAACATGATGATTAATGGAGTGTAACTAAGAAAAAGAGGAAGATTTACCAGAAATATGAGAGCTCGCTCTAGAATCAATGATCCAGGAAGGAGCGGACATAGTACAAGCCACATTATCTAAAGTTGCTAGTGTAGCAGTAGAACAGATTGGGATGCTCGAAGGGTCTGCAGCAGTTCACTAAGTTGGATAGTAAGGTCTTTGTGAGTGCTAGACTCAAAGGTTTCTGAACCAACTGGCATTGATTGATTGGATCCCATAGTAGGAGAACTATCTGTCACATGATTAACTTGATCTGGCCGTCCATACTTAGCCCAGCAGTATGGTTCGGTGTGATTAGTTTGACCACAGTGAGTACATTTTCTATCTCCTCTCCCTTGAGAAGAGCGACCACCACGGTGTGAATTCCAAGAAGAGCGACCCCCACGTCCACGCGTATTACCACGAGAAGCTTCATTAGAGATCAAGGCAGATGATTCTGAAGTAGTGGGCTGAGCAGGTGAATGATGGCCTAAGGATAATCGCAACAGACGAGAATAAGCATTTGCAGCAGTAGGCAATGTCTCACTAGTAAGAATTTGATCTTTGAAACTACGCAGATCTAGATCAAGTCTAGAAAGAAGAGAAGCAATCATAAAATCTTCCTAGTGTCGTTTTTGCTGGTCCAAATCTGTAGTAAATGGTCGATATTGTAACAATTGATCCCAAAGGTTCTTCAAAATGCTATAATACTCAGAAAGAGACTGACCAACTTGTTTAGTGGTGAAGATCTGCTCGCATAATTCAAAGACTCGTGAAACATTACTTTGTTGGGAGAACGAGTCAGCAAGAGAATCCTAAATTTTCTTAGAAGAGTCACAAAATTCCACTGTAGTAACAATATGAGGTTCAAAACTGTGCCATAACCATCCCATGACAATAGAATCTTCACTAAGCCAATCATCGTATGTACTATCATCTGATTTGGGTGGAAGATCAATAAGAAATTTTAATTTCTTTTTCCCACGAAAATACACTTTCACTGCATGAGCCCAAGCTAAATAATTTATACCATTCAACCTTTTTGAAGTTATAGAACAAGGAACATCTTCATCTTTAATCAATATTGATTTTGAATCAATAATAGGAATCTTCCCTTCAGCCATGTGATAAAATAAAAAAGTAACAGAAAATCACCAAGGAGGAGAATACCGAGAAATAGAATACCAATAGAATACACAGACAGCCGTGTCACCCGATGAATATCAGAAACACCAAACGATGGTCAGTAATGAACCATCAGAGACGAAGACAATCTGGCTGCCATGGTTCATCTAGGGTAACGACACGTATCGACCAGCAGAGACGAGGAGGAACGGCAACGGGCTTGAACGATCGACAATAAGCATCAGCGACGATCGATCGACCAGCAACAAGGAGCAAGGACGAACGACCACGAGCAGCAATGAACGGCAACGACAGCCTCAGCGAAATCAACGAGACATCGGCAGCGAGATCGACGAGGTCCAAGACCATGGCAGCGAGATCGTCAAACTCCGGCAAGGTTGAACACCGATGAATCTCACTGAATGACTTCGATGACCTTGACGACAGCCGCTACCATTGTGCGAGGTAAGGCTTTTTTTTTTTTTTTTTACAGGAAAAGAAAAAAAAAGGAAAAATAAAAATTTGAAGAAAAGGCACTAATACTAAGTTGAAAATCAGAGAATAATGAAAATGGTTAATTGATCTACACCAGACCATTAACCTTGTATATATACTGTTAAATGCCAACTGGCTGTCAAAAAATTACATGATACGCTTCCAATAATTAAGATCCTAATGAATGATAAATATAGAAACAAATAAGAAAGAAATCTCCTATTCTAACAATGACATTAGAATATCTGTATGCAGCATTACTACATAGAGTGATTTTCAACCACTCTTGTTGTACCATTTTACATAATCTATGTTATAATGAATTCTACTAATGATTAGAGTTGTAAGAATGTTGAAAATAGCTCCCAACCTCTCATAATGAAATTTGTGTGAACGAGTTAAATATGTACTTTTTCATTATAAATCCTTTCATTGTATTTTTACATATTCTTCCTAAACCTTGAATCCTAAAAAGCCAGATTTTAGATGCCATTCAACTAAGCAAGTAGCATGATAAGTAATAATGTTAGTGACAACAAGTGCAGACCAAATTATCAATGCCATTGCTTATTATAAAAGGATCGTTACTTGGTGTAATGACATATGCACAGGCAAAAGGGCATGAGAATAAGGACTCTAATAGCAGCTACTTCGCCTAAATAATGCTTAACTATGCCACACCCAATTTACCCCTCCCACACATCAAAAAGACCGAGACCAGGTAATAAAACCTTTTTCAGTTTAAAGCCTTAGCATAGCATAAATGCATGTTTGGAAGCAGCACTCGAATGTCAGTTATTGCGAGATCTTGAATCTCCACAAAAGAATTTATTCACGAATATGTGCTTGCATGTTTGTGTAAAAAAATAACATGTCATGAGTTTAGGAAAGAATATTCACCTGTAAAGCAATATCATTAATGAGCAACCCCCCTGCAGAGACAATTCTAACAAACTACTCCTCAAGCCTTTTGTTGTTGGTGAATAAATAAGATGCAAGTGGCTTTTCTTTAGAGTTAATTATATTAAAACTGTCTTCTGGACTCTCAACCTTAGAAAAAACAAACAAAAGACAATGTTATGATGAATGTACAATCTCGCAGGAAAAAATTATGTGAATGCTGCACAATATTTTAGAAATTAGAACTGTACTAAACCAAAAACAAAATCCAATATAAAAACCACAAAATTGGTACTTTTACTTTCAGGCTTTACTTTTCTATCCCTGGCTAAATGTTCCATTAACAACCAAGATAAGTTGATCCCAAGTCCATGACAGGCAAACTTAAAACTTTGCATATGGTGAGGTTCCAAAAGATGTTCGTGTTTTCTGTTACTATAATCTTTCTTAGAATATAATATGGAAGTTACATTTACAATTTTTGACCAATGTGAATGGAGACTGTCGGATAGTTAGGAAAATCAAACCTAGAAATGAGTTCTTGATTTCTAGAGATTTGATAATGATTTTATTGTATTAAATAAGGAGATAGCAGAAATCTCCATAATCAGTTTCATTCCATAGTTATCCCTTAAATTAAGGGATTGATTGTTGCTAGAAATACGGGATTCAATGGTAGGATTGTTACCATGTTTCTCTATATATTCTAGCTTCTTTCTCATCAGAAAATGAAGAAGATGATTATTTCTTTTTCTCCAAATCATTCATGGTATCAGAGCTTCTCTTGATCTGATTATAAAATGGTCAAGATGGCCATGACAGGAGCTGGAAGAACCACAGGTTCTTCTGACACAACTACAGAGAGTTCTAATCAAGGGACGGCCATGACCAACAGCGGAGTAGACCAGTTTTTCCAGAATTCTTCATTCCATTTAACCTCTCACAAATTAAATGGAAAAAAACTACCTGGAGTGGGCTCAATTCGTGAAACTGGCAATGGATGGAAGGGGGAAGCTTGGGTATCTAACTGGCGAAGTGGAACGACCAGCGGAAGGAGACCCAAAGCTAAGTATATGGAGATCAGAAAACTCCCTAATCACTGCCTAGCCTATCAACTCGATGGAGCAGACCATAGGTAAACCTTATCTCTTTCTACCCACTGCAAAAGATGTATGGGAGGCTGTTCAAGAAACCTATTCAGATTTAGAAAACTCATCTCAGATTTTTTATTTGAAAACCAAACTTTAGCAATTCAAACAAGGTGAAAAAGAAGTTACTGTTTATTACAATGAAATGGTCTCATTGTGGCAAGAATTAGATCAGTGTGATAATGATGAATGGGAGTGTCCTGCTGATAGTGTGAAAGTAAGGAAAAAAGAGGAGAATGACCGTGTGTATCTATTCTTGGGTGGCCTCAATCATGATCTGGATGAGGCCAGGGCTCGGATCCTTGGAAAAAGACCTCTGCCATCACTCCGTGAAGCATTCTCTGAGATTAGAAGAGAAGAAACCAGAAGAAAAGTGATGCTAAGCAATCAGGAACCAAAACCTGCCACAGAAACTGAAAATTGAGCCCTTGTTTCAAGGCGTACTGAACCTGAAGGGGACAGAAGAAAGAAGCCTTGGTGCGATCACTGCAACAAACCTGGACATACAAAAGAAACATGCTGGAAGATCCATGGAAAGCCATCAAATTGGAGGAAGAAACCTGGGAATAACAGCTGTGCATTTCAAGCTACTCGTGAAGAAAATCAAGGGCAGCAAGTCAAGTCAGAAGTGTCTCCTTTTACAAGGGAACAACTAGAGCATTTGCACAAATATTTTCAATTTCCACAACCCACAGTAAATTCTTCTTGCTCTTTAGCCCAAAAAGGTACATTTGCTACTGCTCTCCTTAGTGTCAATCCTAGTCAAACCAGCTCTTGGATCATAGATTCCGGAGCAACTGATCATATGACAAGTTGCTCCAACCTTTTCTCAACTTACAGCCCATGTGCAGGGAACAAAAAAATTAAGGTTGCAGATGGTTCTCTCTCAGCAATAGCTGGGATGGGATCCATTGTTATATCTCCTTCCTTAACTCTGCATAATGTCCTTCATGTACCTAAATTGTCTTGTAATCTCTTGTCAATTAGTAAGTTAACTAATGACCTCAAGTGTCAAGCTAATTTCTATTCCTCTCAGTGTGAGTTTCACGATCTAGTCTCGAGGAGGACGATTAGCAATGCTAGAGAAAGAGGAGGTCTCTATTTCTTTGAAGATGGAACTAAGTTGAGTAAACAAGTTCAAATAACCTGTTTTCAATCTATTTCTGTTTCTAGTGACAATAATGTTATGTTATGGCATTATAGATTAGAACATCCAAGTTTTCATTATTTAAAGCACTTGTTTCCAAATTTGTTTAGAAATAAAAGTCCATTTTCATTTCAATGTGAGATTTGTGAATTAGCTAAACACCATCGTTCAAGTTTCCCCCCAAAACCATACCAAGCAACAAAACCTTTTACACTTATCCAAAGCGATGTATGGAGACCATCTAGAGTTTCAACAATTTCGGGAAAAAAATGGTTTGTTAGTTTTATTGATGATCACACAAGAGTAAGTTGGGTATATTTGCTAAAAGAAAAATCCGAAATAGAAGAGGTTTTCAAAAATTTTTATACCATGGTGGAAACATAATTTCAAGAAAAAATAAAAATTTTTAGAAGCAACAATGGCAAAGAATCCTTTAACAAGGTCTTGGGGAAATATTTTTTGGAGAAAGGTATAATACATCAAAGTTCCTACAATGATACGCCTCAACAAAATAGGGTGGCTGAACGGAAAAACAAGCACCTTTTGGAAGTTGCTAGAGCACTTTCACTTACAAATAAGATTCCTAAGTATCTTTGGGGTGAAGCTATTCTTACAGCCACATATCTTATAAATCAAATGCCTACAAAAATTTTAAAGTTCCAGACACCTCTAAGTGTTTTTCAAAAAAAATTTTCCATATCCAAATTGTCTTCTAACTTACCACAAAGGGTGTTTGGATGCCTTGCTTTTGTTCATATTCATGCTCACAACCGCAGCAAATTAGATCCAAGGGCAAGGAAGTGTGTCTTTGTTGGCTATGCTCCAAATCAAAAAGGATACAAATGCTATGATCCTATTTCAAAAAAATTGTTTGTCACCATGGATGTAACCTTTTTTGAGTCCAAACCTTTCTTTGAAACTCATCTTCAGGGGGAGAACCTAGTTGAAGATTCAGATTATGTTTTGCAACCAATAATGAAGGATGAACCAGTTCTTTTCATCAACACAGAACCAAGTGTTTTAACTAATGATGACCCAAGTCTAAATTCTATAGAGCCAGCTAACAAACTTGACAGGATCAGTAATAGAACGACAACAGGTACCAAAGAGCTTCTTGTTTACTCGAGAAAAAAACAAATTTTAAGGAATGAGACCGATGCTTCTCAGCAATGCCAAGAATCTGAACCTGAGACTGATCAAAACTTCACTGAATCCCAAGGTAACTCCTAGTCTGAATCTGTACAAGATAATGCTTCCAATTCCAATTCTGAGTCTAGTTTCCTTGATCTTGACATTCCTATTGCTAAACGAAAGGGTGTCAGAACTTGTACCAAACACCCCTTGTCAAATTTTGTTTCCTATACACATCTGTCACCCTCCTTTGCATTCACTTCACAATTGTCTTGTGAGGAAATTCCAAAGAATATACGGGTTGCACTACAGGTTCCTGAATGGAAGAAGGCTATTCTTGAAGAGATGAGGGCCCTTGAGAAAAATAAAACATGGGAGACAATAGATTTGCCACAAGAGAAGAAAACAGTTGGGTGCAAATGGGTGTTTACAATCAAATACAAGTCAGATGGATCAATTGAAAGATACAAGGCACGCTTGGTGGCCAAAGGTTTCACTTAAACATATGGTATTGACTACCTTGAAACCTTTGCACCAGTAGCAAAGTTAAACACAATAAGAGTACTCTTGTCAATTGCAGCCAACCTTGACTGGCCTCTACAACAACATGACGTAAAGAATTCATTCCTTAATGGAGACTTAGAGGAAGAAATTTACATGAATCCACCACCAGGATTTGACAAAAGTTTGGATCGAAAGTTTGCAAGTTAAAAAAATATCTATACGGTTTGAAGCAATCACCAAGAGCTTGGTTCGAGAAGTTCACTCAATTTGTAAAAGGTCAAGGATACATTCAGGGACAAACTGATCATAACATATTCACAAAGCATTCCAATGAGAAGATAGCCATTCTTATAGTATATGTGGACAATATTATTTTGACTAGGATGACACGACTGAAATGGAGCAGTTAAAAAGGAGTCATGCATCTCAATTTGAGATTAAAGACTTGGGGTCACTAAGATATTTCCTTGGAATAGAAGTAGCTCGATTAAAAAAATGGATTGTAGTATCACAAAGGAAATATGTTATTGATCTACTCAATGAAACGGGAATGAGTGGTTGTCGTCCCGTAGAGACTCCAATCGATCCAAATCAGAAGCTTGGAGAGAAGAAAGGTGATCCAATGGATACAACACAGTACCAAAAGTTAGTTGGTAAGCTTATTTACTTGTCACATACATGACCTGATATTGCGTTTGTAGTGAGTCTTGTGAGTCAATTTATGCATTCTCCTCATGAAGAACACATTGAAGCCGTGTATCGAATTCTAAAGTATTTGAAGAGCTCACCAGGAAAAGGTCTTTTTTCAAGAAGAATGATCAACGAGGCATTGAGGCATATATAGATGCAGATTAGGCAGGTTCAATCACTGATAGGAAATCAACATCAGGTTATTGTACCTTTGTATGGGGAAACCTAGTGACTTAGAGAAGCAAGGAACAAACTGTAGTTGCTAGAAGTAATGCAGAAGCAGAATACCGATCAATGGCTCATGGGGTGTGTGAGATGATGTGGCTGAAACGAGTTTTGGAAGAACTAAAGAGACCTATGACCGTGCCTATGAAGTTACACTGTGACAACAAAGCAGCTATTAACATTGCACACAATCCAGTTCAACATGACAGAACAAAACATGTTGAAATTGACAGGCACTTTATAAAGGAAAAGCTTGAAGCAGGAGTTATCTGTACGCCATTTGTTCCAACATCACAACAAATAGCTGATATTCTCACAAAAAGATTATTCAGACCTAACTACGAGTTTCTCATCAGCAAGTTGGGCATGATAGATATCTATGCACCAACTTGAGGGGGAGTGTCGGATAGTTAGGAAAAACAAATCTAAAAATTAGTTCCTGATTTCTTCATCAGCAAGTTGGGCATGATAGATATCTATGCACTAACTTGAGGGGGAGTGTCGGATAGTTAGGAAAATCAAACCTAGAAATGAGTTCCTGATTTCTAGAGATTTGATAATGATTTTATTGTATTAAATAAGGAGATAGCAGAAATCTCCATAATCAGTTTCATTCCATAGTTATCCCTTAAATTAAGGGATTGATTGTTGCTAGAAATATGGGATTCAATGGTAGGATTGTTACCATGTTCCTCTATATATTCTAGCTTCTTTCTCATCAGAAAATGAAGATGATTATTTCTTTTCCTCCAAAGCCTTCAGAGACAACTGCAACAAGCGGTGGTGCTAATTGCCAGCAACCTCCAACAAATTTCTTCATCTTTATCAGAAGCATATGCGATAAAACAACAAAGACTCACGACAACGATCTGCCCAAATTTATACCGTGATAATTGGAAGCAATGGGCCAAATATCTCTTCATTCATGATAATAGAATCTTCTGGTACATCCAGTAAAATGCTGGGAGCAATCTTTCTGCAACAATAGAAAGAGTCCTGAAAGATAAAAAAGGCTCATCCCACCTAACTTAACAATAAATAATTCAAACTATAGAAATATGTTAAAATGAACATTAATGAAGAACTCACAGGTTGCTTTGGTCCCTTTGACCTCCATGAACTATCTTACCAGAAACCTTGTCATTACCCAAGAGCTTTGCTAAGCGAGCAGAGTGGTTGGAACTCACAATGCGAGACACGTCTTCGGATTTTAATGGATCTTTTCCATAGAACTTCTCCAACTCAGCTGTCAATGCATCTATCTGCAGAATTAATTCCATAAGAAGCAAATCAACAGATCATATCCGCAAGTATACATCTTTGCATGCAGGTAACCTACCAACTAAGGAGTAAAATCTTTTGTTGTTATAACGTGATCAGCAGTAACACATGCTTGTCCATTATTTAATCCCCATTTGCCTCCAATAATTCGTCTTGTTGTAACCTTGGAAACACACATAATTTTATATCAGCACACAATTATGAAGGATCACACAACAGAATATGGCCCCATAAGCCAGGTTGTGCAAGGAAACGAAAGCTCTATACTTTTAAATTTGCGTTGGAATCAACAATAACAGGACATTTTCCTCCAAGCTCCAAAGCTACAGGCGTAAGGTGCTGTGTGACAGCAGCCAACACAATGCGTCGCACTTTTCCATTGCCTACAAAGACAGCTTTGTTATACAAAACACTACACAAAAAAAATGAAAAATATCATATGAATCAAAAAAAACAAAAAAGAGAGAGAGAGAGAGAGAAAAAAAGTACCATATAAATCAGAACCAGGATAGAACAGTTAGAATCCTAATATTCAAGGTCAAAGGCTTCCGCACTTCTTCTATTTATTTCGGCTAAAAGCTTACTTCAACTAAATGCTTGATGATAAAAGTTGGCAAAAGAAACTTTCTATAAATTCTTCCATCGTTCTCTCTTTCCATAAATGTTGCATGGATCATAGGATGCTGCGCCTGAAAAGAACAGCATTGTGTACCTGGAAGCTCTACTGCAACACAATTGGAGGGTGCCATTATAAATGTAGGTATAACCTAACACTCACAATTAGTCAAACAATGGATCCAAGCACCACCAAGTTAAACCAATGAATTACTCCTCCTTAGGCACACTGCACAAGATAAGAATTACACAATTCGACAAAAATGATAGCACATATTTCACTGACTCTCAATTGACGTTTATATAAATTCTAACTGCTCCAAGGGTTAGAGAAATTACACCAAGTTGGCATTCCATGAAGGGGGAAATAAAAGAAAATAGAATTAGGATCGGAGAAATTTGCGATATGATAAGAATTGGAGTTATGAGAAAATGCGAAATGCAAAAAGCACGTCTTATGTTGGACATGGATAAAATGAAAACAAGAAAAAAGAAATAGGGATTGACAAATTTGTGGAACGGTAAGAATTGATCGTCGGAGAAATGCCAAGGACACGAATCCCACATGCATCAATGGATGCGATTTGTAAAAACCTCAAAGCTCACAAACCTATGAACAATGCACAAAATGATAATTAGACTTGTGAGAAATGCAAAAACAAGAAAAAAGAAATAGGGATTGACAAATTTGTGAAACGGTAAGAATTGGTCGTCGTAGAAATGCCAAGGACACGAATCCCACGTGCATCGATGGATGCGATTTGTAAAGACCTCAAAGCTCACAAACCTAAGAACAATGCACAAAATGATAATTAGACTTGTGAGAAATGCAAAAAAGCAAGTGTTATATGCCATGTAAGTAAAATGGGGGAAAAGTAAAGGAAAAGGAAATAGAATTAGGACTAGAAAAGTTTCAGTTATGGTAAGAATTAGAGTTATGAGAAATGCAAAAAATATTATGTCTTATGTTGGACATGGGTAAAATGGAAAAACAAAATATAAATGGGAATTCACAAATTTGTGATATGGTAAGAATTGGTCGTTGAAGAAATGCAAGGGACACGAGTCCCGCATGCAACAATGAACCTATTTGTAAAGACCTCAAAGCTCTCTAACCCAAGTGCATGGTACAAAACGATAATTAGACTTGCGAGAAATGCAAAAGAGCACGTGTCACGTATGATGTAGGCAAAATAGGGGGAAAAAGAAAAGAAAATAGAATTAGGACTGGTGAAATTCGCGATATGGTAAGAATTGGAGTTATGAGAAAATAGAAACGCAAGAAAAGCACATCTTATGTTGGACGTGGGTAAAATGGAAAAAGAAAATAGAAAATAGAAATAGAAATTGACAAATTTGTGATATGGTAAGAATTGGTCGTCAGAAAAATGCTAAAGACACGAGTCCCACATGCATTGATGGATAGGATTTGTAAAGATCTCAAAGCTCTCTAACCCAAGAACAATGCACAGAACGATAATTAGACTTGTGAGAAATGCAAAAAAGCACGAGTTACGTGTGATGTAGATAAAATGGGGGGAAAGGAAAAGAAAAAAGTAGGACTTGAGAAATTTGTAATACGGTAAGAAATAGAATTATGAGAAAATGAGAAATGCAAAGAAGCTCATCTTATGTTGGACATGGGTAAAATGGAAAAGGAAAGCGTAGAGCAAAAAGAAAAATGAGAGCCCATCTCTTCTTTCTCTCTCCAAAACTTCCATGGCAAATCTGCCCCACTTAACCTATCTTTGCCACTTGCTTTCTCTGAAACTTTGTCAGTAGTTGGTTCCAGCAAGGATGGTATAGATTTGGATAAGGAATCTGTGGATCTCTCATCCCTTTCTATCCAACCCATCTTGTTCAGCTTGCAAGGGAAGGATGTTTCTCAGGTGAATGTTCAGTCGCTTCCTTCTTCTCCTCGTAGAAGGTTCCATGGTCTTGCATCTAAGCACAGCATAAACGATTTGAGAGCTGAAATTCTTAAGTTAAAGGAATTTGGTTACAACTCTGCTGCTGCAACCAAGGGAGATTCACTAAAATCTAACAGAAACATGAAGAAGGATCAAGATTATGAAGCTTGCGCAGCTATAGAATCTGCTACTTGTCAGGATGATGATACAAGAAAGCAATCAGAATCAGCAAGGGAAAGGCTGCTGAATATCGAGCAACAGACCACAGAAGCAATACCCACTGATCATCTCCAGCAAAATGAAGAAAAGAGCAAGAATACTGAACCAGCCACAGCGAAAGTATTTGAAGAAAGGAAGCAGAGCATCTCGGTACCATCGGTGCGAGATGATGAAGGTAGAGAGAAGCAACAGCCATTGATGAATGCCCATAGTAAGTCTGGTGGCCCTACTATACAACATCATTGCCATCTGTGCAATGGGGTGCAGACAGACCTGATACCACGTGGTAAGTCCATAACCACATCTGTTCAAAATGCTGCCACATGTTCTATATTCCCACCTAATGTCCAGATGGCGCCCAAACTTCAATGTTCCAGGCTCTTCTTCTGCAATGGAACATGAATTTCCACCACTTAGTGGGCCTAACAGCCAGCAAGCCCAAGATTATTCTATGTATTCTGGTCCAAGCACTAATATTGAAGAAACTTGCCCAAAAGCCTCTTGGGCTCAGCTATTTAATGATAATCGAATTAAGCCCAATGGTCTGAACTTGGAATATGTTTAGAATGACCCAACTGATGGATCAAAACCAAGAGTCTCCCTCTCTTGGGATGATATTTCTGATGAACTAAGCAGATGGGAAAATGCATTGGTTGGCTATGTTCTTGGTGCAAAGCCCCAATTCAAGTATATGAAGCAATATGTAGAGAGAAGATGGAAAGCCTTTGGCAATATTGAGCTCTACATTTTGAAAGCTGGAGTATTCATTTTCAATTTTCAAGACTATGAAGCCAAGCAAAAAATTTTGGAGATGGGGCCATGGAGCTACTACAACAAGCCATTAATCCTAAAGCCTTGGTCTTCTCAAAGTTCGTATGAAGGAGATAACCTGAATTCAGTTCCTATTTGGGTCAAGCTCCCTTGTCTCAGGCTGCATTTATGGTCTGCTAAAGTATTGAGCAAGATTTCCAGTTTGATTGGTAAGCCTCTTTTTACTGATAGGATGACAGCAACAAGACAGAGATTGGCTTATGCTAGAATATGTATTGAAGTAGAAGCTAGCTCCTCTCTTCCTCAATTTATAGAAGATCATGATGGCAGCACATTCCAGTAAGAAGTGGAATATGAATGGATCCCACCAACTTGAGAGAATTGTAAAACCTTTGGGCACAAGATTTCCAACTGCCCAAAAGTTATAAGGAGAGAGTAGAGACCTAAACCAACAAGCCATAGCAGCAATCCTGGAGACACAGAAGCCACTCAAGGAACTGAGTAGCAGAATGAGGCTGAATCAGTGTCAAAGACAAAAGTTGAACGTGAAGCTAATACAAATTCAAATGCAATTATTACTTATAACAAGTTTGATTCACTTCAATTGACCTACTGGGATGACCATATTGATCCTACTCCTCTTGCCATTGAAGCAGGTGGTGAAAGCTCGAGCATTTTCAATCCTTGCACCGAGATAATTGCTGTTACTGATGAGAAAGCAGCAGCAGATCTTCCTGAAACTCAGTTGACTGTACATCCTGAAGTGGAGTCTCTCCGACCGACACAGGAACAGCAATCAAGCACAAAAACAGCAGCTGGGATGGAATGTACTAATGAATCGGGTACTATGCCACCTGCTACTACTGTTGTTGCGTTCACTAAAGCTGCAGCCAATTCTAGCTTGCAAGAATCACAGAACTCATTATCCTCTAACTCCAAGAAAAGAAAGCAGAAGAAGAAACACTCCCAGGAAAGCTCCAATATAGCAGCAAAGGCTGGTTCAGCATATGGTCAGACCTCCAAACTTCTCTCCCAGTGAAATTTGCTGCTTGGAATGGGTTTAAATAGCCCCATAAAGCATCAGGAGGTTAGAAAGCTTATTGATAGCCATTCCCTTAATCTTCTGTGCCTAGCTGAAACAAAGATGAGGAAATTCAACTTTTTGAAGGTGTGTAAATCTGTCAGCTCTTCCTTTGACACTTTTGGTAATTTTGGCTCTAATGATACAGCTAGAATCATTCTTTTGTGGGATCCTGATGCCATCAATATTAATATTAGATCAATCACTGACCAAGTGATTTTCTGTCATGTCACTCATAAAACTATTACTGTAGAGTTTTTTGCATCTTTTGTCAATGCCTCCAATAGCAGGAAAGCTAGAGAGGTCCTGTGGCATGATTTATCAACTCAGAGCTCTATTGTTACAAGTAACCAGCCTTGGGTTATCCTTGGAGACTTCAACATTATCAAGGAGAATGAAGAAAAACTGGGCGGGAAAGGAATTGACAAAGCTGCTGCAGGGGAGTTTAATGACTGCCTATCCAACATTGAAGTCACTGATCTGAGATTCTCGGGGTGCTATTACACTTGGAGCAACAGACAAGTCGAGGGGAATCTGATCCTCTGTAAACTTGATCAGGTCTTAGTCAATGATGGATGGCTTGGGCTATACACCAAATCTGAAGCAAATTTCCTTCCTTAAGGAATCTCTGATCACAGTCCAATGGTAGTATCCATTAGACCGCAGCTCAAAACAGGCAGGAAGCCTTTTAAATTCCTTAACTTTTGGGCAGATCATAAAGACTTTAAGCCCTTAATTCAGTCCGTTTGGGCCACCAAAGTAAAAGGCACTCCAATGTTCATACTTTGCTCAAAATTGAAGTTGCTCAAGTCTAAACTTAAAGATTTCAACAAGAACAACCATGGAGGCATCTCGGCTAAAGTTCAAATAGCCAAGTTTCTTCTTGACAAAGCTCAAATTAAGCTGCTAGCAAATCCTACAGATGATCATGCTATCAAAGAAGAAAAGACAGCCCTTACCAATTACATACAAATTGCTGCAGCAGAGGAGGCTTTCTTTAAGCAGAAGTCAAAAGACAACGCAATTCTCCTTGGGGACCAAAATACCTCTTATTTTCACAGGAAAGTTAAAGCCCATAGATCCAAAAATAAGATACTATCAGTCAAGGATGGCCAAGGCAAATTCTATGAACAATGAATAAGATACTATCATAATAATTCAGCACCACAAGAAGCTCTTGGGAACTACTCCAGATTACCCTTCTGAAGCCACTCAATTTGTTATGGAATTATTTCAAGATGCTCCTGATCACCAGGAATTGCTCACTTGGATAAGGAAGTCACCAATGAAGAAATTAAAGCTACCCTATTCTCCCTTAATGAACACAAGGCCCCTGGACTACTAGACAGTTACACTCCTCTTTTCTTTAAGAGAGCCTGCGACATTGTGGGCAATGATGTCACTTTGGCCATCAAATCATTCTTTGAATCAGGCAAGTTGCTAAAGGAGATGAATTCTATAATTATTGCTCTAGTTCCTAAGATTCCTAACCCCTCAATGGTGACAGATTTTAGGCCTAGTTCATATTGCAACACTATATATAAATGCATCTCCAAGATCTTATCTAGCAGACTTAAAAAGGTGATTCATCACTTCATTAGGCCTACTCAATCTACCTTTGTTGCTAGTAGATCAATCTCTGATCAAGTTCTCCTCATGCAAGAATTGGTAAGAAACTACCATAGAAGACACGTCTCCTAGAAGTGCTCTTAAAATTGATTTGACAAAGGCATTTGATTCCGTGTCCTGGCCTCTAATTCTGGATATACTCAAAGTATTGCAATTCCCCAGCAAGTTCATCAAGTGGATTGAAGCATAACCAGCCCATACTTTTCTATATCTATCAATGGAGCTCTAGAGGGTTATTTTCAAGGAGCCAAAGGTCTAAGGCAGGGAGACCCAATCTCCCCTTATCTTTTCATCCTTGTGATGGAATTCTTTTCCAAGCACCTTGATAAGAACATTAAAGAAGGTGACTTCTCTTATCATCCAAAATGTAAGGACCCTTCCATAAGCCACATTTGTTTTGCAGATGACCTCTTCATTTTGTGCCATCCAAATAGAGCTTCTTTTCAGATCATTCATAAAGCACTTATGGAATTTCACAAGTTTTCTTAACTGCAACCCAACAATCATAAAAGCAAGATACACATGGTTGGTGTACAGGAGCAAGAGCAAAGAAGCCAATGTTCTATTCTGGGGTTCCAAATTGGTAAACTACCAGTCAAATACCTTGGTGTGCCACTCATCTCCACAAAGCTTAAAGCTAACGACTGTAATGAGCTTATCAACAAGATTCTTGCTCATGTTAAAAGCTGGGCAAGTAAAACTCTCTCATATGCTGGGAGACTCCAACTCATCAAATCAGTACTCTTTAGCATTCAAATGTTCTAGAGCCTTTACTTCATCCTCCCAAAAAAAGTTTACCAATCTATTGAGCAAATACCAAGGAGATTCCTTTGGTCAGGCTCCGAAATGAAAAAGACTGGTAGCAAAGTGGCTTGGGAAGATGTTTGCTTGCCCAAAGTAGAGGGTGGTCTTGGCTTGAGGAAAATAGAGGAATGGAATAAAGCAGCAATATTATGCCACTTATGGTCCATTCGTTCAAGGAAACCAACTCTATGGGTGAAATGGTGCTATTCTCATTTGCTTAAGAACAAAAGTTTTTGGCAAACTAAGCTCCCTGTTGATTGTTCTTGGAAGAGGAAAATACTCAAGCTCAGGTGCGAAGTTTCTACCATGTGCGAATACCAAATTGGTAATGGTGAAGACACTTCTCTGTGGTATGATAATTGGCATCCATTAGGCCCTCTTGTACTTAAATATGGAGTTCGTGTAGCCTATGATGCAAATCTTCCCCTAAACTCAAAAGTCTCCTCCGTAATCTCCAATGGGAACTAGAAATGGCACTTTCCTACTACATAGGAGCTCCAAGAAATCACAAGGCACAATCCTTCCCCTCCTAAATGCTATATGAAGGATAAATTCCTATGGCCACCTTCCAAGAGTAATCAATATGGTGCCAAGTCAACATGGGAGGTCATCCGTTCTCATAAACTTAAAGTTCCTTGGCATAAGCTTATTTGGTTCCCCAAAAATATACCAAGATTCAGTTTTATAGCCTGGCTTGCAATTCAGGGTAAACTTTCTACCAAAGATAAGTTGATCTCTTGGGGAATTAATGCAAATCCATCTTGTTCTCTTTGTGGGGCTACGGATGAAAACATGGATCACCTTTTTTTCAAATGCCCTTTCTCTCATGAAGTCAGGAAGGATATCTTTGATTTATACCTCATTCATAAGAGCAGACATAATTGGCAAGGGGAAGTTAACTGGGCTACAGATAAATTCAGCAATAAAAACTTTGCTAGTTTTATTTGTAAACTTGCATAGACGAGCTTAAGCTACCATATTTGGCTCAAAAGAAATGCAAGAATCTTCATAGGAATCACCACAAGTCCTGAAGGGATTGTCAGCAAGATCAAGGATGAAGTCAGGCTAAAAGCTTCCCAGGTCAAGAATATTGCCCCTACTACCAGTAATACTATACTATGCTCAAAATGGGGGATCCCTAACTTTTGCATAGGCTAGGCATGTGCTGTATAGTCTAACATGTAAAGGCATCCGGTGGCCTATTCTTTTGTACATGAAGTAAGTATTTGATGTATACCGAGGGTATATCCTTTAGATATTGTATTTCATTTCCCTTTCAATCCAAATTCATCTTACTTACCCAAAAAAATGGAAAAAGAAAATAAAAATAGGAATCAACAAAATCGTGAGACGGCAAGAATTGGTCATCGAAGAAACGCTAAAGACGAGTCCCACGTGCATCAATGGATGGGATTTGTAAAGACCTCAAAGCTCTCTAACCCAAGAACAATGCACAAAACGATAATTAGACTTCTGAGAAATGCAAAAAAGAAAAACATGTTATGTTTGATGTAAGTAAATGGGGGGGGGAGAAAGAAAAGAAGATAGAATTAAGACTGGAGAAATTTGCGATATAATAAGAATTGGAGTTATTAGAAATGGAAAAAGGAACGTCTTATGTTGGACATGGGTAAAACAGAAAAAGAAAATAGAAATAGGAATTGAAAAACTTGTGATATGATAAGAATTTTTTGTCAGTGAAATGCTAAGAACACGAGCCCCACGTGCATCGATGGAAGGGAATTGTAAAGACCTCAAAGTCCGCTAACCTAAGAACAATGCGCAAAATGATAATTAAACTTGTGAGAAATGCAAAAAAACATGTGTTACGTACGATATAGGTAAAATGGTGGGTGAAGAAAAGAAAATAGAATTAGGACAAGAGAAATTTCCAATATTATAGGAACTGAAGTTATAAGAAAATAAGAAACGCCAAAAAGCACGTCTTATGTGGACACAGGTAAAATGAAAAATGAAAATATAAATAGGAATTGACAAATTTGTGAAACGGTAAGAATTGGTCGTTAGAGAAATGCTAAGGCCACGAATCCCACGTGCATCAATGGATGGGATTTGTAAAGTCCTCCAAACTCACTAACCCAAGAACAATGCACAATACGATAATTAGACTTATGAGAAATGTAAAAAAGCACGTGTTATGTACGATGTAGGTCAAATGGGGGGAAAGAAAAGAAAATAGAATTAGGACTAGAGAAATTTGCAATCAAATAGAATTGGAGTTATGAGAAAATGAAAAAAGGCAAAAAAGCACATCTTATATTGGAGACGGGTAAAATGGAAAAAGAAAATAGGAATAGGAATTCACAAATTTGTGAAACAATAGGAACTGGTCGTCAGAGAAATGCTAAGGACATGAGTCCCACGTGCATCAATGGATTGGATTTGTAAGGACCTCAAAACTCTCTAACTCAAGAACAACGCACAAAACAATAATTAGACTTTGTGATGTACAAAAAAGCACGTGTTAAGTACAACGTAGGTAAAATGGGAGGGGAAAAAAGAAAAGGAAATAGACCTTGGAAATGAGAAATTTTCGTTATGGTAAGAATTGGAGTTTTGAGAAAATGAGAAATGAAAAAAAGCACATCTTATGTTGGACATAGGTAAAATGGAAAAAAAAATAGAAATAGGAATTGACAAATTTGTAAAACGGTAAGAATTGGTCATTAGAGAAATGCCAAAGACACGAGTCCCACGTGCATCAATAGATAGGATTTGTAAAGACCTCAAAACTCTTTAACCCAATAACAATTCACAAAACGATAATTAGACTTGTAAGAAATGCAAAAAAGCACGTGTTGCGTACGACATAGGTAAAACAGGGTGAAAAAATAAAAGAAAATAGACTTAAGACTAGAGAAATTTGTGATATGGTAAGAATTGAAGTTATGAGAAATCCAAAAAAGCAAGTCTTATGTTGGACATAGTTAAATGGAAAAAAAAAAATAGAAATAGGAATTCAAAATTTTGTGATAGGGTAAGAATTGGCCGTCAGAGAAATGCTAAGGACACTAGTCCCACGTGCATTAATTGATGGGATTTTTAAGGACCCCAAAACTCTCTAACCTAAGAACAATGTACAAAACAAAAATTAGACTTGCAAGAAATGCAAAAGAGCACGTGTTACAAATGACATAGGTAAAATGGAGGGGGAAGAAAAGAAAATAGAATTAGATAATTATGCTTTGACTTACAAAAGATAAATCTTTCACTGTTGGGAAACTTTCAAGGATGGTGTCAAGTTGTCAACCACGAGCAGTAGTCAAAGAGAGACGCAATAATTAAAAGTGATTCACAAGGTTCAGGCAAGATAAAAACTCAAATGACCAATCTCAAAGACAAAAGAACTAGTAAATTCCCCCTTCTCCCACAACCCTCCCCCCCCCCTAAAAAAAATAATGAGGTCCTATTAATTTGGAAGGTTTAATAGGATTAATTCATGACCAAAGTTTTGCTTCAATTATGACCTATGAAAGATAAATCCATCACTATTATGAAACTTTAAAGGATGGCGTCTAGTTGTCAAAAAACATATGCAAACACAAAATTTTCCATCAATTTCCAAATGCTAAAAAATGTACCCTCAACAGAAAATGCAACATGAATTCATGTAGAAGACTTCCTTCTAACAACTTATTCATTTTTGTATTAAAGATACATTCAGCTCTTATTTATATTTATTTTAGAATATTTTATTTACGAACAATAAAAGTTTTAGGTCTTAAAATTCCTAAAATAAAAAACTTTAAAGGATAAGACTTTAATAGATATAAAAACCAATCGTTTTTATTTTATTATTTAATTCCAAGAATTTTGTTTCTTCAAAACTATAACACGTTTCATGTGTCTCCAAGTGACACATACGTGGATCTCCCAAGTGTTCAAATAGTGTTGGGTTCCAAAACATATTAAAACATAATAGGTTAGGTCCAGTCAAGTGACTGGTAAGCATGATATGATGTTGGCATGTGAAAAGGTGATAATAAGATGGTTAGTGTTGATCCCTAACTAAGCACAAATACTTCTAAGAAGATGATATACCTATACCAAACACTGACACTCATCTAAGACTATATTTGCGTATATATTTTAGTAAGTAACACATATGATTGGGGAAATACATATCTTGAATATCATATTCTCCTTTTTTGTTAATTTAATTATTTGTATTTCCTATTTCCTGATCAAATGGTTAATTGGGAGACTGGAACTAAGTAATTGGCATTTACATACCAAAGATTAGTTCAACTATGCACATTAGAACAATTCAATACTTTGCTGCAATTGGAGGCCCTACAAAGAATTGATCAAATGTTAATTAAAAGAACCTAAACCAATTCGACTCTTTTGATTGGACTTAATCGCTCTATAGCAGGCAATTAAGCTAAAAGCTAGCTATTATTTTCATTCACCATAGTATATATGTGCATATATATATATATATATATATATCCTTTCAATTAAAGGATTATTAGCCCAGCTAGCTCACCTCAATGCTTAATTAATTTTTTTTTTTCCTTCTACCACAACATCCAAGCTAAAAAGGAAAAAGTTATGATTTTGACCAAATTGGGTCAAGATCATTTCTACCTCTATAAGCTAGATGCATGTTTCCACTTGGCTAAGTTTATTACTTCAAATTTCACAAGATTCACTTTTGACAACAATCGTGTCATGGGCTAATTTTTGTACCTTCATGATATATTGTCCATACTTTCTCAAGGAAAAGGGTCCATTAATTCGAAAGTATATGGGTCAAGTCCAGGAAGTGTCTTTTTAACTAAGCATGCCAAGTACCCACCAACAACGACATTAAAGTTTAACCAAGCAATTTTTTAATTAGTTTCTAGTACATAACTTCTTTTTTTTTTTTTTTTTTTGAATTATTACCCATAGAATTTGTAAGGATAGACCAAGTTGAATGGTTTGGAATCGTTTAACTTGGAACATCTCTTTCCTAGTTATGAGGGTCCAAGCCATTTTGCAATGTGATGTAATCCTATTGAAGTGAACTATTATTAATTTGATAACCTTTTTCTTGTTTTTAAATATTTAGTATGTATTTGATTCACAGTGATGGCGGAGTCAATCCCCCAAAATATTTTAAATTCTTTTTTGAACCCTTAATTTTTTGAATATTTATATTAATATGTATAGTGTATTAACTCACAATCTCAAATTTTAAAAAAATATTACCTTATTGCCCTTTAAAATATGAAAATTTTTGCAATGACCTTCTCTCACTCAAATTTCTAGTTTCACAACTGATTTAGAGCTGACTTCTATTTATCAATTATTATAGCTACGATTTGACAATGTAGAGCAAATTGGATGGTTTATAATCCAGCAAATGTGTTAATCTTTCCAGTAACCTTTTAGTCTACACTAAAATTACTTGGTCATGTCGTGACTGGTCAAACTATTTTCATATTTATATAATCCAATTGAAATGAATTAAGCAAACAGATAGGAACACTTATTCAGGCATGACCTTGATTAGAAAACGACTGATAGGAACAATAACCTTGAAATTTAAAGCATTAAAAGCCAATGCATCAGAGCAGCCTTCAAGTAACATTAAACTACTAGACCTCTTGGACAACTTTATCTAAGTCAAACTTGCTCAACCTATTAGTCATGCAAACACTAAAACCAAACTTAAAACAAAAGAAAATCAAGTTTTGACCAAGCCAAGAGTATAAAACGAAGACAGATTCATTAAATAGAGTATCAAGTGAGTTAATATTGTGAACAAATAATTAGGACCTTAACCAAATCGAGTTAGCTCATCTCATAATTAATAAGCTACTGGACAAACATACCCATTTAATAATGCTATTGGGTGCTTATATGTGGTTTTTAATGACTTGCAGATTATGTTTATAGCCTTGCCTAAACCGAGCCAAAACAAGGCCACCCATGTCCTTTCTTCTCCTTCATAAAAGAGTGAATATTGCTCTTCGTACTACTCAGAACCCCAAATAACCCACCCTTTCAAATCCCAACGCATCACCATTTTCAGCTCCGAATAATCCAAATCATTCCCCTTATACCATGCATTTATCCCAAATCATCACCATTTTCAGCCCTGAATTTCCCTCTAGAGACACTGTTCTTACTGCTGCATATCTTATAAACATAATGCCTTCTAAAGTCCTAAATTTTCAAACACCTCATCAAATCTTGAATCAACTTTTCCCTAAATCCAAACTCCTAACAATCCTACCTTTAAAGGTGTTTGGTTATACCTCTTTTGTCCACATACGTTCTTATCAAAGAAGTAAACTTGACCCCAAGGCCCACAAACACATTTTCCTTGGCCATTCTTCCCATCTAAAGGGCTACAAGTGCTATTCTTCTCTCACTCAAAAGTTCTACCATACCATGGATATTACATTCTTTGATCATTAACCCTTTCATTCCAAGTCAGATATTCTAGGGGAGATTCCTATTCAAGCAGAATATCAAACTTGGCACATTCCCCAACCTGTTATACCTATTTTACCTGAGACCTCAGAAATAGACAATACTGAACCCTCAAACCATACCTCAAACTGAACCTCAAGGGAAATTCAAGGGAATTGTATAGACAAGGAAACATGAACCCTCAAAAGAGATAGAACACCTCACTTCTCAACAAAACCAAAAGTCATCCTCAAAGTCAGATTCAAGTTCTCAAGGTAACACTAATCCTCTCTCTGAAAATGATCTTGATTTACCAATTACAAAAAGGAAAGGGGTTAAACTTGCACCTAATACCCAATTGCTAATTTTGTGACAGATAATAGGCTATCACCTTCCTATCAAGCCTTCACCTTTAACCTAAATGCTATTTCCATCCCTCAAAATATACAAGAAGCTCTAAAACATACTAAACAGAAGAAAGCAATCTAAGAAGAGATTCAAACACTTGAGAAAAATGGCGCCTAGAGTCTTACTAAACTGCCTAGTGGAAAGCAACATGTGGGGTGTAAATGGATCTTTAATGTGAAATATACAACAAATGAGAGTATTGATAGATATAAGGCCAGGCTAGTGGCAAAAGGGTCACTCAGACTTGTGAGATTGACTACCAAGAAACCTTTGCTCCAATTGCAAAGCTTAACACTGTAAGAGTCTTACTTTCATTGGCTGTTAACTTAAATTGGCCTCTGCATCAACTAGATGTCAAGAATGCATTCCTCAATGGTGACCTAGAAGATGAGGTGTATATGGAAATTCCTCCTAGACTTGAAAACTCCAGTAATTTTGACTATGTGTGCAAATTAAAAAAGTCTCTTTATAGCCTTAAACAATCTCCCAAGGCGTAGTTTGAGAGATTCATCATTGCAGTCAAAAGGTTCAGATTCACTAAGGGACAATCGGATTATACATTGTTCATTAAGAAGTCTGCTAAAGGTAAAATCACTATTTTAATTGTCTACGTAAATGATATTATAGTAACCAGTGATCATGAAGAGATAAAATACTTAAAGAATGTTCTGGCAAAGGAATTTGAGACCAAAGATTTTGGTGCTCTAAAGTACTTCCTTTGAATGGAAATAGCCAGATCAAGAACTGGCCTCTCTATCTCACAAAGAAGTAGGTATGCTTGGCTGCAAACCTATAGACACTCCTATGGATCTTTCAAATAAACTGGACAAAAACAGGGAAGCCACACCTACTGATAAGGGAAGATATCAACGATTAGTGGGAAAATTAATTTATTTATCTAACACAAGACTAGACATTGCTTTCCTGTCAGTACTCCTTCAAGAACTATAGGTTTCCTCTAATGTTCCTATAAAAATGAAGTGTGATAATTAAGCTGCAATTAGGATTGCAAAGAATCCTGTTCATCTTGAGATTGATCGACACTTCATCAAATAGAAAATTGATCAAAAGGTTATTCAGCGGGACTGCACTCCCTCATCTCAACAACTTGCAGACATTCTTACTAAAGCTCTCAGCCGGGACCAATTTAGTTTTCTTCTGTTCAAGCCGGGAATGTTGAGCATATACAACCCAACTTCAGCGAGAGTGTGGAATTCTAAGAATTGAATTTTGAATTTGATTCCTTGATATCAGCAATTATGATTGAGATCGATTTACAAATCATATCTCCATAATTGTCAATTTCTTTCCCTGTAATTATTTCCTTAGTTAAATAGGTTTCCTAGTTTATAGTAGGATTATTACCTATTGAGGAGCCCGTCTCTCCTATCTGTAGAGCTGTAAAAAAAACCCATTAGTATATATGAAATAAAAGAATATCTTCCCATGTTTTTCCTCAATAAGAATTGGTCGTCGGATAAATGATAAGGACACGAGTCCCACGTGAATCAATAGATGGGATTTATAAAGATCTCAAAGCTCCTTAACCCAAGAACAATGCACAAAATGATAATTAGATTTGTGAGAAATACAAAAAAGCATGTGTTACGTACGACGTAGGTAAAATGGGAAAAAGAAAATAGAATTAGGTCTGGAGAAATTTGCAACATGGTAAGAATTAGAGTTATGATAAAATGAAAAATACAAAAAAGCACGTCTTATGTTAAACATAGGTAAAATGGAAAAAGAAAATAGAAATAGGAATTAACAACTTTGTGATATGGTAAGAATTGGTCGTCGGATAAATGCTAAGGACACGAGTCCTACGTGCATCAATGGATGGGATTTGTAAAAACCTCAAAACTCTTTAACCCAAGAATAATGCACAAAATAATAATTAGACTTGTGAGAAATGCAAAAAAGCATGAGTCACGTACGACTATGGCAACCGGATTCACGCACCGGGTCGATGAGTGCAGGTCGTAAGTCTTTATTGTGACATGGTGCGCCTTAGATCGCCCAAATGATAAAAAGTATGTTTTGTTTTGAAATAGAGCCGTGATTACATAGACTAGGAGTCGTCACCCAACACTTTCAGAACTGGTGTGTCGAGAAACCCGAGTTTTAGTTTAAAAGTGTTTTTTTTAAAGGTAAATTAAATTAAATTAAATTAAATAAAAATAAACGTTAAGGTACAAGTACACAAAGGCATGCCCCCCGGAGAAAAACTTAATCAGAAACACGCATACAATAAAATAAGAAATACAAGAGACAAGCATAAACATGAGAAGCATAAACATGAGAAGGTATGCACCTAACAAACTACTCGCCTAACAAAGTAAAGGGAAGAGACCACGCTTGGACCAAATGGTGATTAACATCCATGCACAGATTTATAACTCATAACCTGAAGCTTGATTGTTTGTTCCACATTTCTTGTCAAAGTAACTTCATCCTTTGAGACATTCTCAAATAAGTGAGCATTTCGCTCTCTCCATATAAGATAAACCACGGCCGCCAAACTTAGTTTAAGTCTGAAGTAGGGAATTGCCAACAAAGCTGCGAAAACACCACTGAATAATATCGTCCCAAGAAGAGGCAAAACAATGTAAACCAAGTTTCCGCTGCAAAACAACCCACAACCGGTTGGTATAACTACACTAGAAGAATAAATGCGAGTGATCTCCAGTAGCAACACCACAAAGAACACAATTAGTGGGTGGGATAACTCGAAGAGAAATGAGTTTCTCTTGAGTAGATAGCCTACGCCGAATAGCCAACCACAAGATAAATGAATACCAAGGAATGTGGTACTTAAACCAAACAATAGGGAACCAATCAACCTCACCATAATGGTCCCTAATAATATCCCAAGCAGCCCGAACCGAAAAACCTTTAGCTCAGGCTGGTTTCCAAATTAATTGGTCACCATTAGAGCTAATAGGAGGTGGTAAAAGCTGAGTTTCCTATCAAAGCTCCATGAGATCAATAGTGTTAACTCCAGGCCAAGACCAACATCAATGAGAAACGATATCTGCAACCCGGGTTGATTTGGGAAGACCAGAATCATAAATAACTCTAGCATCCAAGGAGGAACAAATAGGACCTCTAGGGAGCCAAGGATCAAACCACAAGGAGACAATCCTCCCATCCCCCACTTAATAAGAAATATGTTTTTTTCTTTTTTGGGGTAATTTATTAAAAAAAAAAAATTGACTTCGCCCAAGGAACCTTTACAATCCAAAATCGACTTTGCCCAAGCAAATTGGCATGAACCCAAGACACCCATAGAGAAGCAGAAGAAGAATCGCATAATAACCACATATACCTAGAAATGGCTGCTTTATTCCAGTCCTTAATCTTCCTGATACCCAATCCTCCTCCTTTCTTAGGCCTAGTAACCTCTTCCCAAGCCACTTTAGCACCTGTAGTAGAAAGAGAAGTACCCTTCCGCAAAAAGATCTCAGCTTGGCTTCAATGGATTTGATGACTTTAGCAGGTAAAATCAACTGGAAGCACCAACAAGATTGAATGCTAAATAACACTGATTGAATTAATTGAAGGCGGCCAGAAAAGGATAAAAATTTATTAGTCCAAGTTTTATCCTTTTTAAAATCCAAGACTCCAAAGCAACACAGTCCACAAAATGAAGTTTAGAGGATAAGAGAGGGACACCCAAATATTTGATAGGCAAGCTACCCTACCAAAACTGCATACATTCATCAATAAGGGTCTGCGTATTATCATCAACAGCTGAAGCAAACATATCACTCTTTGTCAAATTTGGGGTCAATCCAGAGAAAGCTGAGAACTCATCCAGAGCATCCTTAAGAACCATCACCTAATCAATATTACCATGACAAAAGAGCATCAGATCGTCAGCAAAACATAAGTGAGTGAGCTTAGTTTTAGAGCATCTCCAATGAAAGAGTTTAAAAGTGTTTTAATTTATGATTTTGAAATTGAGATAAAGGCTTATTTTTAGTGACTCTCGACTAGTCTAGGCAATCAGAGATAGTGGGTCCGAGGGTTCAGCTACGCACGGAAACTATTACGCCTAGATACTTAAGAATATCCAGAGTCCCTTTCCATTCTCCACAGTCATAATATCACAATTTAATTCTCCGGTTTATAATAATCATTGCATACAACCCATGAATGCAAATGATGCATGAAATACAAAGTGACCGAGCTTAGCTCATCTGTGCGAGTGTAGTAAAATGTTTACCTATGCATGAGTGTGTGTATGCTTACAATGAAGCATGTATCAAAATATCGTAGTTCAGGTCAATCGTAGTTCAGACCTAAAGTGGTCCAAACTACATGCTGATAAGATGTGAACCGATATCAAATGTAAGAGCATAGCTTTAAATCTAAGTTAGTGCCTCACGTAGATGATGGTCTGTGAAGACCGTGGGGACTGCACTCAAGCTATCTGCTCGAACTGCCTACATATCCTTCTAAGGGATCAAGTCAACGTAACTCTGGGATAGTGCCTAGTGCGGATGTGATGTGCAAATAGGTAAGATAGGATTAGTGTTGTATACAGGTTTAATGTGAATGAGCCTCGCTCCAAATACAAGGATGAGAGAAAGAAAGAGCTTTGCTCTAAGCATGTACTAGGAGTAATCGTCCTTGTACTATAAGAGTCTTTAACTCTAAGATTGAAATGAAAGTTAGCACCTCACGCATAACTTGGGAAGAAAGCTTCACTCCAGATGATAAAAGACAACTAGCACCTCGTGCTTAACTGGAAAATGGAGCCTAGCTTCAGATTAAAGAGAATAGTTAATGCCTGGTGCATAACTAGAGGAAAGGAGCCTTACTCCACTGGAGAAAGGACAGTTAGCGCTTAGCGCATAACTGGGAAATGATGAACTAGAGAAAGGAGCCTGACTCTAAGAAAGATAGTAAGCGCCAAGCGCGTAACTAAGAAATGGAGCCTTGCTCCAGAGAAGAGACGTTTAACGCTTTGCATTTAACTAGGGAAAGGATCCTAATTCTAAGGTAGCGCCTCGCCCTATGGTGACCGGACTCAAGTCTTCTGCTCGAGCTGCCCACATACCCTGTAAACAGATCAGGTCTACGTAGCTCTTCTTATGGTTTGAACTAATGTGTGAAGGTTTAACTGATGTAGAGCTTAGCTCTAAGTCAGCGTTTCACACTATGATGACCGGACTCAAGCCTTCTACTCGAGCTGCCTACGTACCCTATAAAAGGATCAGGTCTACTTAGCTCTTGTCCTAAGTTTACGCTTCGCGCATGTTGATGAGGAAGAATAATTAGCGCCTTGCGCATAACTATGGAAAGGAGCTTAGCTTCAAACAAGGAGACAGTTAGCACCAAGCACATAACTGTGGGAAGGAAACGAGCCTTGCTCTAGATGAAAGATAATAGTTAGTGCCTCGCACATCACTGAAAATAGAGTTTCACTCCACTGGGGAGTTCAACTCCAAGGAAGAAACAGTTAGTGCTTCGCCCGTAACTGTGGAAAGCAGCTTCGCTCCAAGGATGAGCCTAGTGCATGTGGGTGAGTGTCTATCATCTGGGGAAGGAAGTCAGCTCAGATCAAGAGCTTAGATCCTAGTAATGATGATTAGATATGTGTGAATGGCCTACAAGCCTAATGTGATGTGAGTGATGCAATTAACATGATCAGGTATGTTACGAACATGTCAAATGTAATAACAGTTTGAATTCTAACATAGTGACAGTTCAAGGATGCATATCAAGTATATCTAAGGAAATTATGACTTAGAAACCATCAGCTTAGCCAATCCTAATTCATTCCCAGTTTTCGAAGCCTCGCTCGTTCAAGTGAATGCTCTGAATTGATAAACATTTGATTTCTAAGCCTATGTCAATCCTAGTAGGCGTGTGTTTGCGTGTCTGGATGTGTTTTAGCATGTCAAGGCATGTGCTGGTATGTCAAAACATGGTGCATGACATGTCAAAGCATGTCTTAAAACTATTCTATTCTAATTATGCAAATATGGTAAGAATTCGAATTGTAAGAAAATGAGAAATGCAAAAAAAAAAAAAAAAAAGTCGATGTTTATGTAAAATGGAAAAAGAAAACAGAAATAGGAATTGACAAATTTGTGACATTGGAAGAATCAGTCATCGGAGAAAGGCTAAGAACACGAGTCTTACGTGCATCAATGGATGAAATTTATAAAGAACGTCAAACCTCTCTAACCAAGAACAATACAAAAAACAATAATTAGATTTGTGAAAAATACAAAAAATCACATGTTACATACGACGTAGATAAAATGGGGGAGGGGAAGAGACAAGGAAATAGAATTAGAATTGCAGAAACATTTGCTATAGTAAGTGCTAGAAGAATTCCCACATCGACCCGTGAGAAAAGTTAATTCTCCCATATAAGAAATGGACTTCCCTCACCTTAGCACCTGGGGGTTTTAAGATTGAAGCCCCTCCTCTTATATGTTGTTGGGCTTCTTTAATATGGTATCAGAACGAGTTTTCAACTAGGTCTCACCGTAGTCCACGTTAAAACTATGTCTATTCGGGCCAACGTGTGAAAGGCTATTAAAAGTTGTCCTCCATCAGCCCACAACTAAAATTACTTGTCCCATATAAGAGATGGACTCCCCTCACTTAACACCTAAGTTTTGAGGTTGAAGCCCTTATGTGTCGTTGGGCTTCTGCAATAGTAAGAATAGGAATTATGAGAAAATGAGAAATCCAAAAAAGAACTTATGTTGGACACGAGTAAAATAGAAAAAGAAAGTAGAAATAGCAATTGACACATTTGTGATATGTAAGAATTGGTCGTCAGAGAACTACTAATGACATGAGTCCCACGTGCATCAATGAATGGGAATTGTAAAGACCTCAAGGCTCTCTAAACCAAGAACAATGCAAAAAACGATAATTAGACTTGTACGAAATGCAAAAAAGCACCTATTACATATGACGTAGGTAAAATCCGAGAAAAAAAAAAAGATAAGAAAATAAAATTAGGACTGGAGAAATTTGCAATAGTTACGAGACAATGAAAAATGCAAAAAAACATGTCTTATAATGGACAATTGGAAAATAGAAAAAGAAAATAAAAACAAGAATTGACAAATTTTGGATATGGTAAGAATTGATCATTGGAGAAATGCTAAGGACACGAGTCCCATGTGTATCAATGGATGAGATTTGTAAAGACCTCAAAATTCTCTAACCCATGAATAATACACAAAACAATAATTAGACTTGTGCGAAATAGAAAAAAGCACATGTTATGCACGACGTAAGTAAAAAGGGGGGAAAAAAAGAAAATAGAATTAGGACTAGATAAATTTGTGATATGGCAAGACTTAGAGTTATGAAAAAATGAGAAATGCAAAAAAGCACATCTTATGTTGGACAAGGGTAAACTAGAAAAAGAAAATAGAAATGGGAATTGACAAATTTGTGATATGGTAAGAATTGGTCGTCGGAATGCTAAGGACAAGAGTCCCATGTGCATCAATGCATAGAATTTGTAAAGACCTCAAAGCTCTTTATCCTAAGAACAAGGCACAAAATGATAAATAGGCTTTTGAGAAATGCAAAACAACACATGTTACATACAATGTAGCTAAAATAGAAGGAAAAAAGAAAAGAAAATAGAATTAGGACTGGAAAATTTGCGATATGGTAAGAATTGAAGTTATGAAAAAATGAGAAATGCAAAGAAGCACGTCTTACGTTGGACATGGAGAAAGAAAATAAAAACCGAAATTGATAAATTTGTGATGTGGTAAGAATTGGTCGTCAGAGAAATGCTAAAGACACGAGTCCCACATGCATCCATGGATGGGATTTGTAAAGACCTCAAAGCTCTCTAACCCAAGAACAATGCACAAAACAATAATTAGACTACTGAGAAATGCAAAAAAAATATGTATAACGTACGACGTAGATAAAATGGGAGGAAAAGAAAAAGAAAATGAAATATAATTAGGACTAGAGAAGTTTTCATTATGGTAAGAATTAGAGTTAATGAGAAAATGAGAAATGCAAACAAAGCACGTCTTATGTTGGAGATGGATAAAATGGAAAAAGAAAATATAAATAGGAATTGACAAATTTGAGATATGATAAGAATTCTTCGCGGAGAAATGCTAAAGACATGAGCCCACGTGCATCAATGGAGGGGTTTTGAAAAGACCTCAAAACTATTTTACCCAAAAAACAATGCACAAAACGATAATTAGACTTGTGAGAAATGCAAAAACGCATGGGTTACATATGACGAGATAAAATAGGGAAAAAAAGGAAAGGAAAATAGAATTCTAACTAGTCTCAGGTGCATGGTCCAACAGCTGGTTCAATGAATGTTCCTACTCTTGGAAATCGAAAAAGCAAGAAGTTAATTCAATATGGGACCCAGAAGACTAAAGGACCCTCAAAGGCTGCTGGAAAAGTTCAATGGATACGAGTAGATGAACAATCCAAACAATTAATGACAAACCCAGCTCCAAAAGATAATTCAGTGGGCCCTCCTGCAGTAAATAGATTTGAAATTCTGAGAAGTCAATTTAATGAAGAGCAATTAATTGATGAACCTCGTCTTGTGACCCATCAGAAGAATGACAATAAAGGAGAAGAGGAAGAAGTCAATGAAAATTCTGCCAAAACATTGAACAGCTGGAAATTTTATGGGAAAAAGTATAGTTCTAGGAGAACTACAAGTTCTTAGCAATCTTCTGGACAATTGCAGTCATTACCACAAGTCAATATTCCTTTTGAGGAAATTCCTGTAGACAATTCTCAAACAGAAGACCCTTACGAAGATGGAAATTACACAGACTATGAGAATATGATTGTCCCCTTTGGATATAAGAATGTGAAAAGGAGAAAGCTCTTGACTGCCAACCCTTGGCATATTATTGTCTAAAGGAAGAATGGCAGGGTGATGTTGATCATCTGCTATTGGGGAATTGTGGTAAGGACCAAA
Organism: Vitellaria paradoxa; assembly: GCA_019916065.1. Taxonomy (NCBI): domain Eukaryota; kingdom Viridiplantae; phylum Streptophyta; class Magnoliopsida; order Ericales; family Sapotaceae; genus Vitellaria; species Vitellaria paradoxa. The sequence continues at coordinate 32,406,221 of CM034234.1, forward strand.
GCAAGATCTCTGCCTTGGTGATTAATAGAATGAAATCATTCAAGAAGATTTTGGGTATTTCAAGTCAAGGATTCGAAGATAAGATTATGAAATTACTACAATCCATTGAAGAGAAGAGGAAAGTACATTACAGTGGACAAAAGAAACAACAGAAGAGTCATACCAGAAGAGGAGCCAGGGAGTTAAGGAATTTGCAATGTTCAATAAGTTATGATAAAGAAGGAAGGGATTCTGTCCTTGAATCCAGAAGAGGGGGGGAACTACTATCCTTATGTTTTGAATGAAACCAAAAATCTTAAGTTGGAATGTAAGGGCTGCTATGGAAAAGAGAAAAGGAAGTTAATAAGGTCTTCTATTAAAAAATGGCAACCAGATGTGGTTTGTTTGCAGGAAACAAAACTCAGTTTGATTGATGATTACATAGTCAGATCACTTTGGGGTGGAGGCTAGTGTAAATGGGCTGCTCTGGAGTCTGTAGGGGCCTCGGGTGGTATCCTAATCATGTGAGATAGCAGGAAACTGAAAGTAGTGGAATCTGAGATTGGATCATTTTCCATTTCCTGTCGATTTCAACATTTAGATGAGGATACTTCTTGGACTTTTACTGGAGTATATGGCCAAATGGATAACATATTGAAAACTGATTTTCTAAAAGAAATAGGAGCAGTGATTTTCAGATGAAATCTGCCATGGTGTTTGGGGGGTGATTTTAACATGGTTAGATGTATTGAGGATAAATGGGAATGCAAAAAAAGAACAAAGCAAATGAAAAGGTTTTTAGATTTCATAGAAGAACTACAATGCATTGACTTACCTCTAGGTGGAAGCAGATATACCTGGAGCAATAGCATTAGTAAGTCTAGGATTGACAGGTTTTTGGTTTCTTCTGATTAGAAGGACTTATTTCCTACAATACTGCAGAAAACACTTCCTAGGTTAGTCTCCAACTATTTTCCCCTTATGTTGGAAGGGGGAGGAATGAAAGGAGGTTCTAAACCTTTTCTATTTGAGAACATGTGGTTGCAGGTGGAGGGATTCAAGGAAATGATTGCTTTATGGTGGAATAATTATAATTTTAATGGGTCTGCAAGTTACAGGTTGATTGAGAAGCTAAAAAACCTTAAGTCGGATCTTAAGAAATGGAATATTGAGGTCTTTGGAAGACTTGAACAGCAGAAAGTTCAACTAGAGAAAGAGATTTAGATTTTAGATTCGACGGATGATGATGGTAGCATTTCAGAACAAAGGCGAAAGCAACAACAAGACAAGATTCTGAATTTAAACCATTTAATCAAAATGGATGAAATCAGTTGGCGACAAAAATCCAGAATCAAATGGCTCAAAGAAGAAGATCGAAACACAAAGTTCTTCCTTATAATGGCATCTGCAAACAAAAGGAAAAATTGGATTGATAAACTGCAAGTTAATGGGGAGCTGAAAGATGATCAAGGGGTGATTAAATACTGCATTGTGGACTTCTACAAGAATCTGTTTACAGAAAAAACAAACTGGAGGCCTAAGGTGAATGACATGGAATTCTCACAACACAGTTCACATTCTACAGCAAGCATAGAAATCCCTTTTACTGAAACTGAGGTACATCAAGCACTTATGGACATAAGTGGAGATAAGACCCCTGGCCCTGACGGCTGGACTATAGCTTTCTTTCAAAATTGCTGGAGTACCTTAAAGGAGGATTTAATGTCAGTTTTTGCAGAATTTCATAGAAGCTACAGATTTGTTTGTTGTTTGAATTTCACTTTTATTGCATTAGTTCCCAAGAAGAATGGAGCAGTGGAGATAAAGGATTACAAGCCTATCAGCTTGGTGGGAGCAGTTTATAAGATTTATCAAAGGTGCTAGTAAGCAGACTGAAAACAAGTGATAGATAGTCTTATTTCTGAATCTCAGCATGCTTTTGTTGGGGGGAGACAGATTTTAGATGCTACATTGGTTGCCAATGAGGTTCTGAACTCCAAAATAAAGAGTAACAAACCTGGAATAATATGCAAACTGGATATCGAGAAGGCTTTTGATCATGTTAATTGGAACTTCTTAATTTATATTTGCTAAGAATGATGGGTTTTGGAAATAGATGGTGTCAGTGGATAAAATGGTGTATCTCCACTGCTAATTTTTCCGTTTTGATCAATGGTTCTTCCGAAGGTTTCTTTGTATCATCACGAGGATTAAGACAAGGTGATCCCCTATCACCTTTTCTTTTTATCTTGTTAATGGAAGTTTTCAATAGGACGATGCAACAAGCTGAAAAGGCAGGTTTCATTGAAGGTTTCTTAGTAGTATCCAACAACAGTAATCTCAGTATCTCTCATCTATTATTTGCAGACGATTCAATAATCTTTTGTGGAGCAGATTTACTACAACTAGGCCACTTACGATGTATTCTACTGGGATTTGAAGCTGTTACAGGATTGAAAATTAATCTCAGCAAATCTAAGATTCTGCCAGTGGGATTTTGCTTAGAATTGGATGATCTGGCTGTTGTTTTAGGCTGCAAAATTGGTTCTCTCCCCACTGTATATCTAGGCATGCCATTGGGAGTCAAATTAAAATCCAAACAGATTTGGGAACCCGTAATAGAAAGATGTAGGAAAAGATTGGCTGAGTGGAAAATCAGTTATTTATCAGCTGGTGCAAGAATCACTTTGATTAAGAGTGTTCCCTCTAGTCTTCCAACTTATTTTTTCTCTCTTTTCCCTGCCCCAATCTCTGTGTTAAAGGAATTGAAAAAATTACAACGAAATTTTCTTTGGGGTAGAAGCGAAGGAGTCTTCAAACACAATTTAGTGGACTAGAAAGTTGTTAGCAAGCCTATTCAATCGGGTAATGCTGGAATAAGGAAGCTGAGGCTGCATAATGAAGCTTTGATGGGGAAGTGGCTTTGGAGATTTGCGCATGAAGACTCTAGTCTATGGAAAAGAATGATTGTGATCAAATATGGAGAGAAAAACGGAGGCTGGCTTTCAGCAAAGGGTTCCAACTCTTTTGGTACCAGCTTATGGAAATGCATTAGAAGGAATTGGTCTACATTTGACAGTTGTATCTCTTGAAAGGTGGGAAATGGTGACAGAATATTGTTTTGGAAACACAAATGGTTGGAGGTTGACTGTCTTTCAGAAGTATTTCCTAAAATTTATGTCATTGCATCTGATAAGAATGCTTTAATTTCAGATTATAGCACAGGTTTTGGTTCAAATAGAGTTTGGAATATACAATTGTGAAGAAATATGAATGACCGGGAATTGGATAGCTTCTGGTTACTGATGGAGCTACTTTATTCTTTACAAATGGAAGACATAGAAGATGCATTGATATGAAAACAGTCAAAACATAATATTTTCATTGTGAAGTCCTTTTATTTATCTTTACAGTGAGGAGAGAAGGAAGCTTTTCCTTGGAGGAAATTATGGAAAACTTTGGTTCCTACAAGGATCATTTTCTTTTCCTGGTGTGCAGCGAGGGGGAGGATTTTAACTATGGATAATCTAAAACTAAGGAGTTACTCTATAGCTAATAGATATTCTTTATGTCTCAGACGTGAAGAATCAATTGGCCATCTGTTCTTTCATTGCATTTGGTCTGCTGAACTGTGGAATCTAACCCTTTCATGTTTTAGAGTCCAAATGTGCTTCCTTGAAAACCTCAAGAGCTTTCTTTTAGCATGGTGGGGACAACCATTGGGAAAGAGGAAGAAGAAGATATGGAATTTGGTTCCCTTTTGTTTATTTTGGTTGACTTGGAAGGAAAGAAATAGGAGGATATTTAACAACATAGAGAGGACTATTTTGCGTGCCAAAAGTTTATTTCTTTCTTGTTTGTACAGTTGGGTAGAAGAGGGAAGAGAGATTGATCTTTGTTCCTTTATACATTTTGTTGCTAGCATGTAGTGATTAGGGGAAAACTGTAATTTGCTTCTTCCTTTTAGCATCTCTTCGATGCTTTTAATTAAACTTGCTTATCTTTTCAAAAAAAAAAAAGAATTGGTGTTATAAGGAATTGAGAAATGCAAAAAAGCACGTCTTATGCTAGACACAGGTAAAATAGAAAAAGAAAATAGAAATGTGAATTCACAAATTTGTGAGATGGTCAAAATTGATCGTCGGAGAAATGATAAGGACACAAGTCACACGTGCATCAATGGATAGGATTTGTAAAAACCTCAAAACTCTCTAACCCAAGAATAAGGCACAAAACGATAAGTAAATCTCAGAGAATGCAAAACAGCATGTGTTACCTACAACGTAGGTAAAATAGAGGGGAAAAAAGAAAATAAAATAGAATTAGGACTGGAGAAATTTGTGATATGATAAGAATTGGAGTTATGAGAAAATGAGAAATGCAAAAAAGAACGTCTTATATTAGACATGGGTAAAAAGGAAAAAGAAAATAGAAATAGCAATTGACAAATTTTGGATATGGTAAGAATTAGTCGTCAGAGAAATGCTAAGGACACAACTCCCACGTGCATCGATAGATGGGATTTGTAAAGACCTCTAAGCCCATAAACCCAACAACAATTAGGCTTGTGAGAAATGCAAAAAAGCACATGTTACGTACGACATAAGTAAAACTGGGGGGAAGAAAAGTAAATAGAATTAGGACTGGAGAAATAGGCGATCAGATAACAATTGGAGTTAATAGAAAACAAGAAATGCAAAAATGCAGGACATATGTCGAGCACAGGTAAAATGGAAACAAAAATAGAAATAGGAATTGACAAATTTGTGATATAGTAAGAATTGGTCGTGAGAGAAATGTTAAGGATACAAGCCCACGTGCATCAATGGATGGGACTTGAAAACCTCAAAACACTCTAACCCAAGAACATTGCACAAAATGATAATTAGACTTGTGGAAATGCAAAAAAGCACGGGTTACGCACAACGAGGTAAAACAGAGAAAAAAAAAAGAAGGAGAATAGAATTAGAATTGAAGAGATTTGTGATATGGCAAGAATTGGAGTTATAATAAAATGAGAAATGCAAAAAAGCACGTTTATGATGGACATCGGAAAAATGGAAAAAGAAAATAGAAATTGGTGATATAGCAAGAATTGATCGTCAAAAAAATGCTAACGACATAAGCCCCACACGCAATAATGGATGGGATTTGTAAAGACCTCAAAACTCTCTAACCCAGGAGCAAGGCACTAAACGATAATTAGACATGCGAGATGTGTAAAAAAGCACGTGTTACGTACAACTTGAGTAAAATGGGGGAAAAAGAAAAAAGAGAAGGAGATAGAATTAGGACAAGAGAAGCTTTCGTTATTGCTAGAATTAAAGATATGAGAAAATGAGAAATGCGAAAAAGCACGTCTTATGTTAAACACGCATAAAATGAAAAAAGAAAATAAAAATAGGATTTGATAACTTTGTGATATGGTAGCACGCCTTATGTTAGACACGCACAAAATGAAGAAAGAAAATAAAAATAGGGAGTGTGGTGCTCGGCTCAGGTGGTTGAGCTTTCATGTTACCCACTCACGACCCGGGCTCCCCCCTTCCCCTGCTTAACTATCAAAAAATAAATAAATAAATAAAATAAAAATAGGATTTGATAACTTTGTGATATGGTAAGAATTGGTCGTCAGAGAAATGCTAATGACACGAGCCCACATGCATCAGTGGATGGGATTGGTAAAAGCCTCAAAGCCCTCTTACCCAATAACAATGCACAAAACGATAATTAGACTTGTAAGAAATGCAAAAACACACAGGTTAAGTACAAGAAGGCAAAACAGGGAAAAAAGGAAAATAGAATTAGAACGGTAGAGATTTATGATATAGTAAGAATTGGAGTTATAACAAAATGATAAATGTAAAAAAGCCCATCTAATGATGGACATGGGTAAAATGGAAAAAAAATATAAATAAGTGAAAAATCTGTGATATGACAAGAATTGGTCATTGGAGAAATGCTAATGACACGAGTCCCACGCGCATCAATGGATGGGATTTATAAAGAACTCAAAACTCTCTAACCCAAGAACAAGGCATTTAACGATAATTAGACGTACAAGAAATACAAAAGAGCACCTGTCACGTACGATGTAGGTAAAATAGAGGAAAAAATAGAAGAAAATAGAATTTGGACTAGAAAAATTTGTGATATGATAAGAATTGAAGTTATGAGAAATTGAGAAATATAAAAAAGCACGTCTTATGATAGACATGGGTAAAATGGAAAAAGCAAAGCCCCCCCCCCCCCGGGCTTAGCCGCGTTGGCTAGTGGGTTTGCTCCCCACGCAGACTATGCGAGTTCGAGTTCCGCGACTTACCTGGGAGGCGTGGTTGAGGGGCCAGCCACTTGTCCCCTGGTTTACCCATTGGCTACGCAGTTTGTTAAGGGCTGCAATAAAGCCGTGAGGTTCCAAGTCACCAAAAAATATGGAAAAGCAAAATAGTAGGAATTCACAAATTTGTGATATGGTAAAAATTGGTTACCAGAGAAATGCCAATGACATTAGCCCACGTGCAACAATAGATGGGATTTGTAAAGATCTCAAAGCTCACTAACCCAAGAACAATGCACAACACGATAATTACAGTCGTGAGAAATGCAAAAAAGAAAGTGTTATGTATGACGTAGGTAAAATGGGGGGGGGGAACAAAATAGAATTAGAACTGGAGAAATTTGTGATATGATAAAAATTGGAGTTACGATAAAACGAGAAATGTAAAAAAGCACGTCTTATGTTGGATACAGGCAAAACGGAAAAAAAATATAAATAGGAATTGAAAATTTTGTGAAATGGTAAAAATTGGTCGTCGGAGAAAAGCTAAGGACACAAGTCCCACATGCATCAAGGGATGGGATTTGTAAAGACCTAAAAGCTCACTAACCCAAGAACAATGCACAAAACGATAATTAGAGTTGTGAAAATGTAAAAAAGCACGTGTTACGTACAACATAGTTAAAATGGTGAGTGGGAAAAAGAAAAGAAAATAGAATTAGGACTAGAGAAATTTGCAATATAGTAAGAATTGGAGTTATGAGAAAATGAGAAATGCAAAAAAGCACGTCGTATGTTGGACACGGACAAAATAGAAAAAGAAAAAAGAAATATGGGTGGAAAATTTTGTGATATGGCAAGAATTGGTCGTCAAAAAAATGCTAAGGACACGACTCTCAAGTGCATCAGTGGATGGGATTTGTAAATACCTCAAAGCTCTAACTCAAAAACAATGCACAAAACGATAATTATACTTGTGATCCACATAAAAAAGCACCTATTACATATGTCATAGGTAACATGGGGGGAAAGAAAAGGAAATACAATTAGAACAGTACAAATTTTCGTTACGACAAGAATTGGAGTTATGAGAAAATGAGAAAATAAAAAAGCACGTCTTATGTTGTACATGAGTAAAATGCAAAAGAAAATAAAAATAAGAATTGACAAATTTGTGATATAATAAGAATTAGTCGTGAGAGAATTGCTAAGGACACGAGCGCACATGCATCAATGGGGGGGAGAAAAGAGAATAGAATTAGGACTAGAGAAATTTGCGATATGGTAAGAATAAGAGTTATGAGAAAATGAGAAATGCAGAAAAGCACGTTTTATGTTGGACACGAGTAAAATGGAAAAAGAAAGAAGAAATAAGAAGGGACAAATTTGCGATATGGCAAGAATTGGTCGTCGGATAAATGCTAAGAAGACGAGTCCCGCATACATCAATGGATGGGATTTGTAAAGGCATCAAAGCTCTCTAAACTATGAACAGCACACAAAGTGGTAATTAGACTTGTGAGAAATGCAAAAACGCACGGGTTAAGTACGACGAGGTAAAACCAAGGGGGGAAGAAAGGAAAATAGAACTAGGACTTGAGAGATTTGTGATATGGCAAGAATTGGAGTTATGAAAAAAATGAGAAATGCAAAAAAGCACATCTTATGATGGACATGAGTGAAATGAAAAAAGAAAATAGAAATAGGTAAAAAATTTGTGATATGACAAGAATTGGTCGTCGCGGAAATGCAAAGGCATGAGTCTCACGTGCATCAATGGATGGGATTTGTAAAGACCACAAAGCGCTCTAACCCAAGAACAAGGCACAAAACGATAAATAGTCTTCTCAAAAATGCAACTACGTGTGGTATACGACATCGGTAAAATGGGGCAGAAAAGGAAATACAGTTAGGACCGGAGAAATTTGCGATATGGTAAGAATTGAAACTATGAGAAAATGCGAAATGCAAAAAAGCACGTCTTATGTTAGAAATAGATAATAAGGAAACAGAAAATAGGAATAGGAATTGACAAATTTGTGAAATGGTAAGAATTGGTCATCGAAGAAATGCCACGAACACGAGTCCCACGTGCATCAATGAACGGGATTTGTAAAGACCACAAAATTCGCTAACCCAAGAACAATACAGAAAACGATAATTAGACTTGTAAGATAAGCAAAAAAGCACGTGTTCAGTACAACTTAAGTAAAATGGGGGGAAAAGAACAAGAAAAGGAAATAGAATTAGGACAAGAGAAGCTTTTGTTAAGGTAAGAATTGAAGTTATGAAAAAATGAAAAAGGCAAAAATGCAAGTCTTATGCTAGACATGCGTAAAATGGAAAAAGAATATTGAAATTGGAATTGACAAATTTGTGATATGGAATGAACTGGTCGTCGGAGAAATGCTAATGATACGAGCCCACGTGCATCAATGGATAGGATTTGTAAAGACCTCAAAACTCTCTCACCCAAGAACAATGCACAAAACGATAATTAGACTTGTGAGATATATAAAAAAGCACGTATTACGCACAACTTAAGTAAAATGGGGGGAAAAGAAAAGGAAAAGGAAATAGAATTAGGACTAGAGAAGCTTTCATTATGATAAGAATTAGAGTTATGAGAAAATAAGAAATGCAAAAATGCACGTTTTATGTTGGACGTGTAAAATAGAAAAAGAAAATAGAAATAGGAATTGACAAATTTGTGATATCGCAAGAATTGGTCGTCGGAGAAATGCTAAGAAGACGAGTCTCGCATACATCAATGGATGGGATTTGTAAAGGCATCAAAGCTCTCTAACCCAAGAACAAAGCACTGAACGATAATTAGACTTGCAAGAAATGCAAAAAAGCACCTATCACGTACGATGTAGGTAAAATAGGGGGAAAAAAGACAAGAAAAAAGAATTAGACTAGGAAAATTTGTAAAACGAGGGTATGCCCTCTAGATGATATAAATTTCTCCCATTAATCCAAATTTTATACTTACCAAAAAAAAATAAAGTGTTGGAAAAAAAATTTACGATATGATAAGAATTGGAGTTATGAGAAATTGATAAATGCCAAAAAGCACATCTTATGCTAGACATGGGTAAAATGGGAAAAAAATGTGAGTAGAAATTCAAAATTTTGTGATATGGTAAGAATTGATCGCCAGAGAAATGCCAATAACATGAGCCCATGTGCATCAATGGATGGGATCTGTAAAGATCTCAAAGCTCAGTAACTTAAGAACAATGCACAAAATGATAATTAGAGTCGTGAGAAATGCAAAAAAAGCACCTGTTACGTACGACGCAGGTAAAATGGGAGGGGGAGAAAAGCAAATAGAATTAGGATTGGAGAAATTTCCGATATGAAAAGAATTGGAGTTATGACAAAATGAGAAATGCAAAAAAGGACGTCTTATGTTGGACATGGGTAAAATGGAAAAAGAAACAGAAATAGGAATGGACAAATTTGTGATATGGCAAGAATTGGGAGTTAGAGAAATGTTAAGGACACTAGTCGCACGTGCATCAATGGATGGGATTTGTAAAGACTTAAAAGTTCTCTAATTCAAGAACAATGCACAAAACGATAATTAGACTTGTGAGATATGCAAAAAAGAACATGTTATGTACGATTTAGGTAAAATGGGGGGAAAAAAGACAAGGAGATAGAATTAGGACAGTAGAAATTATCGTTAGAATAAGAATTGAAGCTACGAGAATATGAGGAAAGCAAAAAAGCGCATCTTATATTAGAGATGGGTAAAATGGAAAAAGAAAATAGAAGTAGGAATTGACAAATTTATGATATGGTAAGAATTGTTCGTCAGATAAATTCTAAATACACAAGTCCCATGTGCAACAATGGATGGAATTTGTAAAGACATTAGAGCTCTCTAACCCAAGAATAATGCACAAAACGATAATTACACTTGTGAGAAATGCAAAAAAGCACATATTACGTACGACGTAGGTAAAATGGAGGAAAAAAAGAAAAAGAAAATAAAATTAGGACTGGATAAATTTACGATACGATAAGAATTGGAGTTGTGAGAAAATAAGAAATGCAAAAAAGCACATCTTATGTTGGACGTGGTTAAAATGGGGAAAAAAATAGAAATAGTATTTGACAAATTTGTGATATGGTAAAAATTAGTCGTCGGAGAAATGCTAAGTACACGAGTCCCACATGCATCGATGGATGATATTTGTAAAGACCTCAAAGCTCACTAACCCAAGAACAATGCACAAAATGATAATTAAACTTGTGAAAAATAAAAAAAAAAACACACACGTCATTTACAACGTAGGTAAAATGGGGGAGGAGAAACTGAAATAGAATTAGGACTGGAGAAAATTTTGTTACCGTAAGAATTGGAGTTATGAGAAAATGAGAAATCTAAAAAAGCACGTCTCATGTTCGATATGGTAAAATGGAAAAAGAAAATAAAAATAGGAATTGACAAATTTGTGATATGGTAAATGGGGATTTGCAAGCTGCATTAGCGAGGTTTTTAATGCAGTTTAGGTCGTCAACTAATTCAGAATGAGAAGATAAATTTAAATTGGAACATAAACAGGTAAATAGCAAAGTAGGTGCATGTTTCTTCATGTTTCTTTCATTGGTTCTATGTGCATACATAAAAAAAAAGTTTATCACAAATTCAAATTGGAACATAAACACGTAAATGGCAAAGGAGGTGCATGTTTCTTTCATTGGTTCTGTGTGCATGCATAACAAAAGTTTATGATAACTAAGCAAACACATAGCAATCGACAACTCCAACAGTTTCGTTCTGTCTGGACAATAATGCATGACATTAGAATATCTGTACGCAGCAATACTAAAAAAAAGTAATTTTCAACCACTTTTTGTACCATTTTACATAATCTATGTTATAATGAATTCTACAAATGATTAGAGTTGTAAGGATGTTGAAAATAACTCCCAACCTCTCATAATGAAATTTGCACGAAGGAGTTAAATATGTGCTTTTTCATTATAAATCCTTCCATTGTATTTTTACATATTCTTCCTAAACCTTGAATCCTAATTTTGAAAACAGTGACAAATTTTGGATGCCATTCAACTAAGCAAGTAGCTTGAAAAGTAA